>WUAM01009935.1:3285537-3923554 GCA_024336885.1 Actenoides hombroni | reverse complement strand
CAGCTTTCCCTTTCCTCATCTCTTTGGCTGATCTATTGCATTTCTCAGTCAACATCTCCTTAACCGAAATGAGGCAGTAATGCGGCTGGAACTCCCCCCCCCCATTCCCCTACCCTCGTAGGGGGGCGGGCGTTCTGCTGTACGTCAGCCGGGAGCGCTCTGAGGATTGGTCGATGGGGCCGTGCGCGCGGCGGTGTGGGCGGAGCCGCGGATCTCCTGGCGGAGGGATCGCGGCTCCCGCGGGGGCTCCCTTGCCCCGGTGACGGGCCCGGCGGCGGCAGCGCCGTGAGCGGCCCCACGGGGCGGGGGCGGCTGGCGGGGCAGGGCCCGGGGAGAAGCCCCGGGGGGCGAGGGCCGAGCGGGAACCGGCCTCCCGGCAGAACCCCCCGCCCGCCGCCGCCCGGCACCGGCAGGGGCCTGTCAGGGCCCGGGGACCTCTCGCGTCTCGGGGCCCCTGAGCTGTGGGCAGCGTCCCGGGGGCAGTTACCGGGCCCTGGGGGCGAAGGGACTTAAACCCTCCCAGCTGCCCCAAACAGGCAGCGCGTCAACAGAGCGGCTCCTTTAAACGGGTGCCGGGGCCGCCCCCGGTAGCGCCTCCGGGGGCTTCGTGGTGGCAGAATCACAGAGCGGTTTGGGTTGGAAGGGACCTTAAAGGTCATGCGGTTCCAACCCCCCGCCATGGGCAGGGACCCCTCCCGCTAGGGCAGGGCATCCCCCACCGCCGGGTTCGGCAGCACCCGGCCGGCAGAGCAGCGGGGTTTGCGGAGCGCCCCAAGCTGCCGACGTGCGCAGCGCGGAGAGCGGGTAACGCAGCTCAGAGCTGCACGGCCAGCCTCGGCACGGGTCAGAGCCCGGCCTTACCCCCCTTCTTCTCTGCTAAGGAGGAACGGGGGCTCCTGAAGCCTGTTTCAGGCCTTGGCTCACAAGGTGGGTGACTTCTGCTCGCCGCAGCTCGCTCTTCTGCACGGAGCTGGTGTAGCCTGGTCCCGTTCGGGCACTTTCGCAGCCACGCTTCTGGATCTGGATCCGTAAGGGGGGCTCACTCTTGGGGTTTGGTTGAAAGAGCACTTTGCTCGTAAGAGCAAGAGATGAACTGTCTGGTGCTGAGAGATGGAAACTTGTTCACAGAGCCACGGCCCCCTGTGGGATGTTCTGCGGGAGAATGAAATTCCAGTAATGGTCTTTGGTGTTGGCTTTGCTTTGGGGGAGGAAGGCGGCAAAGCCTTGGGCTCCAGAGCCACGTTGAAGACTGTCTCCAAAGCCAACCTCAACAGCCCGGAATCAATTCAGGGAGCGAGCTCTAATGCATCAGCGACCTGTCGCAGCTCCTGAGCAAGGCTTTCATACTGTAGTAAAATATTAATGCTGCTTTTAACTGCCAGTTTGCTGCCTTGACTGGTAGCAGCAGCAGCTGTGACCCAGAGGGGAACGCCGAGTCCGTGGAAAACTGGGGGTGGCCACGTTAATGCAGGGGTGGCTACCTCAGGCCACAGATGTACCTCAGCACAGAGCACAGGGCTCTGCGTAAAGAAATCAGGCTGATGTCTAAATCTGCTGTGGGCAGAGCTAAACGGTGTGAGAACCCTCAGCGAGACCGTGTTCTCCCTGCTTGAACAGCAGCTGAGCAGTTTCTCTGGCTGTGTCCCTTCCCCAACAGAAATCGCTGCACCCAGGAAAGGTCTCTGAAAAGCAGTTGTTAAATATTACAAATAACCCAGATATCCCCCCGGCTTTGGGCAGGAGGCTGCCAGGTGGTTCTCACTGCAGGGGATTTGCTTCCCAGCTGAGAAACTGGCTGTGAGACCAACAGGTCAAAACCCATCTCCCCTGAAACAGCGTTTCCTCTGCGGTTGGCGAAGGTGTCTGGCCCGGGGGTCATCCCCGGGGGGGCTGCTGCTGCTGCACCCCCTGCAGCGAGCTCTGGCTGGATGGTACCAGCCTGGGCAGATTCTCTCTGCCCTGAGCTTCTCCAATCTCTGCTGTGTGGCCTCAAACTTGCTTGCAAAAATAAATGAGGAAACACAACCTCTGAATTTGTAGGGAAATAGTTGAGCAGGTGGCAGAGTGGAGTGCCTGCGTTCTCCCACGTCACCATTTCAGGAGGGTGTAAAGCTCCCAAATCCAACACGAAGGGCACCCTGGTTCCCGGTGTGGATCTGGGACCAAAGGGGACTGCAGCCCACCCTGGCTCCATCCTGAGCTACAGCCACAACTTGTCTACCCAGGTGCCAGGACTGCACCTCAGGGAGCTTTGGGCACAAGGCTTTGAAGCAGGACATGTCCCAGAGCTCTGCCCCCCGGCCAGCCCTGCCCTGGGCAGGGAGCGCAGGATGAACTGGGGGGACACGGATCTGGCCAAGACCTTCACTGCCGACCCCTCTGTGGGCCCCTGGTCTCCTGGAGTGAAACCTCCAGCTTCCAGCAGACACAGCATCTGCATCCTGAGACCCTGGGCTTACTGGGTGGGCGCAGGACAGCACACTGGGCAGGATCCTACCTCCCAGGCTCGCCCCAGTAACCTCCCCATGAACCTGCTGGCTGGCAGCACGCTGGGGGAGCACGGCAGTGGGAGTGCAGCTGGCGCCGGGAAATGAGAGCTGGTTCACAACACAAATACCCACGATTCATACAGAAATGATGCCTCTATTGTCATGAAGTTGTCTGTTTACTGCTTTTATCCACCCAAATGGAGACAGCAGCAAAAATGATGTCCCTCGATTCCATAAAAATAGCTTGAGAAGTGAAATCAAGAGTGTGCTTTGGCTTCAGGGCTTTGGGGTTTTCCCTAGTCGTTCTGAGCAGACCCAGCAATACGCACACGCTTGGCAGAGAATCTAAACCAGCCCCAGGGATGAGGGGTATTGGGAAACAAGGGCTGGTGACAGTGACCCCGCTGCTGAAATGGGCTCCCTCTGCCAGCAGGTCTCCTGTGCTTTCTCCTTCCAGCCCCAGAGCTCTGGGACACCTTGACTGTTGAATCCCCAGTGGGGTCTCAGCCCCACAGGCCCTGCCACAGGCAGTGAGCCAGGCTACGAGGCCAGGAACAGCTCTGTCACCGGTGACGTGTAATGGGGGTTTCTCTTGCTCCCGTGGGCAATGCACAGGACAGAGTCATGGGGGCAGTTGGCCCTGGGGACACTGTCCTAGCAGGGAGCCGGGGTGACAGCAGCTGAGGGCAGCCTTGCTGACAGGGACCAGGGGTGGCAGGACCTGGGGGTGACAGGACCTGGGAGTGGCAGGAACTCCAGAGGTGGCAGGGCCTGAGTGTGACAAGGCCTGAGGGGGTGACAGGACTGGAGGGTGACAGGGTCTGCGGGGGTGACAGCCCCGGAGGGTGACAGGGCCTGTGGGGGTGACATCCCCATCCCGGCCCCGGCTCAGCAGCCGCTGAACGGCCGCGGCGCCGTCTCCGGGTGAACAACCCCCCTGCGGCCCCTGATTGGCGGGAGGCGGGAGCGAGGTGATTTGCCATTGGCTCGGGCCCGCGGGCGCGGCCAATAGAGACAGAAAGCCTTAGAGATAAAATAAATAAATAAATAAATAAATAAATAAAAATTTCCAAAAGAGAATTCCTTCACTGTTAGATTTGTAACGGAAGCTCATCACACATATCAGATCCCTGGGTACATATGCAGATGTTTCAGCCATATGCAACAACATAACGGCACACTTCTCACAATAACTAGTCTTTTTTCCTGTGTGAAACTACAAACCCACAAAACTATAAGCATGGAGTGCCCCAGTGTGCTTAGGACAGAGTAGTGTCTCTACTGCCTTCAGCTCTGCCACCAGACTAACTGCCCACCAGACAAACACTGGTTCAGCTTCCTCTCTCTCTCCAGTCCGCTCCCCAGTTACCCTGACACAATTCAAGCTCTGTATAAAACATCTTTCTCCCAGACCAGACTGCAAGTTGAGGCACATTGCAGCCACCTGGGCCAGTCCCTGAAACCCAAGAGCTTCTCCTTGCCTTCTTCCCGCATGGTGGTTCTAGGGGTTTGCTCCACCATGAGCCTCATAACATCCATGTTAATCACAAAGGAAATTGGAAGTAGTCATCTTTTATCTTGAACAGCCAGGTGTTTGATCATGGTGTCTGGTGCCTGTGCTGGAAGATCAATAGCAATAAATTAAGTGGTGCTCAACTCGTACTGATCAGATCACCTCCCTGCCCCAGACGTCCCTGTGGTGGAAGAGGCTCGTTGCAAATACCAGCTAACTTCCTCCCCAGGCATCCTTTAGCAGCAGCAGCATGCGTGTGCTGAAAGCCACTGGCTTAGTGAGTGTCACCAAATGCCAGACATCTCTCTTGTCTGATTAGCGACTGGTTTTTGTGTTTGTGAAAGTTATTTGTAGGGCAGAGGTTTTTTCCAGGTGCTGGAGGAAGAGTTGTTAGCTTAGATGAAATTCAGTACAAGCACTTGAGATTGAAAAGGTCACGGCTGTTAAACTGGGCAAAATTTAATGCTTTTTGGATATAACGGCCACAAAGAGGGAAGGAGAAGCTTGAGGGTTCCAGCCTGACTTCCAAGGAGATAGAAAACCTACATGATATTTTAAGCTTATAAACAGTAAAGCAGATCAGTGTGCCTGATGATGTAGGATCATAGAGAAATGTTTCAAGTTATTACAAAATTCCCAAAACAGTGAAAATCAGAATAGCTGCTGGGATCAGGGGGGCTTCACCCAAAATTATTCAAGTGGCTTCACACATCACACATCTGGAGAGGACTGAAGAACACGCAGACAAAGCCCGTGTCAGGAGGGCTCCCCCTCACAACAACAAAATCTTTGTGAAGCTCTACTTGAAGCGTATAGCTTCAGTCAGGTAAGAGTGGGTGGCTTTGGTGGATATGCCAATCAAAAAGTGGATCCCTTTTAAATGGAAACCTCGCTGAATATTTTGATTTGCAAAACAGTTATGCTTTCTTTTTTTTAAAAAAAAACCACTTTATCTATTCCACAAGATATATTCAAACTTTGACAACTTCCTTGGGGCTTAGAGCTTCGTTTACTACTTGCTCAACACAACTTGCAACATCACTGCTTTGCTCGACACAAATACAGTCTGCCAACTCCTTAAACACAAAATTGTTATTTCCAGTAGAATGTTCCAGATCAATGGTTTTTTTGTTGCTGTACCATGAAATTTTACACTATCTTCCAATGCCTTAAAAACTTAATTGTTGTAAATGGGGATATGTTTTTACTGTTCTGTTAGATAATTAGCTTCTTTGAACTGTGAGCAAGAGAGGACAGGCCAGATGAATGCTCCTGTGTTTAGCTTTGGGATCTTTTCCTGGGATTTGCCTGCTGTCTTTAACCAATGGGGCATGCGGGAGGGACCATAACTCTAGTGCCATGGGGGCTTGAGGGACCCTAACGTGGATGAGAAATTGGTCCATTTGCTTTTCTAGTAGTACCTACTGTAAATGCTTTTGGTTTATTATAAGCTCTGATTACCTGCTTCGGTTTCACCAGTTGCATTGCATGAGTGAATCAAATGTGCAGTTGTCGTGTTCCATTGCTCTGTCAGCAATTTAGCCCTGACTGAACTATGCCTGCGTTGCAAAACCAGGCTGGCACTGAACCAGTCACTCCTTTAGCTCTCAGAAGCACTGCCCGTAGAGAGCACCTTACTGATCTAGTAAGAATGAGCATCACTCTCTTGCCTTGAAGCCATCCATTTAAGCAGTTACTGATCTGCAAATAAAATCCATAATGGCTTTTAAAATGTTACTCAAATTAGTGCTTAATTACCTGTCCTCCTTTGGGAAGTCAGATTGTGTGTTTATTTAAATCATTCCTTTTGCAAGAAAGGCTTTACATGGCCTGGCAGTCTGGGCCACTGAGTTTAGTGGTAACCTTGATTTGGAAAAGAATAAGACCTGGAGGCACACCCTGGGGTTAGAAGCCCCTGGGAGGGGGTGTCCACCTGTGACCACAGATCCCCTAGGAAGACTTGGTCTCCTCACTTGGTGAAGCCCTGGTCAGGTCTGCTGAGGAATTGGTCCTTTGCATCCTTGGGCTGCTTTTTCTGAGAGCTCCCAGAAGATGCTTTCCCTCAGCCAGGATGCTGCCTATGTCCTGTTTGTGAGGGTCCTCAGTTTGTACTCACCAGTTTGCTTTTCTCACACCTTTATAACCCTCTGCTGTGCTCTCCCCCTCCTGGCTGAAGTGGGGCTGCTGTGTTTCAGAGAAAAAAGTATCAGTTACACCTGTTATGGTGTCAGTGGAACAACACATGCCTGGGGGATGCTTATTTTGAAGGGGAATGTACTTGAGTTCCCAACATATGTGAAGGAGATGAAATGCAGCATTAAACTGCTTGCCTCTAAAAGTCAAGTCATTGACTTAAAATCTCAATTCCCCCTCCTAAGAAAAGAATGAAGCTGGATTTGGAAGAGGAAAAAGAAATCTGCATTTATTTCCACAAGTCAGCCCCTGTGATTTTTCTGTGCACTGATGAAAATTGAGAAGAGTGTAGTGTAATAAACCAGGAGAGGAAACAGCCCAGTCATGAAGTTGTCATCAGGAAAACCCTCAAGCAGAGGTTGTTTGCCTGGTGTTACCTCTCCAGTGAAAGGCAATGAGGTTCAAACAACCCATGAAAAGACTGCAAGGTGATTACACGTAATTAAAAATAAATCCAGAAGACTGAGTGAGCTGAGGAAAGAGACCTCAGATTTTCCTGCTGCCAGTGTCTGGCCATGACCCTGCTCTTGGCAAGAAGGCTGCCTGCTCCTTGCCTGATTGGGTCTGTTGGGATCTGCAAAGCTCTGAGATGATGAAGTTTCCATGGATGCCTGTAACTGAATCCTTATCCTTCTCTTTTAATAGAAGTTTTAATAGCTGTGACAGCATTTGGTGTATTAATCCTTGGGAAATTATTCCTCGGAAAAAAAGTACTTGGATTCCAGCTTTGTGTTACACCTCTGTCAATGTACCTAAAGTATCTGTGTAATAGCTGCTATGATTATTCCTTATGCTGATTATAGAGCCTTTACTCTCTATACATAAAGATTCCAAGAAGACCCGGTAGAAATATGTGACCCCTAGCAAAAAGAGGTTGTGACTAAGATTTATCCAAATTAAATACAGAAATAAAGTCAAGAAAGTAATCGAAAGCATATTTAGTGGACTCAGATAATTAACCAACATGTTCACAGAGCCAAACCTCTGTATCAGTCTTTTAACTGGTTCATTAGTTTCTCTTGGCATGACCCAATTTTCAAACCTGTAGCTGACCTTGACATTTGCAAAAAGTGAATTCTGACAATACCTTGTTTTATATAGGGAAAAACTTACTCATCAGAAAATAGTGTGAAATAGGGATTCAAATATTGTTGTTTGTCCCCCCCTTGAACTGGAATTGCAGAATAAAAGCATAGCTGTCCTCATACGGCATGTGCAGAACTGTGAAAATGAATTAAGGAAACATTTAATGCAAAGTATTCAAAGAGATTTCTTTACTTGTAATGACTATGTAATTCTGAAGTACTTCATTATGAAACTTCATGGTCAGACACAGCATTGAGTAAGGATCTCTGAAGGTGCATGAGTAACTTCTGTATCCTTACAAGCAGGCTCAGAACTTTTCACATGCATTAATAAAAGTGTCGTCTGTGCCCTGTACTCACAGAAGTGGTATAATACCGGTTCTTTTCCTTGCCTGGATGACAATTGTTGATATTCAAGATAGTCTGTGACCTACTGCTTGAGCTTTATTTTCACCCTCAGTGATAGAAAAAAACCCAAACAAAACAAACAGAAACTATGAACTAGAATTAAACCAGTTTAATCCAGCTTTGCTCACGACACTCTACACATGAATCTTCTGCAAACCCTCAATGGGGTGTCATAAGAATGAATGGAAGCAAAACTTATGTTTGACTCTATACCATATTCAATTTGCTAGTAGATCAAACCCTGTTTTACAGAATACAGAATATTAGGTAGCCTTGAGCAATGCTCAGTAATTTTCTTCAGGCTTAGGACCTCTAAGTTTTTTGCAAAATTAGGACCTAAATCCTACAGCTGTTCAGTTTCTACTCACACCAGTTCATACATGACCTATCTGCCCATAATTCAGTTAATCATCTTGTATTAGTTATATTACTTTGATAATATGAAATGATCTTATATTAGTTTCTCATAAATATAAATTGCATTAAAAAGCCAAACCCTTCATTTCAGTTAAGGTTCCCAAGTGCCATCATTACACTTCCCTATCTCATAATTTACAAAAATCCAGGCATTTATGAACAAGAAAATTAATAATTAAGAACATAATCAATCATATACTGCCAACTTAATAAACACATAAAAAAGTAGAAAGCATATTTTATCTCAGTGTAACAACCCAATTACAATTTCAAGGACACATGATGGATGAAGGTGGATTTTTTCCTACCTCAATGTCAAGACTTTCAAGTCTGCCCAGCTCACTGCAAGGCAGCCGGATTGCTCCATCACAGCCTGGTGGCAGGGGGACTTTTTACCTCCTGCCCCAAGAGGCTGTTGAGAAAATATATGTAAAGTGTAGAAAGTGAGAGAGGAGAGTGGGGCTTGCTCTCTTTTCCAGCATCTCACACAGTGACACCTGCCAGTGTACACGTATGTGCCATTGCCCTGACTTGGCTGTAGGAGAGTGGTCTTTGAATCTTTCTGAACACCAGGGTGAAGCATCTTCTTGAAGATTCCTACAGCAGTTTGTAACAATCCAACAAGAGTGTCCCACCATTCATGTCCTCCAGCTTTCTTGACTCTTTGGAACACACAGTGTATTTCTCCCACATCTTGATGGAAAGTAATTGGGAGTCCTTTGCCTTTTTATTGGCCCTGTTTCAACAACTAAATCAGGTCATCGTATAGTACTTTCTTCACCAGTTCATTCAAATGAGAGATTAATTCAAATAGGGGCAAGTGGTAGGTAAAAAATCAGTGTGGGAGCAGAAATTGAGCCATGGACCGCAACTCTTTGACTGCAAACAGCCAGTCCTGGGGCAACATTGCCCTGGGGCATGGCACAGCTCCACCCAGCCCTGGAGTACTCCACAGCCAGTCACACAGTTGTTTGGGAAACAGCTCAATTAATATATAATTCTATGTTGGTTATATAATAATACTATCTTAACACTCTATCTTAATCCTTTATTAATAATACCTTCTGATGACTCGTCGACTGTGGGACCCGCAGGGGCAGGAGACACGCTCTGCGGGTCACCGGCTGCCTCTCCTGCCACCCCTGGGCCCATGGCTGTAAGCCCTGCCCCAGTCAGCAGGTGAAGAGGCTGCTGCTTGCAAGGAGGCAGATCGCCGGAGATACTGGCAGCTACTGGTTGATAAGCTGCTCCTGGTGGAGTACAGGTGGTTTCCATCTCTGCCTGTTTCTGCGCCTAGTCCGGCCAATCGGCAAGCTTGGCTCCACGTTTTCGGGCTCCGCAGCAGAACTCGGGGATTTAGCAGCGTTCCTCGAAACCTTCTCCGCCTCCACTTTCAACTCGGCAAGTTTCTGCATCTCCCCACGAGGAGAGCTCGACCGTTTGAGTTTTTCACGGTCGATTCTTTCGCTCTTCCTTGTGACGGGTTTCTCCACCACGTTAGCTGCAGCCGACTGCACGGGCGTCTTGGCGCGTTTACTCTTGTAGGACTTTTTGTCTTTTACAACTACCGGAGGTTCGACTTCCATGTCATTGTCGGAAACGGGCGGCAGGACCTCGGCAGCCGCCTCCACCTTTTGATTCGCACCGGCATCAGCGTTGGCTGAAGGAGGAGGGTTTTCTTCTTTAGGCTCGGCAGCCTCATCAGGCTTCTGAACTAGTTTGGGTGGAGGTGGAATCAACTGGGCACCTTCAGGTTCTGGATCTACACTGTCGTCTGCTTTGGAAAACGAAGATCCGGGAGTAGGAGGCTTGGTATCCAAGTATGAAGGATGCTCTGTTGCCACAGCATCTTCCTCCGGAGCCAGGGTGGTAACTTCTTTACTTGCTTCTGCTACTGCTGGGGGTTCACTTTGCTCGGGTGGTTCCACTTTGACTGGAGCAGTGAGTTCAGGGAAAGGTTTTTGTTCCTCTGCAGCAGAAGCAGCTTCAGATGGTTTTTCTTCTTTTACAGAAGCTGCTTCCACCACCACCTTCTCATTCACCACCTTCTCCGAAGCGACTGGTACTGGTTCCTGTGGTAGGACAGCAACCGAAGAGGGTCCAACCGCTGAGGAAGTTTTATGTTCCGGTTCTTTACTATCAGGAACCGTTTCTGGTGTTTTCGGCCGGTTTTCTTTATCTTCCTGTTTTTCTGCTTCTTTTGGTTTCTGATCTTTCTCCTTTTCTTTCTGCTGCATTCGCGTCAATTCAATAAATCTACTGTGGAAGAGAACCACGGGTTCCTGCACCAGATCAGCCATGCTGTTAGTCCCGTCAGAGGAAGACTGTCTCCCATACAATCGACCCGAAATGAAGTCCAGATCATCGTCCTTCCTCTCCAGATGCTGCAGGCGCTTGGAGTCCTGTTCAAAGATGGAGCTATGCAAAAACCGAGAAGCGAACAGTTCCTGCCTCTCTTGTTCCTCCTCTTTATGATCTTCTTTCTTATCATCCAGTTTTCCACCTTCTGAATCGGTCCTGATTTTCTTCTTTTTCATATACCACGATGGAATAGGTCTCGGAGCCGAGTCAACCTTTTCTTTGTCTTTATTGTTTCTGAAACTAGCAAATCTTGAATCCCAGTCTAGAAAGGACCAGTTTTCTTCTCTGGATGAAGAAAGAGATTTAGCTCTTTCGAGCAAGGCCTTTGTGTCCGGTGTGATTGTCTTGTCCAAAGCAAAAGAGTAAAATTTGTTTCTCTCTAAGGAACTCGACAGTCTTTCCTCTCTCTCACGTAACTTCTCTTCTCTGTCCCTTAATAAAAAAGACAACCTGGAGCTCTCTAACAAGGACGAGGCTTTGGGGGAATGGGGCTTGTTTTCATTGTCATCGTCCGAATCTGAAGGCACCTCACCGGGTTCCAGGTCTCGGATAGACCTCTTGCGTATGCTGTCCCTCTTGACGATGCTGCTGGGGAAGCTGATATCGACCCTACCAGGTTCCTGCTTCACTTGTGTTTCCCACCTACTCGAGTCATCTTCAGCGCTCAGCACGGAGAGTTTTATTTTAGCCATTTCTGCCATCTGCTCCCTTCTGCTGGAATCGTAAGGATTAAATTTCAGCGAGTCCTCCCTCACAGTCATGTTGGAGTACGAAAGACCCTTTTCTTCTATTTTAGGTGACTCTTTGGTTTCCTTTAATGGCATCAGCCTCGGAGAATCGAGAGTGTCATCATCTTCGTGGAAAGGGAAGTGTCTGATACTAGGGGAACAGGACGTCCTTTCAGAGTCCTCACTCACCTGACGAGAACTTCTGTAGTTTCTTTCTCTTTTAGTGCTAATTTCAAAGTCAAACTGGTCAGTCTTTTTCCTTTTACTCGGTGGAGAGTCATCGGTGACGTCTTGCGGAGGCTTTCCCACCTCGTGGACCAAGCTCCGTCTTTCGTAATCATCCACATCTTTCTTTGGACTGCCAAACTTCTCAGACTTGGCGATCTCCATTTCCAGCTGCTGTTTTAACCTGCGACTTTGCTCCATCTGTTTCCTGTAGCTTTGCGTGTGGTCGATGTCAATGCCAATCTTCTCCTCCGTATCAGCTGACTGAGGTTTCTCCTGGCCAAGCTTATGGTCAGGCGCGTCTTCAGGAAGAGCAGAGTAATTCTTCCTTGCATCCTCCCTCTCCGTCCCTTGGTCGTCTAGCAGCTGTACCTGTTTATGCTGGGGTTTCACTGGGTTCAATTTTTTAGAAGAGAGTTCCTGAACTTCCACTGGTTCCTCGGCTGCCTCCACGAGCCTCGCCTGCAGATCGAGGGTGGGACGCATGCCAATGCCACCGACGTTCAGAGTCTCCGGAATTTCTTTGGGACTCGTAACGGGAATAAGTCTTTCCAGTTTGAGTTTTTTAGATTCCCTTTTAAGCATCTCCTTCCTCAGGGGTTTTCTCTCCAACTCTCCTTCCCTTAACATCGTCGCTTCTCGAGACGAAGCCGTTGCATCGAGCTGCTTTTTCAAACCCACACGCGCATCTTCCTCGTCCTGGCTGCTTCTTTTGACTTCCAGTTTTTGCCTCTCAGGCTTCAGATTTGCATCAGCAAAACGTCTTTTACGAGCCTCCAGCTTGTCTAAATCCACCGCGTTGGCCCCCTCGGAAGTTTGCTCCGTCTTCAAGTGCTTTTTGGGTTTCAGTTTTCCGTCCTTATCCACCACTTCGACGTGACTGGCGAGAGCTTTTTCCTTTTGTACCTTGGTTCTGACAGGTTCCAGTTTAGACTGATCGGACTTGGTTTGCTCAGCTTGAGATGTCTGCGTCTTCTGCTCGAGAAGCGGGGACTTCATAGTGTCGTTATCAAGCTTTGCTCTCAGTTTCTCCAAAGCAGGCTGGTCGATAACTTTCCCTTCCTTTTCTTTCACTCGGGTCAACACGACACAGGGCATCAGCTCCAGGCGGTTTTTTGCCGTCCCTTCTTTGTCACCTCTCTCTTTGCTTTGTTTACTGTTGCCCTTCAGTTTTTCAGGGCTGGGCTCTCGCTCGTTCTCTTGATCCGTTTCAGACGACTGAGAACTGGGCGAATGGATTTTTGCTTTCCTTTTTTGCTTATCGGTTTTTTCCTTCTCTATTTTTTCCGGCTTTTCTTTCCTCACCAAACGTTTCTCCTTTTCGACCCTCTCCTGATCGAAAGCGCGCTCCTTCTCCGGCTTCTCGTTTTTTGCGTAGCGTTCCACGCGGGCTTTGTCGAGCTTGTCGTATCGCGGCGGAGACAGAGAGCTGCAGCTGCCGCTGCGATCCGACGACCTGCTGTAAATCCTCCTCTCGGAATCGCTCTGCAGCCGTTCCGATTGCGAGGGGGACGCGCCGGGGCTCTGCGGACGCCTGGAGTGCGTCGGGCTCTGGCTCCGTTCAATCGGTCTCCGTTCGTGGTCTCTGTCCCGGTCGGATTCGAACCGTTCCCTCTCTCTCTCCCTCTCCCGTTGCCTGTAGCTGTACTCCCTGATGTCTTGCTCATACGGGTCACCCCTGTAGTCCCTGTACTCGCGTGGGTCGTCGTAGTAGCGTGGGTCGTAGTAGTCTCCTTGGTAGGGATCCCACTCCGCGTAGAACTCCCTGCCTCGAGCCGGGTATTCTCGACGAGGATCTTCGGGATACGTCCCCGGAGTCCGAACGGTCTCGTAGTAAGTACGATCAGGGGCGTATTCGTAAGATCCTCTTCTTTCATCTCTGCTAAATATAGGAATAAACGGATTAGTTCTCCTTCTCAACCAGCATCCTGTGCTATCACGGCCTTCGCTACGTGGGGGAATCGTTTCATGAGCATTTCCTTATAGGCACATCTGAACTCAGAGATTCAACCACAGGGAATGGGTGCAGAGCAACTAAATGCTTTGTTAGCTTATCACCTATGGCAGTTAACTGGTCATTTTGTGACAGCTCTACCAACTCTTTTCACCCACCTCACTGCATGATTTTTGCCAAATCCAAATACTGCACCTACCCAGGGCCCGTGCACCCACCTGCAGCCTGGTATGGTGAAGATCACCCCATCTCAAGAACCTGAAGACTACCTCTCAGAACAGAGAATCACAGAATCATTCTGGTTGAAAGAAACCTTGAAGGTCACTGAGTCCAACTGTTAACCCAGCACTGCCAGGGCACCACTAACCCATGGCCCTCAGCACCACAGCTCCACAGCTTGGAAACCCCTCCAGGGATCATGGGAACTCCACCACTGCCCTGGACAGCCTGGGACAGGCCTGGACAACCCTTTTGGGAGAAGAAATTTTTCCTAATATCCAACCTAAACCTTCAAAGGCCTCACTTGCTGTTAAGAAAACACTGGAACCATCTACTTACAAAACACACTTTGAACAAGAAAAAGCATCAATTTAGATTCTTGCTCTTTCTGGTCTTCTCAGGCTATGCTGTAGAGGCAACTAAACAGTAAGGGCTGTAATTTAAAGTGTCACAGAAAATACACATCCTGAGAAGCAGCAACTCCAGCCCCTCCTGCACATGAGTTGTGCCCTAATTGATGGGTACGTGTGAAACATGCACGTGTCTAGCTGAGTGTTGTGCTTGCAAAGACAGCATTGGAGGTGATGGAAGCAGGCAGGAGAGCCTTGTTTGATTCGAAGGAGTACCTCTGACTTGGCCTATAGCCGGGATGGAGGAGGCACCATGAAGCACAACTCTGAACATGCCCCCAGCTGACAGCACTTGGAGCCAGGGGCAGGCTCATCACGGAGGTGAAGTAATTAATTAAGCAGTGGCAAACAGCATGACAGACCCGTGAGGAAAATAAGATAACCAGTGTGGAAATGTCTGATAAATGAGAGGAAACATGACCATGAAAAGTATCCCTTGCTGTCACCAGTGGCCCCCCAAGGCCAGGGAGGATGGCAAAGCCCTGAGGACAAAGTCGGCATCATCCATCTGGAGCCACCAGCCGTGGACCTGGTGTGCCAAGAGCAGACCATGCAACTGCATTATGAGGTGTCCCTTCAGTCCCTGCTGTGGAGAAATTACAACCTCCAGCAGAAAGTAACATAAATACATCGGATCGATTTCCTTGAACTAGCATAAATCTATGAAGTCAGCAAAGCCACACTGATTTACTTCTCGTGAGGAAATGGCCAATAAAGATGATGTTTAATCACCGTCTCTCTCCGTCTGCCTGACACACGGATCATTCTCTGTTGCCCTGTGACTAACAGCTTGGGCTTGTCCACAGCCCTTTGCAGGAGCCTGGATGCAAGAAAGAGAAATGTCAGCATTGCCCACATAGCTGCTGAGCTGCTCCAGAGGCCACCTTCCCTTGGGACAAGTCTCCTTTTAGACCGTAATTTGGCTATAACCTCTCACCCACACCCGTTGCTTTCCCTTTTCTGCTGTCTTAACACCTTTCTAGAATCACAGAATCTTTTAGGATGGAAAGGACCTTGCAGATCATCAAGTCCAACCATTAACCCAGCACTGCCTGGTCTCCACTAAACCGTGTCCCTCAGCACCACATCTCCACATCTCTTCCCCAGGCCTGGAGCGTTGCAGGGGGTTGTTGTGACCCAAGGGCAGGACACGTCACTTGGCATTGTTGAACCTCATCCCATTGGCCTCAGCCCATCGATCCAGACTGGCCAGACCCCTCTGTAGAGCCTCCCAGTCCTCCAGCAGATCAACACTCCCACCCAACTTGGTGTCTTGAGTGACTCTAGTCATATATACCTTTATTATGATTGGTGTAAAATTCTCTCACTTTGCTTTTAAAGGTGTAGATAAAGAAAATTCGGGGCGCAAGCTCAGTGGGGGGTGGTCGCACTTTGGAGGCAGGTAGCCTTTGGGATGGAGGTATGTTTTGGTATTATAATGACATTATAATGAGCAAAGTTCGCACAAAGGACAGCACTTTGTCAGAAAATGACAGACCGTTGGCCCAGGGTTGCAAATATGTAGCTTATCAGTTCCATAGTACCACAAAGTTCCCATCTCTGCAGTGATTCACAGAGCTTGGCCGTGGAGTCTTCACTCCACTCCACCCTCTGTGCCATTCAGAGGCGATGCTGTTCAGGGAACCACCGTGGAATGGATTCCTTGCATACCAGTTGCACTCCACCCTGAGAGCTTCTTTGATATTATACCTTTCCTTAATGTGTGAACAATGCTGTATTTTTCATATGATTTTAATTTCTAAGTCACCTCCAGTCATTATTCCACATATTCCACCCCGTGACTATAGTCACTCAAGCTTCACTATATTAAAAGGAATTGGGAATGTCACATACACTCTTGTAGTGGGGATTGTCAAGTATATATACATCTTATGGGGCTATCAGATAGGTTAAGCATTTTATCATAATCTAAAGTCTAACATACAGGGCAATTGTCAAAGCAAAACACAATACAGAGAGCATTAATAAAACAACAAGAGGATGGAGCATGTTGTTGAAGGTTCCTGTAGCAGTTGGTGACCATCTGAAAAGGGTTTTCCACCATTCATGTCCTCCATCCCTTTTGACCCTTTCCAAAACTCAATGTATTTCCTCCACATCGGTAATTAGAGTCCTCTGTCCATTTTCTTGGGCCTGTCTCAGTAACTGCTTCAGGTTTCATGTCATAGGAGTTTCTTCACCAATGTGAGATTTATTCCAATGGGGACAAGTGGTAGGTTATAAATCAATGTATAATTGAACTGCAACAATTGGTAAGATGTTACAGGAGCTGAATAATTAAAATCACATCCTACAATTTTTGTAAAGTTGCAAGCTTAAATGTTTGAGTGATTATTTGTATTTACAACAATGTCGTCTACAAGTACAAGGTTACAGAAAGTTCTCATGCAAACACATCCTTTTTCAAAATATATAAATGTGGTCCCTGGGGTCTCATCAGGGTATATCTCAAAATGGCAAACATTTTGTTCGGTGACACGACAGATGTTTGGTGATACGACACATGTCTTGTGCCTTGATGGTGTTGCTTTCACAAATGTTGTTGTTCTTGTGTAATACAGGTGTCAACATTAACTGTTTGCCACTTATTTCCTTTTTGCCGGGCCCATACTCTATGCTCTATTGGGTAGTGTACATTCTCATGGTGATTCAACCCCAGCACAATGATTTAGTATACAGTATATGCCAAAGCATTGCATATCGTTAAGACAAAAGCAGTGGCTTTACTCTCAGTGGGATCATAGCTGAAATTAACCAGATGCCACCAGGACTGAAATTTCTTCTCAAGTTCAATTGCATTATCCCATATTATTTTCCAAATTTCAGTAGGTAAGGTGCCTTCCTCACCTTTCCTTATAACTGTGGCTGCCATTGAGTACATGCATAGCTGGGCTTGGATACAGCTAAGAACCAAAGAAACATTATTTTGGGTTACATCAAGTGCATCCATGATCAACTGATGATCCTTTTTACCTGTTTCTTCCCACTGAGGTAATATATTTGATAAAAGCCATTGGTTGATTCCCAAAGCTAAGAGAAACAATTATAGATGATGTTTCAACCTATTTAGATCACATCTCTGATTATCTCGAGGAGATGAGGGTTCATCCATGCTGACCATCCTGCATAAGATGTGCTCAGGAATGGTGAGCAAGTGGATTTGATCGCAGAGATATTGGTTTATATTGATAATTCCACTTGTTTGAGGGAATATGATAAATTAAACAATACTTGTTTTTGACCTATATTTTTAACTATGTAAGGACTAATGTTAAAAATATAAAGCTATATTTTAAAAAAAATTGGTGGGGGCAGAGGCTTTTTGTCCTTCACTACTGATACAGATGTTAACTGGTTTTTGCTCTATGATAAATACACCCATTGATTACTGGGCAGCTGATTTATATTTTCTTTCCTAAAATGGTGTAAAGTTTTAGCCATCTAAACAAGCCCATACCAAATGCTGTGCTGCAAATAATAATTTTGTTAAATAGATTCTAAAAATGAAATCCATTGAAGAGGGCTTATAAACATAATACATTCATAAAATATGACAACATTCATATAAAGTTGCCAGTTCCCTTTAGCCATTCAGCATAAGTTGTTATGTTTTATGTCCCAATAAAAGATATTTTCTGTAAGGATATGGGTGTGCTCAGACTGTGACACAAACATATACTTCACAAAACATTATAAAACCACAAACACAAAAGTTATGTTCAATCAATATAACAGTTTTGAAACATAAGGATTAAACATAAAAATACTTAGTAAATGAAAACAGTTCTAATTTAGAGTGTCCACAAGGACTGTTAAATTTCATTTGCTGAGCACAACTATAAGGGAGTCCATAATTCTAGATACAATTTGATGGCATTCAGAATACCAGTAAATTTAAAAAAAAGGAAAGAAAAGGTGCTCGGTTGCTGTACAACAGGCAGATGTGAAGTTAAAGGGCAGGTACTATTCATCTAGTACCAGTGTCCCAGTCTGAGGCATTTCAGCCAGCACCAGCTGGCCTCGGTACTGTAGGTTTCTGGGCAGTGCCTGCAGGTAGCACTGTACTCTTTTAAAGGAGACGGAAAGGTCTCAAAATGATCACACTCTATTCTTTTCCTATTTGTTCCTCAATATTTGGCATGGTGCCAGTTAAAGGTGTGTTGGCATTCAGTTGCCTAAAATCAGTTGAAAGCTCCCACTGTCTGTTTGGCTTTTTCACCACCCAGACAGGAGAATTATAGGGAGAATGCACATGAGTGATAACATCTCCTTTTCCCAAGTCTGTTACCACCCTGTCAATGCCCAAATATCCTGCTTCTGGCAGGATAGTCATTCTGGACTGGGGCAAAGGTGTAGGCCCCTCTAATAAATTTACAGTTTCAAGAGTTACAGGGGTCATCTGCCACAGAGGCAGCATTTGAGCTGCAGCAGCATTCATAGCACAGGTAGGTAGTGTATGGTCCTGGGCATGAGTTATACATGTCTTAAGGCAGTCCAGGAAACTGGAGACAAGGAGAGTGAATCCTGCTGGGTCAATAGGAGTTAACAGAAGGTACTTCCTTAACAGCTCCCTCTCACACATCGCTTGAACAAAATAGGATATAAAAATACAAAACAGGATAAAATCTAATTGCAGAATCACAGAATGATTGAAGTTGGAAGGGACCTCTGGAGATCATCTTGCCCAACCCCCCTGCTCAAGCAGGACCTTCAGGCTGCGCAGAACCATGTCCAGACAGCTTTTGAATATCTCCAAGGAGGGAGACTTCACAACCTCACTGGGCTACTTGTTTCAGCGCTCAGTCACCCTCATAGTAATAAAGTGTTTCCTGATGTTCAGATGGAACTTCCTGTGTTTCACTTTGTGGCCATTGCCTCTTCTCCTGTCACTGGACATCGCTGAAAGGAGCCTTACTCCATTCTCTTTGCACCCTCCCTTCAGGTGTTTATATACATTGATGAGATGCCCCCTGAGCCTTCTCTTCTCTAGGCTAAACAATCACAGCTCTCTCAGCCTTTCCTCACAGGAGAAATGATCCAATCCCTTAATCATGCCTTTGTTGGACTCTCTCCAGTATGTACTGGGGAGCCCAGAACTGGACACAGGATTCCAGGTGTGGTCTCATCAGTGCTGAGTAGAGGGGAAGGATCACCTCCCTGGACCTGCTGGCAGTGCTTTGTCTAATGCAGCCCAAGATATCATTAGTCTTCTTTGCTGCAAGGGCACACTTGCTGGCTTATGTTCCATTTGGTGTCCACCAGGACTCCCTAGGTCTTTTTCTGCTGCTTTCCAGATTCATCCCCCTGCATATATTAGTGCATGGGATTGTTCCTCCCCAGGTGCAGGACTTGGCACTTCTTGTTGAACTTTGTGAGTCATCCCATTTTTCCATCCTGTTAAGGTCCCTCTGGATGGCAGCACCAGCCTTTGGCATATCAGCTACTCCTCCCAGTCACCATGATCGATCAAAGATTATTGAGAGTGGCCTCACAATGACACTGGCCAGATCCCTCAGCATTTGTGGGTGCATCTCGTCAGGGCTCATGGACTTATGTATGTCCAGTTTGTGTAAGAATTCTCTGACCTGATCCTTTTCGAACAAGAATACATTTTCCTTGCTCCAGCCTTTTCCCCTGGTCTCTGGGACTTGTGATTCCTGAAGGCCAGTCATGCTAGTAAAGACTGAGGCAAAGAAGGCATTCAGTACCTCTGCCTTTTCCATGTCCTGTGTAACCAGGTCCTCTGTCTCATTCAGAAATCTTTTCAAGGATTCTGGGACATTTGGGGTTCCCCATTCAAGGCCATTGCATGATCAACAATACCCACTTACTCCACATGGCTTTGGTTGCGTGATGTGTAGAGGGCACATTTCCTTTGAACATCTAGCATAGCATGGGCAGTCATGGTGCCAAGAGGAGATGTGTTTCTGTACCAACAGCTTTTGAAGTGACTTGAACCCCCTCATATGCTGCTAGTATCTCTTCTTCAGTCAGGGTTGTTGAACTCTGACCTGAATGAGTTGATATCTCAAACATTGTGTGAGGAACGGAAGCCCTGTGGTTAGGAACAATGTGTGCTTTGCACTTAGAACAAGGGACAAAATATGCTACCTCAGGTGGGAGTAGAGTACATGAGAGGATGAATGGCCTTGTCCCCTTGCCAAGTTATCATATGTCCCACTAAGATAAGGAAGTTTGCAGCCTACAGGAAAAGGGTAATAAAATACAGGGTCTCCACGACCACCGACTCAATTGGTGGAAAAGATTAATGCTACCCTTCCCCCTCTCATGCATGCAAGGAACAGTGGTTACCACCTCTCTATGCTTCCTGTGCAAATTAAGGGATACATCAAGAAGCAGCGAAGCAACACCTCTATTACCAGGGAATAAAAAAAGGCTCAAGTACACTGGCAGGTATACCCACCACCGAAGACCCCCAAGATTTGGACTGGTCCTGCAAGACATCACTGGAACCTTGGGGGGTGATCCAGAACTTTGCCTACTCTTTCATTCCATCCTCTCTCTCCCTCTCTCTTCTCTTCACCTTCTCTTTCCTTTAAGTACACCATATATAGCTTTATTCAGGGGATTAAGAATTAAACTTTATTTTATGGACCTATGGTGTAAGTCTCCTTAATTCTATCCAAGGAAGTCGTTGAACCTCCATCAGTCTCTTCTTCCTCCCTGATCGAGCAGGACGTGACATTTTAATTGGCATCATGGACAGGATTCGCTTAAGGCCGAAGGGTCCATGGCAGAAGCACTCCTCTTCACATCTCAGGGGACAAGGAGAGGTGGTGGTAGAGAGATCTCAGAATTAATCCAGAAGAGATATGAAAAGGGGATACTGACTGTCCTGGTTTGAGTGAGAACAGGACTAATCCTGTTCAGTGATTTTACTTTTTCAGCACAGTTCTTTTAACTAACTGCACTTTCTGAAGTTAGCAGCCTGTTCTCAGAGACAGTGTCTGCTTCTAGCAGTGATAACACCCCATGGTTAGAGTTACTACCAAGGCTTGGTATGCAGACAAAGGCCACAGCTGCACCTTGTGTACCACATTGGGGGGTACAAAAAGTGAAAGGCTGCACCTGCAGGGAGGAGTGGACAGGACAGGTGACCCTAAACTGACCAACGAGGGATTCCAGCCCGCGCTGGGGGCGGTGGGCGGGCCTGCTGTGCAGTGCGGTGGGGGGGCGGGGGGGGGTGGGGGGGGGGGGGGTCGGGGTGGATTTGGCAGCCCCAGCTGGATGCTGGAGCCCGGCTGGGCAGAAGCTGGTGTAGGCAAGGCTGGCGTGGGGATTCTGCGGGCACGGCCAGGAGAGCGTGGTCCGGAAGGCAAGGATGGATCTTCGGGATAGGTTTGTAGATCCCTTGGCGTTACGGAGCTTGGGTGGGACTGTTGCACTCCTCCGTGTCCTCCGGTTTTCTTCCGCAGCACAAATACCTGTCTCCCAAGACAAAAGGCTTTCTTGGGAGTCCTAAAGAAACAATGTTTTTAATTCGTTATCGATGGGTTGAGTTTGGTGCTGTAGTTGTTTAATTGGCTGCTGAAACGTCCCCCTTTTTCCTGCTGCTTCTTTCTTATTAGCTGCTTGGGTTTGAATCGAGCTTTTCCCCTCTGCTCTGGTTTTTGTTTCCTGCTGATCACAGAAGCTGGAGGTGCTCGGGCTGGTTGGGGACCTTCTGGCGTTTTCTGTCTAACGCAGGAGAACCTGGAGGGCTGTGTTCTCTGCTCCTTACCCTGTCTGTTCTCAGAAGTCCACAGCAGAGAGGGCTTCTGCGATGCCACCTGAGACATGGTTTCCCTGTAGAGCAGACCTCTCTGCTGGGCACACTTCCCCTCTTCTGTGACAGCAGGGAACCTCCTCTGATCCCTAGGATGGATTTCTCTCCTTACATCCCCACCTTCCTGTAATGGATTTAATTCCTTCCTTCTCTTGCTCGCTCTCTCCCCTTCCTTAGCGTTCAGAACCTTTGGAGACCCCTTCATCCCCACGGCTTGCTCCATCAGGCTCATCCCTCCGTGTCTGGGCACGTTGCTTTTTATGAAGCAGTCCCAGCACGCTGAATAGCTCAAGATGAATTATCTTGGCTTGGAGGAACGATCTGTCCTTTTTCCTCTGGCCAAAACAAATCTTATTTGCTTGCCCTTTCCCTTTTGTGGTGTTTTCCACGCTTCCAAATCTCGTAGCATCGCTGGGGTGAGCCTCCTCTAGATCTTCCCAGTGAATGTTTGGCAAAACCAGGTGAAGTCAGTAGGACGCTGGTTCGTTTCTGTCCTTTCCTACCCTCTTAGCACTGCTCTGTGACCATCCTTCTGATGCTTTCACTCCTTCCTGACAACAGAGAGGTCAGCTAAACCTGCGATACCGGCTGAGTGCCCCCCACCCCTGGTTCTGTAGGCAAAGTTGCCCCTTGGCAAGCAGCGGGGATGGTTCTGCTCCCTTCATCTTCCAAGGGTTCAGAGAGTTTTCCACGGGTGCTTTTTCCACACGTTTTCCTGTGGTACCTGGGCTGAATCAGCCGGTAGGTGCTGCATCTTTGGAAGACAACTTTTGCTCAGGGACAGCTCTGCAGAGAGCGGGAAGGGAGCAGTGTGAGTAGAAGGGGTGGTGGCACCACGCGCTTGCTGGGTGGCATCGCCTAGGAGACAAAAGCCTGCCAGTAGCTGGGCCTCATGGTTTGGCCTCCCTTCCAGTTTGGGTGAGATGAAGGAGAATGAGGCTCTTTTGAGTTTGCCGTGGCTGAGGAGAGGAGCCCAGTCTGTGCTCTGCTGGGCAGGATGGGCTTGGAGATGGAGCGAGGGGCAGAGCACGGCCTGGCTGGAGTACGGGAGGTTGAGCAAGTGCAGGAGAGGAAAATACAGAGACTGGGAAAAGGGAAGAAGAAAAAGTAAACTTCTGCAGAGAAGCTCTCGCCTTCTTTTGGTGAAGGTAGCGGGCAAGGAGGAGCAGGCAGGAGGAGGGATCGGTGCAGTGCACGGGTGAGGAGAAGCACAGCCAAGCAGCTCAGCCAAGGCTGGTGAGCCAGAGATAACTGGCAGCAGGTTAATCTGTCGTGCAGTGTCTGTGTGTCCTGCTGAGTGGCTGGACTTGATAGGAACCGGAGTCCTGAACAAGGGGAGAACAGGAGTCCTGGAGCAGTTGTCTTTAGTTCTCCTGCTTTACTGTGAGTTAATAGTTCCTGGGACATGCTGGCTGAGAAGGGTAAAAGCAGGAGGCTGAGCATCTCACGCTAGACTCGGTGTGATTCTTAAAGATCCCGGGGTAGGAGTGGAGATTTCCCCCAAAGTCTTTATTTTAGACCATTCTCTCCTCTTCTGTTGCTGGGCTGGAAGCAACCCATGCCAGAAGGGTGAAGCACATCAACAGGGAGGCAGTGCCTTCACGCAGGGTCAAGGAATTGGTGCTGCTGGCCACAAAGCAGGTCCTCCAAGCCGCTCCTGACCTCTTCATACCCCATCACCCTCCCGGCCACGCTTCAGTGCCTGCGAGAGGCTGGAGGTGGATGTGTTGTGAGTGTTGGAGGAAGGCTGTGGATTGCCCCCGTGTGAAGTTTCACTGTGCTGGTACCCCGCAGCCAGGCCAGTTTTGAGGAAGACGGGCAGAAGCAACCAGCTGTGGGACACTGGAAGCCACCAATGCCATCCAAAGGCAGCGCGGAGGAGCCGGAGACAGGGTGTCAGGATGCTGGAGGTGTGGATGAGACCCAGTCCACCGAGCAGCTCAACGTGTCGCGTCTACGCAGCTCCTCGGTGGAGATCCGGGAGAAGGGGTCTGAATTCCTGAAGGAAGAGCTGCACAAAGCACAGAAGGTAAGGCCCAAGGTTTGTGAGAGAGGATGGCAGCAGAGACGAGGGGGGCAGGGTCTGACTGTGGCTGTGCCACACTCTGGAGAAGGCAGGAATGGAGAAAGACCAAGCTGAGGTGGCCGTAAAGTGCTTTAGAGCAGGGCATCGGTTGCTAGGTTGACCCAGAGCCTCCATGCCAACATCCAACCTGCTGCAGAAGGCAGCTTGAGGCAGGTGGTGCTGCTGTTGGAGCCTCCTTCCTAATGGCAAAAGAGCAATTCCAGCCTGAAAAGCCTCCCACCTCTCGTGGAAAGCCGGGTGCCTTTGGTGACACCGTTCACACAGAGTTTAGTGACGAGGATCTGTGTCGTGGTGGGGACAGAAGGTGGTGATGGACAGGTAAGGGCAGGCAGGCATGAGCTCTGCCAGGGCCTCCTGTGAGCTCATGTGTTCCTCTTCATGTTCCCAACAGGAGCTGAAGCTGAAGGACAAAGAATGTGAGCGGTTGTCGAAAGTGAGAGAGCAGCTGGAGCAGGAACTAGAGGAGTTAACAGCCAGCCTGTTTGAGGTGCCACCCTCTTCCTTTCCCCATCATTTCTTAAGCTAAGCTTCCATCCAGCTCATTTAAGACTGGCTTTCCCTGACCTTCCAGCCATCTCCTTCCCCGTGTTGTTCTTTCCCACTTGGAGAAGCAGAGCTGGGCTGTGCTGCTGGCAGAGCCTCAGAGCAGGAGCTTGGACTTGCTCCTGGGGAGCATTTGCAGGCACTTCTCACCCCTTCTGGCAGCTGTGGGGTGGCCTGAAGAGCCACGGTAGTTATGGGGCTGTACATCTGGTTACAAAAAAGGATGTGGGGATGCCTGGAGCTGGAGCCAAACGTAGCTGCCTCTCCCCCTCCCCTGCCTGCTCTGTAGTCTGGACAGCAGCTGCTGTCTGTTGATGGAGATGGAAGGAGATGGAGATGGAGGGAGGTGGAGATGATCCCCTGGCTCATGTCAGCCTTTCCTTGGGGCAACAACAAGCTGGGTGCCCTCACACTCTCCTCCAGTGAGTGTTCAGAGTGCCTGGTGGTGGGGTTGTTTTTTTTTTACTACCGTTATTCTTGCCAAGCTCTATCTTGGCAAAATCCCCTTTACCAGCAGCTCTGATGTCTGGACCTGACTGGGCAGTGAGGAGAGCCAGAGCCCATCTGTACCTCCAACACAGACTGGTGCTGAGCGTGAGGGCCAAGAGAGCATCCCCGCTCCGGGAGATTTGGCTACCTGGGCTCAGGAAGAGCTGAGGGATGGTTCAGCTGAGGGTTGTCCTCTTCCTTTGGTGGCCTTGGTCTGATCGCTTCCAGACAGCACTGGAGGCTCCAGCTGGGGCTTCTCTTTCCTGGGGGGAGATGTTTTGAAGCTGGTCTCTGCCGTTTGGCTCCTGCCGTGTTGCCGCCGTGCCCGGAGCAGGGAGGGCCGGTCGCTTCACGAGGCAAGTGGGAGCAAAGTGCAGGAACGAGTCAGGCACGAGCAGTGACCTCATCGGCAAGGAACCAAGGTGTGGAGCAGCAGGTCTGGATCAGGATCTTGTGCCACAGGCGGAGATCAGGGTCAGCAAACAGCCCGACCATCACCCAAGTGAGTCTGTGGCGATGGTGCAGGTCCGAGGGCAAGCCAGGGAGCCTCTGTGGGGCTGAGCCAAGGTCAGGGTCACGGGGATATTGGGCTGGACGTAGATGCAGCTGTGGTGGGACTTAAGTGGGGTGCTGATGTTCAAGCCTCAGCTTTAAAGCAGTTCCCAAGGGTGAGGAGGGGCAGGCCCTTCCTTCTACCTTTCTCCAGAGTAGCCCGTGCCGGTGAAAGAGGTGACCTTGGACTCGGGCAGCAAAACTCTTGAGCCAAGAACACCCCTAGAAGGGGGATGTCCCCTAGAAAAGGGGGATGTCCTCCAGGGCCTGGCGCCGAGACCCTTCTCTGGGACGTTTTGGGGGCAAGGCTCTTCACAGCTGACAGGGTCAAGCCCGTGGTTGTGGTGGCTGGGTCCATCCCCACGCTCGCTTGCCCAGAGCACGCGATGCAGCAGAGCTGTGGCCTGCCCTGGTGGGCTTCCTGAGTTGAGGCGGGGCTAAAACTTCTCTCTGGTGCAGGAAGCTCACAAGATGGTGAGAGAGGCCAACACGAAACAGGCGGCGTCAGAGAAGCAGCTGAGGGAGGCCCGGGGCAAGGTGAGAATCGCGCTCGCCACGGCTTGATCTCCGGGGCCAGGTTGGTGCCATCCCTGCCCAACCTGCAGGAGGGTGAAGTCCCTGCAGCTCGGTCTCTCCGAGGTGCTGCATCTCCTTTGTTGCCTCTCCAGCAGACACTGGGTGAGGGGTGTTGGGGGCGAGGTGTCCTTGCAGCCTGCTGCTGATCCGGCTCCTCTTTGAGAACTGGATTCCAGGGGAAGCACCAAGAAGCCATGAGCTATGGGGATGGTTAGAGCAAGGAGCTGGGGAGATGAATTTCCTGACAAGGCTGCATCATGGGGCTGCTCAACGGGTTCCATCTTGAGGAGAGAGAAGTTTCTTCTGGGTTATTTGGTCTCGAAAGAGCCCAGGGCAAAATGTGCTCAGACTGAGGAGCAGAGGGATGTGTTCCTGCTGTTTAAAATTCTGGGGGGTGGTGGACATCTGGGAGAACGGGGAGAAGGCTTCATGGCTGGGCTTGTAGCTGGTTCCCCGTGGCTTTAGTGTTTGGTGGGGTGCAGCAAGCTGGAGGTGCTGCTGACTCTTGCCTTGTCTCCTCAGATTGACATGCTGCAGGCGGAGGTGACAGCTTTGAAGACGCTGGTGATCACCTCCACACCTTCCTCTCCGAACAGGGAGCTGCACCCTCAGCTCCAGAGCCCTTCCAAAGCTGTCTTCAGGAAGGGCCACGGGCGAAACAAAAGCACCAGCAGCGCAGTGGTCTCGGCTGCCAACCAGAACGTGACTCCAGAGCCGGTTGGGCACGAGCGCAAAGAGGTGGGTGAGAGACCTCGGCCTCGGAGCTGTTGCTGTCGTTGCTCTCAGGGTGCTGAGGGGCTTCCAGCTCAGGCTTCCTGGAGAGCTGTGTGGTTTTGGTGTTGGGAGAAGCTGTTTGTGCAGTAAGCTGGCTTGTTCCTTAAATTTGTGCTGAGGCAGGTTCCGGAGGGTTTCCATTTTCAGAGCTGTGAAGATGATGATGGGACTGGAAGATCTCCCTGGTGAGGAAAGGCTGAGAGCCCTGGGGCTGTTTAGCCTGGAGAAGAGAAGCCTGAGAGGGGATCTGATGAATGTTTACACCCCTGCTCTGGGTGACCCTGCTGGATGGAGCAGGGGGGTGGCACCAGATCAGCTCCAGAGGGCCCTTCCAACCCCTCCCAGTCTGGGATTCCATAAAGGCAATGCCTCTCTCCCTGCCTGCCACGGAGGGTTGTCAAGTCAGATACTGTGGCAGGGTTTAGGAAAGGGCTCAGATAATTTTATGATCTCTAATAAATTTTGTAGCTACACAAAGTAAAGCAATAATAAAGCTAATTAAGTCTCATGCATCAAAATATAAGCTGATTGACAGCGAAAAGGGAGGAAGGAGCAGTATGCTGTGTATATAGCAGAGCACGGGAGGCGACTGTGTTTGTGTCGCATTAATTTACCAGTCCCCATCGGAAGCGGTATTCTGAGCTAATGGGATGTGTGCGGAGCTTCCCTCGCTTGAGGAGCTGATGATCTCATTGAATTGCTGATTGCTCCCAGAATGGGATGTGCAGGAGATGCAGTATCTCCTGGCCTGGGTCCTAGTTTTGCTCTTTCATCTTCCTCACTTTCTGCATCCCTTCTCTCACCATCCTTTACTGATATTTGAATATTGCCACAGCTAATTTCCACACCGAGCTCCTGCCGTGCTGCACAGGAACGTGGGCTGCAAGGAGCATGTCACGATTCTTCTGTAAAATCCATCTGCAGTTTCTGCAAAATTTCACATATGTTTTGAAAAGAGAAACCTCTTAAAAGGTTCCTCTCTTTTCACAAGGAAGAAGTTCTTTTCATGTGATGCTCTTTTATCAGCATTGTGCAGGCATCTAAAGAATAGGCTTGGGAGGAAGAATAGATAAAACTAGAAAAGGGCTCCAGACAATAACAAAAACCCATCCACCCTGCTAGATATTAGTGAGGGACACCATTCTCACTTTGGAAGATGGTGCCGGAGAGAAGGGACCCTTCTCATCCTGTGATGCCTTGAAGTCGTCCCTTCCAGCTCTGCCTTTTGGTGCTTTGCCAGGAATCTGCCAGCTCTGGTGTGGGTGCTGGAAGGGGCTCCTTTCCTCCCTGTTCAGCTGCTCTTCAGGTGGCAGGTGGAATTAAAGAAATACTTTTATTTTTCACCCATGCTTTTTTGTAGAAATGGAGAGTGAAAGTGTAAAGTTCGGTTTCA
The DNA here is from genome assembly GCA_024336885.1 of Actenoides hombroni. NCBI lineage: Eukaryota > Metazoa > Chordata > Aves > Coraciiformes > Alcedinidae > Actenoides > Actenoides hombroni. Next base: position 3,895,332 of record WUAM01009935.1, on the reverse strand, counting down.
AAGCGAGATGAAAATGCAATATTTCATCAGGACAGCTCTTTTGTCTCTTCACTATTAGCCAGTGATCAGCCTTTTGTTGATGATCTTTTTTTCTGCTTTACTAAGATAGCCAGGTTAACCCTAATTTTTGCACTGCTGCTAATGCTACTACAAACTGTCTAATAAGCTGCTGACAAACTGTTGAGTTTTTCTACTGAAAGCCTAAACCTTGATATATTTTTACTTGTAATTTTCACATTTTGTCATCCCTAATAATTAAAAAAGTTAGCAAATAGTTAATATTCTGCAGAGAGGAATTCTTTGAAGCTGTTGCTGCTATTGCTAACTCGTGTAGCACAGTGCTGATATTCTAAACGTACTTGCAGAACCCGTTCATTTATAGGCATATATATTTCTGTTTAGCAAAAACCAGAGAGTTGAGAGAGAGAGAGGCCGGCTGCCATGAAAGGAAAATTAGCTGGATCTCAGAAAGCTTTAAATTAGATCCTACTAAAAATCATTCTTAACTACTTGTGAGAATGATGCATTAAAATTAAATATTTCAGAAATCAGCAACAGGTGGAAAAAAAAAGAAACAAAACACATTTCCCATGCAATATTTTCATGTGCCACTATTTCTCCATCTGTATTTAATTCAAATAGAGCCTTCAACCTGTTTCTTCCCTCTGTTATATTGTTTTAGTTGAGAAGATGCTAGCCTGTACTAGCCACTTATTAGATAAATACAGGAAAACTGCTTGTCATTTATGGGTTTATCCATTATCATCTCGACCATCGGATAGAGTAGCCTGATTTCAAAGTGACAGCTGGTGGAACCTCTTCTTGATACATGCTAATCCAGTTTTTATTATGGAAAAATTGCCTGTGCTTTCAGAGAGTGAAAGGCAGTTACGAGACGTAGCTGCTGAGGGTGGAACCTTATGATCTCTGCTATAACAGCCTCAAAATGAACCATTATCTTCCAGGGTAATAGCATCCTGGTAAAATATGGACATAGGATAATTTATGGCCTGAACATGTCAAAATGTACAGTTTCTCTTACTGCCTTTTTCATGTGGTAAATAAAATACAGCGACTTCTCCAGCGGCACTAATTCCTGTGATTAATGATTTTGTGGGAGTGGACAGAGGTGCACCTTTGGCTGCCTCTAAAGATAACGTGGTGCTGGGAAGATGCCTCTGAGCTCTCTTCCCTGTCTGGGAGAGGGGATCTGAGAACAGGGTTGTGTGAACCCTGATGCTGTGGGGAGGACATGGATCATGGCTGGCACTCGAGGGTCACACAGGCAAAGCACTGATTAGGTCTGATGTGATGGAGACGGTGGCTGCAGCCAGATAGAGTGGGGATAGACCAGGTAAAACTCCCAGTAAAGTCACTACAATCCTCAGAACCTGCCCAGGAAGGATGAGGAGGGGCTGAGCTTCAAAAATTGGAGATAATATGCCTTATCCTGTAAAATACCCATAATATCGTGTCTTTTCTCCTTTGCAAAATCCAAACCAAGATAATGCAAGTGCTGCTCATGGGGCTCAGAGGAGCAGCTCGCTGGAGTTCCAGCTCCTGGGTGACAGATGGAAAGATCAGCCGGCTGCTTTGCCGCTCCCCAATTACTAATTTATCACTAAATTTATTAAGAGTCACTAGATAAGAGAATATTGTCTAATTGGGAGAATAATAGATGTTCTAAACCTCGCTTTTTCTTTTCCCTTTGAATTTATCAGATCTTGCTCACTCCAATGTGCCTGCTCAATCTCTGATTTAAGTCAAACATGCTCGTTTAAAATTTGAATTAGAAAAGAATTAGCGTTGTGCCATCCATACTTGACTCGCTTTCTGAAGCTTAAATAAAAAGTTTTATCAAAGCGGAGAGTCTGCGAAGGTTAAGTGCCCCTGAATGCACGGACCCTTAAAGACACTTTCCTTACAGACATTGAAATGAAAGAAATACTCTCAAAAAGAGCTGTGGGGTTTTTTGTTGGTTTGTTTGGTTGGGTGTTTGTTGGTTTGTGGCATTTTGTTTATTTGTTTGTGTCTTTTTGGGGTTTGTTTTGGTTTGTTATTTGCTTGGTTTTTCACTTGTTTTGTTTTGGTTTGGGTTTTTTGGGGGTTTTTTTGTTGTTTGTTTTTAAAAGAGGGGAAGACAAAATAAAATGGCTCTTGCCTCTGCTTCTTAACTTTGTACAAATTATTCGTTTGCCTTGCGGATGTGTTCTGAGTGATATGATTTTACCTGTATCAGGCAGATTTGGAGCAAAGCAGCGAGAACTCGTGTGTGTGCGTCTAACTGCAAATGGTATTTTGAGTCTTTTAGGAAAATAGTTTAATATGAATTATGAAAGTAATGATGAAGAAAGTAGACCAGAGCCTTAGTTTTGTCAGAGCTGGTTTGGGCAGTCCCAAAAAATCAGGTTGTCTTCCCCCAGTTGAAGTTGTGTTGATGACATCTCATGTGACGTTGTCAATCGGGGTTCAGATTAAGCTCTTCCAGGATGAAATTCAGGGCTGCACAGAAGCAGAAGAAGCTGTTGCTGCTAAAGTTTGATCTCTGCAACCTGATGCAACCTCTGACGCTGTAAACAGATTAAAAGAATATGCGAGAAAATCTATAAAGAGTCAATCTGCTCTGCTAGCTCAATACCCCTGCTGCTTTTATTGGGCTTTCTGAAGTTAACTTAAGACCCCTACGTATATTTGTTGCTATAGGGAGCTCATACTGTTGTTTAAAAATGAAACTGGCAACTATTCATGAATTTCCCACAATACCTAGAACATGTATTTCCCAGAATGCTGTATCACACTCTTGTATGATACCACGCAAATTAAGGGAGTTCTTCCCCATCATTCTCTTTTCTCTCCCCATTAGAAATATTTCCTATCCAACCCCAAAAGTGTTAGTCATTGCAATCATCATCTAAGAAAAACATTTAATCATCTTGCCTTGATTAATTTAATTATTTTTTTTTAAGTAGCAAAATTCTCGAAGAATTTACCTTGGTACTAAAAAAAGTAATTAAGAAAAAAGTGCTAATTACCACTGACTTTCAGCAAAACTGCCATTGATACACTTAAAGCCTTAAAAAAAATTCCCAGCCTCTGGAGGCAAACTGAGCGATGCCTAATTGATCAGGGCCAAAGATGGAGCCCGGTCCCTGGAGCTCTGTGGGGTTTGCTGTAAGCTTGGAGATGGGTTGGAGGAGATGCGGCCAGGGAGGTGGCTGGTGGTGGGTCTTAGTGTCGGGGACCATGATGCTCCCAGCCTTTGTCAGTGCTCCTGTCTGCTCGTGGAGCTTATGACAAACTGAGTAATTAAAGCATTAAAACACCACCCTCCTCTAGCTGGATTTCCTTTAAATGCTGGGAGGATGGTGTCTCTTTGCTAGTATTTCTGGGGAATAAATTCTTAACAAATTCAGTAAAATCCATTCAATAAAACCCAGGAAGCAGTTCTGTGTAAGAATGTTGGGGGGGGGAGAAAAAGAAATACATCAAATTTTTCTCTTAGTGGTTTTGTTGGGTTTTTTTCCCTATTTAGAGTAAATTTGGGAGCCTAAAGAAACTATTATCCATTGCTGCACTTGCTAAAAGAGAGTCCAAAAGCATTTCTCCCCAGCATTATTTATTTACTGGCTCCCAGCTTCTCAGCATTGTGACTGACTGATGCTGGAGACTCTCCCTGCCCCTTGTTCTCTGCTGTGCTTTGATCACATCGACTCTTCAACATTTACAGTTTTCTCAGGGGCTGTTGTAAAAACCTGGCTTTGTTGCAGACGAGAACACTTGCAGCTGATACGAGCTGGATTTCTGCTCTGGGAAATGGTCTTACCTGGAACAGTTTTGAGAAGCAAGTGCTGTGTCCCCAGTACCTCCTCAGTTCTTGCCTAGACATGGCTGGAAGCACCATGTAAGACAGTTGGAAGCCCTCTCCAGAGGGGTATTTATGCTGTCTAAATTAGACTAGGTGGTTTGTGTTGATCTAGAACATCTCGCGTCGGCCAACTCTCTTTGTGTAGTCACTGGAGGAAAGTAAATGTCTCTGAGGTGTAAATCGTCGAGCGTGAGCTTGGTGGGGTAAGGTAGGTGAGTGCTGCCCTGAGTAAGGCTTGAGGAAAAAAACAGCAAGTTGGTCCAGTTTGAAAAGTTCAAAATACAAACAGGAGATGCGATTTAAGTACAACTTCAAAAACATGACGTGTTCTGGTGAGGTTGTCTTAATTATGTGAAAAGAAGAAAACAAGAGAGGAACCACAGGAATGGCTTTAGGTGCTTGGAAAGGAGCTGGTTTAAGATCCCAGAGAACAGGGGCCATATACAGGACCCAAATTCACTGCTGTCAACTGTGTCTTTTTGAGTACAAACCCAGAGTAATTTGGGTTGGAAAGCTCCTGTGGGCTCCTCTTCCATCCTGGTGCAGCAGACGGTACAGCCATAAAATTTTTAGTGGAAAACATGCCGTGAACTCACGTGAAATAATTTTTTGGGAGCTTTGGGGATTTATCATGTTGGGAAACTGGCTCCAAACTCATGTGATGATGCTTATTAATATTCCCCCTTTGTACAAATAGTCTCATTTTTCACTGTGAGCATGTGTTTTGGGAGGTTTTTTTTCTGGGTTTTGAAGTTAAAATCTTCTTTTTTTGTAAAACCGTTTCTTGTACATACGACATGGGTTATTTTCTGCCTTTCCTATAAAAAACAGAAATCCTAAACTAAAAATGCATGGAAAGGATGCTGTGGGTCCAGCTGTGACCCATTGCAGCAGGGAGATGCGGATGTGGCTCAGCCAGCACCATTGTTCCCAGGGCTCTCAGTTGGACCGGAGGAGACACTGGCCCAGGACTGGGCAGGATTGATGCCTAAGCTCCAGGTGCGGAGCGAGCGGCGTGCGAGAAGTCACACCATGAGAAGGCTGAAGTGCTCATGAGGGATCTTTCCAGCAGTGAAAACTGGCATTTTTTTCCTTCTCCTGCATTTAGCTCACACCTGTCAAAGGAGATTAGAAGAGGGAAGATGACATCGAATTAAGATAAAGATTTCTAGGGGTCGGAGATGGTGATAAAGCCCATGGTGGTACTGCCTGGTGTGTCCGGCTGCTTTCTGCATCAGAAACTTCCCTTAAAGAAAGAAGGAAAAAAATAAAACTAAAATAGAGCAAGAACAGTCTTAAAATTGTGCAGGTTCTGCTGCTGGGTACTGCGGGTATTTTTTTCTGCAAAGACAATGGGTATATTTCAAATAAATTGATATCAAAAGTGACGTGCCATTTTTTAGCTACCTCATTTCAGATGCTTTAAGACAAGACAGTATGTAGATGGTGAATGCTTATTGCTTCCTCACGTCAGCCCCGTCGGCAGCATCTCCAGTGCAGCATCCTGGATGACTCCGTGACATCTTGGCCAATCCCTTTGCACCGGCGTTTGTTACGTTCCAACTCAGCGTAAGCAGAGCTGGTGAGGGTTGGTGCTGCTCTGGAACATCTAAGATCATGGAATCCCAGCGTGGTGGGGGCTGGAAGAACATCTCATCCAACCAGCCTGGGCCAGGCTCCCACACCCTCACACCAAACAACTTGCTCCTCCTGCTCAAATGGAACCTCCTGACTTCCAGTTGATGCCCAGTGCCCCTTGTCCTGTCCCTGGGCACCAGTTACAAGAGTCTGTCCCCATCCTCTCCCCCCCCCGGGGCCCTTCAGCTCAGCATTGCTCAGCTCCCCTCTCAGGCTGCTCTTCTCCAGCTGAACAGCCCCAGGGCTCTCAGCCTTTCCCCAGCACAGAGATGCTCCAGCCCCTCAGCATCTTCCCAGCCTCTGCTGGACTCTCTCCAGCAGCTCCTTGTCTCTCTTGAACTGGGGAGCCCAGCACTGGACCCAGTACTCCAGAATGAAGTCTTTGGTCCCTCTCTAATCAATTCTTCTCAGGTTACCTCAAGTCAGGTCTCCAGTCGTTCAGACCATAATCTTGAAGCAATTTGGGAAGCAGGAGTTACCACTTGTACCGCTACGTGTGCAAGTCCACGGGCGAAGCTGGAAGACTTTCCAGAGCAATTTCGATGTCAAGACTTGGTGGCATTGTCATTTATGCTCTGGTGACCAGATAAAAAAAGGCAGAGACTTTTGTTAACGGGATATGCTGACATTGTCTGTGTCCCTGTAAACGAGAAGAGCTACAATTTGGGAGCCCTGGGTTTTATTTTGGTATCTCTGTTGCTGGGTGACACAATTTTTCCATTGTAGAACTTCTGTCAGTAAGAAAAAAGTAACTCCATCCATCCATGCCTGCCTTTGAATAGTTTCAGAGGTGCAGGGTATGTTTTGAAATGCTTTGTGAGAAGTCCAGATCTCCTTTTCAAATTACCATCATCAGAGTATAGATCATTTGTGCTTCTGGAGCCAACTTTGAGTTGTTGGGGTTTTTTTTTTTCAACTTCCTGGGATTTTCTGCCCGTGGAAACAATTGAAACATCCCTCTTTTTCTGAACTGTTTCACCAGGGTAAAAAAAATATTTTCCATGAACTTTCTTCTTTTTTTGTTTGTTTTTTTTTTTTCTTTAAGGTTTCATAGTTTTCCTGCCGGTGAAACCATGCACTTCAACTTCTTATCCCAAGGTTTTGAGTTGATTTTCGTGGCAGATACAAGCAGCGATGCCTGCACTGATCTCAGACATGGTTTATTTTTATTCTTCTATATCAGCAGCTATTTGTCATGCTACCGTGCAGTGTGGGACTCACATTTATATGGTTTGGGGAGATGTAACTCATTTTCTGTTTAATCCACTGTCTGTCAAAAGGAGAGATTTAAGATAGAATACCGTGGGCTTTCTGACATGGTTCACCATTTTTTTTTTTTTATCCGTGTATTTATTTATTCCCCGCGCGCGCTGGGTCGTTTGTTAGGTTGAGAGCAAAAGAAAGTTGTTTTTCCAATAGGTGTAATTTGAGGGAAAACTCTCCGTGTGGAGTGGGCTGGAGGTGTGATTCTGCCAGGATTTTGGCCTGTTAAAAATGTCCGAGTGAAGAGTTTGCACTTTCACTCCAGTTCTGCTATGAGGGGAGTCCCAGCACGTTACTCCCTTCAATAAATGCCAGTGTTGGTGCTCTCCTTGGTGAAGCGCTTTGAGATCCACAGACCAGGAGTTTGGGTCTGGTGAAGAACGAGATAGTTCTTGCCACGTGGTGTTAGCAAGAGCTGAGGTGAACGTGGGTATGGAGAAGGGAGGTGATTTGTAGAATGGTGACGAGGGAGAAGGACGACTAAAAGCCTGGATCCCCGGGCTGTGCGCGCTCCTTGCACGGTGCTTTGCTGGGTAGCAAAGTGGATCGCACGATATCCTGAGACCTACAGGGAGCAGGGGTCCCTGGAAACATTCCGGGTGAGGTTGGTCAGGGTTCTAAGCCACCTGCTCTAGTCGAAGATGCCTTGAAGGGCTTGGCCTTAGATGACTTGTAAAGGTCCCTTCCAACCCCCACCATGGCTTGATTCTGTGGTTGTGTCAGGGAAAGGCGACCTTCAGAAACCACGCAGCACCCAGCAGCGTCTTCGCCTTGTCGTGTCTGGCACCCACTGAGCAGGAGAAGTTCCTGTCCTGGAAAGCTCGGGCTGAATGTGGCAGCTGACAAGAGGCAGGAGGAGGAAAGGAGCTGAGGAAGCTCCCTCGCAGTTGGCATCGGTGCTCAGAGGTGGAGCTGAGAAGAGGCCCTGGCCCCCAGGCTCGCTCTCCGGCTGGCAACTCCTGCACCCAAGCTGTCAGCACCCCGCGCCGTGCCGCGGGAGGCATGTCAGGCTGTGCTTAGGTGACTCACACCCGTCCAATGTGACGTAACTCTAGGGATGGCATCCCCCCTGAAAAAAAAAAAAAAAAAGAAAATTAGAAAAAAAATGACTCCAGACCTTTCTCAAGGAACAATAACACGCCCAAGCGTAGGTGTAGTTCTTCCATCGCAAGAAAAAGCCTTCGGAAGAGAGTCGCGGGGTGTCAGCTGGATCTCTACAGCCCAAACCCCATCACAGGAAGGCTTGTTGTGCCTGAGAGCATCCTGGTGGGTATTTTAGGCAGTCTCCTTCTGTCTGATGTATCTCAGCTCTAAATAGGACTTTTGTCATCGTGGAGTAAAGTTGGACCAAAAAAACCCAACTGTCATGCTTGTTTGGTGTGTCAACAGACTTGCAGTTCCCTGGAAGAGAGTTTGGCTTGGGCAATAGTCCTTCCAAAGGGTGACTTGATACAATAGGGCATCAAAGCGCGCTGCCTGGTGCCAGCGGTGGGTTAGGCGAGCGAGCAGAGGTCTCAGGGGATTGACAGCTGCTGGGGAGATGCCGCACGGGGCGTGAGACACAGAAAAGGTGAAGGAAGAAACCTCGCCTTGGTCCCCGAGGATGAAATTTAACCATAGGATGACATTTATTCGGATGCAAAAATTTTATCAGCGCTTGGTTCTTGTGTTGAGGGCAATGGTTGGGTCTCGAGCGTTCTGCCCGGGCAGGATGGCTCAGTGGGTGCCGTTAAGCCGTGAGGAGTTAATCACAAAGCTGAGCTGTGGATACGATGGGAGGTTAGCACGGGAAAATAAATATCGCGGAACGATTGTTACGTTATTGCTTTGCCTTGAGATTCTGGTTCCGCGGCACCCAACAGCGGCCGATAAATTTGAAGGCTCCGAACGCCACAGAAGGCAACTTTCAGGCGAGGGGAGCGTACAGAGCACTGATGAGATGGCAGGGAACAAAAGAATTAGGTTGCATTACCAGGAAGGGCTCAAACGAGTGAGGTCTGAAGTAGCCTCCCGTGAGATTTGGACCAGACGATGATATAAAGAATGCTCTCGAGAGCATTCTCTCATTGTCAGGAGGATAGACTACAGGAAGCCAGCTCTGCGAGGTCTTCTCCATCATTTCTATGAGTCAGGATGGTCAGGTGCTGTCAAAAGTACATCAGAGGAGTGTTTCTTTTACATTAAGACACATTATCAGTCTGGAGTAGCGGGCAACTGATGATGTGAATTCGTTGATGCACTGGGCAAGGTACATGGAGGCTGAGAACATTTGTCAGTCTTGGATGAGCCTCTCCCCGGGCAAGACTCCGGCACCCTTGTCGCTTTAAGGGAGTTTATTGCTTCTTAGTGAAAAGCAAGGGAAGAAATATAACAGATGAGAGGAGGCTTGCGAGGCATTGCAAAGCCAGTTGCAGAAACCAGGTAGAAGTGGAGCAGAGGAACTTCAAACCTGCGGCTTGAAGCCATCGCCGCTGGGCTCGCGTAGAAAATCCACGGGGTTTCACCACACCCCCGCGTCACACTGGGGTGTGCTGTGGACAGCACGCAGGGATTTTGGGGAGGCTACGGGACGTGGGAGTCCAGCTGTGGAATACTAAACCTGATAGGTGGGGAACAGCTTGAAAATATTAGGTTGAAAAGATCCAAAGCGGCTCTGAACGGGGCGCGGGGAGGGAAACCAACAGACCGTTTTCATCGTTCTGTTCAGATCTTCTCGATCAGCAGCGGCGAGGGTGATGGAAGCTGCTTAGCAGTGCCAAAACCTTCATCCTGGGGCTTGTAGAGCTCCATCACCCAGCTAATGGTTTACCTGAACTCAGAGCTGGGAGGCCCTGGCCTCAGTTGTTTTAGTTGACTGAACTTCCTCCTGTTCACCAAGAAAGAAGATCCAGGCTCCTTTTCGTTGGCATTGTGTTCAAATTGCCAACGTGTAGAGTCGGGAGCAAATCGAAGGAAACTGTGACGAGGTTTCAGTGTCACTAACGCTCTGAGTACATTTTGGTTTGGAACATATGGTTGGCATCTTCTCTAAGCCCTTGCTTCAGCAAGAGGCCATGAGTCACTCTGATGGGGAAGAGCTTGGGGGTTTCTTTTCACGATGACTGTTTCTTAGGATGAATTTGGGTTATTTGATAGCAATATCTTCAGATACCTGAAATTCTACCAGCTGGGTAGACCCAGGTGGGTCAGGCTCCTTGTTGTCCTTAGAATGGGGCCACAAATCTACTTCAAATACCAAATGCCATCGGTTTTGATTGAAAGCTTGTTGTTGGTGGGGACTGCAGTTTGGCATACTCGTTCCACGCCCACTCACAAAAGAGAAGCCTTGGTTTGGGAAATAAAAATTAATGTGCTACATCATCTGCTAAAGCGGTGGAATAATTTTGATGTGCAGAAATACCAGACTCATTATGAGCACTGTTAGTTAACCATAAAAACGTGAAATCGTGAAGCCCAAAAGACATCTGCCTTGTGTCTGGATCTGCCTTTTTATGTTCCGTAGACGATACGCCCGTATCGTAGACCCCGAGCCTGTCTCTGGTTTGCAGTGCTACCCTCCGTGTAAATACACGACGCAACAAATATCTTCAGGGTTAGCTTTGACAAGGCAAGGTCGTGGTAATTGAGCCCTGCACTTGGGCCACAGCAACCCCAGGAGATGCTCCAGTCTCGGCCAGGGTGGCTGGAAAGCTGCTCAGTAGAAAAGGACCTGGGGGTGTTGATCAACAGCTGGTTGAATATGAGCCAGTAGCGTGACCAGGTGGCCAAGAAGGCCAGTGGCATCCGGGCTTGTGTCAGGAATAGTGTGGCCAGCAGGACTAGAGATGTGATTGTCCCACTGTACTTGGTGGGCCACACCTTGAGTACTGTGTCCAGTTTTGAGCCCCTCACTCCCAGCAGGACCTTGAGGGGCTGGAGTGTGGCCAGAGAAGGGCAACGGAGCTGGGGAAGGGGCTGGAGCAGGAGGCTGGTGAGGAGCAGCTGAGGGCCCTGGGCAGAGTGGTGAGGCATTGGAACAGACTGCCCAGGGAGGTGGTGGAGTCACCATCCCTGGAGGTGTTCAAAAAACATGTAGACATGGCACTTCAGAACATGGTTTAGTGGTCATGATAGTGTTAGGTGGATTGTTGGAATTGATGATCTTGAAGGTCTTTTCAAACCTTGATGATTCTGTGATTCTGTGTTTAAAAGTAGTTAAGCAATAGTCCTCTCCTATCAAAAAATGGGAGCACACTTGTGTATTTCAGAAAATGTTAAGAGATACACCATATACTTAAAAGAATGAAGCATTTAATGCTAACCTTGCCCTCACTGACACAAAAGAAACTTCAGTGCTATTCTGCCATTCTGTGGTGCATTGACCCCAGCCAGCAGCTAAGGCCCCACCCAGTCAATTGCTCACTTCCCATCAGGGGGATGGGGGAGAGAATCAGAAAGGCAAAAGCAAGAAAAACTCATGGGCTGACATAAAGACAGTTTAATAGGCAAAGTAAAAGCTGTGCATGCAAGCAAAGCAAACTAAGGAATTCATTCACTACTTCCCATGGGCGGGCAGGTGTTCAGCCATCTCCAAGAAAGCAGGGCTTCATCACGTGTAATGGTTACTTAAGACAAACTCTATAACTCCAAATGTCCCCCCTTCATCCTTCTTTACCCAGTTTTATTGCTGAGCACAATATCATATGGCATGGAATATCTCTTTGGTCAGTTGGGGTCAGCTGTCCTGGCTATGTCCATTCCCAACTTCTTCCCCAACTCCAACCTACTTGATGGAGTGGGCAGGGGGACAGAATGGGGAGAGAAAAAAACAACCCTCAACACTGTGCAAGCACTGTTCAGCCAAAACATGGGTGTGTTATCAACACTGTTTAGTCACAAATCTAAAACAGAACATCATGCAGGCTGCTATGAATAAAGCTAACTCCATCCCGGCCAAAACCAGTATAAATCTTCACCCCTTATTCCACACCATTTGCATCATGCTTGGGTCCTACAGTATCCAGTACATCCTCATTAACCACCACCACCCCCTTCCCATCCTTTAGTATACATTTATATATCATTCCCTTAGTTTATGAGCCCCCCCATGAAGTGTCCATAAAATGTCTGTTGAGTTAATTTAGTCTGTGACTTGGGCTCCATCTGTTATGGTAGTCACTCAGAACAGGAGAGGTGGTGTGTTGTGTGGAGTTAAGCCGGCTAAGGTTGGGTCACTGCTGCACTTGCCCAGCTTCTTGCAAGGCTCATCCACCATCAGTTTGGGTGATTCCTGTTATAGTATTTCTTATAACATATAACTCAAATCATGGGTTACAACAGTTTAAATGTGTATCCATTATAATTTCCACCCCTGGTCTCTTTGGACCAGGCTATAGAGTTTAACATTGCAATGAACTTCATCCCTTGCCCTTACTCCAGCATGGATCCTCCATAGGCTGCAGTCCCTTTGGGGTCATACCTGCTCTGGTATGGACTTATCTACAGGCTACAGTCCCTTCACAGGGGTGTACCTGTTCTAGCATGGACTTATTTACAGACCAGTCACTTTGACTCTAGCTCATACTGGAGTTCCTCCATGTCCAGCACAGCAGCACTCAACTGTGGCATGACTTTATTCAGACCACAATAGTCCACTGTTAGTCGCCACCCTCTGTCAGACTTTCGCACTGGCCCTACAAGAGTATTAAAGGGTGAGTCTTGTTGATTGCTCCTTGACTCTCCAACTGATGAATGAGCTCATGGAGGGGAACCAGAGAGTCTCAGTTGGTGTGATATTGCCACTGGTTCAACGTTATGGTAGCAGTTGGTAGCCGCTGCTCTTCAACACACTGAGACCTCACAACAAAAGGGTCCTGCAAGAGGCTGGGCAAGATAGACAACTGTTTAATTTTCTCTGCATCCATGGCAGCTACACCAAAGGCCCACCAGTACCCTTTTGGGTCCCTGAAGTAGACTCTCATGAAACAGTCTATGCCAAAGATACACGGAGCCTCCAGGCCAGTCACAATAGGATGCTTCTGCCACTTGTCCCCTGTAAAGCTCACCTCAGCCTCAAACACAGACAACTGAAAGATCCCCTTGTCAATCCAGAAATACAGATGGGTTCCATGCCCCAACATTCTGATGGTATTAGGGTACACTGTGCACCCATGTCCACCAAAACCTTATACTCCCATGGGTCTGATGTGCCAAGCTATGGAAACCACAGTTCAATAAACCAGGTTGTCCCTCTCCTTTGCCTGGCTGGAGGAAGGATCCCTCTCTTCTTGGTTGGAGCATTCATTACCCAACTCCCATAACTGCAAACCAAAAGTCCCTTCATAAGGATCAGAAGGAGGGTCAGCCCTTCTACTGTGTCTGGGGAATTTCTCAACAGCAACTAGAGCAGTAATCTTCTCTGGATGGAGCCTTTTTGGCTGCTGGTTTTCCTTGCAATTCACATATGTGGTCTTTTAGGTTTGAGGTAGGTGCAACACCCCACTTCCTTTCCACATGTCTTCCCTATGGTTGCAGAGCTAGAACCACAAGGTGGCACATGATGTGCGCCCACAGTTCCCCTGAGCAGAGAAAGGCTGATTTCATACTGCGCTCTTGATAGCTGAGACACCAGGCTGTAGGGATAAGAAGAGAGATTCTCTTCAACTTGCTGGAACTGTTGGGAGAGTTTCTCCACTGCCCTGTAGGGTTGGGGAGGAAGAGAGATTCTCTTCAGAGCACCAAGAGCTGGCAGGCCAATTTTTCCACAGTTGGTGCCTTGATGTCTGTCCAGTCCATTATCACCAGGGTGCTGGTGTACAACATCTGTGCATTCCATACAAACTTCCACCACATGGATCACAAATACTGGACTTCATCTAGATCTTTGAAGGCCTAGTTATTATCCAGGTTGCTGTAGGTCACCTCCACCACCACCAATTCCCTCAGATGCTGAATACCTTCCTCAGTCATGGTCCACTTCCCTCAGTAGTTTACAAGACCTTCCTTAAGAGGATACCTTGCCTTCATACTCTATAGGAGCCCCTTTCAGAGGCTGGGGATTGTTGTCCCTCTTTCAGTCCCTTTGTCGATTCCATGGTCCCTTGCTAGGGAACCCAGCTGCTGGTCTTCCCTACATTCTAATTCCTGACTGTTGGCCCCAGTATCCCAGTGTTGGAGCAACCAGATGATAATTTGCTCATCTGGCTGGTGGCCCTAATCTTTCTGCATATCTTGCAGCTCATTCATGGTTAGGGTGGTTCTTGACTTGTTTATTATTTCCCTCTTCTGTTCTTGTGACTGCTCTGCTGCAGAACAGACTGCCTCTTCTGAGTCTTCCTCCTGCTCTCCCTTCCAGAAGAGTTTCTTCCTCCTTTACTGACCAGGTCAACCTCTGCTTCCATTGTTTCTTCTTGACTATAGGAACAACTGCTATAGTTGAGGGTTGGGTCTCTGGCTTAGTTACAGTGTCTATTTATATGTCCTCAGATTCAGAGACTCTTGACCCCTTCAAGTGCTGAACAGAGGTTCAGAAACAAGTCAACATTGCGACTAGTAAGAGCAAGTAACAACGTGGAAAATAACAACTAAACAACTATAAATGTAGTCTAGCACATTCAGATCAAATCTGTTGGTATCTAGAACATCTCAAGCCCCACATTAGGCACCAGAAAGGATTGCGGTGACCCTGTCCAGAAGCTAAGCCCCTACCCATTTGCTTGTTCATTCCCCCTCAGCAGAATAGGGGAGAGAATTGGAAAGGCAAAAGCAAGAAAAACTCATGGGCCAACATAAAGACAGTTCAATAGGTGAAGTTGTGCATGCATGCAAAGCAAAATAAGGAATTCATTCATGACTTCCCACTGACTGGCAGATGTCCAGCCACTTCCAGGAAAGCAGGGCCTCATCACTCATAACAGTTACTTGGGAAGACAAATGTCATAACCTTGAACACCCCCTTCCTCCTCCTTTCCACTAGGCTTTTATTACTGAGCATGACATCATATGGTATGGAATATCCCTTTCTTTAGCCATTTGGGGTCAGCTGTCCTGGTTGCATGCCCTCCCAATCTCTTGTGCACCACCAGTCCATTCAATTTTTTTGGGGGGGGGACGAGGAAGAGGAAGGGAACAGCAGGCAGCAGCTGAGTGACAGAAAGGAGGACAAAAGAAAAAGAAAACCTCCACACTGTGCAAATACTGCTCAGCAATAGCCAAAATATCAGTATGTTGTCAATGCTGTTTTAGTCACAAATCCAAACCACAGCCCCATACTATGAAGAAAATTGACTCCATCCCAGCCAGACCCAGAACACAATGCAAATTCAGCATTTTGTTTTCTATCATTAGCTTTTAATGTAAAGTGAAAGAAAACTGTTATCACTATGTACTTTTTATTCAGTGGTTTCAGTCTGAACAAGTTACTTTAGCTTTTTTAAACAAATGAAAAGAATAACTTGTGCATTTCCCTGATAGGCAGAAGTAATCACAGCAGCATGTCATTCTACTACCACCTATTTGTATTTTTAATGCTGTTAATAATTCCATCTTTTTTTTCAGACTAGGAGGACTGGAAAGAATCGGTAACCAACTTAAATATATACAATTGTCTGCTAACTAGTACTGCCCTCTACCTCTTTGTGGAGATACTGATTTTTTTTTGATTTTTTTTTCCTTCTTTCCCTGACTCCTTGGATCTAATAGCTTCTGCCTTAAAGAAAAGCTTGTGTGCTAGTCAAAAGCTTTTGCGCTGTATTGGGCTTGCATGGCAGGGTTTTGGTAGCAGGAGGGCTATAGGAGTGGTTTCTGTGAGAAGATGCCAGAAGCTTCCCCTGTGTCCAATAAAGCCAATGCCAGCTGGCTCCAAGACAGACCAACTGCTAGCCATGGCTGAGCCAATCAGCAATAGTGGTAGTGCCTCTGTGATAACATATTTAAGAAAGGGAAAAAACTGCTGTGCAACAGCAGCTGGGAGAGAGAAGTGAGAGTATGTGAGGTCAGTGAAAAGGAGGGGGAGGAGGTGCTCCAGGTGCCAGAGCAGAGATTCCCCTGCAACCAGTGGTGAAGGCCATGGTGAGGCAGGCTGTCCCCCTGCAGCCCATGGTGGTTAACAGTAGAGCAGATATCCACCTGTGAAGGACCCCACATCAGAGCAGGTGGATGTGCCCGAAGGAGGCTATGACTCCATGGAGAGCCTGTTCTGAAGCAGGCTCCTGGCAGGACTTGTGACCATGTGGAGAGAGAAGCCCATGCCAGAGCATGTTTGCTTGCAGGACTCGTGGTCCTGTGGGGGACTCACACTGAAGCAGTCGGTTCCTGAAAGACTACACCCCATGGAAGGGACCCACGCTGGAGCAGTTAGTGAAAAACTACAGTCTGTGGGAAGGGACCCACATTGGAGAAGTTTGTGAAGGACTGTCTCCCATGGGAGGGACTCCATGCTGGATAAGGGGAAGAGTGTGGGGAGGAAGGAGCAGCAGAGACAACGTGATGAACTGGCCACAACCTCCATTCCCTGTCCCCCTGCACTGCTTGGGTGGAGGAGGTAGAGAAAATAAAGAGTGAAGTTGAGCCCAGAAGGAAGGGAGAGGTGGGGGGGGAAGGTGTTTTAAGATTTGTTCTTATTTATCATTATCCTACTCTGATTTTGATTGGCAAGAAATTAAATTAATTTCCTGAAGTTGAGTCTGTTTTGCCTGTGAAAATAATTAATGTGTGATCTCTTTCTGTCCTTATCTCAACCCACAAGCTTTTTATTTTCTCTCCCCTGTCCAGCTGAACTGGGGGAATGATAGAGCTGCTTGGTGGGCACCTGGTATCCAGCCAAGGTCAACCTACCACATGTGCAAAAAGCACAATTTATTCAAGTGTTTGTTGTTTTTTTTTTAATCTCTACATATAATATAAACTATAAACATACAACTAAAGAAATTAGTTTTAGGATTTATTAGCATAAGATAAACAAATAAAGAGTTGGGAGTGAAGCTGAGCCTGGGAAGAAGGGAGGGGTGAGGGGAAACTGCTTTTAGATTTGTTCCTATTCCTCTGTTTAATTGGCAATAAATTAATCTTCCCAGAGCCAAGTCTGTTTTACCTGTGATGGTAATTGCTGAGTGGTCGCCCTGTCCTCATCTTGACCCATGAGCTTTTCATCACATTTTTCTCCCCCATTCTGTTGAGAAGGGAGAATGACAGAGCAGCTTGGTGGCCACCTATCTGCCAACAACAGTCAACCCACCACAAGACTTCATCTTCTTCCTGATCAGGCAGTGTATATCAGATGCCCACAACATTACCCGCATTGGTATGTCATCTAACCCAGACCCTTAAGCTCTCCATTGGCTTATCGTCCATCCCTAGACAAAGCTCCATGAATTCCAGCTCCTCTTTCATATAGAGGGCCTTCTTGGATTGTGTTCCCTAAAGATTCTGTATCCATCTATTGCATCACTCCAGTTAGATGAGCCATCCCACAATATCTCTGTGATCCCTGAGGTTGTAGCCCTGAAAATGCTCACAGATATCTAATTCCTCCTATTTTTCCCCATGCTGCATAAGTGTGCAGGCACCTCAGAGAGGCACCCAGCTGTACTAATTTCCCTAAAGGGCATGAAAGCTTTTCATTATGAGGTCCCTCCTGTTTGTCCTACATCCTTTGATTGCCCATCCAGTCTATGATTTCCTTACTTGACTGTTTGTCATCCCTTCCCCACCATTCCTAGTGTAAAGCTCTACTTACCAGGTTGGCCAGCCCGTTGGCAAAGCTGTTTGTGCCCCACTTGGTCATGTGGATCTTGTCTCTTCCTAGCAGTCCTCCGTCCTCAAAGAGGATCTCATGGTCATAGTGGCACAAAGTCTAGTTGGAAGCCAGTAAATAATGGTGTACCCCAGGCATCAATACCAGGTCCAATACTGTTCAACATCTTCATTAGTGATCTGGATGATGTGACAGAGTGTACCCTCAGCAAGTTGGCTGATGACACAAAACTGGGAAGAGTGGCTGATACATCACAGGGCTGTGCTGACATCCAGAGGAACCTCAACAAGATGGAGGAATGGACTGACAGGAACCTCATGCAGTTCAACAAGTGGGAGTGCCAAGTCCTGCCCCGGGGAAGAACAACCCTATGAATTGGTACATGCCGGGGAGGGCCAGCCAGCTGGAAAGCAGCTTTGCAGAAAAGGACATGGGGGTCCTGGTGGACACCAAGTAGAACACAAGCCAGCAGTGTGCCCTTGTCGCAAAGATGGCTAATGGTATCCTGGGCTGCATTAGGCTAAGTATTACCAACAGGTCTAAGTAGATGATCCTTCCCCTTTATTCAGCACCAGTTGAATACTGTGTACCTGGAATACTGTGTTCAGTTCTGGGCTCCCCAGTACAAGAAAGACACAGACATACTGGAGACAGTCCAATGACAGGCCGCAAAGATGATGAAGGGAGTGGAGCATCTCTCCTATGAAGAAAGGCCAAGAGAGCTGGGACTGTTTAGACTATAGAAGAGAAGGTTTGGGGGGGCAGGATCAATGTATATAAATACCTGAAGGGAAGGTGCATAGAGGATGGAGCCAGGCTCTTTTCAGTGGTGCCCAGTGACAGGACCAGAGGCAATGGGCACAAACTGAAACACAGGAAGTTCCATCTAATATCAGGAAACACTTTTTTCTGTGACAGTGACTGGAGCAGGTTGCCCAGAGAGGTTGTAGAGTCTCCCTCCTCAGAGATATTCAAAAGCCATCTGGACATGTTCCTGGGGAACTGGCTCTAGGTGGCCCTGATTAACAAGGTGACCTCCAGGGGTCCCTTCCAACCTCAAACATTCTGTGATTTTGTGATTATGTGATTTCAACCAATTATTAACTTAGTAAGGATGAACTTTGAGCAAGTACACAAAGGCAAACATTTAAATTCATGTTAAGTGTGCAATGCTTAAATGTTTTGTTGAAACGTTGGTTGGGTGGTTTTTTTGGGGGTAGTGTTGAAAAAAAAAAGCAAATGTATTCTGAGGTACATTGTAATATAAATAGAAGAGATATTAATGGAATTATGAGACATTATGAATTGAGTCTGTATACCATGAAAAATTATTATTGAAATGTATGAAACAGTTAAACAGCATTGAAAAGAACATGAAGAAAAATTCATCACCTTAAATTTTAAAACTAAACTTAACAAAAAGCTGGATACTTTGGTTTAAACAACAGTGATTCACTAGCACAGAAACAGACTTAGATAATGTAACAAGTTATTCTCAGTTTTAATATTCTTGACTTTGAAACTGTAAAGCCAGCTTATGTTGAAAAGCAACATCAGATTTCACCCAAAGATCCTAAAACACTGACAGCTGAATGGAGGGGGAGAGGGAGGTGCTGATCTCTTCTCCCTGGCATCCAGTGACAAGATGAATGGGAATGGCTCAAAGCTGCATGAGGGGAGGTTCAGACTTGACATTAGGAAACATTCCTTTACTGAGAGGGTGGTCAAACACTGGAATTGACTTTCTAGAGAGGTGGTCCATGCCCCATGCCTGTCAGTGTTTAAGAGGTATTTGGACAATGCTGTAAATAATATGCTTTTGGACAGCCCTGAAGTAGTCAGGCAGTTGGACTAGATGGTCATTGTAGGTCCCTTCCAACTGGAACAAATAATGTTTTTTTTTAAAAGAATGCTTGATTACACATATTAAAGGAGTCTTGGACAAAAGTCATGGCTCACATTCAGTTCCTGTTTTTCAACTCTACTTCCCTCCTCAATCTCCCCATGCGCCACTCCCTCTAATGTTGCTGGGGTTGCATAGGTATTAATCATGTCACAGAAGTGTGTACTGAGATGGATGTTTCAGACGCCCCTTTAATTTTCTGGAAAATCCAGATTATGCATTACATATGGTTTTACTTCAAATACCTTACTGCAGTTGTGCAAGAACCTGCACTTAGAAGTACAAAATGGCACTGCTTTTGTATTTTACATCTATACTGTATTTATTTCAAAAATTCCATATTCTTTATCAATCTTTCAAAGTAATAAATGTATATATTAAATAAATGAATGTAATTTTTTATTAGATATTGCACACATTTCAGAGTAATCTACTTTTAGAATCCTGGATATTTATTTCTGGTGGTTGTCAGATATTCTAGTTCAAGAAATAAAACCTGAAAACTGCATGTCTGTTTATGTAGCTATTTTAGTTCCAGGAAAATAAAATTGAATAGAACAGTGAAAAAGACTTTCTTTTGCAACCTTGTACAAAATCAGTTCTTCACTACACCTGTTGAAATGCATCATTCTGTCTTGTCAGGGTTTTTTATTTTCCCAAAATTAAGAGACACCTACCTGTTGCTGAACCGGTACCTGCTGTACTACCTGTGTGGGCACTGCTGCCTGGACAGCCACGGATGCCTGTAAAGTCACAGTCGAACCTGTGTCCGACCCAGTCTCTGATGTCTGCATCGTGGTCTCTGAATAAAATCAAAATGTGAAGTTAAAAGTTCAGCACAAACTTATTTGGTTTTTTGTCATTTATCCTTATTGAGATCTTAAAAGAAGAATATTCACCCAAAATCCAATCTGGGGATAAGATAAAGATTGTTTCATGTACTATTACATGAGTACATGGAGATACTTAATTTATTTTTCCTTTTTTAAAATACTGGTTTGGCCTAAAATATTGGAAAATTCATATTTTCATTACTGCTTTGTCTAATCTAAGGTATACTTAGAGCTTGCAGCACATCAAGAAGACACTACTATAAGCTTTGGACTTAATTATTTTTTTTTCTAACAGTTTACAGTCTACTGTGTAACAGCAAATATGTTTATCAAGTCAGAAACAAAGTGCACATGAACCTACTTACTGCTTTGAGGTAAAGAACTTTCAGGAAAAATAAACATTCACAGGCCAGATTCTTTTATATGTTAGCTGCAGCTATTGTCAAAATTTGAGAGGAGACTCAAAGCCTTATACCATACTAAGATAATACACTTTAAGCTACTTATATGCACAAAAAATAATTAATTCTAGAGGCTGCACATATAAATGCTTAATTCTCAGTTAATCATGCCTTCACAAAAAGATTCACAATAATCAGTGCAATTAAACTGAAAACTGTATATATTTCATATCAACTCATCACAATTCTAAAGAACTAAAGGAGTAATTTCTATAGTAATCACAATACAAGTAAATTACAGTACCTCCAATATTGTCAGCTTCAAGTAATAACCAACATACATTGAATAAAGCGTATGATAAGAGCACAATGGTAAAATACGCAATACGAGAAATAAATTTCTCTCTTCATTTTCTTCCCTGAAATTGTTCAAATTCTTATATACTGAAATATTCAGTTTTCTCTTACCTTACTTGCACTCAAAATATCTTAATAATGTAAATGAACAGAAACTTTTCTCACTTATTTATGTGACTTGGGAAACAACTCATAAAAAACCAAAAATAAGTCAA
This sequence comes from Actenoides hombroni, assembly GCA_024336885.1. Classification (NCBI taxonomy): domain Eukaryota; kingdom Metazoa; phylum Chordata; class Aves; order Coraciiformes; family Alcedinidae; genus Actenoides; species Actenoides hombroni. Next base: position 3,874,125 of record WUAM01009935.1, on the reverse strand, counting down.
AGTCCTCCCATCAGCATGTAAATTACTACCTATTTTTCAAAGCTGTCCTTTCTCTATTTTACTGAATTGCACTATAAATTATACATATTAAGTTAAAGTTCTAGCAGGTGATAGAATGAGGGGCTGCAACCTCAAAAGAAGACCCTGAAAAGTATTTTAAAGATCATAGTGAAAAAGTAACTCAAGTAAGCTTGCTTTAGCAGAAAGAGTTAATGTAATTACTGGATTCATAAGCATAAATTTTACCCCTATTAAAATAGTGAGGCACACACTAGAAAAGTACATGATGTTGTAGCACTGACAATTTTAAAAGGAATATTCAAAGTCTGAAGACAGTGCAGAAATGATCCAACAACAAAGAAAAATGCCTTTCTAAGAAAATCTATTTAGAGTATCAGAAAGACAACTGAGGATGACTTATACATACTAGGAATTAGAGATTTCCTCAACTTTGCATAGAATCACAGAATCATTTAGGTTGGAAGGGACCTCTTGAGATGAACTAGTTCAGCCTTCCCTGATCAAAGCAGGATCACCTAGAGCAAGTTGCACAGGGCTGTGTGTCCTGGTTTGAGTGAGAACAGAACTAATTCTGTTCAGTGATTTTACTTTTCAGCTCAGTTCTTCTAACTAACTGCACTTTCTGAAGTTAACAGCATATTTTTTGCAGACAGTTCCTGCTTCTAGCAGTGATAACGCTCGATGTTTAGAGTTACTACCAAGGATTAGTATGCAGAAAGGTTCTTGCTTATACTTGCTCCTCTGCAGACCAAGGTTACCACTAAATATTGTGTGCCATGTTGGGAGTACAAAAAGGAAAAGGCTGCGGGGAAGAGCAGACAGGACGGGTGACCCTAAACTGACCAACGATGTATTCCATTCCATATACATCATATTCAGTATAAAGCTGAGGGATCACAAGGGTTAAGCCTTCTTCTTCAATGGCCAGCATCCAAGGAAGACTCTGTCCATTCTGCTTTTGATCTCAATCTGTGCATTCCTGAATCCATTTCCAGAATCCATCTCATGAATCCAGTTCCATCTGCTGCTAAGTCCAGTCTGGGACTTTCCCAGTTCCTGCCTGCTCCGCAGCATCACTGGTGATAGTGACATAATTGCAGTAGAGGGGGACTGGGTTCGATATTGATTTTGTATATATTTGTATATATTACATGTTTGTTATTGTTTCATTAAAGCTGGTTTTGTTTTCTTTTCCAATCCATAAGTCTATCTCCCTTATTCCTTTTTTCCTTTAGAAAGGGAGAGGGGTTAATAAAGAGGATCTGTCATGCATCTAGTGGACGTCTCAGTCCTAACCCTTGACGCCATGTCCAGTTGGGTTCTTAATATTGTAGAACATGCTGAGGAATGTTACTTTTGCAAACTGTAGAATAAGGATAATCTTTTTTTTTTTTTTTTTTTCATATTAACTTGAGGGATAAAAGACTTAATTGAAGTTAGAGGGGGAAAAGGAAAAAAAAAAAAAAAAAAAAAAAAAAAATAAAAAAAAGCAACACAAAAAAAAAAAAAAAAAAAAAAAAAAGCCTCTTCAAACAGAATGAGAGAAGGGTAATTTACATACAAGTTAAAATCTAGAGCTCCATTATACCTAAATCCATACTACTCCTTACCTCGAAAAGTTTTTGGATTTAGGATTAACCTGCTGAGGACAAGCAGCAGTTTGGAGACCATCTTTGAGGACATTTCACATCCTTCTCCTCCCACCCTCATTTTGGGGGTGGGAGGTTTCCAAAATATTCTCTTAGCTGAAAACAAAAACCAAGGGTGGGCAGGGCAACTCGTCCTGAAATATTGGCAGTTGGTGTGATGACCAGGAGGCTGCCCTGTCCGCTCTCATCGCTAGAAAAAGAGCAATTTCACTTTTATCTTCACTTTCCTGGGTCTGTACAGAGAGATCCCTGGTTTTGACTGTCCTTGGCAGTAACCCAGAAGCTTTCAAGGCTCCATTACTAGAAGGCTCCATTGCATTTCTTTCCTTTCAGAAATATCTAGGAGCTGGAAACGCAGTTCAGTGAGAAAGCCTCTGAATGAGTAATTTCTGGCACAGAACAGAATCTAGTGCTTTCAAAAGCCACTAAGAGCTCCAGTGTTTGGTTTTTTTCAGTTGGGTTTGGGGTTTTTTTTTTGTGTAGTTATTGTGTTTTCCAGATTTGGAACCGACTGAGCTCTGGGACCAACCTCATGACACACTGCCTGACTGTCGGGATTAAGCCCAGCGAGCACGTTATAATGCAGATCAGAAGCTCTCATCTAAGGCTCACAGCTTGCATGAGCAAAGCAGTACCACAGCTGTATTACTAGTAATTCACATTTCACCTTTCCTTTGGAAACCTGCTGCTTAGGTCTCCTCTAAGGTGGGATATGCAGTATTTGGAGAGTTGACAACTGCAATAGCCCTGTGACAAAGAAAGAAAAAAAAAAAAGAAAAAAGTAGTATAATTTAGCTGTCATTGGTCTTGCTAAGAAGTTCAAAGTCATGGAAAACACCCAGAGGGGTTGTTTGCTGTTTGGTTTTTTGTGTTGGGTTTTTTTTTTCCATAACAAGCAGAGCTCTAACCTGTTCCCTACTTGAAGCCACTCAAATTAATTTTTTATACTCTTCTAAAAACGTTCTGAGAAAGCCTGAGCCATCATAACTTCGTATTTTAAATCTGCTACAGCAAACCCCAACCACAGTAAGCTAGGTGTTGTGACCTTTCTCCTGTAGTAACTTTTGTTTCTTTGCCAAGGCAGATAGACCTGACATAGTCTGATGAAAAACTAAATGAAGTCCGTAAGAAACAAGAGGATTAGAAAAGGATCAGCCCTCCTGTTTAACAAATGATTCACAAAAAAACCCTACCAAATCTGGATTCCTGTTTTACACTGACAGAGCACACACAGGAAAGGAAGCCTGATTTTGAATAGCAGACATGTCAGCTTAGGGTAACAACTGGCCAGAGCAAGAAGCAATCTAGTGAGAACTCAAACATCTCTGCAGGTGCAGAGACAGGTCAATGTCCAGAAATCTCAACGGAGAACTGGAGAAGGAAAGGAAATTCCCAGCAAAACTTCCTCTTTCAGACTTGAAGACCGTGATGTCCTGAGACAGACTCATAGTCTAGTGGCAAAGCCAAGGGACCTCCTTGCAGATGTCTCTGCAGTCTCCTCCATCCTCAATTCCAGGACCAATGCAGACTTTCTTTGCACTGTTTAGCAAGTTTTTAAGAGCTCTGTTCCACCTGTTTTCATGTAAAATCACTCTCACATTATGTTCCCAGGGAAGCTGACGGAAGCAGGCTGGAAGCTTTCGAGATCATTGTGCTCAAGGTCCAAAGCACGCAGAGAAAGAGACAAAGAAGCCCACGGCTGAGTCACTTATTGTCATTGGAATAACAATCTGGGGAGGAGAGATCCTCAAACTCTTTTTGAAATCAAATCCAACCTCTCTATTGGAAAGAATATATAGAAAGAAGCAGATTTTACTTACCCTGCATGAATTATTCCCACTTGTCAAGAACAGATTCCTAACTCTTACGGTATTCTTCATGTAGGACACATCAAAATCAACTACAAGACATGCAAGCACTGAGGAACTGCAAATGAAATAGCCAACACTATTTCTCTGCATATTTAGCAATATCTTCAAAAGGGAATCTCAAAAGTTTTTTCCATTGTTATCACAACCACCACATGAAACTACCAGTAACCTTCAGAAGTCTCTCCTTGTCTCTTGACAGTAAGAGTAACTTACCTCTCTGAGAGGCGTTCTTAACATACACATGGCATTTAAGCTCAGATATATTTTTTAAAGCACTTGGGCTATACACCCTTCCTTTCTACCCAGCACACAGAATAAATAAATAAATAGTGTTTGCTTCCTGGTTTCCCTTCAACCACAAAGTATCAGGAGTTTTTAGGGCAGTGGCAGAACCCAGAACATGCATATGGACAATACCTTCCAGAGAATCTACTGACTTGCCAGGAAGATGATAAATGTTGCAAGTTTAATTGACACAATTTGCAGTTTATTTTGCATCTCTTTGCAAATTTTGTTCACCCACACATTCACTGCTTTGCTTTTGAGTGCCTGTCCATGTGCACACTTCAGAGCAAAATCCAAACCAGCAGTAGAGAGACTCACTTACTGAGCAGCAGTGGCTGCAGGACATTTCAAAAGCACCATGTGCTCCAGTGCAGTATTTTGCAGAACTTCGGATTACACTTCCAGGGTGTCTACCTTACCAGCCAGGAGTAGCTACATTGCTTTAAAAGTTAGCAAGAGCCACTCGGGTCAAAACAAACTAAGCTGGGTGCTCTACCCTGACACCCTGTTTTGAAATCCCATGGGACTGCTTAAGAAGTCTGCCTGAGGATCAATGTACCCATTCCACAGACCAATCTATCCTCTTACTGATGTGGGGTGAGATTTTCTCTCCCCTTTTTAAATTTATATATACATTGGGATGTCTGTTCACCCTCAGGCCCTGGATGTGATGTCCACCAGTGGAACAGAAATCCCCCAATAAGAGAAAATTTATCACCCTGAGCTCCAGGCCCTCTTGGTGTGCAAGAATATCCCTTCAAAATAGAAATGACACCCCACTCGATGACTATTATTGTGCTTTTTCTTTACCTAAGAATCTATCCCAGTGATGGCAATGTCTGGGGAGAGAAAAATGGTACATTCATCATGGCAGAAACCCAACTGAGAGAAGAGCTGAGATCAGTCACAGGGAAAAATGATCCACAAGCAATGTGTGCACACACAGCCAGGCAGAGACAGTGGTTCTCTCTCACTATGCACAGGAGATGCTCTTTAAGTAAAAAACCACTCTGTAATAAGGTATCTCCTCATGAGGGCCAACACTTCACTGAGGATGGTAAAGAGATTCTCAAGACTCTTGAGAGCCCAGCCAAAAGGAGCTTCTGCTGCTGACATTCCCAGGGTGGGTTAATAGTGAGGCAGGGAAAAACAACAACAACAAAGTGTCTGGTGAGTTTTCCCTGAAGATGAGGAGATAACTTTTTACATTCTCCCTGCAGAACAAACAGCACCCATCCTATAAATCTCCTGCATGCTACAGAGATGGTCAAACTGACAGCTTGGGAGCTTTTCATACCGAGAGATGTCACAGAGTGTCAGGAAGTCACCAAGGCATGTCGTAGCGTGGCTGAGGAAGCCAAGGTGCAGAATTCAAATTAGGCAGTGGGTATGGCACAAGGGAATGCTCTTCATGTTCATTCCATTGCCTTCTGGGTCCTTCAGGAGCTTGCTTTCCACCTTTGAGGATTCTCTTCAGGGCACCAGGCTAGGATGTTGCTGAGCTTCACTGAGATCTGACTGCACCTATGGCATCTCAACATCCGGCAGAGAAGATGAAGGGTCTTCTGTAAAGTCATGCGACAGAAATCTCCCTCTGGACCAGAGTTCTTGCAGCTTTGTTTTCACACAAACTACTTCTCTGACACTGACAACACACACAGCTTTCTTAGCAGGCATCTCCGTAGGTGCATCTTGCCAAGCTGCAGAAAACTGCAGAAAACTTTGGGATTGAAGGCCAAGCTCATGGAAATGAGATCAAGTTTTTGCTTCCTTTCTAGCCAGAAACAAGAAATTAAATCTTCTTTTAGGAATACCTACCACAACAGCCACCTAGAGTATGAGCACATGGAAGGTGACACCACTGTAGATAGAAGACAGCCTGACACTAGACAAGAGCCAGCAAGCCATGCAAAACCAAGGACAGAAGCATGGGGGAAGGGAGAAGGATCAAGAAAGGACTTCTCTCAGCTGAAGAAATCAACAGTTACACAAACCTCCAATTTCACCAAGATAGATGAACACAGAGGGAAAAAATCCCTCTAAGAAGTTTAAATGTGAAAAATGAAAAGGTAAACCTAAAATATAGAATGCATATTCCTAAAGCCTTGAAGAATCTCATCACAAGTAGACTGCAGAAGCTCATCTTGAGTCAAAACAAGTGGAGAATAACTGAGAAGCAGAAAGCCTGCACTATTTTTGATGCTCATGGCACAAACCCCGTGGAGAAGCAGATGACGTGCACGCTGCCTGTGCAAATATCCTCCCAGCAAAAGTGCTGGAGGAGCTGAACATCTCCAGCATCAAGTGCAGACAGACAGGCACTTGAACATGGCATTTCACCAGGCCAACAGTTTAAAATTATACACCTTTTGAGGTATGCACCTATTTTTTTACTGGATACTTTCATCCATGTGCGAGGACCAAAGCATGGGCTGATCCTCTTCTACCAGAGTTTGACTATGCTCAAGTGAAAACTGATCTAGAGAAAAGCATCTCTGAAGTGCTAAGAGCTGGTATTATGTCCATCAAAGGCATTGTCCTTCCAGGTAGGGCTAGAGAGCAGAGGAGGGATATGTACTGTCTGAAAACCTTTTCTGCCTTCTTTTTTTTCAGGGATTTTTAAAGTTAATCTGTCTTGCAATCCATAAGCAGTGGTTTCTGCCCCAAAGCCTGCCATGTCCTACAGACAGCTGAGAGCATCATTTGGCCGTGACTGCTCTTTCTTCAACAGCTCTGAATTTCTGGTATGTAAATCTGAGGTACAGCTGTAGATTCTAGAATCTCATCTTATTTCAAAAGTGAATGCAAAGCCCTTAAAAAGTCTATTGCTCTTAATTAAAAAGGGCTGCTTCACATTGCTGCCATTTTTATGTTGCACTTCACCACCTCTCAATTCATCAGTGTCACTATTTGCTATATAAGCACCTACTTCTAATTTTTTTAATTCAAGCACATTTTCACAACTAATGTGATCTGGAGGAAAAAAAGAAGAAAAATCTACAAAATAATTGGAAAATTACAATCACAAAATGAAAGGCAGGAGTCCTTTCTTACTGCTGAAGACAGCAGTTACACTGATTCACCTTGAACAGACTTGAGTTCCGTGTGTGAGAAGAGGCAGAGGAAAGTTTACTATTAAGCATTTTGATCCCAGGCATTTTCATTATTAAAAAAAAAAATAATAAAAAATTAAAGGAAGTCAAAAAGCAGACATTTGTGCAACTCAAAATAAATTCTCTTACTTCACAATATCCCCAGGAGCTACAAGGATATATGGTATGACAAGAATAATTCTACACGTGCATTTACATTTGAAATCACGGGTGCAGTTTTCAGCAGTCTGGTTCCACAGTCACTGAAGTCAGTAGCAGGGAAAGACCAATGACAAGAACTTCTGAGCCTTCTGCAATTGTGAATGGGCTCCTTTAAGATCTAATCCCACTTTCTCAAACGAATTTGCACAACATCAGCTGCTCAGGGTTGTTTTCTGCACCACAGCAGCATTTATCACGTACCCTACATGGCTTCCCCATTTTATAAATAAACATGGATGATATGACTATTTATATAGCTCTTAGATACGGCAACCTTCACCAAAATGGCGTCCCGTTTGAATTTGGCGCTAAAGAGCCGCGGACGGGGCGGCCCCGCCCCCTTCCGAAGCCAGCGTGGGCGCGGCCATTTGGCTTTAAATCGCCCTCCTCTGTCACAGCATCTCTCCTGCTATTGGCCGGTAGCCCTTTCGCCCCTGTCACGTGACAGGTACGTTGCGGAAGAGCGGCCGTGCGTTAATTATGTCCCCCTAGGGCCGCCGTCTGCCTGGGCCGGGAGTGCAGCGCGGGTAGCGCAGAGCGGGTCGCAGCGCGGCGGCCATGAGCAAGCGGAACCAGGTTTCCTATGTGCGGCCGGCCGAGCCCGCCTTCCTCAGCCGCTTCAAGCGGCAGGTCGGGTATCGCGAAGGCCCCACGGTAGAAACCAAGGTAACGGCCTGGCCCTCGCGCTCCGGCAGCGCGGCCTTCCCCGGCCTGCCCGTGCTCTGCTCTCGGCGGCCTTCTTCCCCGCCTCCCGGGGGTGGGAAGGGGCAGCGCCTGCTTTGTGGGGCCTCCCGCGCTGTGATGTCTTCTCCCCCCCACCTCGGGCCTAAAAGGGAGGAAGGGGAGAGGCCCCGTGGCAGGCGGTGGGGAAGCAGCACTTCAAGGCCTGCAGGGCAAGGGGGAACAGGAGTTACCCGCTTAGAATTAATCTAGCTGCCCTTGTAGCTTGTTTTTTGCTTCGATGTTAAAGAGATTTAAAGCGCATTGTAGTGTCTCTTCTCGCTTCTGTTTTTATTAATTACAGCCGTGGAGATCATGGTGCACTTTGAAGACCAGCCAGTGACAGCCTCTCGGGGCACAAGTGGTCTGTGGGGCCTGTGAGGAAAACAGCAACAATGTCCCACGTCTAACTAGCCTTACAAAGCCCAGGCAGGGACAAGAAAAAAAAAATGTTCTAAGAGTATAATGGACAAATATATAGTGAAGATCATCATTTTAATGTAGGTAGCAGACACAAACTGATGTGATGACCAGGAAGGCAGGGCAGGGCCTGTAGGGTTTGAGCCAGCTCATTAAAAGGCAGCCTTCCCTGAGAGCACTGTTTTTATCTGTTTCCAGTGTGCTTTTTCAAGCATTTTGTGATAACTCAGGTTTTACAGGATCTCTTCAGAAAGAGGCCCATCATTGTAATGCAGCACATGCAAAGTTCTTGTTTCTTCTGATGACTAAGGAAGTTAAAGTGGTTTAACATCAGCTGACAGCACTGTTTGAGCAGTTATGTTGTTACCTAATTGTACTTCCACAAATGCATGTGTGACCCCATGCAAGCTTGTATGCAGTTAAAAACATGACCTAGTAATTAAAAAAAGCTCCCCACTTATGTCCTTGATTTGAGTCATGCCTGTGCCACTGTGGGTGTACAAGTTACTTGTGACTATGTCTTTTATTACAGCGAATCAATGTGTTGACTTCCACCACTTGCTCCATGCACCTGGATCTCCTTTTAAGGTTCTATTCTGGGATACTGTAGATCTTAAGCTGAAGAGGCTTAGGGTAACACTAGTTTTGCTTTTCCTTATAAGATGAGGTCTTCCTCTAATGTTGCTGGGTGTCTTGTTGTTGCACTGTTTGGAGGGATGCACTTAAGATTTTCAAAGTGTTGCGTGGCAGACAGCGCTTCAGGCCAATGAACAAAAGGAATTAATGTCTTACCTTCCAAGTTCCCAGTGTTTTGGTCTCTCATTGAAAGAGTTCATACTGTTTTTTCCTAGGGGACGCTGTCTCATGACAGAATTGGTCTATCATTTGGACAAGGGGCGTTGGGGAGGGCCTGGCATCGACAGCTCTGCCAGGTCTCCTCACTAGCCTTTCTGCCAAAGTGAAACGGGAGGCCCAGCCTTAATGGTTGTGATTGGGTGTGCAGCTCAGAATTGCTTTTATTTCTCTTCCATCTAGAGAGAGCAGCTTCCTCTTGCAGATGACGACACTGAGAACGGCAGTGACAAGGAGGATGAGCAACCACAAGTGGTAACGCTGAAAAAAGGGGACTTGACTGCCGAGGAAGCGATGAAAATTAAACAGCAAATCAAAGAAGCCTTAAAGTCAGACAAATCAGGTGAGTTTCAAACTACAAGTTTCTTGCTTTGTACAGCCAAAGAGAGATAACCCATTAAAGGGAGCTTGATATTTGCTCATTTTTTTTACCATTTAATATTAACCTTTGATGAGTCATTTTGAATTTTTCAGATAATAATTTACACTTACTATTCCTAATCTGGAGTCTTGAGCACATATGTAAGCTGTCTGGTTTTTTATAGTGATCTAGTTCCATGCTGCTTCATGTGCATCATCCTTCCTTAAATACTGCCTTCAATCTTCTGTTCATGTGCTTGGTTGGTTGGTTTTTTGTTAAAGTGTGTCATTGTCCTTCTCCACAGTCTTTTGACATCACCTGTGGTAATTTTTGAACTCATTAATTAGATCAGGCAAATTTGCCAGTGGTGTGGATATCTGGAAGGTAAGAACACTTCCCTCATCACACAGAGGGTGATGAAATGTAGCGTTTTTGGTTTTTTTTTCCTGACAGATGGAAGGTAGCTATTACTGTCTCTAGTGGAAATCTCTGGACAATTAAGAATATGGAACTGGAACCTCACAAATATCAAACAGACAGGAGATTCACAGAAGCTGTGCACCTTGGTTAGCTGTTGTGGCTGTTTACAAATAGAGTTTAGAGCAGACTGGGAGGTTGGCATGTGGCTGTCATTATGACATCCTTAACTTCTGGTTTTTGGCCATTTGGACTTGAAAATTCCAATTTAAATGGTAGAAGTGGAGATGTCATAGAATCACAGAATCATTCTGCTTGGAAAAGCCTTTTAAGATCCCCAAGTCTGATTGTTAACCCCAGCAGTGCCAGGTCACTGCTAAACCATGTCCCTCAGCACCACATCTCCATGGTTTTTAAACCCCTCCAGGGATGGGGGCTCCACCACTGCCCTGGGCAGTCTGGGCTAGTGCTTTAGGAGTCAAATAATAGTAGAGGGAGAAAATACACTGAGAATCTTACATGTTTGAAAAGCAGATTGTTGAAAAATTCTTAATTTTTATACTATAAGTTAGCTTGAAACTAAATAAAACTGTCTGATTCGTTTGTGCAGGTAGATCTGTCTGTGTTAGGTGTAACCAGGGAGGGGTCTGAGGGCTGCCTTTGTCATTTGAACTCCTCTGAGAAAATGTGTTCAGCTTCCTCCTTAATTCCCAGTCTGTTACCGAAGTGCAGTGCGTGTGCTTAGAGTGGCAGTTTGTGAAGTTATCACTGGAGTTCTTTTCACAATGGGATTACCCTCCTAGTATCAGGAGGAATTTCAACCCACTGGAAAGAAATGGACAGATTCTTTCTGAGCATTGGTTTCCTTTTCATATAAGCAACTTGAAATTTCAAATGATTACAGTGGGAGGAAAAGTGATGTTGTATGGCTGGACAAAAGGTAGTTGTCCATGATAATCTATTGAGGTGGAGTGAAAAAAGTCCAAAAGAGCTGCCAAGCTGATACCCAGTGTGGAATGGAAGGGTGTTTGAGCAGAGTAACTGAACTTTGGTGGAAAAAGACACTGTATGTCATAAGGGTAGTTGTGGTGAGGCCCTGAAGTACTTTGGCACCTCAGCTTATTACCCCTTCAGCAATAACTGGCATTTAGGAGAAAAATCCACAGCAATAGGTAGCAGAGTGTTGAATCCTCATGCTCTGGAGGACTGCCTCCCTCCGTTCAACGTTCTGTAGTTCCTTCAGCTGCCTTTGGTGTTAATGTGAGGTCTTGGCCTTCTTTCCCTGCTTTTATTTATGCTCTGCTGTTCTGGAGAGGAGTTGGCATGCAGTGTTCTGTGAAGGTGTGGGAGAGTGGGCTACAGCTGGCTGAAGGCTTTCTGGAGTCTTTGGCCATCTTTGTGCTGTCTGGCTGAACTCCAGATTTAACTTTGGATTTCTAGTGAGAGGCAGGGATTTAGACAGCTGGCTACTTCAGATTAATAAAGAGAGTTTTGAATAAAGTGTTAATTTTTTTAATAATTATAGTTCTGAAAATGGGAAGTATAAAGAACGTTTGGTGCTGTGTGATTTGATTACATTTTTCATTGCTTTGATTTTTATCTCAGAGCTGAAAAATGAAATTAATTTAATGGCTCCTAGACTGTCATATACAGCCCCAAATCAGAACATTAGGGAAACTATGTGAAGCTGAAAAGGTTGCAGGGAAGTCAGTTTCCCAATAGGTAATGTTCCTTTCCACCGTGCATCAGGGTTGTGGCACTTGGATAGATCATGTGTAAGGTGCTGGTAATTATCTCTTGTGAGTAGAAACTGTTCATTTTTAAAAACATGAAAAGTACAATTTTTTTTTATTTTGGGCACCAGCAGTTCCAGTGCCTTGCATTTTCTTTTTCTGAGTAACACTTTTGCATTAAGTTAACAAAACCAGCTGATTAATATCTTAACTGCTCTTAGTGGTCACCCAGGGCTGAATAAAATTTAGGGAAGTTTGTACATTGACTTTTACAAGTATTGTCACAGGGAACTTTTCTATTTAGGACTGAACTTTTCCTATATGAGAAAACAGTTCCATACTGAATTTTTTTTTACAGAGGACTGATTTAAAAAGTCATTCTTAAGACTTCTTTTTAAAGTCCTTTGTTCATCTCATTTTGGTTAATATTTTTATGCAGCATTTTGTAAATTGTTACTTACTGTTGGTTCAGAGACAAATAAAAATGGTCTCATGAGAAATTAAATTTGCATAAAAGAAAAAATGGCAATTACTGCAAGATTCTTTATAATGCATGGCCAGCACTCACAGTCTGGGGAATTGATTTTTCTATTGCTTTTCTAATTCATCTGGCCTCTGGGACGCTCTGATACATGCAGATGACTCAATCTGGCAGAAGGTGTCCTTACTCATTCTGAGCCTTTTAATATTCTCCTTGCCTTGTGCTGTATGCTGGGCTGGGGGAGGACAAGAGGGGACAGGTGAGGAGAAGGCAGCCCAGGCTGTCTTGGGTGTCCAAGCTCTTCCCTCAGTTTAACCAGCTCCCCTGTCAGATACAGATCACAGAGTTTGTGCTGGTCTGAATCATGTGAACAGTAGGAATCAAAATCAAAGCTAATATTACAGTATTTAAGTAACAAAAACTTTCCCAAGTGTCCTCACAAACAATGGAGACTGAATATCTGAGCAAGACTGGCTTTTTTAATCTTCATGTTACCAGTGTGTGGAATTCTTGTGGTGAAAGCTTCCAACCTTGTGCATACAGATGGGTGCCCCTGCAGCACTAGAAGGAGCAGCTGAAAGGGCTCACCTGGGCTTCTAACCTGAGAAACCATTAAGAAATCCACATTATCACTTTTTTTCCCCAAACCTTATAATCAGACTTACCTTGAAATAGTGTTTGCCCTGCCCTTCCTCAACAGTGTACTGGCATTTGTGTTTCCTGTTGTTGCCTCATTCACCCATGTGGACAAACTGCTGAAAAAAAGTTGCTTCCAACTGCACAAATAACCACTAAATAAAAAAACAGAGTAAACTGAAGAGCAGTGCTTCTTTCTCAGATCCTTATTTCTACTTCTCTTGTCGTATAAACTTCTCTTGTCGTATAACTTGCATTTCATAGAAATCATAGAACAGTTTTGTCTGGAAGAGACCTTCAAGATCATCAAGTCCAACCTCATTCCTAGCCCTGTCAAAACCACTAAACCATGTCCCTGAGCACAACATCTAACCACCTCTTAAACACCTCCAGGCATGGTGACTGCACCACCTCCCTGGGCAGCCCATTCCAATGCCTGACAACCCATTCTATAAAGAAATGCTTCCTAATATCCAGCCTGAACCTCCCCTGGTTCCACTTCAGGCCATTTCCTCTTGGTCTGTCACTTGTCACCAGGGAGAACAGACCAACTCCCACCTCACTACAAGTTCCCTTCAGGTAGTTGTAGAGGGCAATAAGGTCAGCTCCACAGCTTTGAAACCCCTCCAGGGATGGGGACTCCACCACTGCCCTGGGCAGCCTGGGACAGGCCTTGACAAACCTTGCAGGGAAGAAATTGTTCCTCAGGTCCAACCAAAACCTCTCCTGGCGCAACTTGAAGCCATTTCCTCTTGTACTGTCTCTTGTTCCTTGGGAGAAGAGACCAACCCCCAGCTGGCTTCAACCTCCTTTCTGGGAGTTGTTGAGAGTGAGGTGGTCTCCCCTGAGCCTCTTTTCCTCTGGCGCAAAAACCCCAGGTTCTGCTGCTCCTCATAAGACTTGTGCTCTAGACACTTCTCCAGCTTTGTTGTCCTTTTCTGGACATGCTCCAGCCCCTCAATGTCCTTCTTGGAGCAAGAAGCCCAAAAATAATAACCCAGCACTTCAGATTTCAGTTAGTATCAGAGCCCATTGATCAGTTACTTTCTATTTCTTTAAAGGAGACACAAAGTTAACAGTAAACATAAGATACAACTGTACAGACAGGTGCAAACAGACAAAAGCTGACTCATGTCCAGGCAGCTCCAAGCCTGGGCCAAGCAAGCCTGTATCTATGCTTATATACCAGGACAAAGCTGCCCCACAGCAAGAGGTCTTCTCCTAGAACTGGCTGAGCGCCCTGAATATCCCCTCAGATCAGTAGGGCTGAAGAACATTAAGCATCCCATACAACTGAACTGACAACAGCATCACAAAAAAAACCACACTCCATGCTCTTAAAAGTTTCAAAGCCTTTACTAAAGTAAAAAAACCAAACAAGCAAACAAACCAAAACCGATTCTCAATGCCTGCAGCTCTGCTTCAATGTCAGGACAGAGAGGAGGAATTAAGTACAGAGGTGTTATTCAGCTTTCTCCAGGTGATAGGAGGAAGCATTGTCCAGTCAAGATGGAATGCAAAGCCTCTGGCTCTCGGTGTTTGATAAGGATGGCTCTCTTTTGAAAGCAGAGCCATCCTTACCAGAAACAAAAACCCTATCAAGGATTTAAGCCCAAACTTATTCCTTGTTTATCTGGAATACTTAAAGTTTGTATTAATATATAATCAAGCTCTGCTGCACAGCTCTGGATTTATCCCCAAAAGAAAACAAAAAACCAAAACAAACTTATCCCAGCCAGGCCCCTCCCTGCACCATCTTCAAAAGCTGGTAGCTTTGGAGAGTAGAGCAAATGAAGAAGATGCTCATGCTGACAGGAGGGAAGGGAGAAGAACTGAAAGAAAATCTGTGAATAAGCAAAAAAGAACAAGGAGTCAGCTACAGCTTCATAACTCCCTACCCAGGCCTTCACCAAAGGGCAGTTATCTCAATCTGGGGGCATGAGGTTGAAGGGAAATAAAGTGATTTTTTTGAACCTCTTTCAAAGCCTAGGAGAGGTCAGCCTATAAAAGTCTTCAACACATCTTGGATAAAGTAAATGCCACTGAGGTCTCTTACCCATGCAGCCTTCTTCTTCGTCAATGAACATTTTGGATTTCAGCACACGCTTCCGTTTCCTCTTCCTCCCTCCAGCTGGAACCTGAAGGACAACACGGTATTGTGAGAAATCAAGAGTTAAGGCCTCATGCATTTACAAAGGTCAGAAAAACATCAGCTCCAGGAGGAAAATCTAATCTCTAATGAAGCTGAACACTATTTGATAACTACCCAGGATATCCTAATCTCATTTGTGCCAATGCTACAATTCTCCCCATCCTACTGGGACAAATTTCAGAGAGACAAAAGACAACATAAACAAGACAAGGAGTTTTTTCTGTCCACCTGCCCAGGGAGTGCGTTCCACTTCTGGTACAGGTGACGTTTTGAACCATGTTTAGTTACATGAGAAGGTGGCACTGGGGGTTGTCCTGTCATGCCTCTGAAGAATAACAAGACATCAGAACTCCTGGTGTGACAAACAGCTGCACTTTTAAAGCTGTGTGTCTTTTCTCAGCTCAGAGGTGAGTCTCTTGCCAATCACTACCCACCTTCCCTATGCAGAAGCTTCCCTGCGATACAAGGTTGAAGACCAAGTCTCTGGTTTCGTTTCTGGCCCTGACCTGACTCCTGAGGCCAAGATTTGGAGGGAAGAGTGTTTAAAAATATGAGACACAATTCATCAAACCACTGGGAGGGAAAAACGGAAGAAAACAGAAAACTGCGTTATGCTAGAGATGAAAGAATAGAGTAGAAAACAAATGAACTCGTGAACATGGTGGATTCTTTCAAGTAGGATGACATGATGGACTTGCCAGGCAAACAGAACCTCTCTCCCTTAGCATCTGAAAAGTGGTTGGTCAGTCCCCACTGAGTCAGATAAAACCAGAAGATAAGCACCCTAAAATGCTCTTACCTCTGTGGATGCATGTTCCAGTTCAGTTTTTAGAGCAGGGACAGGAGGTGGAGATGGAGCTTTCTCTTCCTCAGGTGTAGGAGGTAGTTGGATATCTGCTAAAAAGATGAACATCTCGATAGCACGCGGATCTAATGCCCCTTTTGTCTCAGATCATTTCATTTAACTCTGAGCAATTGCTTGCACACTGCATTTAGATTGAGGTTGACAAGTTCTTGCTCAGATTTGTTCAGTAAGTCGGAACAAAGCATCTGAAGCAGTTGGTCTACAGACAGCCAGCTCACCCTGTGCAGTTCCCAAAGGAAGGACAGTGGAGGTAGAATAAGGCGGGAGAAGCACGTTTGGGATTTTTGGTAAGCCAAAATCAGATCCACCAAATGAAACTTTAAAGACAGGCACAGAAATCAGCATGTTTTCACCATTTCTCTTGCTCCTTACAAAGAAGAACTCTAATTTGTTTCAAAATTGAAAGAGTCAGGGTTTAAGACGATGTAATTCCCAAATTATGGATGAACTCCTAAATCACTGGATAACCTTAGCTTCTCTACCTCTTCCCCACTAGTAAAACAGTCATTGCTTCACAGGTGGTGTTACACATCCCAAACAGTCACAGAATCACAGAATGGTTTGGGTGGGAAGAGCCCTTTATAGCTCATCTAGTCTAACCCACTGCAGGGAGCAGGGACATCTGCAAATAGAGCAGGTTACTCAGAGTTCCGGCCAACCTGGCGTGAAATGTTTCCAGGGATGGGGCATCGACCACCTCTCTGGGCAACATGGGCCAGTGTTTCAACAATCCACACTATAAGCTTGGAACTACCTCAGTCCAAGAATTAAGAGCACTATGCTATTATCCATCCTAAAAGATTGTTAAGGGACACCCCAAATTTTCATATGAAAGACAAAGAACCCCCAAAAATCTAAGCCCATTCTCTCCTCTGCCATCATCTGTGACACCTTTTTAAGGTCATACCATCATCTAAGACCTTTCTTAAAAGTCTTTTCCAACCTAAACGATTCTATGACTCTCTCCTCTGGGAGCAAGGACAGAGAGAGCGGAATCCTTTCAATGCCAGATCTGACCGAAATAGTCAAGGCCACCTTCAACAAATCTGTACAGAGCAAAACCAGCTCTGGAGCCTCTCTCTCCAGCAGCAATGTCAAACAGGGCTTTAACGAGACTACCAGGGCTTATAGACAATGAGCAAGCCAAGGTCGCTCTTCTATGGGGCTGGCAGAGAGACAGAACTGTGACGGAGAAGAAAAATCAGTGCAGGGCAAGAGGGGAAGGAGCAGCACCTTGCACCACGCAGCCGGCACCGTGACTAATTTAAATGGCTTGAAAGAATCCTCTCCAAAGCCAAGCGAGAAATGCTGCCATGCGAGCCCTCAAATGTGGGGGAGAGCTCAGAACGTGGGGGAAGCAACTCCTCATCTGACCTATTGCTTAATAATAACAACGGTGCGGCTGGAGGGGAGGACAGAGCCCACTTGGCTTCTCCTCCCAGCTCCGCTGGCTGCAGCACCGCGTCCGTCCTGTCGTCGTAACACGAATTCTGGATCTGTAGCTGTCCCAACCGATTAGGTCAGTGTGAAGAGTTATGACTGTGCCAGGCATCTGGCCAACTGACCTTCGCAGGTTAAGAAGGGCTCAAGTGAAACAGTGCTTGGCTGCCAAGGCTCAATAATAAATTACATTCTTCAAACAAGGACTCAGCCTCCTAACTACTTCAGTAAGCAAGGCAGAGAAATGCAAACAGAGCGGGGATAACACGACTCCGTATTTCACCTTGCTCCAAAGAGCTGGGTCTGGCAGCGGTGCAAAGATAAAAACCAAACAACGGATCTGCTCGAAGGTGTTAATGGCTGGGGCAGCCGGGCTTGTGGCTGAGAAGCTGCGGGGAACTCAAAACGCTCAATATTTATCCGAGTCTCACAGCAACTGCAGGCTGAAAAGCCCATATACTGCACAGCACCCAACCTGCTTCGCAGGCTACCCAGGCTGGCCACAGTAATTTCAAAATGTTTTTAAGAGAGCGTAGGCTGAGAGGGCTGAAAACCAGCCTGGGGAAAAACTGCCACCTCTGCCGTGCCCGAGCAGAGGCTGCTGAAGGGATTTTCAATGTGTGAACTCTACTGCGCTTGCTCGGGGGGAGGGAAAAACTTGGGCTTTTTTTCAGCCTCTTTCAGAAGAGTTTGCCCAGCTTTTGGCAGGCAGAAGGCACCTTCTCCTCACGTAAGAGTTTTTCAGGCTACCATCAAGCTGCGTCCCTATTACTTTATTACCCATTTCTAGCCAACACAGCCCCCTGACATGCGATAACTCCTGAGTCAACCTCTAGCCGCTGCCCACAGTTTACTCAACAGCAACAGCTGCATGAAATGGATACACATTGGGCAATTGGATGTACCAAAGATGTAAATCCTGGCTTTGTTCAGTTTGCTCTGACCCTGCCTGGAAAAAAAAAAACAAACCCGACAAACCAAAAAAACCCCTGTGAGAAGCTTCAGTGCTTCTGCTGTGGCTCTCCGAAACTGATACAGTTTGTAGGTTACAGTGCCACTGAAATCACCCTCCAAAGTGGCTGTAAAACACTTGTCAACACGGCGAAACGCTGCCTGTGTTGGTATAGCTGAAGCTGCCAAAACCTCCTGTCCTCTGTGGACACACTTGTGTAGTTTATTCTGGCACAAAAAGCAAAACAACCTGCAGTGACTAAGGCACTCTCGTACTAATATAACTTTTTAATGAAAAATCATTTAAATGGAGAGGATTGTGCCTTATGCCCTGCCTGTATTTTCAACTTGGTACAACGTGCTGATGCTCGTGTAAGAAGAGCTTCTTTTGGGCTAATTTCAGGGCATTAAGAGCAGACTAACATAGAAAAATGCAAAAGCCTTGCCCTGACATAAAAGCGCCCATACAGTGCTTCATACATCAGCCACACAGACCTAGTTTCAAACCCACAAAATATTGCCAAGTCTGCCTGAAAAAGGACAGTGCTTTTACTAGCAGTGACACAGGAGGAGCGTTGTCTAAACACCAGTTAATCCCAGCAATGGCTCTGGAAAAGCGTCCGCTTTTATCTGCAGCTGCATGTACAGGAGAGGTTGGTATCCTGTGTGAGGCTCGATCTGTGCTGAGCAGCCTGCACAAGCACCTAGAGTCATGGATTTCGGTGGGAAGGGACCTTTCAAGGTCATCTAGTCCAACACCCCTGCAGGGAACAGGGACCTCTGCATCTAGAGAAGGCTGCTTGGAGCCCTGGACAGCCTCACCTGGAATGTTTCCAGGGATGGGGCAATAACCACCTCTCTGGGCAACCTGGGCAGGGGTCTTACCACCTTTAGTGTCAAAAGTTTCTTCCTTATCTTTAGTCAGAATCTCCCTTTTTTTAGTTTAAAACCATCGCCCCTTGTCCTGACACAACAGGCCCTGATAAAAAGTCTGTCCCCATCTTTCTGAGAGGCCCCTTCAAGTACTGAAAGGCCACAAGAAGGTCTCCCTAGAGACTTCTCTTTTCCAGGCTGAACAACCCCAACTCTCTCAGCCTGGCCTCCCAGCAGAGGGGTTCCAGCCCTCCCAGCATTGCTGTGGCCTCCTCTGGCCCTGCTGACCTTATTGCTCTCTACAACTACCTGAAAGGAGGTTGTAGTGAGGTGGGTGCAGCCTCTTCTCTCAAGTAAATAATAACAGGACTAGAGGAAATGCCCTGAAGTTACACAAGGTGAGGTTTAGATTGGATATTGGGAGGAATTTCTTTACTGAATGAGTAGTCAGGCGCTGGAATGGGCTGCCCAGGGAGGTGGTGGAGTCACCATCCCTGGACATGTTCAAAAAAAGTGTAGATGAGGCACTTAAGGGGATGGTGAGGTGGTTTTTTTGGGTTTTTTTTTGTTGACGGTTGGACGCGGTAACCTTAGAGGTCTTTTTCAACCATGACAATTGTGTGATTCTGTAAACATCATTGCTATGATTTATATGAAATCCAGTTTAAAATAGGATTAGTTCAACTAGATCAAAACACCATTTAGTTATTCATTCTGTCTTAAGGGACTAATGCCCATTCATTATAAAACTCAGTAAAAATTACTTGTTTTAAGCCAAAATTAATGCTATGTATACAACTTTTAACATTGTTTCAGTAAACTTTAAATTTAAATCATACCTTTATTGTGCATGTGGATAAATCTTGCATTGTACTGTAAAAAAAACAAATTAACATTTTAATCAAATTTTATAGACAGGTTTGAAATTTTGTGAAGCTATTATATGAATGGGATAGCCATAGTATATGATTGTTAAGACTAAACCATCCCAACAGTCCATTTTGGCATTTACAAGGAAAAGGCAACATTTTTCTCTCCTGATCTTTGAGCATTTTTCTGAAAGATGCAGTCTAGCTCAAAGGAAAGTCATGGAAGTTTTTTTTCATAGTATTTTTGTTAAGGGGTCTGTGGCCTGTTCTGTCCAGGTCAGAATGAATTGTACTACTATTTTTCTTCTGGTTTTAATATCTGTGAATGTTTTTTATCCTGGTTTTAATGCAAATGTATGTTGTTGGGGAATCCATGAAACTTTTCCCTTCGAGTTTGTGCCTGCAATGAAGAGGTCACGTTTGCTATCCTTTCTTTTCAGAGCTTCAACAAATACCTTGTCTGCTGCTTTTTATAGCTAGACTGATCAGCTATGTTCAGATAGGAGATGTTACCAGTTTTACAGTTACTGCATTCTGAACAAGCCAAATTTTACTTTGTTAAAGTATGAAACAGGTATATGAGTAAGGAGAGAAACTGTAACTGAACTGTGTTAAGATGTCTGAGTTGGTTTATAATATATTTGATGGATTGGCTTTCCAAAATAAACACCCCATATGTTATGCAAGTTTTAGTTTTAGATTGCTACTCCTTCATTGTGTAGACTGTAATAACAGGATTTCATCATTGTACAACACAGAACTTTAAACACAGTTTTTCACTGCTCGCTACAAGTCTTCCTAAATATACTGTGTTCTCTGCTGCTATGATCCAAAATTTGAGTCAAGATTTGCCATTTCTTCAAAGGTACTCTTCATATTTTTACAGGTGCAACTAAAAAATGTATTGCTACTTGGTTATCTTTGTCATAGAGTTAAAACAATGCTTCTAGATTTTTCTGTGCTCTATACGTGTGTGTTTGAGTTTAATTCCAGATTACTTTTTCAGAGCCTGTAATAGCTATAATTTGTAGTCAGTGGTAGGTTGTAGCAGCATAAAATTCCATTGCTTTTGTGTAACATGATGATCTTTGCGTTCTAGCACTGCTGGAAACAGTCTCACTTTTAAAGCAGAGTAATCAATTAGGTGATCATCTATGTAGGAGTGACAAGGAAGGGAGTGTTCTGGGATGAAAAGATGTATCCAGATTGTGTTGTCTAAGTGAGCCAATTTCTGATGCTTCTCACAGTCTTCTGGGCAGCACAGCAGAGCTACTCACCAATGCTTTTTGGTACAGCTGAAAACTGTAGACAAAAGGAAGTATTGATTTTAAACATTTGTCTAAATGTTTCAGGTATAGGACTTCTACAAAGACAAAATTGGCAAACCTTTGAGAAAAATAGCTTATGGATATTAACTCATCAAGAAAACTTTAGAGTTCAACTCAAATTTATTTCCAAAATAACAATCTCTTCATGCTGAAACAGACATGCTGTTGTACTCACTGAAATCAGCTGTGCTGCAAGGAAATAACTGGAGTAAAAGCATATTTCCTTTGGAAAGGAAAAGGCTTCAACTCAGATTGCTTATTACAGATTATACTTTTGTAAAGATAACCATTGTGAAAGTTCATAATTCCACAAATTTAAAATTTGGAATCACTGTCTTAGAGATCCTGGTAGCAATTGCATTTGCATGTGGTAAGGCCAGAGTAATAACCCATTAAGCATCTTGCATGTGCATGCAGTGCCAGGTGGATCAAGCATGTGTCATAACTTTCTCTGAAGTTCTCTAGTAAATTATGCAACATTTCAAAGATGTAAAGGATATATTTCATGGTTTACAGCAAGGAGTTTATCATGATTCTTCTTAGCTGAAGTCTTTAAAGCTTCTCTTAAACTCTAAATTTAACTGAATTTCTATGAAAAACATCACTTTCATGACAATTCTACAGTCTTCCTCATTTTCCTATTTTGTGAGATATTACTGACTATCTCTTTTCAAATTAACTGGTCTAGAAGAGGATCTGGCTGTCCCTTGTGGCATTAGAAGTATTTAAAGATATGTTGGGTTTGCAGAGGATCCATTTTAATATACACTTTGTCCATTTAGCCCTAATTAATTTTTTTTCCTCCTTTCTGGTCTGAACAGTTTCACAGTTTGAGAAATATTCCAGTCATTGTTTAGTCAAAAGCCAAAGGCAAACTATATATAACCATTTAAATCTAGGAACATCTCAGTTCTTTAGCATGGATTGTTCCTACTTGCAGGGATTTTTTTTAGGCATGGTGTGTCTGTCATATCCCAGAAAGTATGTTGGGATGTGTGTGGTCATTGTACATACTCTCTGGGGCCTTTGTTTTTGGTATTACTTTTTCAGAAGTAGATGTTGGATAAACTGATATCAGTAGACACCAGGAATTCAGCAGTTGCACACTGAAGTCCTTTCTTGTGTTGATCTGTTACCATTAAGAGAAATTTTCACTGCTTTGCCTGGAGTCTGCCTGAGTTATTTCCCATTTTTGTCTTTGCCACTAAGGTAAATATTTTGATTCTTGTTCTCACAGTTCTTAAGTCTTCTCTGGGTACTTTAGGTGTTGCACCTCTAGTTCCTGGCAGCAACAATAAACTCGACTAAATCTACTAGTTTCATTTTACTTTGGTACATCCAAAATATGATGCTTTGTCTGTTTGCAGATTTAGGAGTGCATTGTTTAATGAATTCACTTTTGAAAAATTACTTTGGCACATGTAAGTGATAGAAATTTATTACCTAAGTTTTCAGAGCAATCTGTTGAAATTCTGAAAGTGCCTTTGGTTCTTTGGCTTGGAAGCTTGGTCAGGTTCCTCTTATTTCTGGGAAAAGCTATTTTGCATAAATGAATTTTGCAACAATGAATTGCAGTATGTAAAAATGTGGGCCAGCAATTTGTCTGACATTACAATATACAATGCAGACCTGTTCATGTGTCTAAGTATCTAAATATGGATGTTACTTGTTGGCTTATGTGCAGTGATATGTGATAAAAATTGTTGGTTTGAATTTTCTTCTAGACAAAGGGCAAATTTGGCAAAATAGAAATAGGGGAAAGCCTAACATTTGCTTCTGGTAAATGAACTTTGCTGTTGTGCAACATTTTAAACCATTTTAGGTGATTGGTTTTGTGTAAGAAAAATTAAACTATTTACTTGAAATCTGCAGTTTCTTTATGCTCCATGGGAATATTACCAATGAACATTAAAAAAAAAAAAAAAGAAAGAATAAGACCTTTTTTGTTCTTCAAATTATTGAACTGTTGATTGCATTAAATAAAGATTCCTTAAATATACTTATTGTTTAATTATCTTCTGAGCAACTTTCCTGTAGTATTTTATATTAAAAGCTAAAATATCAGCACTTTTTTTTGTTCTTGTTTTTAATGTAATTAAGTTACTTTGAAGAAGCAAAACAAGCTTCATGTGATATTTTTAGTGACAAAGGCTGAGAATTTTTTCATAATAGAATGAGATAAAAGCAGATCTTCTTGATATGCCTATAGTCACAAATCAGATATAAATCATGGTATTTGTTTTGCTTGTCCTCTGCAAAGATCTTGGTTGTATTTTCTTGATTATATGGGAGGTTTTTTTTCTGAGAAGAAAAATGATGTTTAATTTGACTATATTTAATTAAGGTCTTTTTTTCTTAGGTGAGGCCCCATGACTCAATTTTTAAATTAATTAAAATACATGTCTGGGAAAATGCATCAATCACGAATTTTCAGATTTGAAACATTAATAGTAACAGAAAATTACATGCTGTGTTTTGCAACTGTACAAAACATCTTAACTTTTTAATACAATAAATTGAATTGGATTAAATTTCAATGCATATGTTCAAAAGCAATGACAGTGAAATGCAAAAGCAGTCCCCTGGCACTCTGATTCATAAAAGTCAGGTTCTTTGTGCAGCACTGCATTAATTTTAATTGCTGATCTTGCTTCATTTTACTCTGAGTACTGCTATATTTTTTGTGAAGTATCTTGCAAAACTAGACTACTCTACCCTTCTTTTATAGGTTGTTGTTGATATGTTGGGTTTTTTTATAAAGACAAGAACTCAATTAATAGCAATAAGGAATAAAATATCTTGTGGCTATAGTTGCTGCAGCAATTGGATAGTTTGAGGAAATCATTGATACTGATGTTCTCATGCTTCTTGGCATCTTTGAGGAGTGTGTGTTGGGTATATTCCTTGCTCTTTGTCTGGATCCTTCAGGGTACTCTTGAAATCTCTTCCCTCTGTCAAAAATGTTTCTTGCTTCTAAGAGTATTTTGTGCTGTTGTAAAATCCTTTTAAAATCTGTGCTACTTAGTTAGCCATAGGCAATCATAGAATCATAGAATCATTCAGGTTGGAAAAGACCCTTGGGATCATCGAGTCCAACTATTAACCCTACTCTACAAAGTTCGCCCCTAAACCATGTCCCCCAACACCGCATCTAAACTACCCTTAAACACATTCAGGGTGTGATGTGCTTATGATGGGATGACCTCTACTCTAGAATTATTCAGTTGCTATGTCCATATTCTTCTCTGACCCACCAACCTGTCTGGGTCTCATTTCTTAAGGCCAGAGCTAAGGACTGGAATATAATCAGAGATCCTGAACCTCTGTTTTTGTTTAGCTCAGGGCTGAGAGCCTTCTGTTTGTGCCAGTATTAGAGTAGATGAAGAAAAATTATTTTGAAAGATGTGTTCCAAGAACGTTCTGTAGAATGATACAGGACATACTTCTTCTTAACACTACTTCTCTCCCCCCCTGCCAAATCCATTGAAGCAAAGAATCCTGTGAGTGCAGTCCCTTAGGTGGTGGTGAGGGGATCTCACTCTCCCTCCCTCTCTCTTTCTGGCATGCGTGTTTGAGTTGAGCTCAGGAGTTATCCCTTCATGGATGTAGTCAAAAGGTGAGGATAAGGGGCTCAATAGAGGGTTATATTCTGTTATAGGATGTAGCTGTATACCCTTCCACAAACTTTAAGGCAGATAATGGGGAATAGGAAAGCCACTGAACTAAATGGACAACTACTCAGATTACTTTTATCAGTATTCATCTTGATGGTGTGATTTCCAGCTGATGATATGGTATTGAGATAAAAGCGGAATTTCTGTCTCATGAGCAGATGTACTTTACTCATACCTTAAATTCCTCTTTGAGAAAAGGATTGTGTTTTACCTGTTTCCCCTTCTGTCCTTAAAACTCTCCAGGGCACAGAATTATTTGGAAGAGTGTGATGCTGGTGGGTAAGATACTCTGATCACTGAAGACTCGGATATAAAGATCATAGAATCATAGAATGGTTTGGGTTGGAAGGGACATTAAAGAACTAGTTCCAACCCCCCTGCCAAATATCATCAAGGTTGAACTCTCCAGTAGGGAATTAAAAAATTTCAACAGTTGACCTTAAAGGAATTTAGTTACCGTGTTCTGTTGTCTTTTGCCCTTTTAGTTTCTAGCTGTATCACACTCACGTCCTGTCACACTGGCTAAAGCAGATTAAAATATCTGAACAGATTAAATAATAATTAAAAAAACCCCAACAGGATAAGAAATTACTAACTGAAATGAATTTACATAAACACTAACTTTTGAAGCTTCCTGACTTTCACAGGTAGATAAGTGCTGCCAAACAAGTTCAGGAAGGTTAACTTTCCATAATAATGCAAAGCAAAAGCCCCTCAACAGAGCTGCAGTTCATTGCATTTAAGATCAGGAGTCATTAACCAGTACATATTTAACTTTTAGAAACCTTGAGTTGAAAAAGTCCTTAACAAAAGTTTCCATCTGAATATCCACAGGTGTCTTGAAACATAATATATGTACACTCTAATAATTAATATATGTAACAACTATATGTAATATATGTAACTACGTTTACTAGCTATATGTAACCATAACCAATAAACGTACCCTTCAAAAAGGGAAAAAAGAAAGACCCAGGCAACTATAGGCCAGTCAGTCTCACCCCTGTGCCTGGAAGGATCATAGAGCAGATCCTCCCAGAGGCTTTGGTATGGCACATGGAAAATGAGGAGGTGATTGGTAGCAATCAACATGGCTTCACCAAGGGCAAATCATGCCTGACAAATCTGGTGGCCTTTTATGATGGAGTAACAGCATCAGTGGAGAAGGGAAGAGCAACTGACGACATTTACCTGGACTTGTGCAAAGCCTTTGACACTACTGCATGACATATGGGTCTCTAAATCGGTGAGACATGGATTTGATGGATAGACCACTTGGTAGGTAAGGAATTGGGTGGATGGTCACACTCAAAGAATTGTACTCAATGGCTGGATATCCAAGTGGCAACCAGTAACAAGTGGTGTTGCTCAGATAATGGGACAGGTGCTGTTTAAAATCTTTGTCAGTGACATGGGCAGTAGGATCGAGTGCACCCTCAGCAAGTTTGTGGACAACACCAAGCTTGTGGTGTGATTGTTATGCTGGAGGGAAGGGATGCCATCCAGAATGACCTGGACTTGCTTGGCCCATGCTAACCTCATAAAGTTCAACAAGGCCAAGTGCAAGGTCTTGCACCTGGGTTGGGGCAATCCCAAGCACAGGTACAGGCTGGGCCAAGTATGGACTGAGAACAGTCCTGAGGAAAAAGACTTACGGGTGGTGGTTGCCAAAAAGCTCAGTATGAGCCAGCAATGCACAAATGACATTTGTGCACAAAATGCCAACCCTACCCTGGGCTCATCAAAAGAAGAGTGGCCAGCAGGTCAAAGGAAGTGATTCTGCTACTCTCCTCTGTTCTCATGAGTCCCCACCCAGAGTACTGTGTCCAGCTGTGGAGCCCCCAGTACAAGAAGGACATGGATCTGTTGGAGTGGGTCCAGAAAAGGGTTATGAAGATGATCAGGGGGCTGGAGCGCCTCCTACAAGGACAGGCTGAGAGAGCTGGGCTTGTTCAGCCTGGAGAAGAGAAGGCTCCAGGGACACCTTATTGTGGCCTACCAGTATCTGAAGGGGGCCTACAAGAAAGCTGGGGAGGGACTTTTTACAAAGGCCTGTAGTGATAGGATGAGGAGCAATAGTTTGAAACTGGAAGAGGGTAGATTTAAATTGGAATTAAGAAGGAAATTCTTCAGTCTGAAGGTGGTGAGACACTGGAAGAGGTTGCCCAGGGAAGATGTGGATGCTCCATCACTGAATGTGTTCAAATCCAGGTTGCATGGGGTTTTGAGCAACCTGATTGACTGGGAGATGTCCCTGCCATGGCAGGAGTGTTGGAACTTGATGATCTTTAAGGTCCCTTCTAACCCAAGCCATTCTATGAAATGATTCTCTGATACACATATGGAGATATCTATTTCAAATATGAAATTCAAATATGAAACTGACTTTCCACAAACTGACATCAGGTCATTACATGACCTTGATGATACAAAACTGGGAGGAGTAGCTGATACACCAGAAAGCTGTGGTGCCATTCAGCGAGATCTGGACAGGCTGGAGAGTAGGGCGGAGGAGAACCTAATGAAGCTCAACAAGGGCAACTGTAGAGTCCTACACCTGGAGAAGAATAACCCCATCCACCAGTACAGGTGAGAGGCTAATCTGCTGGAAAGCAGCTCTGTGGAGACAAACCTTGGAGTCCTGGTGGACAACAACTTAATCATGAGTGTATTCTTGTGGCCAAGAAGGTCAATGGTATCCTGGGATGCATTAAGAAGAGTGTCACCAGCAGTCGAAGGATGTTCTCCTCCACCTCTGCTCTGCCCTAGTAAGGGCACATCTGTAGTATTGTGGCAGTTCTGAGCTTCCCAGTTCAAAAGAGACAAAGAAACTACTGGAGAGAGTCCAGTGGAGGGTTTGCTGAAGACAATTAGGGAACTGGAGCATCTTTCTTACGAGGAAAGACTAAGAGACCTGGGGCTGTTTAGCCTGGAGAAGAGAAGGCTGAGAGGGGATCTTATCAGTACTTATAAATATTTAAAAGGTGGGTGCCCAGAAGATGGGCCTCTTTTCAGTGGTGTCCAGTGACAGGACATGGGTTAACAAACTGTAACACAGGAAGTTCTATCTGAACATAAGGAGAAGCTTCTTTACTGTGAGGAGCACTGGAACGGGCTGCCTAGAGCAGTTGTAGAGTCTCCTTCCGTGAAGACTTTCAAAACCCAAAATGTGATCCTGGGCAGTCTGCTCTAGGTGAACCTCTAGGTGAACAGGGGGGCTGGACTGATCCTCAGATACCCCTTCCAACTCCTGCCTTTTTGTCATTCTGTGATTATGCAGCCCTGAACTCCACACAGGACGAAGTCCTAGAGAAGGTACTTACATGAAACTCGTCTGGAATTTTTTTTATTTTGCATTAGAGTACTTCTGGTCAATTTTTGAGTCCCTCTACATGTTTGGAAACTCCAAGGCTGAAAGCAGAAATACTGGTTTGTGTATATGAGGGAAGTAGGCTGTTTCCCACATTTTACTAATGTAGGAAAGGCTGAGGTGATTTTGCGTAGATTTTTCAAAAGAAAAAAATTAACCCTGGTCCTTCCAAAATCTGTTAGAAGAGGTTTGCAAGTTTTGCACTTCCCTGCTCCCACTGGATTTTCAAATACATGTTTAGGGAGTTATAAACTATTTTCCTGGTGATAGGTAGTCCTGGGAAGGCACAGATTAAGTTCCTCTTTATTAGGAATATAAATATATTCAATTTTTAAAACAGTATAGTCAAAACCCATATGAAATCATGTATCATTGTGTCTAGGCACCAGTCAAGTACAGAGGATATCCTGTTCTAAAGATGAAATAGTCTTGGGGGAAAACACAACAAAACCAAACCTATGCAAGCAAAACTGCCTTAATAAATAAAGCGTAACTTAATGGGAACCTATACTGATGGACTCCAGCAGCATACGTATTGCAGTCATCAGGAGTTTTGACTGCAGAGTCACCAGCAAACACTGCAAGCTGAGGTTTGCAGTGTCTACGCTTCAAGGTTCTCCTTCAACTCAGGTTGCAGTTTTACTAACTTTGTTTTGTTTCATTTTCTTAGCAGACTTCGTGATGGAAGAAGAATCTCAGACTTTCTCATCCATTCTCTTCCTCCCTGGATGGTGGTAGTGTATGTATCTGTTCGGTCTGACACTAAGCCAAAAACACTGAAAGTCACAGAGTGACAGTAAATTCATGGTTCCCTGCAACGCCATTTATGCCATGTCATTTCCCACCGATGGGCTGTATTTCAAAAATAGTATTCAATAAGTTCTACACCGCAATTTCTTGTACTTACTTGCCTGCCTGCTTCTCCCAGCTGCCTAAGTGTTGGCTGCATGCTATCCTATAATAGGAGAAAGGCACATGTTCCTTAAAAGGAAATCACATGCTGCTGCTCGGTTGTGACTCAACTAACTTGGCAAGAAATGAATTTATTCCATTTCCAGATGACATTCACCCCAACCTGTGCTGACCCACACAGATGAGAGGGTTCAAAGGCTTGGGACATTTAATAGAGCCATGGGCAATATGGAGATCAGTGCAGGCATTGCTGTTTACATGAGGCAATTGGCTTCATTAAAGAGTAAATAGAAAAATTACTTAATCTTTCTCTATTTGTGGAAAATGTACCAGAAACTATTGAAATCAACAAATACAGAATGATTAAATTTGAAAAATACAGATTATTATTTTATCTGCTACATGTGGTCAATCTGTGTACATGCTACAAATGCAGGTAAGCAATACAGCAATACTATACTATGTCATCTTTTCTATCCATGTTTTATCACCAATTCATGTCCAGCACACACACCCCCATCATACAAACCAATAATCTGCAAGGTGGAGCACTATTCCCGATCACTGTGGGCTACAAAGCAGACTTCTTCACTGCCTTCTCTTCGCATCGCTTGGAGGGAATCCTGGAGAGCTGTTGGAAAGCGGCAGCTTCCCTATCCCCTGGAGAATGCTATGGAAGGGAAATAGTGCAGTTAAAGATACAGAGGAGAGGGGAGTATTATCCAGTGTTACTCCACTCTGTTTTATAGAAGTCCCTGTACTGTGTTAGTCACTGCAGTGTCTGAGTGCTTTTCAGTTGCTCAGCAATTGAACTGCCTGTTCTTACGTTGTTGATTTGTTTTGTTTGTCTGTTTGGGGTTTTTTGGTGGTTTTGTTGTTGTTATTTTTGGTTTTGTTTGGTTTGTTTGGTTGGTTTTGTTGTTGTTTTGTTTTGTTTTGTTTGGCTTTTTTTTTTCCTGTGGTGTTTTGTTTGTTTGTTTGATTGATTTTTTCCTCTGGGCCTGTTGTATGATGCAGCTTTTTGTACCCGATCAAGAACACAGGGGGCTATTAGAGAAGCCAGCATCAAAGAAGCGCATCTTCCAGCATGAACAGGGTTCAGGGTAGAATTTAGTGTGTGGGGAAGTACATTCTGCATTCTTAGTTATATGCTCCAAAAGCACTCTTTGCAGAAATGCATTACATTGTTTTTTTCAGGTGCTCCCTACTGTTTCTCAGAGGAACAGTTATTGACTGAATGTCTTAGAAGGGGACAAACTTATGTTTACCATTCAGACACTCAAAGCCAAGAGATGTTTTTTTTTCCTACGTGTATTCTTTCAAAAGTGGATGAATTAGAAGCATGTACTTTCAGGGGCTAAATAATATACAAACCTGTATTTACAGGTGCTTGTTCCTCTTTTCTCCTGCAGGAAGGAGGTGTTCACTCATGTCACTCAAGGAAATAGGTTTCAGAGAATTACTGTAAGTAATGAAAAAAGTTTCCTTCAAGAGTGTTCTTTGTGCCATATATTTAAAGAAAAAAACATGGGTTGTTTTTTTTAACTGAAGTATGATTTTCTAGGGCTGGGACTACACAAAGAGAAGAAGAAAAACTACTATAACGTACATACTTATCTTTAAACATTAAGAATGTTATATCCTACTCCAAAAGAAGAAGGAAAAATTAAAAACATGCAGACAGTCTGACTTCATAGATTTGAATCAAATTAATAACTTCTTTAGCCTTGTTCAAATTTGTGAAGATATTGCAAATAATCCCCTCCATCCTGAATACAAAATGGGTTTTGATTTTAATTTCAGCTGAAGATGATACATCTAACTATAAGACTTTTTGAAGTAACTACAACAAAACTGCTTTTATAATTTTTATTTATCAAAGTTAATATCATTAGGGAAAGAAGCAGGGTAATAAGTAAAATTTCTAACCTGGACATTAAGAGGGCTAAATTTGACCTCTTCAAAAGTCTACTTAAAAGTATCCCGTGGGCTAGGGCTCTAGAAGGTATGGGGGGCCCAACAGAGCTGCTTAATATTCAAACATTACCTCCTCCAAGCTCAAGATAAATGTATCAACACCCTCCAGCTCCCAGTACTGCAGCATGAGGGCTGGATGGGGAAAAGCAGCTCAGCCAGACCCACTACAGGCAAGTATGTCTCAGTCACTTTCCAACATGCCTATCTGTAGTGAACAAGATAATTCAAAGGTCTTTGGAAAAATATACATTGTAGCTTACTTCATTGTTGCATAAAGAAATTTCTACTGCTGATAGCAGCTTAAATGTGAGGGCTCTGACAAAGTCATATGTCTACTCTTCAACAGTTGATTCAAGGTCCACTGACATGAATTGAAACATTTTCTTAAACAAATGAGCTTTGGCTTTAGATATTTTCTATTAAATCTTACACCCTGGTTTGTTATTGCATAGATGAGTTAGGGAAAAAACTGAGAACTAATACTCTGTATCTAGCATTGTTTGCCTCCTACTGGACACAGAATTTGGCTTGAATTTGTTGAAACATTATTCAAGTTATTATTCAAGGATGGGAACCTCATCACACCAGGAGCCACAATAGTTTGCGTGTTTAAATGTGTCAATAGTTTAAATGCTATATTTATAAAAACCAGTGGCCCAATAATAAATACATTATCCTTAATAAAAAAGCAAAACTGTGGTTTTCCCCACCATTTACTGCTCCTTTCTAATTTATCAAACTGTGGGATGTGCATAATAATGCTATAACAGAGGTATTTGTGATAGAGCTGCTATTCAAATGACAGTCTCATGGGACATAACTCTTCATGGTTTGTACATTTTTTTTTCTGTGTTTACCTTTTGTCTTGCAATTTTCCTTCAAAAGAACAACTATTCTACATCTATGTGATAAAATAATTATCATGAATTAAAATATGCACAGAGATTTAAGTTGAGAAAGTTCCTTTGTAGGAATAGATAGCATAAAAATGGGTAAAACTTTCCCTCTCTGAATCTAGTTTTCCAGTTCCACGGGTAGAATGTTGTAAAGAAGATTTGACTTTATGTTTTCACAACATGCTTGATGGTTCAAGAGGCCTTTTACATACCTCTCTAATGGATGCTGCTTCCAAGCGCATATGCGAAGGTCTATTGTGGGGATAGAATTTCTTCTGAAATGAAATATTTTTCAGATGTCCAGGGAAAAAAATTCCTAGAAATCATGCAAACTCTAGAATGGAACATCCAACTGTGAAAGGAGTCTTTTGAAAGCGACTTTTTTTTTTTTTTTTTTTTTTTTTAACAACTCTTCCATCAGCTCTGAACTACATGTCTTCCAGCAGTTTCTTAATAAACTTAGTAAATTCAAAGCATATTTGGGAAGCCCTTCTCTTCACTCATTTGTGCTTGACTTCTGAACTTCCAGACCACAGGAGAACTGTAAAGGAACAATATTAATCCTTATTACTCCATGCTTTTCTATGGATGCCAAGTTAGTCCGGAAGTCATTCTATGAGAAGTTACTGTCATTTTTTACCTTCCTCTCTTCCAGCACAGACATGTATCTGATCTCATATAGTATTATTAATTTAAGAAAAAAGTTCCTGATTTACAAAAAAAAAAAAGGAGGAAAAATTTAAATGTATACAATTTGAGGAAAGTATAATTGTAATATTTTCTTTATAAAAAAACCTCACATGTAACCTTTTAACCATTCACCTCATGAAATTAAAAATCTGGTCTACTTGAATAATAAAGACATTCACACCTGGTTTTAGTCTAAAAAAATACCTTTGTTATCTAGAAGCTGGATCAAGGATAAAACCCAAGGATGTTCTTATCTACTTCAGAAACCACAGTGTTTACATGACTTCTCCATCTGTCTATTTATTCTAAAACTTTTAGCAATGGAGTGCTCTAACTTTATAGATATGTGGGGAAAAAGTGTGTCAACTGAATATATATTCCCCCTCTAGGCACCACAATTTCAGCCCAACAAGTAAGAAGTCTCATTAAAAGACTAACAGGTGCAGATGCTTTTACAGTTGTTAATATTCACCTTAACCCTGGTCTAAGGAATCCTTTCAACAGGCTACGGCACAATATATTCAGTGGGACATAGGAGAGAAGAAGCTAGCATTCATATTGTCCGTAGACAGCATCACAAACTGAAGATCCAGATACATTTTTATAACTGGAACACTATTTGACACAAGCCTTTGGGACTAACTAACACTTTTGCAATCATTTCTAAAGTACATTAAGCACTATAATGCTGTCCCTCATTACAGAATGACAGAATGGTAGGGGTTGGAAGGGACCTCTGGAGATCATCTAGCCCAATCCCCTTGCCAAAGCAGGTTCACCTAGAACACATTGCACAGGACTGCATCCAGGTAGGTCTTGAATATATCCAGAGAAGTAGACTCCACAACCTCCCTGGGCAGCCTGTTTCATTGCTCCATCACCCTTACAGTAAAGAAGCTTTTCCTTATCTTGAGGTAGAATTTCCTGTGTTCCAGTTGGTTCCCATAGCCCCTTGTCCTGTCACTGGGCACCACTGAATAGAGACTGACCCCACCTTCTTGACACCCACCCTTCACATACTGATAAACATTGATAAGATTCCCCTCTCGGCCTTCTCTTTTCCAGGCTAAAAGACCCAAGTCTCTCATCCTTTCCTTGTAAGAGAGATGTTCCAGACCCCTAATAAACTTTGGAGCTCTCCGTTGGACTCTCTCCAGCAGTTCCCTGTCTCTTTTGAACTGGGAAGCACAGAACTGGACATAGTACTCCAGATGTGGCCTCACTAGGGCAGAATAGAGGGGGAGGACAACCTCCCTTGACCTGCTTGCCACACTCTTATTAATGCATCCCAGGATACCATTGGCCTTCTTGGCCACAGGAGCACACTGCTGGCTCATGGTGAACTTGTTGTCCACCAGGACTTCCAGGGCCTTCTCCACAGAGCTGTTTTCCAGCAGGTCAACTCCTAACCTGTGCTGGTGCATGGGGTTGTTCCTCCCCAGCTGCAGGACCCTACAGTTGTCCTTATTGAACTTCATTAGGTTTCCCTCTGCCCAACTCTCCAGTCTGTCCAGGTCTCACTGGATGGCAGCACAGCCTTCTGGTGTGTCAGCCACTCTTCCCACTTGTGTATCATCAGCAAACTTGCTGAGGGTACATTCTATCCCTTCATCAAGGTCATTGATGACTATGTTGAACAAGACTGGACCCAGTACTGACCCTTGGGGAACACCACTACCAACAGGCCTCCAACTAGACTGTGCCACTGACCACAACCTTCTGAGCTTGGTCATTCAGCCAGTTCTCAATCCACCTCACTGTCCACTCACCTAACCCACACTTCCTAAGCCTCCCTATGAGAATGTTATGGGGGACAGTGTCAAAAGCCTTGCTGAAGTCGAGGTAGACAACATCCACTGCTCTCCTCTCATCTACCCAGCCAGTCACATCATCACAGGAGGCTATCAGATTAGTTAAGCATGATTTCCCCTTGGTGAATCCATGCTGACTACTCCTGATAACCTTCTTTTCCCTCACATGCATAGAGATGACCTCCAGAATCAGCTGTTCCATCACCTTTCCAGAGATGGAGGGTGAGGCTGGCTGGCCTGTAGTTTCCTGGGTCCTCCTCCTTGCCCATTTTGAAGACTGGAGTGACAGTGGATTTCCTTCAGTCCTCAGGCACCTCTCCTGTTCTCCATGACCTTTCAAAAATGATGGAGAGTGGCTTAGCAATACCATCAGGTAGCTCTCAGCACTTGTGGGTACATCCCATCGGGGCCCAAGGATTTGTGGGTGTCCAGCTTGCCTAAATGACCTCTAATCCGATCCTCCACAACCAAGGGAGAGTCTTCCTTCCTCCAGAATCTCTTACATTGACTGGGATTCCTGAGGGCTGGTCTTAGCAGTAAAGACTGAGGGAAAGAACATCATATATGGAATAAATTGTACTTTTATAGTAAACTTCTGAATTGAGATGTATGCAATATAATTTCACAGAAACTAGTATATTTTCCATCTTCCGATGTCCACCATCTAGACCATTTTTTTTCTTCCATTTCACTTGTCCTCAATAATAAACCAAAATAAGCAAAGAGAAAAAAGATTCAATTTAGGTATTGCTAACTCTCAGCATTAAGCTGGGAGGGATTTGAGCAGCAGCAGTCATGGCAGACTGGGAAATGCCTATGTCTGATTGCTCCCTCATTACCAGCCCATCCTTCCCTGCTGGGATTGACTTAGGTGCACAACCATTGGCACAACCCTAGCACTATTGTGGATGGAAGTGAGACATTTACTAAGGAGAATAGACTCTGACCAGGTAAAGGGAAAGCACTTTTGTGCACTGTACTAGGTGCAGTGCTTGTAGCAGCCCAACAAGACAAATAGGATAATCTGCAAGCTAAGCAGGCATAAGAGCAAGTGATTCAGTCTTTACAAGACTTAGTGAAAGTCCTACTGAACCAGGTAGCCACAGAGCGTAATACCACACAATGGCTCCACATAGCCCTGTCAGATGCATAAGACAGAGAGAAAATATCGCAGGCTGAACTGGAGGAGCAGGAAAAGGGATTAGGTGAACAAGCCCATTCTGACTTGATTCCGGATGGTGAAATGGGATTCTAGAATCTGGCCAAATTAGCTGAGAAACAGGCATCCAACTCAAAGTTCCAACTTAGGGAATTGGAAGACATCAGGGAGCTTTGCTATCCAGGTGATGTAGAGGTGAAGATGAGACCATTGATTAAATACTAAGTGACAGACAAGGAAGATGGTAATGCTCACATTACTGTGCATTCCATGTCAAATTTCATATTATATTTAAAAGTTATTTATATGAATGACCACAATATTAATTTAAAACCTACACTCTGAAATATACAAGATGAATACGTAACTAAGGTAGCAGAAAATGGAAATATGTGGAGCTACTTAAAGCAAAAACAAGAGAAAAAACATGCTCTTAAAAAGGTTCAAGAACTGTAAAATTTTCAGTTTTCGCACTTTCACTAAAGAATCCATGTCAGTAAAACCTGAAATAAAATATTACTAGATACAGCTATGGTTAGTAAATGTGGTTTGTTATTTATTGACTTTTAAAATTCTATGGTGCTCCTCAAGAGACAACACAAGTTACATGCAGTAATTGCGCATCATCAAGTCTTCTGTTTCTCACTCTGCCCTCTCAGCAAGTAGGCTGGGTATGTGCAAGCACTTAGGAGGGGACACTGCTGGGATAGCTGACCAGAACTGACCAATGGGATATTCTATGCCATGTGACATTGTGCTCAGCAATAAAAGTTCAGGGAAAGAGGAGGAAGTGTGGGGGATGACAATGACACACGTTTGTGGTTACGATGTTTGTCTTCCCAAACAACCGTTATGTGTGATGAGGCCCTGCTTTCCAAGAAGTGACTGAATATCTGTGCTGATGGGAATTAGTGAATGAATTCCTCTTTTTGCTTGGCTTGCATGTGCAGCTTTTGCTTCACCTTTTAAACTGTCATAGAATTGTTTAGGTTGGAGAAGACCTGTAAGATCGAGTCCAACCATTAACCTAACTCTATCAAGTCCACTGCTAAACCATGTCTCTAAGCACCACATCTACACGACTTTTAAACAAGTCCAGTGATGGTGATTCAACCACTTCCCTGGGCAGACTGTTCCAATGCTTGATAACCCTTTCAGTGAAAGAATTTTTCCTAATATCCAAACTAAACCTCCCCTGGCACAACTTGAGGCCATTTCCTCTTGTCCTATTGCTTGTTACTTGTGAGAAGAGACTGGCACCCACCTCTCTATGACCTCCTTTCAGATAGTTGTAGAGAGCGATAAGGTCTCCCCTCAGCCTCCTTTTCTTCAGACTAAATAGCCCCAGTTCCTTCAGCCGCT
This sequence comes from Actenoides hombroni, assembly GCA_024336885.1. Lineage (NCBI taxonomy): Eukaryota > Metazoa > Chordata > Aves > Coraciiformes > Alcedinidae > Actenoides > Actenoides hombroni. The sequence continues at coordinate 3,837,036 of WUAM01009935.1, read as the reverse complement.
CCTCGTAAGACTTGTGCTCTGACTTGGCTGAACGTGAGCCAGCAGCGTGCCCTGATAGCAAAGGCGGCCAGCAGCATCCTGGGCTCTGTCGGCAGGAGCTTGGGCAACAGGTGGAGGGAAGTGACTATTTCCCTTTACTTGGTGCTTCTCTCTCTCGTGCTCTCCCTCTCTCACGCTCTTGCTCTCTCGCTCTCTCTCGCTCTCTCTATCGCTCTCTCTATCTCTCGCTAGCTCTCTTGCGCTGTCTCTCACTCCCTCTCTCGCTCTCTCTCACTCTCTTGCGCGCTCTCTCCCATTTGCTCTCGCTCTCTCTCGCTTTCTCTCTCTCGCTCTCTCTCTCATTAGCACTAGATCTCGCGCTCTCTCATACTCTCTCGCTCTCACGCTCTCTCTCTGTTGCTCTCTCGCTTGCTTTCTCTCTCTCGTGCTCTCCCTCTCTCACGCTCTCGCTCACGCTCTCTCTCGCTCTGTCTCTCACGCTCTCGCTCACGCTCTCTCTCGCTCTCTCACTTGCTCTATCTCTCGCGCTCTCTCTCTCTCTCTCTCGCTCTCTTTTGTTCTCTCTCGCTCTCTCTCTCGCTCTGTCTCTCACGCTCTCGCTCACGCTCTCTCTCACTCTCTCTCTCTCTCGCTCTCTTTTGTTCTCTCTCGCTCTCTCTCCCGTAGTCTCTCGCTCTCTCTCTCGCTCTCTCTCGCTATCATGCTCTCGCTCTCTCTCACTCTCTCTCACTCGCTCGCTCTGTCTCTCGCTCTCTCTCTCTCTCGCTCTCTCTTTCGCACTCTCTCTCTCGATCTCTCGCGCGCTCTCTTGCACGCACTCTACCTCGCGCTCGCTCTCGCTCTATCCCTCTCTATCTCTTTCTCTCTCTCGCTCTCTCTCACTCGCACTCTCTCTCGCTCTCGTTCTCTCTCTCTCTTGCACTCTCGCTAGCTCGCTCTTTCTCTTGCTCTCTCTTGCTTTCTCTCTCTTGCTCTCTCTCCCTCTCGTGCTCTCCCACTCTTCCTCTTGCTCTCTCTCGCTCTCTCTCTCGCTCTCACTCTCGCTTACTCTCTCGATCTCTCTCTCTCTCGCTCTCTCGCTTTCTCTCTCTCGCTCCTTCTCGCTCTCTCTTGCTCTCTCTCACTATCTCTCGCTCCCTCTCACTCTCTGTCTCGCTCTCTCGCACGCTCTCTCTCGCTCTCTCTTGATCTCTCTTGCTCTCTCTCTCAGTCTGTCTCTCAGTCTGTCTCTCGCTCTCTCTCTCTCTCGCTCTCTCTTTCGCTCTCTCTCTCGCTCTCTCGCTCTGTCTCTCACTCTCTCGCTCTCTCTTTCGTACTCTCTTGCTCTCTCACTCTCTCGCTCGCTCTCTTGAATGCTCGCTCTCTTGAACGCTCGCTCTCGTGTGCTCGCTCTCGCTCTCTCTCACTCTCTCCTTCGTTGTCGCTCGCTCTCTCGCTCTCTGTCTCGCTCTCTCTCGCTTTCTCGCATGCTCTTTCTCCCTCTCTCTTCCTCTCTCGCTCTCTCTCTCGCTCTGACTCTCACGCTCTCGCTCACACTCTCTCTCACTCTCTCACTCGCTCTCTCTCTCGCTGTCTCTCTCTCTATCTCTCTCTCTCGCTCTCTTCTGCTCTCTCTCGCTCTCTCTCCCGTAGTCTCTAGCTCTCTCTCGCTTGCACTCTCTCTCTCGCTCTGTCTCTCCCTCTGTCTCTCAATCTCTCTCTATCACTCTCTCTCTCTCTCTCGCTCTGTCTCTCACTCTGTCTCTCACCCTCCCTCTCTCGCTCTCTCTCTCTCTCTCACTCTCTCTCGCTCTCTCTCTCTCTCGATCTCTCGCTCTCTCTCTCGCACTCTCTCTCTTGCTCTCTCTCACTCTCTCGCTCGCTCTCTCTCGCGCCCTCTCATGCACGCTCGCTCTCTTGCTCACTCTCTCTCTCGCTCTCTCTTGCTCTCTCGCTTTCTCTCGCTCTCTCGATCTCTCTCTCTCGCTCTCGCTCTTTCTCGCTCTCACTTTCTCGCTTTCTCTCTCTCTTCCTCTCACTCTCTCTCGCTCCCTCTCACTCTCTCTCTCGCTCTCTCACTCCCTCTCACTTGCTTGCTCTCTCTTGCTTGCTCTCGCTCTTTCGCTTGCTCTCTCACTATTTCATTTGGTCTCTCTCACGCTCGCTCGCTCTCTCTCGTTCTCATTCTCTCTATACTGCTCGCGCTCTCTCTGTCTCTCTCTCTCTCTTCCTCTCGCTCTCTCTCTCGCACTCTCTCTTGCTCTCTCTCACTCTCGCTCTCTCGCTCGCACTCTCTCTCGCTCTCTCTCTCGCTCTCTCTCTCACTCTCTCTCGCTCTCTCGTAAGCTCTCTCTCGTAATCTGTCTCTCGCTCTCTCTCGCTCTCTCTCTCACTCTCTCTCGCTCTGTCTCTCGCTCTCTCTCTCGCTCTCTATTGCTCTCTCTCTCTCTTTCGCTCTCTCATATGCTCTCTCTCGCAATCTGTCTCTCGCTCTCTCTCGCTCTCTCGCTCTCACGCTCTCTCTCTGTCGCTCTCTCGCTTGCTTTCTCTCTCTCGTGCTCTCCCTCTCTCATGCTCTCGCTCTCTCTCGCTCTCTCTCTCTCTCTTGCGCGCTCTCTCTCATTTGCTCTCGCTCTGTCTCGCTTTCTCTCTCTCGCTCTCTCTCTCTCATTAGCTCTCGATCTCGCGCTCTCTTGTACTCTCTCGCTCTCACGCTCTCTCTCTGTCGCTCTCTCGCTTGCTTTCTCTCTCTTGTGCTCTCCCTCTCTCACGCTCTCGCTCACGCTCTCTCTCGCTCTCTCACTCTCTCTCTCTCTCGCTCGCTCTCTTTTGCTCTCTTTCGCTCTCTCTCCCGTAGTCTCTCGCTCTCTCTCTCGCTGTCTCTCGCTCTCTCGCTCTCTCTCTTGCTTTCTTGCTCTCGCACTCTCACTCTCTCCCACTCTCTCTCGCTCTCGCTCTTTATCTCTCTCGCTCTGTCTCTCTCACTCACACTCTCTCGCACTCTCTCATGCTCATGCACTCGCTCTCTCTCGCTATCTCACTGTCTCGCTCTCTCTCGTGCTCTCTCTCACTCTCTCGGTCTCTCTCTCTCTCTGTGTGTCTCTCTCGCTCTCTCTCGCTCTCTTTCGCTCTCGTGCTCGCACTCCCTCTCTCTCACTCTCTTTTACTCTCTTTCGCTCTCTCTCCCGTAGGCTCGTGCTCTCTCTCTCGCTCTCTCTCGTTCTCTCTCGCTCTCGCTCTATCTCTCACTTTCTCTCTCGCTCTCTCTCTCTTGCTCTCTCCCCCCTCACGCTCTCTCTCGCTTTCTCTCACTCTGTCTCTCACTCTCTCTCTCTCGCTCACTCTGTCTCTCGCTCTGTCTCTCACTCTCTCTCTCTCGCTCTCTCTCTCTCTCTCTCCCTCTCTCTCGCTCTCATGCTCTCTCCCTCTCTCTCGCTTCCTCTCGCTCTCTCTCGCGCTTTCTCTCGCTCTCTCTCGCGCTTTCTCTCGCTCTCTCTCTCTCTCGCACTCGCTCTCTCTCTCGCTGTCTCTCGCTCTCTCGCTCTCTCGCTTGCTTTCTTGCTCTTGCACTCTCGCTCTCGCGCTCTCTCTCTCGCTCTCGTGCTCGCTCACGCTCTCTCTCGCTATCGCTTTCTCTCTCTCTCTCGCTCTCTCGGTCTCTCACTATCTCTCTTGCACTCTCTCTCACTCTCTCTATCGCTCCGTCTCGCTCTCTCTCTCACTCCCTCTCGCTCGCTTGCTCTCTTTTGCTTGCTCTCGCCCTTTCGCTCACTCTCTCACTATTTCATTCGGTCTCTATCGCTCTCTTGGTCTCTCGCTATCTCTCTTGCGCTCTCTCTCGCTCTCTCTCGTTCTCTCTCTCGCTCTCTCACTCTCTCTCTCTCTCGCTCTCTTGCGTGCTCTTTCTCATCTGCTATCGCTCTCTCTCGCTTTCTCTCTCTCGCTCTCTCGCACGCTCTCTCACTCTGTCTCTCTCTCGCTCTCACTTTCTCTCTCGCTTGCTCTATGCTCTCTCTCGCTCTCTCTCTCGCTCTGTCTCGCTCTCTCTTGTGATCTATCGCTCTCTCACTGTCTTTCACTCTCTCTCTCACTCTCTCTCTCTCGCTCTCTCGCTCTCTCGCTTCCTCTCGCTCTCTTGGTCTCTCGCTCTCTCTCTCTCGCTCTCTATCTCGCTCTCTCTCGCTCTCTCTCTCACTCTCTAGCTCTCTCATGCTCACTCTCTCTCTCTCGCACACTCTCATGCACGCTCTCTCTCGCGCTCACTCTCGCTCTCTCTCGCTCTCGCTTCCTCTCTTTCTCTCGCTCTCTCTCGCTCTCTCTCTCACACTCTCTCTCTCACTCTCTCTTCTCTCTCGCTCTCTTGCTCTGGCCCTCACTCGCCCCTTCTCTCTCGCTTGCTTTCTCTCTCTCGTGCTCTCCCTCTCTCGCGCTCTTGCTCTCTCTCCCTCGCCCCTTCTCTCTCGCTTGCTTTCTCTATCTCGTGCTCTCCCTCTCTCGCGCTCTCGCGCTCTTGCTCTCTCTCACTCTCTCTCGCTCTCTCGCTCGCTCTCTCGCTCGCACTCTCTCGCTCTCTCTCTCGCGCGCGCTCTCTTGCATGCTTTCTCATGCGCGCTCGCTGTCTCTCGCTCTCTCGCGCTCTCACTTGCGCGCTTTCTCTCTCGCTTGCTCTGGCTCTCTCGCGCTCTCTCTCTCGCTCTGTCTCTCGCTCCCTCTCTCGCTCTCTCTCGCTCTCTCACTCTCTCGCTCGCTCTCTCTCTCTCGCGCCCTCTCATGCACGCTGTCTCTCTCGTGCTCGCTGTGTCTTTCGCTCTCTCGCATGCTCTCTCTCTCTCTGTCTCTCTCTCGCTCTCACTTTCTCTCTCGCTCTCTCTCTTGCTCTCTCTCACTGTCTCGCTCGCAATCTCTTTCACTCTGTCTCGCTCTCTCTTGCAATCTATCGCTCTCTCTCTTGCTGTCTTTCACTCTCTCTCTCTCTCTCTTGCGCGCTCTCTGTCTCTTGCTCTCTCGCTCACTCTCTCTCTCTCTCGCTTCCTTTCGCTCTCTTGGTCTCTCGCTCTGACTCTCGCAGTCTCTCACTCTCTCTCGCTCTCTCTCTCACTCTGTCTCTCGCTCCCTCTCTCGCTCTCTCTCGCTCTCTCGCTCTCTCCCTCTCTCGCTCGCTCTGTCTCTCTCGCGCCATCTCATGCACGCTCTCTCTCGCTCTCATGCTCGCTCTGTCTTTCGCTCTCTCGCAAGCTCTCTCTCTCATTCTGTCTCTCTCTCGCTCTCACTCTCTCTCTCGCTCTCTCTCGCTCTCACTTTCTCTCTCGCTTGCTCTTGCTCTCTCTCGCTCTGTCTCTCGCTCTCTCTCGCTCTCTCTCGCTCTCTCTCGCTCTCACTTTCTCTCTCGCTTGCTCTTGCTTTCTCTCGCTCTCTCTCTCGCTCTGTCTCTCTCGCTCTCTCGCTCTCTCTCTCACTCTCTCGCTCGCACTCTCGCTCTGTCTCTCGCTCTCTCTCTTACTCTCTCGCTCTCTCTCTCGCTCTGTCTCTCGCTCTCGCTCTGTCTTTCGCACTCTCTCTCTCTCTCGATCTCTCGCGCCCTCTCTTGCACGCACTCTACCTCACGCTCGCTTTCGCTCATTCTCTCTCTCTCGCTTTCTCTCTCTCGCTCTCTCTCACTCGCTCTATCTCTCGCACTCTCTCTCACTCTCGTTCTCTCTCTCTCTCTTGAATTCTCGCTCTCTTGCTCATTCTCTCTCTCTCGCTTTCTCTCTCTCTCGTTCTCTCTCTCTCTCACTTACTTGCTATCTCTCGCAATCTCTCACTCTCTTGCACGCTCTCTCTCGCTCTCTCTTGCTCTCTCTCGCTCTCTCTCTCGCTCTGTCTCTCGCTCTCTCTCTCTCGCTCTGTCTCTCCCTCTGTCTCTCAATCTCTCTCTATCGCTCGCTCTCTCTCTCTCGCTCTGTCTATCACTCTGTCTCTCACGCTCTCGCTCACGCTCTCTCTCGCTTTCTCGCATGGTCTTTCTCGCTCTCTCTTGCTCTCTCACTCTCTCTCTCGCTCTGTCTCTCACGCTCTCGCTCACGCTCTCTCTCGCTCTCTCACTTGCTCTCTCTCTCGCGCTCTCTCTCTCTCTCTCCCGCTCTCTTTTTTTCCTTCTCCCCCTCCGCGACCGGGGCGGGGGAGGGTTGGGTTGGCCCGGCCCGGCCCGGCCCGGCCCGGCTGGCGCCGCGGCAGGAAGCTCGTGGGTCGCTTCCGCTGCGCGCCCGGGGCTGGGGCCTGGAAACATGGAGGGGCCCCGGGAGGCGTTGGGAGACGCTGCCGGCCCTGGGAGGGCAGCTGCCGTGGGCGCTGGGGCGGGGGCGCTTTTACCAGGCAGTCGGGGCCGGGGCTGCGCCGGGCTGCGCGCTGCTACCGGCAGCCCCGTGGCAGGCAGGGTGCGGGCTCAACCGGCGGAGCGCGAAGCGCCCCGGGGAGCTGGGCGGTTCCAGCCGCCCCGCTCTGCCGCCGGGGCCTGCGTGGAAGCGGCGGTGGAAGCCCCTTCAGAGGCGTTTTGTAACGGCCATGAGGTGTTTTTACATTCAGTCTGAGCTGACACTGGAGTGGTCAGACAGTGTGCAGCCAGATACTCGGAAAACGCCAGTTATTAGTTGTAGCTAAATCTTAAACCTCTTGCTTCGGATTTCTCTATAATTCCCAAGGTTTTTATGCTTTCCTTTACATCAAGTTTGGAGGCAGGAATACAGTGACGTTCTCTTCAGTCCTCCAGTGCATGAGCCCTTGGCCAGAGGGGGCCAAGCTGCAGTAACAGGCTATGAGGTTCAGTCTGACAATAATACTTAACTCCACCTCTTGATTTGCTGCCCCTAAAAGGTACAGTTCTTTCCTTCCATCTCCGTGCTTGTGTTTGGTGGTAACAGTGACCCCAGTGTGTATTATACTTGTTTCCTTTGTAGGATTGTGTGGTGGTGTTTGCACACTGGTTCGTTGGCGTGGCCCAGCCAGCAGGCAGGCAGAGGGGTACGCGTGGTGCAGGAGGGTGCAAGGAGCGCAGGAGATGAGGCAGAGTTGTTTTGGGAACAGTTGGTCATTGCGTTTTCCCTAGCTGTGTCAGTAAGCTGCTCCTTGGAATAGAAGAACTCAAAACCTGTTAGTGCCACAGTCCTGGGGTGGTAGCACTCGGTGTGCTCCTCAGATGTGTCAGTTCTCAGATCAGTATGTTCCTGGGGGCAAAGCTGGGGTTGCTTCACCTTCATACACTGACTGACTCTTGTCATGGTTTAGGAGATGCTTTGCAGATTGTCTGTCATTGTCTCTGGTGTAGAACCTTTGCTGCAGAGGCAGGGGAAAAATATAGGGTTAGTAACTTTGTTGTCCAGGTTTAACCTGTTGCTGCGTGCCTGCAGTAGGAAGCGATACCTAATGTGCTATTGTTGGTGCAAGAGGAGTTCCTGTGACTTGTGAGCTGTGGTGGTGTGCAGCTCATACCTGCGCAAAAATTTTCACACAGCAGCCATGCTCGGTACAGTGTCCCTTGGATGTGTGCCTGCTGGCACTTGCCAATCAGCCAAGATACCCTGGGGTTGGCTTCTTCCTTTTTAGGTCCTGACCGTGTGTCTGTTTAACCACTGGAATCTTTTCTGATGTATGTAATCGTGCAGTGTGTTTCGTCTGAAATGTCTGAAGTGATTGTGAACTGTGCATCTGATATTGAAATTTGTATTCCTGTATAGCTGGGGGATTAAGTGATTGTATAAAGTGATGATGTTAGCTCAAACTTCATCACGTTTCTGAAGACTTAGTTTGTGATGTTAGATGTGATTCCTTTTCTGCCTTGCCTGAATGACTTGAAAGTGTTTGCAGGCTGTTCTTCAACATAGAATCATAAATGGTTTGAGTTGGAAAGGACCTTAAAGAGAACACAATTCCAACCCCCTTGCCATGGGCAGGGATACCTTGCACTAGACCAGGTTGCTCAAAGCCCCATCCAACCTGGCCATGACTGCTTCCAGGGAGTGGACGATCACAGCTTCTCTGGGAAACCCATCCCAGTGCCTTACCACCCGAATGAGAATTTCTTCCTTATTTCTGATTGAAATCTACTCTCTTCCAGTTTAAAACCATTACCCCTTGTCCCATCACTACACTCCTTGATAAAGAGTCCGTCTCCATGTTTCCAGTAGACCCCCTTGAAGTACTGAAAGGCAAGTATAAGGTCTCCTCTGAGCCTCCTCTAGTCTGAACAACCCCAGCTTTCTCAGCCTGTCCTCATGGGAGACGTGATTAATAATGTAATTAGTATGTAATTAATATGACATGTTAATATGTAATGTGCTTGCGCTGTGCAGTCCCTTAACATTTGTATATGCTGCTTTTAATGGACACCTCTGTCACTAATACTGGGAACTTGCTTTCTTGGATAGGAAGAAATAGTTGTCTAGAATTAAACACTTGCATTTTAGTCTGTGTAAAGTGGAAGAAGATTGATACGTGTAGATACTGTCAGTTTTTTCCCTCTTTTTACCTGAGCAGAATCCAGCGTGTAGTGGGAGGCCGCTGCTGTCGGCAGCTTCCTCAAGTCTTCAGCAGCCTTTTCACTGGATGCACAGTGCTCAGCTGCCCGTTTGTGTGTGGATGCTGTAGCTGACCTCTGCCTTAATGAAGGACTGGGTGAAAAAATGCAAATTGCAGGGAGATTTTAAGGGGGGTTTCTTTTGCTGATGATGCTGTAAGCCAGAGAAGGTCGTATTTGCCAGAATGTTACCGTAATCTGAGAGGAAGTGTGAAGAGAAGAAAAGAAACTGGAGCAAGTTCCTTTCTACTTAATATATGTACTGTGTTAATTGTATGCTAGGTGGGGTGGGAATAATGTATCATCTCTTTGATCACGTTATTTTCACCTATAAATAAATCAGGAAGATGATTTAAAACTTCCTTTGGTTTTACCCCAAGGTGTAACAGTGAAAGTTGAGAAGTGTCTACATTTAGATGTAGAGAACAATGAAGACACTCACAGTACATTGCTGTTTTCCAAGGACAACTCAAAATCCCACATAAAGTGGTCGGCTTAGAGGAGTTTTTGATGGAGAGGGAGCTCCAATTTTTTGCTGCACTTCTGTTCACGTGCACTATTATAGATCCTTTGACTTGTACAAGATCCTAATCTTACTGGACTCTTTTTTGTATTCACGTGCTAGAAAAAGAATACTCGAGGGTAAAATGAAACCCTAGAAAATTCTGCTGTGTTGCTTTGTTATAGCAATACTGGAATTTCTTTCTTGCTGGGAAAAAAAAGTGAATCTTCATGAAAACTTAAGAGATGTGCCACAACCTTTGTGGAAGATAAGGACAGTTCTGAGATGATGATTGGCAGCTGAGTGGAATTGCAGCCTGTTGATCCGCAGACTAACCTTTCTTACCATAAGACTGTAAGATGCTCTTAATTTTCTGATGTACTGGGTGTAAGATGCAGAGTTCCATGATCAGCCTTGCAGGATCTTCTGTAAAAACATTAAAATGATGTTGTGAAAGTCTAGTATTTTAGGTTTTAGTCACTATAAAATGTTTTGGGGTTTTGGTTTGTTTTTTTTCCTTCTGTGGTCGGATAGAGAACTAAGGATATAAACTCCTTAAAAAAAAAAATAAAAAAATCCAATCTGCAGTGGAGGTTTTCTAGTAAAAACATCAATGTGCTTTTTAAAAGCTTGTACCTGTCTTTCTCATAGTGTATCATATATTGGTGTGTATTGTCATGTATCTAAATGTACACTGCTTTTCACTGAGGTGTGGTAAGTTTGAAGAGCAGGTCTCATTTAGACAGAAACATTACCTCTGTGACTTGTGCGTTCATGACAATGACGTTTCATTTGAAAGCTCTGCCCTGAAACAACTTTTGACTCTTGCCTTGTGCAAAAGGCTCCTCATTTTTATGCTTTTCAGAGCTTTTCCAGTTTCTCCATGACGCATAGCTATAATTTGCTGGTTTCTGTAACAAGATACATGATTTGAGATGTCGTGCAGCCCTTCCTCGGGCAGACACAAATCTTGGTGTTTAATGACCTCTTTGTGGAGAGCACTAGGCACTACTCTTCCACCATTTGAGCAGCTTCACTGTGACTGTCCTAAGCCTAGGGGATGTGGAATTGGGTCACTTTTTGCTTCTTCCAGGTCATCTGTGCAGGAGGATGCCATGCTTGTTCCTGTCTAATCCAAGGACAATATACGTGAAGGTAGTCAAAGATAAAACCACATTATATGCCTGTGTAGCAACCAGGACCATCCCGCTGGTCTTAGCTTTGGTAGCTTTGTCTTCTAGAGCTGTTTGGGGTGGTAGTACCCTCAGCTAGCAGTTCAGGGTCTTACAGGAACACACAACTACACTCGTTTCTTTTCTGCGAGGTTTTTGTACCTGTGGCTGTGTTGATCCAGATGATACTGAGCCATTTGGATGCACAAGGTATGTTTTGCATTCAGTAAATATGACATTCAAGCTGAGGAAGGAAAAATGTGAGTTGGGAGGCTTTCAGGTGACTGTTTGACCAGTGTGTGGATGTTACAATGCTTTTCTTCTTTGGTCTGAATTTCTGATCAACTTTAAACGTTAAATAGGGATTTTGTGTTTTTTCATTTTCCTACAGATTTGCAAATCAGTCTTATGTTGGAACTAGCAGAAACTCTTATCAGAGATTACCTGCTGTAAAAGAGGCTGGAGACATTTTTATTTGTTTGTTTAGATCTCTTGTATTGCCTCACTAACTGCCAGAGGGGAAATGCTGCTCGTGACGGCTTCCATCAGACAGGCTACAGAATTAGTCCTGAGATAGAAGTGTATTGTCACGTAGTTTACTGTTTTAATTGTAACTTGATTTCGCTGTTTATTTTAAGAGGTGGAAAACACAACCCCTTGATACATCAATCCAAAGTTTCTTCTGAGCCTGGTGAACTTTCAGTGGAAAGCATGGCAGTTTAGATGGGGTGTTCAGTGTGCAGGCTGCTCTGGTTCCCAGGGAGATATTCATGTCTGCCTGGACAGAAAGCTCACTCTCATGTAATTTTAATCCCACTTACTTATTTTCCATTTAAGAAAGGAAGAATTGGGGTGTGTGTGGGTGTGTGTGTGTGACAAGAAAGCTTTGTTAGGATTTTGGGGTTTTGTGGGGTTTTTTTTTTGGATTGTTTTGAGGTAGTGTAGGTAGTGTAATGCATATAGCCCAGTGGAAGAAGTTGACAGCCAGGAAGGGTTTCCTGATTAAAAAAACCAACGGTATTTAGTGTCTGACATTTTTTGCCCCTGTAAATATTGCAGCAATACTCCAGCAATTACTTGTTGTAGTAACAGCTAGCCAGTATCAGTCCGTACTAACACTCTGGGTGGCTTCTTAAAAAAAATGAATTGGTAAGAGAATATTTTTGGGGGGCTGAACGCCTTGTAAAACCCAATGTTGAGAGCTGAAAAGTTTAACTCAGTTGCTTTTTTTCCACTAGCAATACTGAGGTGGCATTAAAATACTGTATGTGAAATCAGGGGAGGAAGAGACACGCACACGTGTTTTAACCTATTATTCTCAGCATAAAGCATGGTATTTGGCTACTAAGTTTTTTTCTGATCTTCAAGTAGTAATTTTCTAATATGGAAGTTGTCACAAAGTATAACTGAAAATTGAAGTTTTTTACCACTCTTGCTATCATTTTAATACTTGGAAATAGCTATAATCTGAGCCAGTCAGTGAGAAGAACTGTTGGAACTGGGCAGGCAGATGCTCGATAAGTGGATGGTATTCTGTGAAACTTGACCTGCAGCATCTTTGTTGCTTCATTTCTGGGCCTCTCCAACAGAAACTGTTAATTGTGTTGCCCCACATGGGACTTGCCAAATGCCCATGGGGTCTAAGTCTGCAAAGCTTGTTCTCGCATGTTGTGCCTGGAGTGGATCTTGGTGACTGTCTGATGTCCTTGGGACTAGCTTGTGTCCTTAGCTCTGGTTTGTGGCTGAAATAGTCATGCAGTCTTCAAAGGCAAGCAGGTTTCTGACTTTTTCGTTTTTTCTTTATTTTACTTACTTCACAGAATCATAGAATGTGAGGGGTTGGAAGGGACCTTGAAAGATCATCTAGTCCAACCCCCCTGCCAGAGCAGGGTCACCTAGAGCAGGTCACACCATTTTCTTCAACCGTATCTTCATACCACTTCAGTCTTCAGTCAAGGCATGAGCAGCCTGCACTGGGAGGTCGAGTTCCTTTGTGGTGCTGCAGCTGGAGACCTGCATGGCCATGTGTTTGCGCAGGACCTCAGTCTGAGTTCCCACATTTTTTCACGCTGTGGCTTTTGGCCATGTTGTGACCATGATCGTCTCTCTGGCCGAAGGGAACCAACCACTGTTTGCTGATTTCTGCACACCCTTGCGCCCACCCACACTGGCTCAGCTTGCGCCGCCCTCTGCGATGGCTGGCTGTCACTCTCAGCGCTGTTGTGTGGTCTGAGGCAGCTGTCGCTATGGCGGCTTTTAAATTTTGCTGTAACTCATGGACACGTCCCCCACCACTTCAGCCTTCCAGCTCCTTCAAGAGATTCCCACTCAGTCTCGGGTCTCCCCGCTCTTCCCTGGCTTCACCATCTCCGGGAAGCCTGGTCTGGTCTCAATCTATGTCAGTAATTAAAAGAAACAGCTCTCACCACTGCCGGTACTGCTGTCGTCCTCCATGCTTCCACGTGATCCTTCATATAACCCTGTGTTTGGGAGATATAAATTCCCTTGAACATCATGTGGAAGGCCATGAATCAAGTGTGCGCTTTAGCTTGTAATGTAACAATACAAAATATTTTTGATGCTTCTTGACAAATGAGTGTAGATACATAAAATGGTGAAGATGTTATAATTGCACTTAAAGCTTTAGAACTTTATATGACACATATTCAGTGATTAGTATGTAGTCCAATACACGTTTTGTTGGTCGTGATAGCTGTGGAACATGTTAAAATAAGGAATTCCTTATGTTAATATAGTTTCCTGAACTCCTAAAAAACCAAATTCATAATACATGATTAATTGGTTTGGAACTAATGCTGAACCTGTGCATCATTTAAAATGTTTGTTAGGGAATAGTTCTCATTAATAAGTTGGGTTTTTTTGTGTTATCAGGTGTAATTTGCCTCAACTGTAAGTCTGTACATGCATATTCAATACAAACTGCTTAGAGTTTCTTAAATATTCTAAAACAAACTAGCTGAACTGAAGTGCAATTTTCTTGAAATTACACCATTCATTCAAACCAAAGTGCACTTCTGAAGCATATATAAACTTTTTGTGTTGAGGTTTTTCCTGTTTCCAAGTATGATGATGCTACATTTTTGTTCTGTTTGTTTTTAAGGCCAAACTGTTTTCAGATAGTAGTTCAGCACTTCAGTGAAGAGCATTACATCTTTTACTTTGCAGGAGAAACTCCAGAACAAGCACAGGTGAGAGCTTTTGTAAAGCTCTAATTTAAATTAGTTTTTTTTTGGTAGTGTTTAATGATATTGTTCTTCTCAAATAGAAAGCAAGCATACCACAGATGATGCCTATGTCTACATTAGAAAATATTACCATGCAATAGTAGCAGATTTGTAAGGGAAAGAGTTGGCTCTGAAAATCCAGCACCTATATTACCTGCTCTTTAGTTTCCATTAGATATTTCTGGAGAATATCTTCTCTCTAACATTCTTCCATGTAATGAACCAGAACATAGTAAGCAGGAGTTTTGCTTCAAGAGCACATTCCTGATATGAACTAAAATGCTGATGTAGGTATGCCTACCAATCAAAGTCTATTAAAACTTTTACAGTTATTTGTCCTGTCAATAAATTAGTTATTGTTTATAGTCTTAGGCCCTGATCTTGCACGAAAAATAAAGGTATTTTTTTGTTTTACATTGGTATCTGTTGTTAGCTCTGTAGCAGTTAATGTTTGCTGATTAAGAATTGTAGGAATGGAGTCTAATTCTCTAAAAGTCACTCACCAACAGGAGAGCATATGGAAGATGTAACAATGTTCTTATTAAGTTGTTTTTGTATTCCAGAGATCTGAAATATACCTGTTGTGTCCGAAGTTAAGCTATGCATTTGATTTTCTTTAAGAATGTGTAGTAGGCAGAATATCCTGTCCTGTTTTCTGAACATTTGGTACAATCTGCTTTTGATTTAGATTTGCTTAACAAGCTGTTCACTGCATTTATAAAGAATACTGGGATTTCTTTTATAAAATGACTGGTTCAGGCAAGTCAGATGTTTTACTGATACTTCTGTTCTCAGAAGTTACAACTGTGTACCTTGTAATGTTACACAGAAGAATAATTTTATTGGTATACTAAGGAAAACTTGATTAATTTCATATAATGTGGTAAATATCAAAGCAGATGTCTAATGGATTGCACATTGTCTGAGGTTTGTACAAACCATTAAGTGAATGTAATGTAGAATGCAGTTTCATATGCTGGTGTCATTATGCATAATATGGTGCATTGTTCATTCTTGCTGCTGTAAACTTTGGCATTTAAAGGGGATAAGTTTTCCTGTTAGGAGGGGGAATAAAGGTGACTTTATTCCAGAAATATTTAGAGTATTTAGTAAGTTCCATGGTTCTTTATTTGCTTTTCCTTATTTGATTAAGAAAGCAAGATAATAAAAATGTGATGCATAGTTGACAGTTCTTCCTTTTATGGAAGGTTTTGAAAGCTAAAACTTTACTCCCAAAGTGTTTTACCTGAGAATATCTGCGATATATAACTTACCTGTATTTTAAAAATGTGGAAGGTAATGTAAAGGGTAAGACTCAAAATGTTATGTTTGGTTTGGTTTTGTTGGTTTTTTTCTTTAATGGTATTATTAAATCATACTTCGAGAGTAGATAACAGATCTTTGAGCTATACCCTTATGAATGTTAGTCAAAGCCTAAATTTTGTGCTTCATGAGAACTTACAAAATTTGGGGGGTGGGATGTGAAAACATGAGAAATGAGGCTTATAGCATTTCTTCCACCTTCCAAAGTATCTACTCTGCTTTATATACTTGTGAGTAGAGAGAATGGGAGTGTAGGTTATATTTTGCCATGTTTTTCTGGTCATGCTGATTTGCTTTTTTTATTTGAAGCAGATGGAGTAAAATACAACTGCAATATAAAAAGAGGAGAGAATGATCAGAACAGTTTAACTTGTTGACTGTTATTTTCTCAGAAGCATCCAAGTCTTACTTCATTTTATATACTATTTTAAAATTTAATTAAGTATGACTAATCTTGAAAATTGATAAAGGTTACATTGTATATCCATTAGTAATGTTTGATATTTCTAAAAGAGGAACTTTCAGATTTGCAAATGTTTATTTAGTTTTACTGAAAAAGATATTAATTTTGCTTTATTATTCAAATTTTCATAGTTTGAATTGCATACAAGTTTGTTCTTTTAAAGCTAAAGAAACAACTTCAGTTATTTCAATGTATTTATATTTTTATTTTTTAGACATGTCTGTTCTACTACAAGAATCTGACTTTTTTTTACACGGTTTTGTGCCTTTCTCTCTTAGGACTGGATGAAGGCTCTGCAGATGTTTTGCAGTTTAAGAAAAAACAGTCCAGGGACATCAAATAAACGTCTACGTCAGGTGAAGCTATATAGATCCGGGAGGGGAGGGGGAGAGGTTGTCTCTGTCAGGTGAAGCTATATAGAGCAGTGGGGGAAAGGTGGTCTCCTTGTTGTCTTCTTGTTGCAAAATAATGATGGTAGATCTTGGAACTTTCCTTTCAACAATTGCAAATCCTGCATGTTTCCTCTATTTCTTGGAGTTATGCAGTACCTTTTTAAAATTAACTGGAATAACTTCCACATTATTAGAATATCTATATACACAAAGAACAAAATGTTTTTAGGTAATTGGCAGATGCTTTGCTAGGTATTAATTTCTTACCACATTTGAGTAAAAGTGTCAAGAATTCAGCATTTGTATTGTCTTAATTCTTACAATTCACCGGATTTGATAGACTTATGTCACATGTAACCAAAATACTAGTATAACTATATATTATTCATTTTTCAGTGACAAAAACATGCTGAACTGTGATTGTGTCATAATTTCTTTTGGTCTCTTGAGAATACTGTTATGGCCTGAATTTCTTTCAGACATAAAGGACAGGTAGTCATAAATGGCTACATCAGTGATGATTGGATAATAACAGGAATCAAGAATCCCTGGTATCTTTGAATGCTATGCATGTTGGAAGTACCTGTTTTATCAGTCTATGGAAAAAGGAATAAAATTTGGTTTTAAGAAACATAGAATTATTCTGTGGTCAACATTAAAGATGATTGAATACATCTGAAGAACCAAATTAAATTAGGTAAATTGATATATGAACCTGGCAGAAGAAATTGTGAGCCACAAAAGCGAAGCACCTACAGAGTGATCATCTGAACTAATTCTGTACTTCCAAAAGCAAAGAAAATATTAGTCTACATGAAGAAATAGAATAGAAAATAGATGCTATTTAATATTTATGGTATTCTCATCTAGGATACAGTTAGTTTTGATCATTTTATATCAAAATGCATAAAGGAAATGAGAAAATTATTTTCATTATAGATTGGAATGAGTAAAAGAATTTTCAAGTAAATAAGTGTGGGAATTATTGGACTATTTAGAGAGGTGAAAAGTATAAAAAGCATGAATGATCAAGGTAGATAAAGTGTATAAAGATAAAAATCATATTTCCATGACTATCTTACAAAAATTATACGTGAGTTTCTGTGTTTCTTGTACTATCCTTTGAAACTTCTGGTAGTGAATATTTGAATTTAAATAGAATTTTGACCTGATCAAGTATGATATTTCCTGTATTTGTCTAAATTGGCTTCAGTTGATATAGGTACATATTTGATTAAGCTATGAATTGTATGCAATTCATAAGTTTGTAAAATAGTTGACTTTTAAAAATGTATTTAATGTAAATTATTTCAGAGAGTTCACTTCTCTTTTTCTGATAATTGTGTTTCCAAGTGCTATTATTTTGAGAATCTACAGTACAGACTGATATTTTCCTTTTAACAGGGAGAAAACAGTGTAGTGTGTTAAACAAAAGAATTTACATAAAATTACATAAATTTATTGTTTCTTGAATAAAATACTTCAGTTGGAAGGGACCTACAATGATCATCTAGTCCAACTGCCTGACCACTTCAGGGCTGACCAAAAGTTAAAGCACAGTATTAAGTATATTGTCCAGATGCCTCTTAAACACTGACAGGCTTGGGGCATCAACCACCACTCTAGGAAGCCTGTTCCAGGATTTGATCACCCTCTTGGTAAAGAAATGCTTCCTAATGTCAAGTCTGAACCTCCTCTGATGCAGTTTTGAACCATTCCCGTGCATCCAGTCAATAGTTAGGGAGATCAGCACCTCCCTCTCCACTTCCCCTCAGGAAGTTGTAGAGAGCAATGAGGTTGCCCCTCAGCCTCCTTTACTCCTAACTAGACAAATGCAGAGTCCTTAGCTGCTCCTCATAGGACATCCCTTTCAGCCCTTTCACCAGCTTTGTTTCCCTCCTCTGGATGCATTCCAGGATCTTAACATCCTTTTGAAACTGTGGGGCCCAGAACTGCATACAGTACTCAAGGTGAGGCTGCACCAATACTAAATACAGCAGGATAATCACCTCTTTTGATTGTCTTCTTATACCCTGTTTGATGCACCCCAGGATGTGGTTTGCCCTCTTGGCTTCCAGGGCACACTGCTGACTCATATTGAGCCTAATCTGTTAGGAAAGCATCAAATATGCCATTGTGTCTGGAGTTGTCTGTGGCTCAAGATACAAGTCTTTGACTTCAGTAGAATTTTCTATGCATGGGAGAAGTTAGTACTTGCAAATCTTAATGTCTTGTAGTGATGGTTTTAAAAGTAAAAAATAAGGTGAGTTAAAACTATGGTGCTAGAGGTTTATTTTCAAGTTATTTGAATTGCTCTCAATTTGTCACTGGTGCCTCTTAATATCTTGTTCCATTATTCCTATTCCCTGCTCTTTCTGTTATGATATTAGACTTTGTATTTAATATTTATACCTTAACATTAAGCCTTTACATGGGAGAGAATTCCATTCTTTCTTTTTTGTATATTTTCTTTAGGTCAGCTGTAGCCGTTTGTGGCATCACAGCTCTACGAGTGGGTAGGTGATCAAGGCTGGTGAAGGCCTGTGGGGCATCCCAGGTCCACAAGTAAGTGGATGATCACATCTGGTGCAGGCCTTTGTGACCTCACAGCTCCAGGAGTAGGTGGGTGATCTCGGCTGGTGTAGGCATTTCTGACACCACTGCTCCATGAGTGGGTAGTTGATAACTACTGGTGCAGGCCTCTGTGACATCACAGCTCCATGAGTAGGTTGGTGATCATTGCTGGTGTAGGCCTTTCTGACATCACAGATACAAGAGTAGGTAGGTGATCATTGCTGGTGCAGGCCTTTGTGTCATCACTGCTCCACGAAAAGTTAGGTCATCACGGATGGTGCAGGCCTTTGTGACATCACATATCCATGAGTAGGTAGGTGATCAGCGCTGATGCAGCCCTTTGTGACATCACAGCTCCACGAGTATGTAGGTGATCACTTCTCGTGAAAGACTTTGTGACATCAGAGCTTCACAAGTATGTTGGTGATAATGACTGGTTCAGGCCATTGCGACATCACAGCTCCACGAGTTGCTACGTGATCTCGGCTGGTGCAGGCCTCTGTGACATCACAGCACCAGGAGTAGGTATGTGATCACGGCTGCTGCAGGCCTTTCTATCATCAAAGTTACAGAAGTCTGTAGGTGATCACGGCTGCTGCAGGCCTTTCTGACATCACTGCTGCATGAGTAGGTAGGTGATAACAGTAGATGCAGGCCTTTCTGACAGCATAACTCCAGGGGTAGGTAGGTTATAACGGGTGGTGTAGGCCTTTGGGACAGCTAAGATTCAGGAGTTGGTGGGTGATAACGGCTGGTGCAGGCCTTTGTGACAACACAGCTCCAGGTGCACGTAGGTGATTATGGCTGGTGGAGGCATTTGTGACATCACATCTCTAGGGGTAGGTACGTGATCATGTCTGATGCAGGCCTTTGTGAAATCACAGCTCTAGGGGTAGATAGGTTATAACCACTAGTGCAGTCCTTTGTGACATCACAGCTCCATGGGTAGGTTCGTGATCACGACTGGTGCAGGCCTTTGTGATTTTAGAGCTACACGAATAGGTGGTTGATTACGGCTGGTGCAGGCCTTTCTGACATCACAGCTCCACCACTAGGAAGGTGAGCACGGCTGGTGCAGGCCTTTCAAACGTCACAGCTCCATGAGTGGGTAGGTGATCACATCTGGTGCAGGCCTTTGTGACCTCACAGCTCCACGAGTAGGTAGGTGATCACAGCTGGTGCAAGCCTTTGTGACATCACAGCTCCACAAGAAGTTAGGTGATCACGGTTGATGCAGTCCCTTGTGACATCACATCTCCTCGAGTGGGTAGTTGATCACGGCTGGTACAGTCCTTTGTGAAATCACGGCTCGATGAGTGCATGGGTGATCACGTCTTGGGCAGGCCTTTGTCACATCAAAGCTCTAGGGGTAAATAGGTGATCATGGCTGGTGCAGGCCATTGTGAAATCAATGTTACAGTTGTCGGTAGGTGATCGTGGCTGGTGCAGGCCTTTGTGCAATCACGGATCTAGGGGTACGTACGTGATAGTGGGTGCTTCTGGCCTTTGTGACATCGCAGCTCCAAGATTAGGTGGGTTAGCACGACTGGTGCAGGCCTTTGTGACATGACAGCTCCAGCTGTAGGTAGGTGAGTACGACTGGTGTAGGCCTTGGTGACATTACATTTCCGTGAGTAAGAAGGTGATCATGGGTAGTGCGGGCTTTTGTGACATCACAGCTCCAGGAGTAGTTAGTTGTTCACTGCTTGTGCAGGCCTTTGTGACATTATAGATCCACTAATTCAATAGGTGATCACGGTAGGTGCAGGCCGTTGGGACATCACTGCTGCACTACTAATTGGGTGATGAAGGCTGGTGTAGGACTTTGTGATATCATATCTTATGAATAGATGGGTGATCACGGGAGGTGTAGGCCTTTGTGACATCACATTTACAGAATTCAGTAGGTGATCAGGGCTGGTGCGTATCTTTGAGACATCACAGCTCCAGGAGTAGGTAGGTGATCATCATTGGTGCAGGCCTTTGTGACATCACAGATCCATGAGTAGGTAGGTGATTATGGCTTGTGCATTCCTTTGTGACATCAAAGCTCCAGGATTCTGAAGGTGATCACGGCTGGTGCAGGCCTTTGTGACATCACAGCTCCACGAGTAGGGAGGTGATCACGGCTTGTGTAGGCCTTTGGGAAAGCTAAATTTCAGGAGTAGGTGGGTCATCATGGCTGGTGTAGGCCTTTGTGACATCAAATTTACAGAATTCCGTTGGTGATCATGGCTCATTCATGCCTTTGAGACATCACAGCTCCAGGAGTAGGTAGGTGATCACGCCTGGTGCAGACCTTTGTGACATCACAGCTCCAGGATTCAGAAGGTGATCACAGCTGGTGCAGGGCTTTGTTATATCACAGCTCTAGGGATAGGTACGTTATCATGGCTGGTGCAGGCTTTTGTGACATCACAGCTCCATGAGTAGGGAGGTGATCATGGCTGGTACAAGCCTTTGTGACATCAAAGTTACAGGATTCGGTAGGTGATCACGGCTGGTATAAGCCTTTGTGACATCACAGCTCCACGAGTAGGTAGGTGATCACGGCTGGTGCAGACCTTTGTGACCTCACAGCTCCACTTGTATGTAGGTGATCACTTCTGGTGCAGGCCTTTGTGAAATCACTTCTCCACAAGTAGGTAGGTGATGATGGCTGGTGTAGGCCTTTGTGAAATCTCAGCTCTACGAATAGGTTGGTGATTAGGGCTTGTGTATGCCTTTGTGTTATCACAGCTCCAGGAGGAGTTATGTGATCACGTCTGATGTAGGGCTTTGTGACATTGCAGGTCTAGTGGTAAGTAGGTGATCATGGCTGCCTTTGTGACATCACAGCTCCAGGTGTAGCTGAGTGATAACGGCAGGTGCAGGCCGTTATGACATCACAGTTCTAGGGGTAGGTAGGTGATCACGGCTGGTGTAGGCCTTTCTGAGACCTAAGATTCAGCAGTAGGTGAGTGATCAGGGCTGGTGCATACCTTTCTGACATCATAGCTCCTCGAGGAAGTGGGTGATTATGGCTGGTGCAGGCTTTTGTGACATCACAGCTCAAGGAATAGGTGGGTGATGATGGCTGGTGCAGGCCTTTGTGATATGACAGCTGCAGGAGTAGGTAGTTGATCATGGTTTGTGCAGGCCTTTGTGACATCAGAGCTCTATGGTAGGGAGGTGATCACGGCTGGCGCAGGCCTTTGTGACAGCTGAGCTTTAGGAGTTGGTAGGTGATCACGGCTTGTGCAGGCCATTGTGACATAACAGCTACAGGAGTTGTGTGTTATCACTGTTGAGTCAGGCCTTTGTGACATCTCAGTTGAAGAAGTAGGTAGGAGATCACAGCTGGTGCAGGCCTTTGTGACACCTCAGCTCCAGTAGTAGTTAGGTGTTCAGGGCTGGTGCAGGCCTTTGTGACATCAGAGCTTCACTAGTTCAGTGATCACTGTTGCAGCAGGCCTTTGTGTCAACACAGCTACAAGACTAGCTGGGTGATGAAGGCTGGTGTAGGACTTTGTGACATCACAGCTTTACGAATAGGTGGGTGATCACTGTTGGTGCAGGCCATTGTGATATCACAGCTCCATGAGTTAGTGCATGATCACGTCGGTTGCAGGCTTTTGTGATATGAAATTTACAGAAGTTGGTCGGAGATCATGCCTGGTGCATGGCTTTGTGACATAACAGCAACAGGATTAATTAGATGACCACGGTTTGTCCAGGCCCTTGTGACATAAAAGTTACAGAATCGGTAGTTGATCACGGCTGGTGCAGGCCTTTGTGACGTCACTGCTCCATGAGTAAGTAAGTGATCAAGGCTGGTGCTGGTGTTTGTGACATCACAGCTCCACTAGTAGATTGGTGGTCATGACTTGTGCAGGACTTTGTGACATCACAGCTGCACAACTAGATTGGTGGTCATGGCTGGTGTAGGCCTTTGTGACATCACAGCTCCAGGGCTAGCTGATTATGGCTGGTGCAGGCCTTTGTGACATCACAGCTCCACGAGGAGGTAGTTCATCAATGTTAGTGCAGGCCTTTTTGAATCACAGCTTCACGAGTAGGCAGGTGATCACTGTTGGTGCAGGCCTTTGTGTCATTACAGCTCCTCGAGTAGGTACATGATCACAACTGATGCAGTGCTTTGTGACATCACAGCTTCACGAGTAGTGAGGTGATCACGACTGGTGGAGGCCTTTGTGACATCAGAGCTCTTCTGGAAGGTGTTTTATTACAGCTTGTGCAGGCCTTTGTAACTTCACAGCTCCACGAGTAGCTGGGTGATCATGGCTGGAGCAGGCCTTTGTGACATGGCAGCTGCACCACTAGTAGGTGATTATGTCTGCTGTAGGCCTTTGTGACGTCACAGCTCTACAAGTAAGTAGGTGATCTCGTAAGGTGCAGGCCTTTTACACATCAAAGATCCATGACGATATAGGTGAACACGGTTGGTGCAGGCCTTTGTGACATCACAGCTCCACGAGTAGGTGGGTGATTACTCCTTGTGCATTCCTTTGTGACATCACAGCTCTAAGATTAGATTGGTGATCACGGCTGGTGCAGGGCTTTGTGACATCACTGTGACACTATAAGCTGGGTGGTGAAGGATGGTGTGTGCCTTTGAGACATCACAGCTTTAGGGTTAGGAATGTGATCACGGCTGGCGCAGACTTTTGTGTCATCACAGCTTCAAGGAATAGGTGGGTGATCATGGCTGGTACAGGCCTTTGTGACATCACAGCTCCATGAGTACGTGGGTGATCATTGCCGGTGCAGGCCTTTGTGATTTCACAGTCCTGGGGATAGGTAGTGGATTATGGCTGGTGCAAGCCTTTTAGACATTGTAGTTACAGGAGTCGGTACGTGATCATGGCTGGTGAATGCCATTGTGACATCACAGCTGCACGACTAGATTGGTGGTCATGGCTGGTGCAGGTCTTTGTGACATCACAGCTCCATTAGTAGGTAGGTGTTCACGGCTGGTGCATGCCTTTGTGACATCTCATTTCCCGGAGTAAGTAGGTGATAATTGCTGGTGTAGGCCTTTGTGAAATTAATGTTACCATGGTTGGTAGATGATCATGGTTGGTGCTGGAACTTGTGACATTACAGCTCCATGATTAGGTAGGTGATCACGGTTGGTGCAGGCCTTTGTGACATAAAAGCTCCACGAGTAGGAGGATAATTACTGCTTGAACATGCCTTTGTGTCATCACAGCTCCTGTATTCGGTAGGTGATCACGTATCGTACAAGCATTTGTGACATCACAGCTGCATGAGTATGTAGGTCATCACGGCAGGTTCAGGCCTTTGTGACATCACAGCTCCACGAGTAGGTGGGTGATCACGGATGGTGCAGGCATTTGTGACATCAGAGCTCTAAGGGTAGGTAGATGATCACGGCTCGTGCAGGCCCATGTGACATCACAGCTCTACAGCTAGTTGGGTAACCAGGTCTGCTGTAGGCCTTTGTGACATCAGAGCCCTATTGGTACGGACGTGATTACAGCTGGTGCAGGACTGTGTGTCATCACAGCTCCAGAAGAAAGTACATAATCACGGCAGGTGCAGAACTTTATGATGTCACAGCTGCACGAGTAGGTGGGTGATCACGACTGATGCAGGCCTTTGTGACATCAGAGCTCTATGAGTAGGTAAGTGATTACAACTTCTGCTGTCCTTTGTGACATCACAGCTCTACGAGTAGGTGGGTGATCACATCTGGTGCAGGCCATTGTGACATCACAGGTCCACGTGTAGCTAGTTGATCATAGCTGCTGCAGGCATTTGATTTCACAGCACTAGGGATAGTCAGGTGTCCTGGTTTGAATGAAAACAGAACTAATTCTGTTCAGTAATTCTAGTTTTCAGCTCAGTTCTTTTAATTAACTGCACTTTCTGAAGTTAAGAAAAGAGCCATAGGGTTAATGAGAACATAGTCAAGGGGGAATTGCTAGATGTGGCTGGCACAAATGCACAAAATGCTGTATCAGATGGATATTGGGATTAATAGGTGTCATGACTTTACGCAAATAATATAGCAGGAGAGTATCGAAGCCTGGTTTTGTCAGCACAATTCAGAAAATGCCTAAGCCAAATAGATAGAAATGAGATGAAAGAATACAAGACTCAGTGAATCTGGGCCCATTTTGTTTGCCAAAAAAACCCACCGTCACTCGGTGTAATGCTGATAACAGTAAGTCTCCTAACAAGGGAGCTTACAGGAATAGGACCTTGGTTCCCTCGACAAGGAAAAACAAAATCAGCCATTTCTAATTAGCCACATTTGCAGGAATTAGAGTTTTGTTTACTGGTGGCTTCACATGCCTTGTTATTTTGCTTTATTTACAAACGGGACAACCCCTAACTAATACTATGTTATTGCTGTGACCGTGCCCATTGAAAGGCACAGGGAACACACAGAGAGGCTTTAGAGAGAGTGAACTGCAGCTACGTAGTGACTTTCTGGACTAGGGAAAGGGACGCAAAAGTATTAAGAAAGGGAAGAGAGCTCTGCCTACAAGCCCCTAAATCAGTGTCAGGAAGTCCACGCTTTCCAGACTCAGACCAGGCCCTGGAACACTCCTTGTACCTCCCCAAGGCTGTCCTGGTGATGATAAGGTGAGTTCACAGCAAAAAACAATTCAGACCATTGCAAAGGTGGACTGGTGACATGCGTGATACCTTACTGAACCAGCACCAGTGATGTGAGCTCAACTTTTTAGACAGGTGTTGCCAAACTCAGAAGAAGGGCAGACCAAACCAAAAGTGATGAGCCACAACAGAAGGCACAGATTTATCTGCATTTGAGAAGACGGTGTAAAGTCTCTGTGGCCCTGACACCCATAACTGTAAGCAGCAACTGCTGTCTCTGGTCTTCCATTTATACAACGGTAGCTGTTATTCGATGTTGAGATATCTGCTACAGCTTTAGATTAGGGTGGAGGGGAGTATAGGTTACCACCTTGCCAAGAAACAGAATGGGATGGCAGAGGAGAGAAAAAAATAAGGGACAAGTAAATTACAGTTAAATAAGTTCGAAGTTAAAACATAGCCAGGATGTCTAACAGGTAATGACAGACACTGTAAACAGGATGGTGAAGTTTTTATCTTTAATTATTTTACAATTAGCTCGTTGCATTGGTCATTTCAGAAAAACCTTCCGAACATAAGCTAAACACAAAACTCTGGCTTCTCCTTCTGAAACAGATCTAATGGCAACAGCTCAAAGCAAAGCGGACTCTGAAAACAAATTATAACTCCACTCTGGTTAACTTCAGCTCTTGGGAACTTGTTAAGTCTTACACTAATGGTAGTTACTGGAGAAATACCCAGTTACCATAGCTACATCGACACTGCTAAAGGCCATCCACCCTAAGAGATGCTTGCTCTGATTTCCAAGCCAAGTCCCGAAGTGGAGCAGTCCCTCCAGCCAGGACTAGTCCCCTCTAGAGAAGGGCCTTGCTCTGGGCATCCTCTGAATTCCCCACAGAGCTCCCATGGCCCTGTGACACAATTCTTTCTAGTGTTTCTCTGTTCAGTTAAATGTGCATTGAAAGAAAAGACCTGTGCTGCAGCCCCACCCCTTTGGAGTGGGTACATGCCATGAAGGTTGGTGGAGGTATTTCATTCTCCAGTCCCACCTCTGTTGGCCTAGACAGTGACTCACCTCACATGTTTCAGATCAGCTTCTTTTGAGGAGAGGAGGTGTGATACAGGTACCACCACGGTGCAGAAGATGAGAGTCTGTTATGCTTGCAAGACAGGACTTAATTACTAAGTGCAAATTGTTATTTGGTGTTAAAGTGCTTGGAGAAGATAAATGAAAGCAGAGGAAATATTCAGTAACTGCTGAAAAGGACCTACAACACCCAGACACAAGGAGATATCTCACTAATTACTTGCTTTAGTCCCCTTTGGGCTCAGAAGACAGCAGCAATAGAATTACTTTTGTTTGCAGCTGTGGGTTCTGTTTTGACTGAGATGTTTCCTCTTTATACCTCAATGTTTTTTGATGTGTTTCTTTTTGGTGTAGGAATTGATTGCTTACAATTTACCTACAGTCTGTACTTCGATCCGTGTCAATCGTTCTTGTTTCATAGTGTCTCAAAGACAGCAGCAGAAATAAGGACTACTAAGAAGAGATCAATCTTTCCAGCATAGACTCAGCCAGTCAGGACTACAGCTGTTAAATGCCAGCACAAGTAGTTATGTGATATTCAGCATTTGAATTCTACCTTAAAAAATAATACACTGAAGTAGCAGTAGTTGTCGCTGGACTGAATTCAGAAAAAGTCTCTCCTAGAGACCAGCTTTGCCATTCTGCTTCACTTGTCCAATACTTTCTATTGCAAATCTTGAAGAAATCTCAGGAAAAATAATAGAAATTATTGAGGGACTAAGTTATTAAGAAGTAGTAAAATAAACCAGTATCTTTTCCACAGACAAAGCATAGCTACTTCAGACTGGCAAGGCGCCCTAATTTGTGGTATTACCTCCTAACCCCAGCCAAAATGCATGACCAGAGCTGTCAGGTGCTGCCTTATGAGAGTGGGACAGCATTGATGTTTGAGTTTAGGTCTGTTTCCTGAAATTTGAAAGATACTGTGGACCTAGGGACTCGTTTCAGAACTGCTCCTTGTAAAATGGAGTTTATTACTCTCTCAAAAATAGCTTAGCCCCAAGAATCATCCACATCTATACCTGTCTGCCAAGGAGGGAGGGAGGGTCAGGAGGGAGCACCAGAAAGTGCAGTCACTCTTGAGCTAGGACAGAGATTGCAGGTCTGCCTGTGCTGTCCTTCTTGGTCCTTCCCACCTTGTTCCCCAAAATAATGGAACGTGTGACAGAGTATTTGGTCACCTCTCCGTTATGCTTTGTCACCACTACCCATGATTTTCACAGTTTATATTTATCCAGGGCAACTAGAGGCAAAACGAAAAACCAACAAACAAACAAAACCAGAAGGAAAGATGGAGAAGTGGATGAGAAACTAACATTTCCTAAAACTGTAAAACTTTGCAGGCTTTGGTTTTATGGCATCATGGTGGATAACTGCACAATGAAGAGCTGCCTTCTGTTGTTAGCAATACTATCAGCAATTTCCCATCCAGCTGTGAAAGACTTTTTGTTAATACACATCATGATTTTAATAGCATGTGTGTAGGTGGTGAAGAATTGGATTTTTTTAAACTTTATAATCAAGGTGAGAGGAGGCAGGCACAGTACATGAGAGAAACATGCAGTGTCAAAATACTCTCATCTATTATCCCCCAGGTCACACTGGCAGATCCTGCCCACCTCCCACCTACTGACTGGTCTTAAGGTTGAAAACTGTACCCTGCTCTGAGCACTTGGCTTGCTTGCTTGCTTGCTTGCTTGTAAAAACTGAGCTAAAGATGGAGAAGAAGTACTGCTGAGTATATCTGTTCATCTCAGAGGTTAAAAGTGATTGATCACACTTTGCATCCAAAAAATGTCTATATATGCAGACCTCTATGTAAACTCTGCCTATGGGTGGGAATTTAAACAGTGTTTACTTAGTACAAGTTGAAGAGGACTGTGCCAGAAAGCAAAACCCACTGAAGACAAGGCAATTAGTAGTTCTACTGTTAATACATGTAAATGCAGTAGAAAATGAGCTTTGCACCCTGGTAACTTGCGTTTAAAGCACAGCCTGCTTCATCTCACAAGAATGTTTATACTCTTATCCTAACGACAGGGAGACCAACTCCAGTGCTGCTTTTTGTTGCACTTTGCCCGGTGGCTGCTGAAAAGGGCTAGCTCCCCTGCCCCAGCCATGCACTCCTGTGACTTTTCTTGTATTAGCTTGAAGCTCTAGAGGTTCTACAGCTGTGGGGTGTGCTGAGTCAACAAGCCGATCTGTCAGAAAATGGACATATCCAGAAAGCAAACAGTTTCAGCATGTTGAACTGACTTATACTGGTGACCTCACAAGATCTGATACAAGAGATGGAGCACAAGGCAAGGGTGAGATGGCTGGAGTAATGTCAGGCTAAAACAGGACAGGACTGCCCTGTCATCATCAGCACAAAGCCCGAGTGGTCACACATGACTCAACTTAGAGACACTCATAGCTGCAGTCTTGATTTGTTTGGGTTTTTTCCTCTTTATAAAGTAAGGGGAAGACTGATTGAAAACTCTGGTGCTTGACCTGGTGCCACTCCCATGAATAATATCAAAACAGCCCTGTGCTAAGTTTGCTGGCCCACAGATGGGCTAAGGACTCCCCTGCACTCACCATGGGGAAGGACAGAGAGCCACTTATCCTGCTGACTGCTGTATGCCTTCAAATACAGCACAGCATGTGCTGTCTCCAAGGATGGCAAGGCATCCTGGCTTCTGTGCTTCCACATCAGCCACATTTGGTTAGGATGACATAAACTTTCCGACTCCTCCAATACAGCTTTTATGTCTGAATTGTTTCATGGTGGTTCCATAGCCTTGGGCCTAAAACTTTGTCCCCTCTTCAGGTTCCCTGGAGAGAATTTCGTCCACAAACGGATTCAACAACCATCGTTATACTGACAAACACAGTACTGACTACTGTCAGTCTTCTGTCCAAATTAACACCTCTTTTGTCTGACATAATTTTGGGGCTAGATAGCTGTCAATGTAAATTCAGTATGGCCAAAACAGAAAGCTGGTTTTGTTTTTCCTGCTCCTTCCCTGTCCTCTTCTGTTCTTTCCCCTCCTTCTCTATTACTCCTTCTCCTCTTTCCAAAAATGTTGAAAACCTATGCCCTTCTTTTAATATAAGTATCTGTTTTGAATCAGCTTTCCCCCACGTCTCTCGCCCCTGTTCTATTTAAGTCTTGCTGGCTCCCATTATATATTAATCAAAAATCCTTTTCATTGACCCAACTACATCTCCCATATGCTACTGGTTTATCAGCTCCTGCTTCTAATAAGGCAGTGAGAGCAAAGATTTTATTACATTATTACCACCCTAGTATTTTTCTACTTACCAGCCAGAGCAGGATGCATGGCAAAAGAAGGAAGTGAGGTCCAAACAAGATGTCTGAAAAAACATTTGTGATGCAGCCAGAAAAAAAAAAAAGCACAAAAAAGCACAAGGGCATCTTGCTTCATAAATTCTTTGAGTTCTGTCAGGCAAAATCTGAGACTCAATGTGGTTTTATGCTTTATGTTGTCAAAGCTTATTTAAAATTAATACAAGTAATATTTTTAGCTCAGCATGACAGCAAGAGGTTGCAAATATGGTGTTTTGTACTCAAAAGTTATTTTAATGTTGTATTGGAAAGATTGTGACATAGGGCCTTACCTATCTCCCGGTATTTTATGTGTACTTGTTCCTAGAAATTCAAAGAGCTTCAAAAGCAAGTTGAGGTCAGCTTAATTCAGCTGTCTTTCCTGAGGTGAAAGAGCATCTGAATAAAATATAATGGGCCCTCTCTTCCAGGAATGAGGTAGAATTCTCCCGGAGCTCAGCAAACCCGCACCTGGGGGCACCTACAGGTGCTGGTGGACAGCTGGCTGAACTTCAGCCAGCAGTGTGCCCAGGTGGCCAAGAAGGCCAACGGCATCCTGGCTTGCATCAGAAATAGTGTGGCCAGCAGGAGCAGGGAAGTGATCGTGCCCCTGTACTCGGCACTGGTGAGGCTGCAGTTTGAGTATTGTGTTCAGTTTTGGGCCCTGCAGTGTAAGAAAGACACTGAGGTGCTGCAGCGGGTCCAGAGAAGGGCAGCGAAGCTGTTGAAGAGTCTGGAGTCATGTCTTAGGAAGAGCAGCTGAGGGAACTGGGGTTGTTTAGTCTGGAGAAGAGGATGCTGAGGGCAGATCTTATTGCTCTCTACAACTACCTGAAAGGAGGGTTGGAGTGAGGGGGGTGTTGGTCTCTTCTCACAAGGAACTAGTGATAGGAAAGTAAAATCACTGAACAGAATTAGTTCTGTTCTCACTCAAACCAGGACATTCTACCCCTTATTCCATACCATTTATGTCATACTCATTGCTAGGTTATAATTTCTTTCTATAGAAAAGTTCATTGAGTTTATGATTGTGGATCTCCATTTATCATAGCAGTCTCTAAGGGCAGGAAATATGTCATGGAATTCATGGTAGGCAGCAAACTTCGGTAAAGATATTATGTGGATGGAAAATGGGTTCTTTCATGCCTCTTCAGTAAGGAGTCTCCATTTACTAATACTTCACATGCTTTTCAAGTGGCACTGGTTCTAATGCGAGTGGAAGGATGGATCAGCTTTATGTGGTCGGCTTCTCCTGGATCTTGTCCATTACTCATATGCTCTTCGTTCTCCAACCCCAGGGCATCATTTCTGTTATTCAGAGGCACTTTAGGGGAAGGGGGGAGGTTCTTACTTCTGCCCCAGGTGGAGACAAGGGTCCAGTCTCCTTCATCTTGTGAGTTTCTTGTGTCAGTCAACTGAAAGTTGAATTCAGGTTTACCTTCCCCTTGCACATCCTTAAGACTAGGCTGTTGCTCAGCCTGGGACAGTGCACATTACCATGTATTGATCTCCTGCTCACATTCCTGGATACTGCACTGCCTGTTGAGCTCTTTTTGTAATACAGCTACTTGTTGAGGAGTTCTTCCAGCTGGGCACACTTGCAGCTATGGCATCCACCACTGCCTTCAGATGTTAGGGGAACTTCCAGGAGCTGCAGCTCTGTGCAACCTGAGGTTTGGACAGCTATTTCAGTCCTTGAGTGTTATGTTTGGGTGGAGACATTAGCATAGGTAGGCTGTAGTGCTTCTGTTTGGCTTTCAGCATCAGCCTTGCAGTTGCAGCAGGTGGACACCATTTTCTTTCAGCGGGTCACGGTCTCCTTACAGTTCTCAGGAAAAAAGTGGCCCACTTACTTACAGAATGGTAATTCTTTTGAAAGATGTCATTCTTCTAATTTTAATGCCCTGGATACCTCAAGCTTCTTGGTAGGCTTGCACAGCCACCCATTAGTTGAGGTGACTGTCAGAGCTGCAGCCTAAGCCTGCAGTTGAGCAGAGCAGGCAGCAGCCCAACAACTGACAGAGTGCACTGACCTTTTAATGAGAACTTCTGACACCACTCCCAACCAACACCACACTCTTGGTTGCTAGTGCTCACTAGAGGCCGGTTATATTGGCTTCCCCGGGGTTTGAACTGACCACGGGAATGGCCAGCACTGTCCAACTCTTACCTGCCCCTTTTGCAAGACCTGTGGTCTGTTGGCAGATCCATCCAGAGGCATAGCCCAAGTATGTCAGAAACCCACTCAGGTACCCCCAGCAACCACACAAGTTTCTTCAAACTATATCTTGTTTTATTTCTTTTTAATTATTAATGTTCTTCTTGTTAGTCTGTAGAAGCTGCTTGGTTAAGTATTTGGAGGAAAACAACACCTGTCCAACATGTCGGATTGTTATACACCAAAGCCATCCATTACAGTATATTGGGTAAGTGTGCAGTATGAAAGGAAAAGCACAACTAGTTACTCTTTGGGCTGTACAAATCCCTCAAATACAGCACAATTTCTCTCTAAAATTTTTATTTGCTTATCAGTATTATAAATACAGATAAAGAAGCTTGATTAGAAGATAGAAGATTTATATAAAAGTGGTAAGTTATTGAATTCTGCTGTGAATTTGCAATTCTTTTGAAGCAAATCCTTTTCTCTTGAATTGGACAAGCACAATAGACTTTACTGTTTAATTCCTGAGTTAAGTTTAATGAGATTTAGTCACTTCTTGGTTTTTATGCCTGAATCATAGAGGTTTCACATATGGAACATCTACATGAATTATATTAAATCTTCAGAACAATGACTGGCAGTTGGACAGTGGTTTTCAGTGACTGAGAGGGTGTGTTCAAAGACTTTGCAAATGCACAGCATTATTGTTAATTTAGTCTTTCAAAGAACTGTTTAGTTCATAGTTGCAGATGGCTTTAACATCTTGACTGGAACAGTCTCTGAAATATTTGTGCCTACTTCTTTCTATTCCCATACAGGGGTCTCTTACTGTGTGACCTAAAATGAACAGGGTGTTGTATCATAATTTCCTTCTTTTTCAGTGTATTTTCTGTTTATTTGTACATTACCTTTCTTTTTCTTCAACAATTTCCTCTCATTTAAAAAAAGAATCAAAAGTATCAGTCAAACGTTTATACCACTTGACTTGGCTGGATCTGCACTAGAGATTTGTACCATAGCAACTTTCATTGATAGAAATGTATTGAAACAGTGTGTTCACAATAGCTGATGCATGTTGTGTAGACTCTAATGAAGCTTTTGAAGAAGTGACTACAGAAAGTGAATTTGATTCTTTCTCCACTTTCACTGAGAATTGTGCATGTCCTATAAAAAAATTCTGAATTGCTCAAAACTCAGTTCCCTTCAAGAGTCAGAAATAAGGTAAGTTTTTCTTATATCTTCCGAGAATGATGTAGAAACTGTACTAGAGTATATTTTTAAAATATGACAAAATAGTAATGACAAATTCATGCCAGTAGGCAAGAAGAAACAAATGTCACTTAAGACAAAATGGTCATCTTCTGTAAAGGTACAGGAATACATCTGTGTATTGGTTCAGAAGCCTGTTTTCGATGCTAAAAGAGGCCTGGGAGCATAGACTCAAATTGAGTAGTTAGAAGTGGATTTGCCCTTTTCGTGGACACTGAATGCACAGTATTATGTCTTTTTAAAAATTGATCCCCTTCTTCTGTCTAGGTTCTTTGCTCTACTGCTTCGAAAAATGAAGATGCCCTCCTAGAGAAGTATTTTCCTGAGCTAGTTATAAAATACTACTCTTTTGAGCTCAAAACACATATCGTTTGTCCAACCTGCTTTTGGAAGTCTGCGGTTTCTTCAACAGAGAATTAATAGGGAGGAAATTTGTATTATACCTTAGTTACAAGAATCTGTGATCTAAATTATTCCCATCCATCTGGGGAATAGGTAAAACAAACACATCACATGTTTCATCATTAAGAATGATGTTAAATTCTCACCTCTGCTCTCATGCTGGTGGCTAAAATCATTCAGATTGAAATGTTTTTGTAGATGTTTCTGCAGTCTGTAAATGACATTTAAAAATCCTAACCTCAGAGTCAAAGCTGGAATTTGCTAGTGTAAATGCTTCTGAGGTTAATGCCCTGGTAGCAACTGAGGCTGACATTTTAGCTTGTATTGGATTTTATTTATAGTTTGGAAGTCAGAGTAATGTTCTGGTTCTTTCTGGAAATTACTTGTTTTAGAGTAATCCAGGAAATGGCATATTATATTTGAACTTTGGTTGAAAACATTGGTTTTCAGAATCTTAGCCAGTCTTGCTTCCCCACCATTTCCTTCCTTATGTCTTGGATCAGTCTGTCTTTTTTTGTTCCATCCTTTTAAGCTATATGGGATTCTGAGCTACATGGTTTTGCTCTTGGGCAAAATGCTGGACTATAAGAGCAAACACAAATTTTCTTTCCTTTGTTCTCTTCTTTTTTTCCCCTATAGGCTTTTTTCCTCATGTTTTTTAAAAAGCCTGGTATGGTTAAATAAACAACCTAGCAACACAAGAGTTTAATTAAAAGGGGTAAGAAACAGTCTAGTTTATAGAAACAGAAAATTAGAAAATGCTTTTGTCAAAATTGTCAAGGAATTTTGAGAGTTATGCTACTGATACACATGCAGGTATATGGCATCTCTCACAGGATGCCATCATAAAGACCATTCTTCCTAGAATACTGCCTAGCATTTCTGTTAACCTTTTGTCAGTTCTTGTCTTAGCCTGAACCTTATCTGCATTGCTTTCTTGTTACTGTTATCTCATGTTTGATATTTCAGTGATTCAAGATAAATATTTTTATTTCTTACAAGACTTCAGAGGTTTGTAGAGTTGATTTAATAATGAATCTCTTTAAGAGAAATATGTTGAATCAAGATGTCTAATTTAAACCTTCAATTTTTCTTTTTTTTCTCTGCTAGTCATGATAGAACAATGCAAGATATTGTTTACAAACTTGTGCCAGGCCTCCAAGAAGGTAAGTTTTCTGGTTTGATCTATTTTTATTGAATGTTAGATTTACACATAGTTCCTTTACATTAACAAAAGGAGGAAGCGAGGAAAATGTTCACTGGGGGATGAAAAATACCATCTTCACTTGTTCTGGTTCTAGCACTACTTTTCCTCTATACTTCAGTGGTTTTTTTAATTTTATACTTGTACTAGCAGTGTTACTGAAAAAACTTAAGAAATTAAAATGCTGGTGTTATTTCAAGGAAAAGTAACATTATGTAAACCTAAATAGCACAACTTTTTCATGTTGACATTCTATAATTTGCATACATTCTTTAATAAACCATGTACATATTTATATTTTTTTTGACAGCTTTGCAGAGTTCTCAGAGATAGAATACTAATGCAGCATGACTTTTAGTTTCAGTGAAATTTTTTTCTCCTAAGATGTACTTAAATACTTTGCTAGTGAGTACCTTTGAATTTGTGTTCTTATAATCTACTTTGATAAAGAAACTGTTGAACTAAAGGAATGCTTTATAGTAATTGTTCAGTATTTTTTTCAGTGGTGTGCTGCTACTTTTATTTAAGTAGAATATTTCAGTCCAGTTAAGCTGTCAAGTGAGGGCATTATTGGACATTTATAAGAATGTTTAGGTAAAGAGATTATTTTAAAATTGTTTCTAGGATATTAAAAATCAGAAATATGGATAAAAATTCAAACCCAATATTTGGACAAATATTGAAGGGGAAAAACACAAAATATGGTATAGTATTTACAATTTATTTTATATGTAATAACAGAATGGTGTAATAATAGCTCTACAAATGACTTGGTAGTATTCTGCCTCTCAAGAATAAGATCTGGAGTAACTCGATTATGTCATCAAGAGTAGAAAAGTAGCAAAAAGTGCTAATACCCATTCCTGCCTGAGAAGCTTATTTTACAGAACAGAAGAGAGTTTTGGAATACCTTGATAAATATTGTACTACAGTATTACTACATAACTAATATTTACAATTTTAAACAGCGGAAATGAAAAAGCAGAGGGAATTCTATCACAAACTGGGTATGGAAGTACCAGGAGACATCAGAGGGGAGACATGCTCTGCAAAGCAACATCTAGATTCACATCGCAATGGTAAATGATCTTATGTTTATTCTGTCTTGGGGTGAGGGCACAGACTGCCATTAAGCTGCTGAAAGGATCTGTCAGAGGTAGGTGTCTAGCTAATATTTGTTAGCACTCATAACTGTTGTATAATATTGTACAAGGTGTGCTTGTGCTTATATATTGGACTATATAGAAGAGCTCACTATTTTGAACTCACCATCTAAGTGCAGTATTGTTTTGCATCACACTTGTGTATAGAATGTGTTGTTTTAGCTGGCTGTAATGTGTTCCTCGTGAAGATTTTCAGTAGTAT
The DNA here is from genome assembly GCA_024336885.1 of Actenoides hombroni. Taxonomy (NCBI): domain Eukaryota; kingdom Metazoa; phylum Chordata; class Aves; order Coraciiformes; family Alcedinidae; genus Actenoides; species Actenoides hombroni. The sequence continues at coordinate 3,801,428 of WUAM01009935.1, read as the reverse complement.
CTAAGTGGGAACTCTATGATAAGAAAAGGTTACTTTTTATCCCACTCCTGAATTGCATTAACTTCAGAAATTGCTGATGTTAAGTGTAATATTGTGATAGAAATGCTGTGGTGGTTATATTTAAAATGTATGTGTGTGTTTATTTATACCAAGGGCAAAAGAATTCTCAAATTTGTGACTGTCAGGAGAGCATATCAGTTTTACAGAATAGTGAAAGATCCCTGACAAATTTGTAGCAAGGTGTCTTGAACTGATTTTCAGGGAAGCTTTGGATTAGTGTCCACATCTCTGCTATCAATAATAAAGCAGCTTTCCAACTTTTTTCCAGGTTAGAAGAGAAACTGATCATGCTCTGACAAGCCTAATTACTTAAACAAACCCAAACAAAAAAAAAAAACAAACCACAATTGGTCTTATAGTCTTGACTTTGTTTCAGGATTACCTGTCATCTGATATGTCTAATTTAATTATTGTAATGCTCTGCTTTCTTCCGGTATCCTTTTGGATCCTTGAAATAGCCCCTCCTGAGATAATCTATGCCAAGGATGCACGGGGCTTCTGGGCCAGTCACAATGGGGTGTTAGTACCACTCCCTACCAGTCAGACTCACTTCAGCCTCCAATAATGTCAGCTGCTGGGATCCCCCTGTAACTCCAGAAAACTTATAGACTCAAATCCTCTGTATTTTGATGGTATTAAAGTGGACTGTGCACCTGTATCAATCAAGGCCTTGCACTTTTGTGGATCTGATGTCCAGTAAATCCGATTGTCCCTTTCCTCCACCTGGCTGGAGGCAGGGCTCCTCTATTCCCGTTCCTGGTCAGAATATTCACTGTCTGACCCTTGCTGTGTCAAACCAGAAGTCCCCTCATCAGGCTTAGTGGAGTTGATTTTAGCCTTCTCATATCTGCGAGATCATTGGTTGCCTTCTTGTGTTTCAACACTGACTACATTAACGGTCTTCTTGGATGGCCCCTTTTTAACGACTGTCTTCCCTCTCAGTTCACATACACAGGCTTCCAGCTTAAAGGTTGGTTCACCATCACACTTCTTCATGTCCTCCCCCTGGTCATGCAGAAAGAACCAGAGTGCACCACGTGGCATACACCTGGGGCTCCCTTTCCCTCTGACTGACTGATTCCTTGGGGGACTCCTGATATCCAAGATGCTAGCCCTTAGGGACATGGAGGTGCCAAGACTCTCTTCAAAGTTCTGAAGCCAGGAGGAAGAGACAGTTTCCACAGTTGGGTTATCCGTTTGTGGATAGTACACTGCTGCCAAGCTGGCAGAATATGATGCTGGTGCGTTCTTGATCACTTTCCTGCACATAGCCCTTGTACATTGAACATCCTCTGGATCTCTAGGGTGCTCGTCATTATCTAAATCCCCATAGATGACTTCCAGTACTGCTAGTTCCCTCAGGAATTTATTTCAGAAACAGATACACAGAAAGACTTCAAAGCCTAACTAAAACCTTAGATAACTAGGACCAAAATGTAAAACTTCAGGTAGTAACTAATACTGAAGGTACCTGAGTTTTAGTAATAGCACATCTCTGTGGACTGAGTGCTGAGAGTCTAGAGGTAGCATTCCTCAGAATAAAATTTAGTAACCTAAAAATTAATTTCTTCTATAGTCAGCAGAGACCCACAGGTCAGAATAATTCTAGTTGTGAAGGTGCCTGCTTTGATATCTATTTTTGGGTGCCATTTATATCAATTTTGGAGATCCATTACCACTTTTTTTACACTGAAAATAAAAATAACTTGGGTAACCGGTTTGAAGCAGGGCAAATCCCACTTATGTTGCTCAGATCTATGTAACAATTTCCAAAACATATCCTGATATGTTAATATATATGCACATACATACACACACATATATATATAACCTTGTCAAGGTTATAATCAAGGATATATTGAAAACAAAATGCAGTTGGAGAAAAAAAAAAAAAAAGAAAAAAAGAACAATAGTCAATTTTCACTAATATCCTATAGCTTACCTAACATATTCAGAGAGAAATCCTTTATCACCTTGAATGGTTTCCAAATAATTTTTCTTCTCTGTTAAAAAGTGCATTAGTCACTACCTTTCACTGTGATAAGGCTATCACACTGACCAATAAAACCATTCTGCTCATATAAATAATTAAATATTTCTTAAGTTTCTCACTAGATTTAGCCAACAGCCTAATTGTTATTTGTATTTGCATATTATGAGGTTATGTTTGTTCTGTGAAGTTATAGTAAAGTAGCTGGTCTTTCCTAATCAATTTTAAAACTTAAATATTCAAAAATCAATTGAAAATTACCACAAGAAGGATCTTTATAGCTTTATGGTACCAGGCCAGGAATAAAGTTCTTAATGCATTCTTTTTCTCCTTCTTCTTGCATCCACATTGTCATTTTTATCATGTGGAAGTTTTGCTGTGAGTGTCCACATGGCATCCTGACCTCTCAAATCTTAGATGACCCCTATCAAAATCATCCTACACCGCCAAAAATTTTCCACATAACTTCTTTTTGTCATATGTGGCTTTAAGGATAGGTACGAGACACAATGGAAGCTAGCAAACAGCACAGTGCTGTGCATTAGATCTATCTTAAACAAACAGAGATCCACTATTTCTTTCTCAACTTCACAAAGATTATCTAAACATAGGGCTGATTATGGGCTGGTGTATATAAGCATGGGCATAAGACAAACTCACCAACAAGTATAAGCGTGGGTTTGACAAATATTATGGACTTACCTCTTTTCAAAACTCTCTTCAGCTTTCAGGCATACAGAATGCCAGTGTTTTTATTTATATTTCATTTACTTTTGAAGGTGACCATAAATTGCTATTATTTATTTTTTAATTTCTAATGGAATATCGTGTGATTTGCAGCACCTTACAGCCTTAAGTCAAATACTATATATATTATCCACTCATGGGTACACAGCAACACTGCTGCAAAGCTAAAAGTAGAGTCTAGCTCTGGTTAAGCATACTGGAGCTACACAAACAAGTGTTCATGTGTAGCCAGACAACATTTCATAGTGCTATGATTTTTGAAAGTGCCGGATATTTTATTCATAGCTCATCTCAAGAGGTTTAATATGAACAGTGGAAAGGATTTTACTCCTTCAAAATACAGGTCAGTCGTGAAATTCCAGAGCTGAGAGGTATAAAAATTACATACTAAAAAATAGGTATATGTTATATATATATATCTCCTTATTATAAATAATATAGCATTGTAGCACAACAATAACATCATTGGATCAATGGAGGAATCAGCTGTATCAAACAGCAATTATTGGAGGGAGACTGCACACAGTCTTGGATTTAGGATTTAACCACTAATGCTCATCATGTTCCATTTTGGTCTGTATACACACCACTTCAAATACCCAACAGGAAAACTGGTTAAATATGAGACTTTTAAATTATTTTTTTTTTCAGAGGAATAAAAACAACAACAAACAAACAAACCAAAAAAAGGCAAAAAAACTTTATAGAAACAACAAACTTTAGCTCAATTTATCACAGTTTTTTTAACTTTTTTTTTTTTTTTTTCCCCTAGGAGTTGAGTAAATCCTATCTCTATCAGACAAAACTGTCCTACCTATAATTTAGAAAAGTCAATAAAGATACATAAATATGTATGTGCCACAACAAAGGAGTTAGTATCCTCCTTTGGTGTTAAATATGAACCTGAGAAGAGTAAACTAGTACAGTCAGGTAGAAGTATTCTTCTTAGCTGATGGTCTTGCTGCTGTTGACTTAATTCTTTGATTATTTATTTGATTATTAATTTATGCTACTGTTTCCTTTTCTTTGAGTTTTGTGCTCTCAGAAATGATGAGATCACCTATTCAGGACGGAGATTTATAAATAAACAATTCTAAATAAATTTATAAGTACGTTATTTTAAAATGTTTCCATTTAAAGTAAGATTATTTTCAAATAAATGTTGTTTCTTACAGCAGGCAATCATGGAACATCATGTATATTCATTGTGTATTAAAACAAGTCTCTCAAGAGTTACTTAAAATGAAAGGTAATATCACAATACTATGGAAATAAAATCATCAGCACATAAAGTCTAGTGTAGCTATAACAGTAATTATAATAGCTTAATGAAAAAAATATTACATTTACGACAAAGAAAATACTGTTCTTTGTCAGCTACATTCTGTTAATACTTCAAGCAGTGTACATGTACCACTTTTAGAGTCAAAATTATCATGAACTCCACACAAGCAGAAGTCATGTGTTGGTTGGGTTTTTTTGAAAACAGAACAGAATATACTTAAACACCATAGATGAAGTATAGTTATGTCCTTCAAGAACTCATGACATGGCTGTTTTGTTATTTTTGTTTGTTAAAAAAAGGTAGAAGAATGTATTTGTCAAATGTGATGTGAAATCAATAATGTTATTGAAATAAATGCCAGAAGAGAAACTGTCAGTAAATAAACTAAGAAAAACATTGTAGGAATCTTCCCACTAGTTAATAACTTTGAACATAAATACATATGAAAGATAACATTAGGTCTGTAAAATTTCAGATGCTACTTGATTCTTCTGCATATAGATGTATAAATGTTCTTCTGGATATAGATGTATAAATAAAAAAGCCAACAGTAGAATTTCTATGAAGGTAAAATTGTGACCTGTCCACAAACTGTGTTATATAATTTAGATTATACTTGTATAATCTAACACCTAAAGTACTTCACTGTGACTAGTCAAGCAAAAGAAATTAGCAGGTTTTTGTTTGTATCAAAGTATGTAAAAAAAAAAAAAAAAGGAATTTGTGCTCTACCATTTACTTTCGAACTCATCCATGACCAATTCAAAAAGATTATTTCAAACTCATTTCTTCTAGCTTACAAGAAAGCAGTCTAACCTGCAGACTCCAGGAAGGACATGAGGAAGAAGCAGCAGCAACACATTCAACTTGACTGCTCTACAGATGATCAAAGAATGGAAACAGAATAAAATAAATGGATACTGAATAAATTTGAGTAATTAGAATAAATTTGCAAAAGAGCTAATTTTCTTAGTAGCCATCAAGTTACAAGAGAAAACTCTAGACTTCTGTGACATCTTGTTCATTTTAATTTTGCAGAAAAAAACAAAAAAAATCCCTAATTTTTGCAGTTAAGCATTTTAATTAATCTTCAATGTTATGTTAAGGATGTATTCCCCCTCCTAGGTGCAGTCTTAAGTAACATACAACATTAAGTAGCATAGATGATACTGTAACATTTTCTAGTATATTAAACATGCAGAGACAAGACTAGTGTTGCAATGGAAGTTAGTATTTTCGAAGACTGGATCAGATAAGCAAATTTTAAAACTGAGTGTTAAATTTTTTGAAATCATGATATTTTGGATTTGTGCAGGATATTACTTTAATTGACTTATGTGTCATCCTAAACCTTGCAAAATCAATAATTTTCAGTTGAGTTAGGAATGCATCTTGGAACTTCATAGAGTATGAATTGTCACAGTCCCAAGGAAAGAAATAGTATTAAGAAATTTTAATAGTGTGATTATATACATAAATGCCATGTCATGTTAGCATACTTAAAACATAGTGAATAAAGCTCTGCTGTTAATTCACCCACCTTGTAAGCTAACTAAGAAGGAACCAGAAAACTTTATCAGAAAACTGAACAGCTGAGTACAGCCTTTGGATTGTCATCCACTCGTACTCTTCCATGTGGGTACCAACAAGGTTCAACAAATAGTCCAGGTCAAACAAAAGAAAATACAGGGTCCTGAGAGGAATGTGAAAGAATGTGGGAGCACAGGTAGTGTATTCCTCAACTGTCCTAGTAATGGCAAGAGACACTGGAAGAAACAGGCAGGCCTGGGATATCAACACCTGGCACCAAGACAGGTGCCTCCAACCATAATTTTGGGTTTTATAATCATGGAGAAGATGTCAAGACACAAGGTATACTGACACTTGACAGAATGTACCTATACCAACAGGGAGAAAAACTTCTTTGCTTGTAGGCTGGCAGGACTAATTGAGAAGGTTTTAAACTATGATCAGTGGGAGCAAGGGATACCAGAGGATACCATCAGGAGAGCTGAAGGTAAGCCAAGAGTTGCCAGGGCTCAATCGTGTGGCCTGTTGCATTCAATATTTTTACCAGTGATCTGGATGCAGGATTTGAATGCACCATTAGAAAGTTTGCTGTTGATGTCAAACTATGAGGTACTGTTGACTCTCTCAGGGGACAAGAGGCCTTGCAGAGGGATCTGAAAAGATTGGAGCATTGGGCAATCATCAATGACATGAAATCTAACAAGAGTAAAGATGGACTTTGCACCTGGGATGGAGTAACACAGGGCACAAATATAAATTGGGAGAGGAGTGGCTGAAGAGAAGATCTGCAGGAAGAGATCACAGAATCAAAGAATCACAGAATGTCTTTGGTTGGAAGAGACCTTCAAGATCATGTAGTCCAACCTTTGACCCAACACTGCAAGCTCGGATGGGGCTTCCACCACTTCTCTGGGCAACCTGTTCCAGTGTCTCACCACCCTCATGGGGAAGAAATTCTTCCTAACATCAGTTTGACAATAACCTCCCGAGCAAATCCTGGGGGTGTTTTCCATATTGCAACAGAGACTTTTGTCCCTTGAGCCAAAACAAAAACTTGGGGCTGTTGGAGGCAGCAGTTTGCGGTGCCAGCCCAGGTCAGACTTGTCCCCTCAGTGTGTGTCACACCTCCCCTGCACTTTTCAGCCGAAATCTGCCACCAGGCTGGACAAAACAGTTCACAGAGCTTCATTGTTTTTCCACAGCGCTAAGTAATTTACACCCCAGGGCTTAATTGCTCCTTCGCACTGACTCCCTGGTTGCACTCCCAGGGCTTTCTGTGGAGTTAGTGGGCACACCTCGTGGAAACAGAGGAGGGGGGACAAATAGGGCAGGAATGAATAACATGCCCCTGGCTGTGGCTTCCCCCCACCCCTTTCTTCCTTCCCACTTCTCAAGCCCTTCTCTCTCCAGGCACACATGTTGAGACAGTTCGCAGTGATCTAGGTGAGAAGCTGGCAGAGCAGAAGCTTAAATCTCAATTACCTTCCTTCTCGTCCGTTTGCACAGGATCCTTATCTCCATCCGTGTAACTCTCTGTATTTAATTATATGCAGTGATAATCCTTCACACGCTAAGTGCATTATTAAGCAATTCCAAAGATAAGTGTAGTTTTCTGGATCCCCAATTATGATTAGATATTAGCAATCAAGCTGCCTTCCAGTCTCCCTCTTGGGGCCAGCCTGCCAAAAACCAGTCTTGTTTGGGTAGGTGAGACACGAGACCCGCATGGGAAGCTGCTGTGCAAGGAGGAGTTGAGACAAGAGACTGTCTGTGGGTAAAAGGTATATACGGCCACGCAGGTCTCTGGGAAGCTGGTTCAGATGTTGGCTTGGGGGTTGCTTTGCTGTCCCAGCAGACAGGCTGGCCGCCTACAGCAGGGGTCCTCCACCAGCACGTTACACATCTGAAGCCGTCGATTGACTTGTGAAGCTGTTGCAGCTCTTAGATTTCTGAGGTTCCCTCTTCAAGTCTTGGCCATGGCAGCCAGAATGAGACCAATCGGTCTCATTTTGTAGCTCTTTCTGTAGCTGTACCCCAGCAGGGTGTGGTGTTGGACTTGTCGCAGCTTCAGGGTCTGAAATGAGTGGAGATGAGTTTCATAGAATCACAGTATAGTTTTTGTCAGAAGGGATCTTAAAGATCATTGGGTTCCAACCCCCCTGCCATGGGCAAGGACACCTTCAACTAGAACAGGTTCCTCAAAGCCCCATTCAACCTTGCTTTGTTTCTTCCCCTTACCAGTGCTGGGAAGATGAATAGAAGGCTTTGCTGCTTAGCAAAGGCTTTAGCAGCCCACCATGGTTTAGTTTAGCTAAACTAGTTCCTTCTCACCTTCCTACTTTATCCATCCCGAACACTGGGATGCTCTTCAGATCAGGGATGAAGGTCAGCAGAGTGTGGTCAGGCTGGTGTGTGGAGCTCTGCTATGTCCAGCACAGGGATGCAGTCAGGCTCCATGCTCAGCAGCATCTCTCGCAGCAGAGGTTCCCCTGTTTTGCCCACTGGTTCTACAACATTTCTGGTCCCACCTTGGAGTGTTTCCTCGTGAGTCCCCCACCCTGAGTGCATGAGACCCCCTGCACTACGATGGACAAAGGACTATGGGGATTCCTCCTAATTCTGTCCAGGAAAATGCAGTTTGCAGGTGTAATCGAGAGGACGGCTTTAGATCAATGACTCCAGGCTGATATTGTAGTTGGATCACGTTTCACCTCTTTCAAAGCACCGAGAAGCTTACCAGAAATACAGATGTCATTGCTTAATCTGCAAAGTGTCTCTAGTGCAACTCGCTGTCTCGGTTCCTTCCCTCTGAGATACAATGGCAACAGATTTGTGCCACTTTTTGTGCTCTCTGAAGGTTACAGTGGGCCCCCCCTCCCTCGGTGGGGATGCTTCCACGTGCGTTCGTGCTCGTGTGTCACTGCTGAGGGTGCTTTCATCCACTCCCCAAGCATGCCTGGTGAAAGAAATATGTAGTCGTAGTCGTTTGCAGGAAAGCTTTGATCGTAACTTTGCAATGTTCGCGCTCCTGTGAATTGCACAAGGACAGATTCTCCGGCAGCAGAGAGGAGCAGATGCTCAGGGCAGCTGCAGAGCATGTTTCCCAACCCCCCCCCCCCCAGCCTTGATATTCAATCATTATGAGCTGAATCTGGACGATTTCCGCTTTGACTTTAACACATAAATGTGTGGGAGCAGCTTAAATAGCCCCAAACCTATACACCCTTTATTTAAGAACCGTCAGACCTCGCGCCTGGTTGTGGGGCTGTTAAAACTGTAGAGACTTCTGTAAAAGACTCGAGGTGTTTGCAGCTTGCAAAAATTAAACAGGGATTCGGGGACGGGAAAAAATATCTTGCTGCTGAATTTGCTGCTTGAAGACCATTTGCAAGATGAGGAGGGGAAGACATCTCCAGTCGAGAGCAGTGATGGCCAAGCACTCCCTGGTAAGGCATTTCTTGCTCTCCCGAGGAGAAATATGAAAGTGGAAGAGCCCTGATCTGCAGCACATTTATCCTGCAGCCGAGGCCAGATCCTGCACACGCTGCCTCTCCATCCCAGGGTGAGGTACGAGCTCCCCTGCTCAGTGCCCTCGCTGAGCTCAGTCCTTACCTCCCTTAACGAAGGAGCAGTTTGCTGGCATGCGAATCACCAGGTGAAGCATCCCGCTTCCCTTCGGGAGGAATAACAATTGGGAAACAGCACGGAAGGGGAGCAGATAGCAAAGCAAAGAGCTTCACTCCCGCTCCGGGCCAACAATGATACACTTTTTTGGGTTTTTTTTTTTCCTCCCTGCAGTAATACCTCGGGTTTCGCTATCCCGCTTCGTCGCCTCTCACGGCGTTCTGCGGGCGTTAATTAATTTGCGGGCTCGTTACGTGTCTGTTAGATCCATTTGTTTATTTACGAAGAACTTTCCATCCCCGAGCGCGGTGGAATCTGCTCATCACCTCCGGGCGAACAAGCGTGCCCAGAGAGAGAGAAAGAGAGAGATCTGCTGCGGAAACACTGGGTGTAAACACAAAGAGGCTGTTGGGAGCAAGGCTCTGGGTTGGGATGTCCACCAGGGCTTTGATGGGACTGCTTTTTTTCAGAGCTAGGTGTCGGTGAAGATGCGCGGTCCCATCTGCGGTGCCGTGGCGCGCGCTCCTCCTCCGAGCACTTTCGGGCGATGGGGAGCAAGGGGGCAGGCAGAAATCACAGCGGGATTTCTGGCTTGGCTTTATGCCACCTTCTCGCCATGTATCTGTCAGCAGGGCAGGGGCAGGGGTTGGTGAGCTGCGCCGTGGAGCTGCAACTCCAGCGACAGCACAGCCCCTGACTGTCAGTCTGGGCATCACTCCTGACCTTGAGAACATGTTTAGCACCTTCTGCTTACCCACAGTAAGCAGGCTTTGCTGACTTGGTATCACCCTGAGACCTTTGCTGCTCACTGCCCAAGAGACTGGATCATTAGCCAGCCAAATTTCTCTGCGCTCTAAATAAGTCCCCGGAGAGAAGGGCAAGCTGGGAGATGCTGGGATAGAGCCAACTTCACACCTGGAAGCGGATTTCCAGCCAGGGTGGGGTGGTACCGAGGGCTGCCCTAAAGACCTGGCAGTGCTGAGGGTCTGGCTGTGCCTGTCACCTGGTCTCCTCCAGCTCCACCAGGTCTCCGCTGAATGAAAACACGCCGAGAGGCACCACGTAGGAGCAATTAGCCTCCTGTGAAACTTTCCACCATTAGGAACAATGGCTGGCTTGGTTCTCATCTGATTGAATTAATGATATTCTAACGAGCGACGTTTGTGTTGGGTTTTTTGGTTGGTTTTTTTTTTTACCCTTTTAAATTTTCTCATTTGGAAAGAATTGCTCGTCGTAAATTACGCTTATAAAAATTAGGCCGGTGTTTTGCATTGTTTACAACAAGCACTTCAGGGTTATGGATGTTACTCACTGATTTATAATGTTTAATTCTTCTCCCCCCTTGGCTCAAGCTCGCCATAAATCAAGCAGAGATGTCAACCCTGTGTCAACATTTCACTCGGTTTGCAAGTTGCAGGCAAGTTGGGACAGCAGATCTTACGGAGAAGGTTGACTCTTCTCCTTCCACTGTCTTTCCCATTTTGATGAAACAATAAGAAGGTGAGGCTGGCACTTGTCAGTTATTTCTGAGTCACATTTCATTAGACCTTTTTCAAGCACTCCAGAGAACAATGTTGGAGGCAAGTGATCCAAACAACTCATGTTCCCGCTTGCGCACTTGTGGGTTAGGGCAGCAGCTGCCATGGAATTGCACTGGGAGGCTCAGCAGGTGTCTGATGGTCCTGGACTGGGTCCGGATGATGTCAGGCAGCTCTCATCCTGGCAGGCTTCTCTTTCCCCCAATCCTAGTGAGCTCCTGGGGTCATCATTTTAAAAGCCTGAAGAGGTTGTTTGGGTTTGTTGGTTGGTTTTGGTTTTTTTTTTTATTGGGGTTTTTTTGTTTGTTTTGTTTTGTTTTGTTTTGTTTTAAAGGGTTCTTCAAGAAGCCATGGGGCTTTCAGAAGGGTTCAAAGCAAGTTGGGTGAATCTGGGTAGAGTTGCTGGGGATTTGCATTTGACCCAGAGTTGGTCCTGAAAGAAGGTGGTTTTAAGGGGTTTTGGTGTGCAATGTTGCACAGTCTGCAGTGTAAGGGGCTGAGATTTCAGTGAAATTAATGGGAATTAGGGACTGAATGATTTCATAGAGCCTCTGTCAGCACCTTGCTTGGTCACAGGGTAAATCAGTCCCTTTGGGAAACTGGGAAGAATAACTTCCTGTCCTCAAAGAATTTGCTAAGCGACACCTTAGGTCTGGCAAAGAACATCCAAAGATGTGGGTGGCTTATAAAATTCCCTGCACCAGGTCAAAGCTGAACCTTTTTGTCCCCTTAATCAGGTCAAATTACCTGGGAGCTGCTGAGCCCTCAGCATTTCTCTGCCATTGAGAAGATGCCCAGGGTCTGACTTCCTAGTGATGACGCCCCATGAAATCCATCCTGCAGGGCTGAACGTGCATGTTTCTGGAGACCAGGTCTTGGATTGTTCTCAGGCTGAGATTCAAATGAACAACTTAAGTCCCCAGAGAGAGTAGTCCTCCATTTCTCCTGCCCGTCTGCTCCGTGCCTACATCATCAGCCAGAGTTTTAGGAGGAGCCAGGCTTCACCTGAAAACCCAAGCCGCCTGATAGATGCAGGTATGTGTGTGTGTGGTGCTATCTTGGATAATTCCTGACTACACCATGCCCACACCGGGCGGTCTTATCAGCCAAGCAACAGGGCTCGCCCAGTTTGTAGTAACCAAAGTCAATAAATACGTTTTAATGATCTGATGCTGGTAATGAACGATGCTGAAAAACAGATGTCTCCCTGAAGAGCTCACGAGGCAGCTGATTTCATAAGCCGGCCCATTATGTGGGTTATTAAAAGAAAACATTTAACAAATGCAGAACGGGATATTCATCTGCTGTTACAAAATGGTGATAAGCAACCCAACCGAAGCAGCAACGGAGTCCTCGCCGAACGCCGAGTGAAGTGTATTTATGGCCTCCGCCGTGCAACAGTCCTCCTCCTTTTTCCAAGAAGAGGAGAGATCTTTCAAGAGATAATAAATAAAACAGCCTCGGCGTTGCTTTAACGTGAAGCAAGACGAGTCCTCGGGATTAGTTGGGATTAGCCTGTTGCTAGTGGCACGGGGGGGTTGGCGGCGGGCCATTTATTCACCTAGAATACGTACAGCTAATTGGAAAAGCACCTGCGAGGAGCTGTAGCTCACCACCTGCACTTTGCTGAAATAAAATAAGCCTACATAATTGACTACATTACCAGTTAATGTTATGAAATCACCCCCAGGCATTTTTATTATTATTATTATTATCATCATCATCTCCTTCCCTGCTAAACAGCCCCAGGGCTCTCAGCCTTTCCTCACCAGAGAGATGTTCCAGTCCCTTCAGCATCTTTGTAGCTCTCCCTTGGACTCTCTCCAGTATTTCCCTGTCCCTCTTGAACTGGGAGCCCAGAACTGAACACAATACTCCAGATATGGTCTCACTAGTGCAGAGTAGAAGAACCTCCCTGGACCTGCTGGTCACACTCTTCTTTATGCAGCCCAAGCTACCACTGGCCTTCCTGGCCACGAGGGCCATCAAGCAGGAAGGGCAGAGACTGAAGAACACCAACAGGCTACATCATAACGTGGAGTTGAAGAACATTGCTACAACCACTACCACAAAGACTTGTTTTTTGCTGGAAAAAACAAACTATTTCCCAATACCTTTTTGCAGAACTTGTTATATTCACCTCTGTAGCATCTGGTATTGACAACAGAGCATCGGGACGTTCAGAGCATTGATCTGATCCAACCAAGCAGTTCTCCTGTCCCTGTGCACGTGAAGTATGACCATTAACCTGCTCACTCAAGACAACGTACCTCAAGGCTGCCTTCAAACCCATCATCTCTCTCAGCAGCTGGCAGTGCAACCACAGCTTTGGAGACGTGAAGGTGTCAGAAGGACAACTCCAAACTGAGCGTTAAAGGTCGTAAATATTGCATCAGAAAGCAGATTGCATCAGCAACCTGGTGCCTTCCCAACACCGAGCTGGGGGCCGATAAACACGTTACGGGGCTCCCGCAAGCCGAGCGCTTCCCCCACCTCCACGTTCCAATTTCAGATGCATAATGCACAAATACTGTAATACTCCAGTAGCCTCTGTTTATTCTTTCTGCTTAACAAAACACTCCAGTTTGGTCCGTATCTCAATCGCTTCCATCAAACAAAACCCATCAGTTTCAACGGGAGCCTTTGAGGTCGAATTAAGCCGAGAAAAGGCCAAATATCAAATCCATTAGCTTTCATTCAGAAAGAGTAGCCAGCTACACAAGTGACGGGCACTTGAGCAGCATGCAACATTTTCCCCTAGACCAGGAAAACAGAGCTGTGTACTTGATTTCACATTCAGTTAAACACCAAGAGAATATCGTTACCTTTCCTGACATTCTCGGGCTTGTCTCGAGCTGGGAGCTATGGAAATGAGTTTTGTCTCACCCCTGAAACAGGTTACTTGAGGTCCAGGTTAAAGTGCACCGGTGAATCAATGCCAGACAGTCCATCCACACCTACCCGGGCTGCCTCTTGCCTGTGCATTTGTAGAAGCTCCAGCTCATCAGAGCTGTCAATCAGGTAACCCGGGAGCATAAGATAACGCTGGCAGAATGATCTGCTTTGCTTTGGAGAGCAGCAACACTGTCAAAGGGCTCTTCTCTCAGCCTCCTAAAAATGTAACTTTATAAGAAAGCTATAGAAATATTCATTGCATGCTAAAGAAAATAAATAGCAGGACTTCTGACATCAAACTGTAGGATCTCAGTGTCGATTCAATGGATTTGGTGTGCTTAAATTAGGTGGTAAGGCAGTGATGCCATTAAATACACTCTTCCTTCTTGAATTGTTAGTTTTGAAAGAGCCTGGATTTGCTGGTAGCAGCATAAAAGAGGAAACAAGGAAATCAGTCCTAGTACATCAGGATTCCTGGCATATAATTTTTTTTTTTTCCCTTTAATTTCATGGTTTTCAAGTACTGTTCTGCTCAGTTTTTAACCCTGCAAAGAGTCCAAGTTAACCTTAAGTAAAAATAAATAAAACCACGAACCATCCCTTCGTTCCACCAGTAAAGGAAAAAAAAACTTGGTTCTGGTGTTGGTTGGGTTTTATTTCCTTTAAAGACCAAAATATCTGTTTCTCCCCCAAGAACAAAGGAATCCCTTAGAGACCCCCAGGAAGTTTTACTGGTATATGAGCAAGTGAACTACCTGAAAAAAGAATCTGCACTGTCACTTCCAGGAGTGCCCTTATTGCTCACTTCCCAGAGTTCTTTATTATGAATCCTGGATCAGGGTATGGCCAGAATTTCAACTCACTGTTGTTTTTTTTCTTCTAATTATTAGTTTTAAAGAACAGCATTCTTCAGAATAAAATCCCCTTTCCAGACTCACCCCAATTTCACTGCTAACACAGACAGCAACTCTTCCATCTCAATTCAGAATTACCGGCGCTTCCGATGCCCGTGGATTGGGTACAAAGATGAATTGCTGCCCTTGGAGGCACGCTTCCAATTAATCATTAACTATTGGCAATACTTCAAGAAGCCCATAGGATAACTGAACACAGAAGCCACGCTGTTAAGTGTGCATAATTCCAAACTATGGAATGTTTTCATCTCCAGAGGCGCTCTGGCATAGGTGACATCATCTACTTTACAAGGTAAATGTGGGTGTCAATTTATACTGGTTTACATTAGGAACAAGACAGCACGTGGTCTAGAAATAAGAAAGCAAAGTTAGTTCATTTTCTATTTGGAACATCTTTTTATCATCACATTATTGCTGTAACTTCGGCTGTAGATCCCAACAACAAACTTATGGGAGGAGCTGGGGAAAGAAAAACCAGGGGAGAGCAGAATGACAAGGTTTTCCCCTGGGATTCTTTGAATTGGGTTCTATCTGCCCATGGTTAACAGCTTTATTTAACAAGAATAACTCGTTTCTGAGATTCACACCTACATAACAGAAGCAATCTTCAGTACTCCCAAGCATGTCCAAGGTTACATTCTAATAAGCTAAGAGAAAAAAAAAGGAAAATCAAGTATAAAGGGATGTATACAATCAACAGAAAGACAGAAAATTAAAATATGAAAAAAAAAAGTCTGAGGCTAAACTTATAATTAGATCTTTTCACCAGTGCACTAAGGAGAATAAAGAGGTAGGAGTCAAGAAGCAAGGACACTACAACTGCAGTGGCTGAATAGACAGTGAAAAAAAGTTTCAGGAAATTCAATGCGATGGAGCCAATCTTCAAAAAAAATCCAGAATTTTCTTCTAGAAACGTAGAATTTAGAACTTATTACAAAAAAATAGGCACAGAGAAACATGCTGCCTTAGAGGACTTCAGTTAGATATAACAGGTGACAAGACACAGGACAGCCCTGCAAGAGAAGAACCATGAAATATGGGCAATACCTCTCGAAACGGGCCAGCTAATAAAAGAAACCAGTTACCACAAATCAGGGGGTTGAGTTAAAAGAGCCAGTTAGGATAAAAATGTACCCGAGGAATTTCTGCTGGGCTATTTAGGTGACTGTGGAAAGTTCTTTTATTGGAACTTTTAAACTGGTTCTCCACATCCTTACGAGGTTGTGAATCATTTCAACCAAACCTTCTTAATGGCCCTTCTCCCCCAAATCAGTAACAGAAGTGTGTGTATATATATATATTTATATGATATAACCTATTTCAGCAGCTCTTTAGCCAGAATTCATCCTGCTGTCCTGTTCCTTCTCAATCATTAAACCCAATAATAATGAAGCAGAAGTGTCATGTACTTTCACGAGACTATCGCCGGCAGAATACCCTTGGATCAAGTACAACAAGTTGAGAGCTTTGCTGTTTCATCTGCCTGTGCTGGTAATTCCTGCTGCACACACACACACACCCCGTGAGGCTTTTCTTGCTGAACACAATGGATAAAAGCATCAGGATCCTGTAATTCAACGTCAAAAAAAAAAAAAAGAAAAAAAAGCAAATCATCATATTGTAAATGATGATGGGAAGGATTTTAGGATTCTGCTTTCAACGGGATTAAGCACGCGGGGGTTTTGGCAGGATAATTTAAGTCATTCAGTTCCTGATCTTTATGGTTCATAAGATTATTGCAAAGCTCTTTTATTCAACAGAACAGGGAAATTTACTGGCATCCCTTTTATTTTCTTGGACAAATCCATTTCTAAACTCTTTCGCCAGCTGTATTTCAAGGCACACCCTCTGCCACTAGAGGGGACGGCGTAACCGCCGTGTATTTCCACACGTAATCACCAGATAAAAAGGTTTACAAAGCAAAGCACCTCTTCAAGTTTTGCAAGTCACAACTAATGACAGAGAATTATTAACCGCTGTCGCACCGGCTCGGCGCTCCCGAACGGGACCCCCCCCGTACTGCCAAGGCTGCAGGAAGAGCACAGTTTGATGCTGAGTTCATCTACTGCCATCCCCTTTCAAGAGGATTCTCCAGCTGTGATTGTGCCCCATCAGCAGCACTGGAAAGTCCATTTTTCCCAGTTACAGCTCGGGATTGCAGAAGTTTTGGCCAGGAGGAAGAGGATCCACAAAGATACTTGTGGCTCTGAGTCAAAGAGCTTTCTGGGGAGGGTATTCTCACCTTTTCCACTGGTGGGAATACAGGGCAAGAGTAGCTCAAGACAGGGAATTTTCTTGTCAAATGACCACGTGCCAACTGTTTGTGGGTCAGGGGACCCTGCTTTTATGTAAATGGGGTTCCAAGAAGAGAAAAAAGGGCCTTGCTAGACAAAGAGGAGAAGACTTCCAATGAGAGATTGCCTGGGATGATTTCACTTGAATAGGTAATAGGACAAAGCCCATTATTTTCTGACCCTGGGCATTCCATACACGCTGGTAGACAACTAAAAAAACAAGGGGGGAAGGGGGGGAAATGTCTGTCTCCTCTAACAAATAATCTTTACAAAGGAGAAACTTCTATTCACATCACTTTTCAATCTGAACTGCAATTTT
Source organism: Actenoides hombroni (assembly GCA_024336885.1). NCBI lineage: Eukaryota > Metazoa > Chordata > Aves > Coraciiformes > Alcedinidae > Actenoides > Actenoides hombroni. The sequence continues at coordinate 3,784,232 of WUAM01009935.1, read as the reverse complement.
GTGCTCTGTTCACACTCGGGTATTGGCAACTGTACATGATCTCCTCCTGCCCTAGCACAGAACCATTGCATGGGAGGGGTTGGAAGGGAGCTCTGGAGACCATCGAGTCCAACCCCCCTGCCAGAGCAAGAACACCCAGGGCAGCCCACACAGGAACAGAGCCAGGGGGGTTTGGAATCTCTCCAGAGAAGGAGACTCCACAACCTCTCTGGGCAGCCTGGGCCAGGCTCTGTCACCCTCACACCAAACAAGTTTCTCCTCACCTTGAGGTGGAACTTTCTGTGTTCCAGTTTGTGTTTGCTGCCCCTGGTCCTGTCACAGTGCTGGCACAGAGCTCATCCTTTCACAGCAAACCCATCTGAACAATCCCGTCAGAAGAATCATAACAGAAAGACAAAAAGACAGGGAAGGCAAATAAACATAAAGAAAGGTGACCCAAGACTGGGATTTGCTGGAGAATACATCTTCGTGATGATAACGCTTCATCTGCCTTCTGCCATTCAACCCCTCACCACTGCTTACACCACTGCCAAAGCCAGCTGCATATTCACAGCTTTAAATGCCAAAAGGAAATTCTCTCTCTGCTTTGTAACATGAAAACCCAACAGTGTTTTCCTTCCCGTGAGCAACTAAATTACTGATAACCCAGCTTCTTGCAGATTTATGCTCTGCTGCTCGTAGACACACAAGAACCCCACCTCCTCTCACGTCACTGGACTACTCCAACGAGAACTGGTGGATGTTAGGGCTGGCCCAGAGTTGTGCCCACCAGCACACTGAGAGTGCCTCAGCAGTAGCACAACACCCTAGAAGAGGATGTTGTCTGCCTGTCCTGGAGCAGGGGGTAATTCACCTGTCTCTTGGTCTCCATGGGGGTCACACAGTAGGTAACACTTTAAAACTGTGGTTCCAAATCACCACCCTGCTCTAGTATTATCACCCAGCAAAACCTACACCCACCACTGGTTTGCAGCTACTGGTGCCATCACGAGACACATCAAAGAAGTCAGCTCAAGTTGACTAAAAAGGGGAGAAACTGCTTGGCTGTATCCCACTGCTGTTCTCATAGAATGGGGACATTCTGCAGCCAGTTCCTTCCCCTCAGCTGCTGAATTTCAAACACGTGTGACACCGAGCATCAGGAAGCATGCCATGAACACCAGCATGACCACTGGCTCCAGGGCCTTCCAAAACCTAGTCTGGACTATTTACATGTATTGCCCCAAAGCATCTCCTCCCTCTCAGGTAATTAAAGGGGCCTGTCAGAAAGATGGGGAGGGACTTTTGAGCAGGGCCTGTTGGGACAGGACAAGGGGTGATGGTTTGAACATGCATATAATTTTTAAATTAATTAATTTTTTTAGATCTGTAGAGAAACCTCAATTAAGTATTTGTCTGTAGGTGTGAATTAAAAAATCCATAGATGAAATTCTGTACATGTTTCTACAGATACATTAGTGCTTTTTTTATTGATAACATGCATTTATCTAACATACTCTGTCTGGGTTCTTATTCCATATGTAGAGGGCTTAGTGTTTAATAGTGACTTTATTTTTTTGAAGTTATTTGACATTACATGGGACTTTGATTTAGCAGAATGATACAGCAATTTACTTAAATCACAGTACAAGTTATATTTAGCAGAGTATAGCAGTTGCATTATATAGTTGAATCACAATACAAATGTGATTATCCTTACTGGTCTCCATCATGATGCTGGGCATTCCTAGTACATGGGTTGAAACTGGCTCAAGCCTGTTGCTCCTTTCAAAGTTATTTCTGCTAGTTGTATATTTTTTATACTATATATACTATACTGAGTCTTTATACTCAGTTTTGTCTCTATTCTGAGTTTTTATAGTCAGTTTGGCTGAGTTGTGTATACACCCACCCATTCTTGATGTGTTAACTGAGGAAGAATGTATCATCTTTTTTTTTCTTCTTCCTGAAAGATACCTTTTTGACATTGTGTATAAACACTCTTTATTGTTCAATAATTCCATCATTTATATTGTAGGTCATGCAGGAGTCTCTGCAAGCATGATGAAGAAAAGAACTTCCCACAAGTAAGTTGCTAATGTATTTCCTAAAGTGTAGTTCTCAATAACTGGAAGTACTGCTCTAGAAATGTATCTGTATTGTTCCAGTCATTTTGCTCTTGAAAATCATGTGGAGTAGTATTCAGACAGTGTATGTGTGTAGAGTCAGACTTTAATTCTTTTGGGAGGACAGTGGGAAAGAATGCATCATTGGTAGAGTTCTAAACACCATTTTGAATGTTACTCCAAGATAAATTATCCTGTCAATACAATTCTGTAATTTACTCATATAATTCAGAGACAAGAGGTTGCAAGCCAGAAATGGGGCACGTGTACTCTATGATTCATTGCAGGTTTAGTTTTTGAAAAGGATTTTTCACCTTTTTTTTTTAAATAAAGAACATACTGAAGTACTTCTATAAGGCAGCTGCTATTTGTGTGACGGATACTTGCTTATTCTATACATTCATGGCATGTATTTTTCTTTATCACATTTTGAAATAGTAGCAGCTACATGCTGCTATGAGTAAATGTGAGAGGATAGAATTAATAGCTTAGACATGATTTACCTTAGTGTCTAATAGGTAGATGCATCTGGCTGTATCTCTGGTGGATGAATGCTAACATAAGCTGGGGAAAGGCAAAATTTATAAAAATGCTACTGGTTATATTTTGAGTATAAAGTCCTATAGTGGTGATATACAACATGCAACAATCCAAAGTAATTTGTCTGGCAGAAATATCTTCTGTACTTAACATTTGAATTAGTATTAACTGTTTCTTAGACACAATATCTGATGTAAAACTACTCTAATTCCTTCTACCAACTCTTCACTATTCAGTCTTGTCTATCTCCTTACAAGGCAAAGATAAACATTTATTTGTCTACAGACAGGTAGAGTTAAAATTTAATTTCTCTTGTTCTTTTTCAACCGCTCAGAGAAAGGAGTGTATGATGGGAAGACTATCAGAGGTGGGTTGCCTTTTGTACTTGAGGGTGGCTAGATTTGTCTGTATTGTTGTGTTGATATACACTTATTTAAATACCTAAATAGGTTGTATATTTTTTAGCATAAAGGCTTTTATGGGGCATATTAAGTCATGATCCTAAGTCACATGATTTTGAGGCATTTAACTTAAGCACCCAACTGAGTTTTATGTTAATTTAGCCTAGTTTAATTGTTTAAGAATTTTTTGGTAAAGGTTTTATTTTGTACCAAACCAAGATGACTTTGTGTGCTGCTCACTGACTTCTCTGAGAATGACAGAGACTAGCATAGAGTTGTTATTTGTTATTCATTGCTTACATTTTTGAAATGAACAGTAAGTAGTGCTGTAGACATGTTTATAGTAAGCAAGTGGGATATGAATCACTATTTAAAAATGTATGTTGATACTACTATGAGCTGTTACAACAGACCATAAATTAGTAATGCATACTTTGTCACTGATTCAGTTACGATGACTTTTACATTCCTCATTTAAAGAAAAAGAGGAAAAAGTCTACTGGCACTTGAAGGCCATAGGGGAGATTCTAAACTAGGTTCAGAAGTTCATGGGGGTGGGAAGAGCCAATAGGATGAAACAGGGCATGGTCCAGTAACTGAGGAAGTGATAAAATGAGCTGTGTGGATGAGTCTTCTGAACTCTTCTTAACTAAAATGGTAGTTAACCATTGACCCTTTTGGAAGGGGGTCCCATGGTTATAGCTCAGCTGCAAACAGTTCTTCTGAGTGATCTGTCAGTGTCATTGCGTAGTGATGATCTCTGTGAATATGAAGCTGACCCTATTTGTGTCAGATCACTCAGTAGTCTCTTGACTCTCATCCTTTCCACCCTTGGTGTATAAAGAAAGAGCACACAAAACAGTACAAGTATAAAGTCTTCCTTATGCTCTCCAGGTTTCTCATAGTTGGCAGTTCAAGGACTTTGAGTTGGAGGTTGTATCTGCAGTTTAACTACCACTGTACTTATCCCTTGTGAATTTCTGATCACACTTTAAACTAACTTGTGGTGGGTTATTCTTGGCTATGGGCCAAATTCCCACCCACCTGCTCTCTCCCTTCTCAGTGCGGCAGGGGGAGAAAATAGGATGAGAAAGCTCACAGGTTAAGATATAGACAGGAAGATTGCTTACCAATTACTGTCACAGGCAAAACAGGCTTGACTTGGGGAAAAATCATTTATTGCCAATTAAAATAGATTCAGGTGGTAAGAAACAGGAAGACAAACATTAAAACAACACCTTTCCTCCCCCCTTTCCTATTCACTCCTTCACTCCAGACTCCTCTACCACCCACCACACTCAGGGTGGTGCAGGGGAAATTGGGGAAGGGAGTTTACAGTCTGTACATAACGGTTGCTCTCTGTTGCTCCTTCCCTCTTGTACTAACTTTCTTCCTGCTCTGGTGTGGGTTCTCTACAGGCAAGAGTTTCTATCAGGAAAATCTGCTCCAGCATGGGCTCTTCCAGGGGAGACAGTTCTGTCAGAAAAACTCTGCTCTGGCATGAGTTCTCTGTAGGTTTTCCATGGGCCACAGTTCCTTCAGGAAATACCTAACTGCTCCAGCATGTGTCCTATCACAGGCTGCAGTGTGGAGATCTGCTCTACCACCTTGGAATATCTCTCTGTCTGAACTTGGTATTCCCTCTGCTGTTTCTCACATCTTTTGGTTTTGGTTTTTTCCCCTTTTTCTTTTTTTCCTTCTTCTTCTCTGCCTGTCCAGTGGTTATTTTTTTTCCATTTCTTACATATGTTTTCACAGAGGTACCACCAACTTGTCTGTTTGGCTCATCTTTGGCCTGCAGTGAGGCCATTGCTGAGCCAGCTTGAACCAGCTCTGTCTGGCACAAGGCAGTCTTTGATTTCTTCTCATAGAGGCTGTTACCAAAACTCCATTAAATGAAGGCCTCTCTAACACTCAATTTAGCATTAGAAAGCAGGTATTCCTTTATTGCAGCACCAGATGCACAGGGGATAGTTACACCTATCATGCATACCATACCTGGCACCTGTCCAAGCTTATATTCCCCCCCCCTTTACATACATAGGCATTGATTTTCCCTGAAAGATTATACATATTCATTCTATTTCTGGGAACTAATTATCCTATATGCATAGTTATTACGCATGTGGCCTGGATCTCCGAGGGGCTTCCCTGGGGGTCTTTGGTGGTCTCTGGTGATTCCTAGTGGTTGTTGAAGAGGGGTCTCTTAGCGTCCTTTCCATGAACTTTGAGGCTTCCTTCCACATAAGGTCGTATCTTAGCCCTTCTTTCTGTTTGTAGAATCCTTCTTAACTGGTGTCCGCTAATCTATGCACTCCTCCAGGATGCCAGCCACAGTTGATGTCCTTGATTGTGTTCTTATCTGAGGCCCCATACAGCACTTGCCTCCTCCAGGATGTGCCAGTCACAGTTGTAGAAGTCGATATCCTTGCTCACATTCCTGACTGAGGTCTCTTACAATATTTCTCTCCTTGATATATAACATAACAAGTATTTCCTGCTTCAGGCAATGGCAAACCCATTTGTGGGATTGCTTTCACTCAAGGACCTGGAAGTACTTGATGGGTGATGATGAAAGATGGTTAAGTCCAATGTGTACCTCAAAGAAATCTAACTCTGAGTGAGAATACTCAATTTAAAGCTGCATAATATTAACAGTGTTCAATAAGTGTCTTTCTGAATAACGTACTGGTGATGACAGGAGCTAGCTTCATGGAATGCCATTCAGTAACCTCCTGAGGTGAACCTGCAACCCATGGACACAAACCACAACAAATTCTATAATATCTTTCCTGCCCTGAGAAATTGCTATGATAGATGGAGTACCACAGTTATGAACTAAATGAACTTAAACTTTTCTGTAGAAAGAATTGATAACCTACTGATGAGTTTGATATAAATGGTATGGAATAAGGGGTGGAATGTCCTGGTTTGAGTTAGAACAGAACTAATTCTGCATAATGATTTTACTTTTCAGCTAAGTTTCTTCTAACTAACTGCAATTTCTGAAGTTAGCAGCAGATTTTCGCAGACAGTGCCTGCTTCTAGGATTCATGATTGATGTTTAGAGGATTGGGATGTGCACCAAGGTCACTGTTTTAGTCTTCTAATCCATAAGTTCACTTTGGGAAGGGACAGTAGTTAATAGAGAACATCTGCCATTCATCTAGTGGCTGGCCCAGTTCTAAACATTGTCAGGTTGTTCAGTCTGGAGAAGGGAAGGCTCCAGGGACATGTTATTGTAGCCTTTCAGTACTTAAAGGTGGCTTATAAGAAAGACAGAGAGAGACTTCTTATCAGGGCCTGTTGCAATAGGACAAGGTGTAATGGTTTTAAATTAAAAGAGGTTGGATTTAGACTAGATATAAGGAAGAAATTTTTTACAGTGAGTGTGGTAAAAAATTGTATCACTTGCCCACTGAAGTGGTAGATGCCCCATCCCTGGAAACATTCAAGATCAGGTTGGACAGGGCTCTGAGCAACCTGATCTACTTGAAGATGTCCCTTCTCATTGCAGGGGGGGTTGGACTAGATGACCTTTAAAGGTCCATTCCAACCCAAACTATTCTGTGAATCTATGATTCTTTTAATTTTCACATATAGTAAGATTGTTTCTCATAATGAAACATCAGAATATTTTTTACCAAATAAGAAAAGCTATTGCTGTAGTTAATGGTTTCATCTCCCAATGTTTATGGAAGGCAATCTGTAAAATGTAAAATGAATATTGACTGTGAGGTCTCATATATTTCTCTAACTGACATGTAATAAAAAGCCCCCCAGCTCTACCTTATGCTTGTATTTCACAGGACAAGTGGTTTAGGGGATTATAGGACATGTTTTACAGAATCACAGAATGGTAGGAGTTGGAAGGGACCTCTGGAGATCATCTAGTCCAACCCCCCTGCTAAAACAGGTTCACCTAGTGCAGGTTGCACAGGAACACATCCAGGTGGGCTTTGAAAGTCTCCAGAGAAGGACACTCCACAGCTTCTCTGGGCAGCCTGGTCCAGTGCTCTGTCACCCTCACAGTAAAGAAGTTTTTCCTGTTTAGGTGGAACTTGCTGTGTTCTAGTTTGTGCCTGTTGCCCCTTGTCCCATCGCTGGGCACCACTGAAAAGAGTCTGCCCCATCCTCTTGACACCCGCCCTTTAGATATTTATAAGCATTGATATCCCCTCTCAGTCTTCTCTTTTTCTCTTTTGTAGACTAAACAGACCCAGGTCTCTCAGCCTTTCCTCATAAGAGAGATGCTCCACTCCCCAAATCATCTTTATAGCCCCCTGTTGGACTTTCTCCAGCCTGCCTCTTCTCCTGGCTGTAACCTGCTGAGTGCATCTGGATGGTTAGCCATATGTTGAAGATTTCACTTGCAAATTATAGGGCTACTCATAGTACCTGACTTATGTATCTAACTTGAAAGCTCAAAACGCCCTCTTGGGGTGTCATCTTCTCTTTTTGTGTGGTATAGAAAACATGTGCTCCTCAAATGAAAGTCTAACAACTGTTCATAAACAGCCTTCCCCATGTAACAGTGTGAATGCCTTCCTTCCCCAATATTCTTATTTTCCTTCATTTGTGCAAAACTACAGTAGTATAAACTGCCATGGAAAGACAGGCTAAGGTGCTTTCTAGAGCAATCATTTAACAGTGTTGTTAGAGATTCTTTTTCTCTTGGAAGCAAATTAAAATTTAAAAGACTCAAATTTGACCCTTTGGTAAGTCAGAATTATCCTCTTCTTTCTATTTCCTTCAAATATTTATATTGAATAAACCAAATTTGTTTGCATAACTCTGAAAAGCTGCCATCTGGCAACCTGCTGTCTCCATTCATGGCAGAGTATTTTGTTCCTGCCAATTTCAAGCCTTTGTTTTAAAATCTGTGCTGAAAGCAACCCAATCCTCCTTCCCCTGAAGTCAGTGGCAGAACTCCCACTAGTTTCTGAGGGAAAAGGACCAAGCCCAGACAATAATGGAAGGTGATTTAAAAAAAAAATAAAAGTGTGATAAAAGGTATTGCACTCTTAATTGTATTTGTTGCTGCTTTGAAAACATAATGGCAAGGTTTTGCATATATCAGTCAAGAGCTCTAGGCAACGTGAAACTAACTACTGTACTTCTCAGTGAGGCTTTTTTTTTTTTTTTTATAAGAATATATCCCCATGCGAAAATAAAGGAAAACTTTTGAAACTGTGCATATAGTACTGTGTTTTCTTTTCTGAAAGCTAAAAGGAGCTGCTAAGTGATTCTATTATTCATCATTCAATAAATAGAGGTTTTCTGGAGCAGCTTGTATTATATAACATAAGATCATAGCCATACTACTTAGGCTGAAATCCCAGCAGAGTTCTAAACAGAAAGTGACCTGAGCCCCAAGGATAAAGCAGAATGTTTAAGAAACAACTGGTGATTCATCATGTTCTAACTCCTACAGAAATCTTTATTTTAGGGGGAGCTGGATCGCATTTTCCCAATATTTTCTTCAATGCCAGATTTGAACTATGCCATATTTGTAGGCTCCTATGGCTAGGCACAAAGCTGAAGCTTTGATGACCTGTGATCACAGAAATGTGCACATCACCCCTCTCCCAGGGTGAGAAGTTGGCCTCTGTATTCTGGCCCATTTCCAGGTGAATTCCACTCTACATCCCTGGAATTGCCCTGTAGTTTTAGCCACGCTAAAAATATGTTTCATTTCCTTTGTTTAAAGCTGTTGCACAGTGTTACTGGTACAAAATGGCTGTGGTATTCTGATTTGAGATAGCTGCATGTCACTGGGTAAGAAAGTGATGCCTCTGGTCTTGTAAATAGCTGTTATTATTAGAAACGCTATTGATCTTTCCTTCCCTCCAGCAGACTGCCAGCTTCAGCCTAACCTCAACATTACAAAAAAACCCCACACATGAAGATATTATTTGGAAAGTAAATTCAGAACAGATGTCCAGAAGTACTCATGAAGATGGGAGTTGGGTTTTCAGAGAGATTAAAATGTTTGAAATACTGCTTTTAATTGCATTTTTAGCTTCATTCTCTCCCTTATTGCACATATAAAATTATATGGTTCGTTTGAAGTACATATATAAACTGACCACATAGAGAAATTTAACATACATATCTTACCATTTTAGTCAGGTAGGTAGTTTCTTCTACTTTTTCTTTGGTGTCATTGGTTATAGGAAGCCATACAGGTGCTAGCTGCTGGGCTGTAACTGCATGTTATTTACCGCAAACTTTCCATGTGAAAAGTGTGTAGCGAATGCAAGACATTGCACCTGACTTCAGGCTGGCTTTGACTTGTGAAATCTTCGTGGAATTCCTCTGAAATTTATAGAGTTACACACTTGACACTGGGCTTGCTATCTGGCCCAGAGACTTAACTGTGGTCTGTTCAATAAGACTCACTGTGACACAGTGATGTTTTCTCGAAAATTAAAGTTTCTCAAACTGTTGTGGTTGTGGGAAAACCTAAAACAAAACTGTCAAATTTAACCCATTAAAAAAAAACAAAACCAAGTGTCTGAGAAGCACAAAGATGGGATCTTGACTTGTGGTATGAAGCTGGAAATATATGGACATAAGTTTGTATTCTTTCCTATCTTTTCTCAGGACACAGAGGTATTCCTGAAGTATAGGAATAAAAGTAATGTTATTGATATAACACTAAAAAAAGTGGATTTGCCACTGTACCCTAGCTCTTAACAACAGATTGAATGTAAACTTTCGTTTCCTATGGCCCTAGGAAACGTATGTGTTCAGGGGATCAACAGGCAGAATTATTCAAGGGAGACTGTGTGCTTCAGTAGTTGCAGCAGGGAACTTGAAAAGGTCCCGGCCTGGTTTCAGCATCTTTCTGGGTCATTCATTCACTGTGTGGCCTTAGATGACTCACTTGACCCCAGTCAAACCAGCTGCAAAGACAGGTAAAGGAGGCCCTCTCTTCAGAGGAGATACAGGATCTAAATTGATCCTCCCTGGAGAAACAACTAAAGTGTTTTCAACTAGCAGCATTTGAGTTTTACAGCTAAAAAAAGTATTGAAAGGTAAATCTCTTCTAGTATCTGATTATGAGGCCATGTATTGTCCTTCATGGATCATTTCAAAGTCCACATGATAGCATTAGCTGTTGTGCCCTTCATGTGTATGAACTTAAGCTGCCTAAATGATGAGTTAGCTAACAAAGATAACAAGTATTTAAGGAAGATAATTTCTTTCCTAGTTGAACTCTGATGGTCAACAAATACAGAGCCTGCAACATTTTAGTACAGCTTTGCTTAAGCCAGGCGACGTGACAGACCATGCACAGTCAGACTCAGCAGGTCACCAGTGCATTGCCAGACAGAAGGTGCAGCGAGCCAAGTGCATCCTCCTACCTGAGAAGAGGCCACATCCATCAGAGAATGTGCTTGGAAGTGTCCCATGGCAAATCACATAATGAAAGTGATTGCTAGCATGAATGAACACGACTATTTGGAGGTTACTGCTGCCGTGTATTCACCTTCCCCATCATAATATTTTCCCCTATGATTTAGCTTTATTCATTAAAATATTCTGATGTAGTTATAGCCAAATATTCAATAAATATTAATTCTTCATAAAAAGAGATCCACATTTTATAGTCCTTAGTGCCTCCTCATGTCCTATGCAGCACGACTGGAAATTTTAAGTCTTGGAAATGAGTTGTAAAATAATCACAAAAAAATGTAAATTGATTCAAAGTGAGCCTTAAATTGGATACTATGACAATCTTAATCTCAGCTGACACAGGTTCTGCTAGGAAAAGAGTTTGTGTAGCATTTGTCTGGTATCCCATGTATAAAGTCCCACTGATAGTGCTGGCATGGTCACCTCTTGTGAGATTTAATATTCAAACGATATTTCTAAAATGTAGTGTCATTATACGTAGTCCAAGCAGACTGGGAGCTTCATAAGGTTTGCTGTGAACTTATCCCCCTGCTTTCACCTTCCCCTCTTCCTTTCCCCTTCCTATTCCTTCCTTCCTTTCCCTCTCCTCTTCCCATTTTCTCTCTTTCTTTTCTCTTTTCCTTTCCCTTAATCTCTTCCTCCCTCCTCCTCTTTCCCCTTTACCTCTCCTCCAGTTCCCTGTTCTTCCCCCCTCCCTTTCAGGCTTTTTTTTCCTCTGAAAAATGGAGGGAGGGGGTTGATGGAGAAATGTATGCAAATTTTATTCTCTTGGGATTTTTTGTGTTCTCAGGCAGGTTTTTAGTTTCCTGGCCTGATTTCAGTCTTGCTGGTGTAAATCAAAATGAAACAACATACAGTCAGAGATCACACCATGAATCAGTTGTTCTCATTTTGGCTTTCTAGCCTAAAAGAATCTCACAAAATCAAGCTTCAGAAACAAATTTGGTTTGGATTTAAGGAAGTTCAAGTATTGGGAAATCTAAGGAGATTTAATTTGCTCTATGTTATTTTTGAATATTACCAGTTAAAAGCACCCCTTAAAATTTCTGGCAATCTTTAGATGTGATCGCTGTGTGAATAAATTTTTTTGTCATATCTTAATCCCATATATTTTTAGGCTTTTGTTTATGTCTTCTTTAAAATAATACCCACACACAATATTAACTTCTCAGTGTTTTATGTAGGGAAATTCTTACGTTGGTGTGGTTTTCCTTGTTTCTTAATTTAAAGAATTAAGTTTCATGTTTGTTCATTTTATGATTACTTCTTATAGAATGAAATCTTAAGTTGTTTTTTTTGACAAGCTGATTGATGGAATTTACCTTCTGTGAAATCAAACAATGTTTTAAGCCTGGAGGGGAAACTTGAGATGTATTATTGAACATCTTAGTCAAAACACTTTTTTACCATATATTAAAAGATTTTTATGGTTGATGTGCTGAATTTTACAAAATATATAGGTATAAATTACTCTAGAGGAGATGCACAAAAATAATGTAGAATTTGCACAGCAACTTAGGGACATGGTTTGTTACATATGAAGTCATTGGAGGAGGCAAGTATGCACTGGAGAAATTGGATTTGGTGGGCCAAACACAAACATGTATACATATGTGCATACATATATATATATATAATTTGCTCAGATGACCTGCATTTGCCCTATTTAGCGTAAAACAAATGACTACATTCCAGACACATCCCAGGCTGAACTAGTCAGGACCAGTAGTCATTTTCAAAGCTAGGAGTGGGCAAACAGTAGTGCACAAAACTAGGCTAAGCCCCCTGTTATTTTGTTTGATCTTTGTCTAATTATGTTTTTGGACACAGCTGCATTACAAACAAGTAGGTCTACTAAAGTAACAGATCCACTGATTGCAATCCAGTTAAACAAGACTATATTTTTTAGAAAAGCCAACAGTATCATGAAATACATCTTCCACAGGTCAGTAAAATGAAGAGATATAAGAGGTGTGTCCCTCATATCAATAGTCATATAGTTCAAGCCTTTTGTATAAAGTGCACCCAGAGAAAGAGATTAAAAATGACCATCTACATTTCATTTGATAAGACCTAGATTTTCTTGGTGGTGGTGGTGGGTTTTTTTCCACCCTGTTTCTTTTCTGCTGGAAGAAGGCATTCTGAAACATACTGTGTTCCCCCAGTCATAATGTTAGCAATAATATAAGAAATTATTTTGATTCTTGAAGTGAGATAGTATTGCTTCATGTGATACATTCTCTCATGGGATGTTTATAAAAATATGTTTTAAAATGACTAAGCATACTAATTTCTGTCATTCTTAGGGCTGGACTCTTGTGTTCTCCTGCTGAAACAAACTATTAGTAAAGTATATTGCCACTAAATGTCATTTACATTTGTGAAAACATTCCAAATAAAGATAATTTATTGTAGAATTTGCATTAAGGGTTATGACTTTGCTGTTCAAGGAAAATATAATTTTGATGACATTTTTGCTAGCCAAGAAAGGTCTTTTTAAATAACAAAGCATATAAAACTGGCATAATGCATGTATCAAAGTATGTAAGGATAATGTATCAGATTAACTACTAAACTTATTTTAAAAGGACCCATTTTCAGGTACCACTAAGTTATTAGGAAGGAGATCTAAGAAAAGTTTTGGGCCTATGGAAAATATTGCTTTTCTCTAAGACTGTTGTGACTTACATATGCCTAAAAGTGTGTAGGGACAAGATCCCCACTGAAACGGAAAGAATTACTAAACTTCCTGCTGTGAGATTAAAAAAAAAAAAAGTAATTAAAATATAAATCTGGCAAAAGTGTTACCTGAGGTCTTACCTTCAGACATTTGCATGATTGATAATGGCTTAATAGTATTTTTAATATAACTAAAACTGAGCAGCAGAGGTAAATTAAAAAAACCTTAACGTCTCTCCGATTTAGAGACAAGGTTTTAGTGAGAGACAGTGTCAAATTCTTTGCACAAGTCCAGATAGGTGATGGAGTTGCTCTTTCCTTATCCACCAGTACTGTAACCCCGTCATAGAAGGCCACCAAATGTCAGGCATGATTTGCCCTTGGTGAAGCCATGTTGGCTGTCACCAATCATCCCTAAGGATCATCAAGTCCAAATCCCTTGCAGAACTACCTAAAACTAAATCATATGACTAAGAGCATCATCCAGACACTCCTTAAACTCTGACAGTCTTGGTGCCGTGACTGCTTCCCTCAGGAGCCTGTTCCAGTGACCAACTACCCTCTCAGTGAAGAATCTTTTCCTAAGGTCCAATATGAACTTCCCCTGACACAGCTTCATTCAATTTCCTTGTGTCCTGGTGACCAGAGAGGGGAGATTAGCACCTCTCCCTTCACTGTCCCCCTTGAGGGATTTGTAGACTGCAATGAGGTCACACCTCAGCCCTCTCTTCTCTAAACTGAACAAACCAAGTAACCTCAACTGCTTCTCATAAGTCTTGCAGTTGAGGCCTTTCACCATCTTGGTTGCCCTCCTCTGGACACACTGATGGTTTGATGTTCATCTTGTATTGAGGTGCTCAAAACTGTACACAGTACTCGAGGTGGGGCCACACCAGTGCAGTGTAGAGTGGGACAATCATCTCCCTCGACTGTCTAGCTATGCTGTGCTTGATGTACCCCAGGACATGGTTGGCCCTTTTGGCTGCCAGGGCACACTGTTGACTCATATTCAACTTGCCATCCACCCAAACCCCTAGATCTCTTTCTGCACGGCTGGTCTCCATCGTCTTGTCACCCATTTTATACATATAAACAAGATCACTCTGTCCAGGTGGAGAATCAAGCATATACTCTTGACTGCTCTTGACATGACTAAACTTTATGCAATTATATGGTTTAACAAGTCCAGTGTGGAAACATGTTTCAGCCTTGCCCCAGACCACAGACATGAATAACAGGACACTGGAAAAGATTCTGTACTGACATTTGCATATATGTTAATTTGAATTAGTTGACAATCACTGTGTAAAACAGTCTAAATAAATATATATGAATGTTAACATATTTTAAAAAATATATTTAAAGCTAGAACAACTAGATGTTTACAGTCATCTTGTTGATTCTCAGACACGTTCTCCTACAGTATTCTGAACTCAAGCACATATTTCATTCAAATAAGTTCTACTGAAAAGAAAAAGAAAGAAGAGCAATATTGTGGAAACATTTACACCATTCCTAGATTCTGTAAAAGTTTTAAAACAGATTGGGTACTATAATCCAAAGTTGTTTTCAGATTCCTTTTTTTAAAAAAACAAATCTATCATTATTCATGATGCTTCATTAGTCAAAAGACCCACCAAGCATTTTATTTTTAAAATATACCTTAAAATGATTTAACATAAGATTGCATTTATAATTCTCTAGGAAATGTTTGACATGTTTCTTTCACATAGGACTGTGGAATATCTGATATTGCAACACAGACTACAGACAGATTAAAGTAGATATGAATAGATTTTTTTAATAAGTGAGACAATAAATAAATTAATATCTTATTAGCAGTAAGTCTGGATAACATAGCTTGTACAGATGTTTCCCTATATACCATCTTCTAAACTGTATTCCTATCCTTCTCACCTTCTGTACCACTGCTATTCTGTCAATTTATTGCTCTATCCTGCTTCTAGGTCTTCCCCTCAACTTGTTTTGAAAGAATATCTCATAGCATGCATAAAGACATAATGTCATGCTGTCCTTTTTAAAAATACATCTCAATAATAACTTATAAAAATGGATACTTTTTTATTTGCCACAAGAATTCAAATTCATACTGATAGGAGGGATTCTTATAGGAGTGCTTTCTACCAGTGAAGATAATTCTTCTCATATTCCTTTAAAAATTACCCAATTTCAATGATTATTACAAAGAAATATCTTTTGTTAATCACTAAAAAATAATATTTCTATACTGTAAGGAAACAACAAAAAGAAGATACATTCAGCTTGTGCCCCTTTTTTGTTACTTCACAGCCTAAATATTAAAAATGAGAAACAGGAGATGAAATGAAGTAGAAAAATAAACAAAAAATAAAACTACAAACTAGGACATTACAAATTGCATCAAACACAGATTTTATTTACCTTAAGCCATTTATCAACACACTTGGCATGAAACTTGTGGTTACAGGGTAAGACTCTAAGTAGCTGCCTTGCCTCAAAGTCACACATACACACTACACACCTAAAAAAAAGACAGCAAATATCTATAAACTTTCCCATTTAATAACAATAATTTCTATTCTATAGGCAACTTATAAGGTGTGTCTGAAAAAGTGTTTGTTTTTTTTTAAAGCCACTGGAGTATCTACAGTGATCAAAATGTTCTGGGTATAGATCTCTAGTGGACCAGTGTAAAATGAGAATTGCTTTTGTTTTGATCACCGTGATTTCAAATCTCAAAGCAGAGAAGTGCTCAAACTCATACCCATGGGAGTTCACTGGCCAAAGTAGTAAATAGATTGTATTATCATAATTCAAAATACTGAAGTTCATACCTGCTGATATAAACAGATAGTGCAAACCCTATAGCATATTTCTTTCCATTTTAACTTTAATTTTAGCTATATTTAAATAAAACCCAGAAAATTTGCTTTGTGCATTTCTCAAAGCCATAATTGATTAACAACCACACAAATTTTTACTATGAAAAATTTCTCCTTAAATTGCATCTATATTTTGTTGTACATGTTTTATAAACATATTTCTTCCCCAGGGACATCATCAACTTAAGTTCTCTGGTACTTTTATTTTTCTTATTCCCTACTGTGTTAAAAATAACAACGAAGATCGCTCTGAGTGGATGATCAGAGAAAAAAATCTCTTCTATTCAGTTTCAAACATTTGACAGCACTGTATATCACTTTCACTGCCTCCCATCTCTATCTCATATCTCTGTTATATAGGTCTTTCAAACAGAATTAATCTTAAAAATAAGAAAATATAACTGTAAATCTCAAACACTGTCAAAAGCTCTTCCAGGAGCACTCAAAATTTTAGTAATTGGAAAATATTTCAATATAGACTGAATTCAAAGTTGATGATGGCCATTTAATATCTAGTACGATAAAGAAAAATTAGGAAAACTTGTTAAAAATACTGAATAACTAAATTTGAATTTTAAAGGCAAGATAAATTATATCTGATTTGAAAAATGGTTTAAGAAAATTTATCTTTTTTATTTGAATGCTTTTAGCTCACTTGTGTTACAGTATTTGCCTAGTTGAGGCTGCAGCGTGAAGGAATGGAAACACAGTCATGTAAAGTATGTAAATTTGAGATAGATGTACTTACAATGTCTGTTCCGACTGATGATTGCTTGGATTGAACCTGTAAGATGGAAGCTGTTCGATGTCTACCCTTGTCAGTCCTCGAGGTTTAGCTTCTCCTAGACGTTCTGCCAAATTCAGTAGTGCCTATGAAACAAGGAATTTGGACTTTTAAACATTCATTGCTCAAATAGGCTCCAGCTCTACCAGAAGTGATTTCTTCTGCCATGTCACTATCCCACCAGGTAGCACAACCTACCTCTCCATCAAGACACTTTTAGTCTTGCTTCTTTCTCTCTACAACTGCAAACACTATATAAAGATGTCTTTCAAAGTTTGATCATTGATGAATCCTTCTGAACTGCACAAGATAGTATCTTTGGGATTTCCAAATATCCATGGCCTAACTGTTAATCACTCCTGCAGCTGTATTCACAGCTTGATACATGTTTTGCTTTGGAAATTACCCCCCGTCCCCCATCCCCCACACAGTAGTGTGAGTAACCGGAAGAAAATATTGAGAAACTTGCTTTTTAGGAATATGTAATGAGCCTAGCTCTATGTAGCCAAGAGTTTAAAGGGACAACTTTTAGCTCCTATTCCACTTCTTGAGCTAACTGAATAGAGACTTGGACATTTCATGCTGAACCTTTGGAAACAAAGGCATAACATCAAACTGAATACAGACACTTCTGATTAAATTTTGTACTTGTTCATACAGGTAGAACACTGTACCTAAGTGTTCCTCATGTAAATACTTTCTGCTCCCTCATGAGGGGCTCCAGAAAAGCATCAGTATCAATGTAATAGAGAACTGAAGCACAGAAGTTAATAGATTTGATGAAAGAAACAATGTAAAGGAAAATAGGCCCTTATGATGATTAGCTAAGTTAGAAATTAGAGAAGAATAGGACATTATGGAATAATGGATGATTAATAGAATGCAGGTGCTGTAGAATAATATCATAAGACCATGTGAATGCTTCTCATTGTCCCCTGTATAGCCCTTACCATGGCTGGTTTAAAACCCAGTCCAGATGAGTGAATAGATAAGGTATAGATCAAAGATAAGTTCTTTCTTAGAATCTTAAAGGTGAACGTCTGAAGATAGGAGACTGTCATGACCAGAATATCGCTGACCTGTGACATCTGAAGAGGAACTGAAGCAAGATGGTGAAGAATGGCTGACCTAAGGAGTTTTTGTGAATATTTAGAAGATTAATAACAAACCGGGAACTGAGAATTCATCAAAAAACACCAAGGACTTTTAAGAAGAATACTTATTACCTAATGTTGTGTTAAGAGTGTATATAGGAGCTGAATTTTATAAGTCCTTTGCCACTTGCTGAGGTTATGGCCCAACTCTGAGCTGTAGAATAAAGCAAACCTAGAGTAACCCACTGTTTGGTGAAATCTTTTAACGCTCAAATAGCCCAAAACCTGGAGCCCAACATGTCAGACCCAATATGATGCTGCTTCTTACTAGCACAATAAGCATTATAGAAGAGCTTGTCATTACATTGTAAATGCTATGCAACTGCATAAATATAGAGCTCTGAGCTGAAGTAAGGATACATGAGGAGGGATAGGCAGCAGGTGAGGTTTTCTGAACAGAATCTGATGGGAATCCAACAGCCTGAGAAGCAGCAAGGACAAGAGTTGAGATCAGCCCTCAATTATCTAAGACACCACTGACATTTTATTTCAAAATATGTGATTCGCTATATTCTCCTTATTGTCAAGAGAAAATATATATTGAGATTCTTGCCAACATCGCATTTATATGAACTCATCCTATAATGTTAACACTAGTCTGTAAAGTTAGCAAGGCACATAAATAACAGTTATAGCACATTCAAAAGAATAGGATATTTATGCTTGATATTTAAAAGTCAAGCAAAATGTAAAAAGAAGAATCATATCTAGAATGGAAAGCTGAGGAACTTAACCATCACTAATCTGAAAGGATAGATTTTGGAGAAAGGCAACAGATAAAAAATAAGAGTGTTTCTAACATCCAGTGTTAAAAACCAGTATGAAAAATAATGTTTCTAAAGTCTATCTTCATAAACATTAAATTTATTTAATCCTGGTTTTGTCTTTGAAAAGCAAGTTAAGTTCATGTATTGAGTTAACCTCTGCTCCTCACGAATTTGTACTTGACACACCAACCTCATAGTTTTCTACCTCTCCATCTTCCACGTCCAACTCAAAACTGAAAGCTGGTCCAACTGCAGGTGGCACTGGAAGCACTGATCTGACAAAAGAATATACAACAGTAAGACTCAACATCTTCCTGAAGGAAAGCATGCAAATATATGGCAGAGGTAGAGTTATATTATTGATCCATCTTAAATCAATAAATTCTAAGAATCAGTATAAAGGTTAAACTTGAAATTAAGAATTAAAATTCAAAGTAAAGGAGTCAAAGGAAAGCTAATTGCACCACTTATTAATACTCACCATATTGCATTTTAAAATTGTATGTATATTGCTATGACAACTCATACAATAAGGCTGAGTGTTATTATAGAAATTAATCTCTTGATAGCCTGCATCACAGAGTTAATATTAATATTTGTAGTGGGTCTGGCTGAGCTGCTTTTCCCCATCCAGCCCTCATGCTGCAGTACTGGGAGCTGGAGGGTGTTGATCAATCTCTGCCCTGGTCCTGCTGGCCACACTGGTGCTGCCACAAGCCAGGATGCTGGTGGCCTTCTTGGCCACCTGGTCACACACTGGCTCATTTCCAAACACCTGTCAACCAACCCCCCCTGGTCCTTTCCCTCTGGGAACTTTCTGGCCACTCTTCCCCAGCGTGGAGCGTTGCAGGCGGTTGTTGTGACCCAAGGGCAGGACCCACCACTTGGTCTTGGTGAATCTCATCCCACTGGCTTCAGCCCAGCCAGCCAGCCTGACCAGACTCCTCTGTACAGTCTGCCTAACTTGGGGTCATCTGCAGACCGAGTGAGGGTGCCTTGATTCCCTCGTCTAGATCATCGATACAGAGATTAAACACAACAGGGCCCAACGCTGAGCCCAGGGGAACACAACGTCTGGAGAAACAACTTTGTTTTGAGCCATTTTCAATGAAACATCCTTAAAATCCCCCTGCTATGTCCACATTAAGATACTCGTGTTAATAAAATTCCGATCGGATGTTGGCTTCAGAAGAAGGAAAAAAGGAAAAGCAACAAATCTTCTTAATAGGATAGACCGCAAAAATTTTCATTCAAGCAAGAGGCAATAAAATTAAGCTTCTGTCAAAGCTCATTCTAACAAGACTTCTGAGCCCTGAAATTACAACCGTGGTGAATTGTTTAATCCTTTTTTCCTCTTCAGCGTACGTGAATGAGGTCGCCGCCTCCTCCTCCTCCTCCTTCTCTTCTTCCTCCACCTCCACAACCCCCTGTGTCCTCTCAATAGAAAGCCGTCAGCTCAGATGCCTGCTGTTGCACCCGGATTCATGGCTCCAGGATCTCCTCCCCAACAGGCAAAGACCTGGATGGAAGGGAATTACAGCTTGGGAAGCTTCCTGAGAGCCCCACTGATGGAAATGGACATACCTAATGCTGGGGAAAGACCTCAAGGAAGGTTGTCTCCAGGCAAGTTCTTGTGAGCAAAGCTGAGCAAGAGAAAGACACTCATGGGAAACAGGTTTCTCTCCTGGTGGTAGCACCCCTGCCCAATCACTGCCTGGAGAACCTTCAAGGACTATGTCATCTATGCAAACTCCTGGTATTGTTGAGAGCTGAAACTCCCCTTTCTACCAGCTCTGCCCAGGAACTAAAGACTTCAGGATCACCTCAGCTTCCCTACACAAAATCCATCCATCACCCAACTTCATGGACCTTTTGGAAAGACCTGACAAAAGGTCAGGCAAAACAGTAAGATTGAGATTGACTGGAGAACTTCAAAACTATCCCACCAACAGAGCTGGATCAGGAGTAAATCACTGCCAGTCCACTCTGGGTGGCCTTGCTCCTCCTACTGATGAGTCAGACTTGGCTTCGTTACTGTGGAAATCAGGTCTTCCCAGTGAGGTTGCAAATGAGAGCACGGCAAGGATCACATCCATCAGCAATGCCATGACCTTCAAGGTCAGCAATGTAACACCTGGGACATCCCCTCTGCTCTTCAGGTCATCTGCATCTTCCAGAAGATGAAAACTCGCCTCTTAGTTGCCAATGATAGGTCCCACTTTTTATTTTCAGGGTGATTTCAGCAAGTTCTGACCACAGAGTTGCCAGGAGGTCACAGCACATAGACTAAAGACCTGTATGGGTTGACTTGTGTCCCTAAAACTGGAGGGCTGTCTTTTGTTGGAATCATGGAATCATCTAGGTTGGAAAAGACCTTTAAGATCATCGAGTCCAACCATTAACTGTTAAGAAATATCACGTCATAAGCAGGAGACAATCAGGGAATGGATGACAGGCTTCCACCAGACAAACTGTTCTGGAGGACAAAGGCTCTAAGGGATGCTGAAGGTCACAGACATCAAATGGTGAAGTTCTGTTTCATCTTTGATAATGAGAAGACATTTTGTAGACCTGTGTTTGGTTCTGGGCCTCAAGGTTACTGAAGTTTGAGATGCAGAGATCTGCTCCATCTTTACTGGGAGCTGTGGTCAGGATGGACCAGGCAACTCCACACCTCCTGCACTGAAGGCATCAGGTTGGTAGGGTTCCTTTATCTTCAAGGGGAGATTTGAGGGGTGAGAGGGCATTTAAAAGAAGCTTTCCAGAATAAAAAGCCATCTCCAAGGTGTTACACCATCCTAGGTAGTCTTGAGGCCAGAAGGTGCACGTGGTGCCCAAAGCAGACCCTGCCTGGAAACATGGAATCTCAACCTGATGGCAGTCAGGGAGCTACCACAGGCTATGCTGCATTAATGGTGGAAATGATGAAGAATTAAGATGAGCACAACATGTCTGTAGTCATCAAAAGCATGGAGATGACAGGCTGTGACAGTAGCATGCCTCATGACGTTTGCTGAAGGTGCCTTTCCCTGAAGCTGTGATGTCTCAATGGATGACAAAGGTCAAAGATGTCACCACGCTGCCTGGGAGTAGAGAGGGCCTGTGTCATAGACTCGTAGAGTCATCAAAGAGTTTGGGTTGGGAGGGACCTTTAAAGGTCATCTAGTCCAAGCCCTGCACTGAGCAGGGACACCTGCAACTAGAGCAGGTTGCTCAGAGCCCTGGTCAACCTCACCTGGAATGGTTCCAGGGATGGGGCATCGACCACTTCTCTGGGCAAACTGGGTCAGGGTCTCATCACCCTCAGTGTCAAAAATTTCTTCCTTTTAAGACCTTTTTCAAGCACAATTGGCTTAAAAACCTTGAAAAAATAATTTACTGGAAGGGGAGGAAGCAAAGGGTGGGGGACAAATGCTCCAGGACATCACTGCCTGTGGGAGGCTGGGCCAGCAGGAGACTAACAAGGTCGCTGCTGAAATCTTCAAGAGTTGGCAGGCCTGTCCCCGGCTCTCCCGCATGCTCCACACTCGCCACTTCTGGCAGTTATTAATTCATGCTGAAACCTCAGAAAGTGACTTCTAAAGACCCGCCCCCCCAACACTGAAATCCAGCTTGTCTTGGAGAAGTGTCCTGGCCACCCCTGGGGTTTGTACAATCACCCACAAGATCCCCACGGAGATCCCACCACGCTGCTGCCTGGCACCGGCACCAGGTCCTGCTCGAGTCTTTGCTCGTCCTGCACCTTGTCGGGATGGACTCACTCAGCTGACAACTCTGTCCACACAGGAATGTTGGTGGAGACAGTCCAGATGATGCTGAGATCGTGCAGAACAGGGATAATTATGGCTGATGAGAGATGAAGTCCTTTGAGATGAAGGCAGGTTATGAAATGGAACTTGGATGGGATAGGGGGAGGTCGCTGCTCACCCCCTCCCATGGGCTGGTGTGGTGGACATGTCACACTGGAGAGATGCAGATGTCTTGGCTCATGATATTCACATGGAAAACGAGTCAATCCAAAATCACCTGCCCCATCCATGGAAAAAGTCCAAGAAGAAAGGGTGCAGGAAAGAGCCTCACAAGTACCTGTCAGCAGAAAAGCATCTCTACCCAAAGACCACATGGACCCTGGCCACCAGGGAGCTGAAGCATCTGGGAAAGCTCCTCCAATTTTCCACTTAGACCCAAGTGCACTACAGGAATGTCTTTAAACCTCTCATCTTATCTAATTGTGGGCTGAAATCAGCGTTAACACCCAATGGCTTTACGCTCACCAGTTTGGGCTTTTAGTAGTGAAGAAAGTGACCCCTAAAGGTCTGTCCTGCTGGGAGAAGAGTGATCACCACACAGTATGCACACAAGGTATATTTCACAAGAGTCATGGAATTCTTTGGGTTAGAAAAGACCTTTGAGACCATCAAGTCCAACTGTTAATGTAGCACTGCCAGGGCACCACTAAACCATGTTCCTCAACACCACATCTCCATGGATTTGAAACCCCTCCAGGGACGGGGACTCCACCACTGCGCTTGGGCAGCTTGGGACAGGCCTTGACAACCCTTTCCATGAAGAAATTCTTCCTTGTGTCTGACCTAAACCTCCCCTGGTGCAACTTGAGGCCATGTCGTCTCGTCCTATTGTTGTTCTGTTTTCTGCTGTTATTTTGTGGAACAGGCTCCAGAAAAAACTCATTGAGCTCTTGCACCTCTAGCCCTTGTTACCTGCACCAGGCACATGATGCAGCTGCACCCTCACCATGGACACCAAGAGCTGGAGGGTGCTCACAGGCTGATGGCCAATCCTGAGCCTTATGCTGCCCCGACCAAGGGAATTAAAGCAGCTTAATAAGGAGGAAAAAACTCCATCAAATTAAAATGCCACACAATGAGTGGCTCCCATCCTCCTGTACCAACCCCCACATCACCTGCCCCAATGCAGTTGGGACCCAGGAGTCCAGCCTAATCCCCTCTTTGACTAATGAGATCTTCTATGAGCCTCGCTATGCCAGAGACAGATTCCAAACCTAATTGCCAAATGTTTTTGACGACAATCGTTAAGACCTGGGTGAGGATTTTGACGTGCTGCTGAGATACAACAGATGTTAAAAGCTCCCAATGTTTGCTGTCTGGTGAATCTGTGCTGCTTCATCTCAGATCATGTGGAGCACAGGCACGACAAGGTCCACTGGCTCTCTGACTTGCAATACCCATGTTTCCCTGGCATGATCATAGGATCATAGAATGGTTTGGGAGGGAAGGGACCTTTAAAGATCATCTAGTCCAACCCCCCTGCACTGAGCAGGGACATCTGCAACTAGAGCAGGTTGTTCAGAGCCCTGGACAAACTCACCTGGAATGGTTCCAGGGATGGGGCATCGACTACCTCTCTGGGCAACCTGGGCCAGGGCTTCAATATCCTCAGTGTTAAAAATTTCTCCCTTCTCTCCAGTCTAAATCTCCCCTCTTTCAGTTTAAGACCATCAGCCCTTGTCCTGTCACAACAGGACCTGATAAAAAGTCTGTCCCCATCTCTCTGACAGGTCCCTGCAAGTCCTGAGAGGCCACAAGAAGGTCTCCCTGAAGCCTTCTCCTCTCCAGGATGAACACCCCCAGCTCTCCCAGCCTGGCCTCCCAGTAGAGGGGTTCCAGCCCTCCCAGCATTGCTGGGGCTCCTCTGGCCCCGCTCTGGTCCCTGTCTCTCCTGGGCTGAGGTCTCCAGGAAGGAGCAGAGCTGCATGTCATCAGCAAGGACAAACCCTCAGCCCCTTGCTGACAAAGCCCCAGCTCTGTCAGGAGCAGCCAGACTAAGGTCCCCCCTCCCCTTGCCGAACAGCTGGATGCAACATCTGGAGCACGGTCCACCATGGGCAACTCTGACGGAGGCAGACGGGACCCACCGTGACGCCAGGGATGAGGACGCCGCAGCGCAGTCCCCCGGGGCCCCGGCAAACCCCGACAGCAGGTACCCTGCAGCAAAGAGCTTTGTCTGGGGCCGGCCGGTGCATCCCAGGTCCCCACGGGGCCGTTCAGCCACAGTGCACGGGAACGACGCGAGCGACTCAGCTCCTCACGTAATTCACCCGCACAACCCCCTCCCCAATTAGCACAGGCAGGCGCCGGGGACGTGCGAGCCGCCTAATTAGGGGTCTGCGTGCCAAGCCCGTGAGCAGCATGTACAATCACAGCACCAGAGGTGCCCCACGGCCTGGGCACGGCTCCGGTCACCAGGCAGGGGTGGCTCCGGCCGGGGGGAGTAAGGGAGGAGAGGAGGAAGCTCTGGAGGGTGCTTTCCCAGCTCTCCCAAGCCCTGTAAACCCCTTGGACGTTGGTGTCCTTGCAGCTGATGGAGGCAGTGGGATGCACTGGGATGCACGGACAGGAATAATCCTGCATGTGGGGGCTCCAGGGCTGCTGTGAGGGGCTGGGGACTGCGAGATGCAGCCCCGGCACCATGGGTACAGCAACAGCACCGGCTGTGTGCAAGGAGGAGAAACACTGCGTGTCATCCAGAGGGGCCTGGACAGGCTGGAGAAGTGGGTCCATGTGAACCTCAGGAGGTTCACCAAGGCCAAGTGCAAGGTCCTGCCCCTGGGTCAGGACAAGCCCCGGGACCAGCCCAGGCTGGGGGTGAAGGGTGGAGAGCAGCCCTGAGGAGAAGGACCTGGGGGTGCTGGGGGTGAGGAGCTGGAGCTGAGCCGGCCCCGTGCGCTGGCACCCAGCGGGGCCTGGGGGTGTTGGTTGATCAGCCAGCAGTGTGCCTAGGTGGCCATGAAGGCCAATGGCATCCTGGCCTGTATCAGAAACAGCACGTCCAGCAGGAGTAGGGAAGTGATGGTGCCCCTGTATTCGTCACTGGTGAAGCTGCACCTTGAGTACTGTGTTCAGTTCTGGGTGCCACGGTATAAGAAAGACACTGAGGTGCTGGAGCGGGTTCAGAGAAGGACAAAGAAGCTGGTGAAAGGTCTTGAGAATAAGTCTTAAGAGGCTGATGGAACTGGGATTGTTTAGTGTGAAGAAAAGAAGGCTGAGAGGAGAGCTTCTTGCTCTCTACAACTACCCAAAAGAAGGTTGTAGAGGAGTGTTGGTCTCTTCTCACAATTCATAACTGAGAGGATAAGAGGAAATGTCATCAAGTTGTACCATGGGAGGTTTAGGTTGGATGTTAGGAAAAATTTCTGTACCTAAAGGATTATCAAAGACTGGAACAGCCTGCCCAGGGAGGTGGTTGAATCACCATCCCTGGATGTATTTAAAAGCTGTCTAAATGTGGTACTTAAGTGTGTGATGTAGTAGTGGCTCTGGCAGAGTTAGATAATGGATTTTATGATCTGAAAGGTCTTTTCCAACCATAGCGATTCCATGGGTTTCTGTGTGCAATAGATGTCAGTACATAAAAAGTGGAGTAGCAGTAAGAGCTCTCTGTAGAACATTGCTGTGACTCTTATAATGCTGTGTCTGGAAATTGGAGCTTAAATTTGGTAGTGCTTTTCCTTAAAACTTCAATAAAATGTCCTCCCCCAAAATATTTTTCCCAAAAGCTTTTAATGATTTCACCATACAGTGTGGAAATAGTGGTGAGTAATACCAAAATGATTATTGCCTATTGCATAAGTAGTAATTTGCTCTGATGCAGCAGGCCAGCTGAAGGACAATGCAATGCCTTCTTTCCATATCTTTGCAGAGCTTATTTGTATTGCAGCTGTATGCACA
The DNA here is from genome assembly GCA_024336885.1 of Actenoides hombroni. Taxonomy (NCBI): domain Eukaryota; kingdom Metazoa; phylum Chordata; class Aves; order Coraciiformes; family Alcedinidae; genus Actenoides; species Actenoides hombroni. The sequence goes on along the minus strand of WUAM01009935.1, from coordinate 3,757,789 downwards.
AGTTAAACCCTAAGGGAAGATGCTGGTTCTACTAGCAATTACTTGAGTAGAATAAGGGCAGTGAAATTAAGATGGCTGCATGCAGGTTTGTAAGACTGGATAATTAATTTTCCACATTTATCTTATCTTTGCAAGTTATGAATATTTCAAATGTGTCTTAACACCCATTACTCTTCCTCTGCGTCAGAGCTTTACCTTCCTCTGACCACTTCATGTGTGCTGTTATACTCACCTCACATAAGTACCATTTCTATTCTCCCTTGCTCTTCATCTATATTCAGGTAGGGCTTATAGGATCAGTTAGCACATATGCCCTATTATACAAGGTATTATAAAAGTGAGAGGTGATCTTTGCCTCTAAGATTTACAACCTAAATAGATGAGGTGAACTTCATAAACACTTTAGTCTTGAATGACAAAATACAGAGGGTGAAAATGCTGTGTTTGGGTAACATCCACATGGCTCAGGTGACTGACCGACTCTGCACATCCCAGGTGGTGGTATCCAGATGTCAGAACTGGAGTCTTAGATTTGCACACTACTGCTGCTGTCTGGATTATCTGCAGTGGCTTTCTCAAAATTAAAACAGAAAGTTAAACTGAATTAAATGTGATCATGAATTATTCAGTCAGCATGAGAGCCTCTGAGCTGTTTATTTTGATGAAAATTTGGCTTTGATTTTTATTATCTGTACATTTTTTAGTGTGAGGCATCACACAGGCTTTCAGAGTGGTAATTTGTAGTTGCACAGGTGGTGTTGAGCTGGAGACTTTGTTACTGGAGACAGCATTACTTTTGATATTTGAGATGGTAGAGTCTGCTCTGGAAATAATTCTTCCATCTGTGAGTTTCTGATAAAAGGATCAACAGTAAAATAGTGAATTTTGACATATATTTAAATGTTTTGGAATTTAGAGTCAATGTTAGATTGTAACAGAAAAAGTGCACGTATGTATCTGTTACCCTGAAAACTTGGGAAGGTTTAATTTTTGTTTTATTGATGTTTTTACTGTGTATTTACATTTTGGAGTTGTTGCTGGTTTTGGGGTTGGTTTTTTTTTTGGGGGGGGGGGATGTTGTTTTGTTTTTAATAGAGTTTCTAGGTATTATTCTAAGAGATATCTTGTGAATTCTACACCTTCAATTAAAAGGCCAAACTAGTTGGCTTCAGCTGCCTGTCACTGGACTCAAAAGAATCAAGACAGAACTGTGAAGCAGACAGTGTCCTACAATGTGAAGGAATGGGGGAGAGAGAACATCATGCCTTTGAAGAAAATGAGGAATATCTTATTCTTTACTAGAGCTTATTTTTGTATTTTTGTAAAATGCAGATCAAAGTTCACATCTGAATTTTTCTAAGTGAAAGACAATTCAGAAAACTTCAGTAAGTGTCTAGTGCTCATCAAAACATCTTTGTTCTGGGTGGGTGTCATTTTGTTTTTCTGTGTTCCAGCAAGAGGAATATAGTGTTGATTTTAAGCTGATATACTATGTAGGTGCTTTACTGGCAAAGGAAGATATAAACACACCTTGTTGAACAAGGAAGAAATTGTTTCCAGCTATGCCTACCTGCGATAAGAAAGAAGAGGTGATACTAAGCCAAAGTTCTGATGGTGGCATCCATCATCCATCTCTGAAGAAGCAGCTTGCTGACCACTCCATCTTAATGTTCATATTGATAGCTAATAGTATCTGCATTGAATAGTGGTGGAGAAATGGTAGACTAAAACCACACCACGTACCTTCAATAAAAAAGTTATCTTCCTTTTAACCCATGGATTAGAGTCCATGATACCTATATGTGCACTTGCAAAACAGTATTTGAGGTGCTGCTTCTGACTAATCTTAGTCATTTGGAAGGGAAGAGAGAACCTGTGAATTCAGCTCAGTCTTAATTTGTTCACTTTCAGTAAAACACTGTATAGTTTATGTTAGAGAAACAGTGGAATCCAAGACAACTAAAATTTTCTTCTTTAGTAAGAAACTAGGTATGTAATCAAATACTGTAAGAGCAGTGTTAAATTAATTAGGAACGGTTTCTTGTCAAAATCTCCCTGAATTAAAATAGTTCAACAAGCAGCAGCCAAAGACAGCAATACACTGAATGGAGAGAATGAAGACAGACCACCCTCTTATGGTAGAATGAAACTTGTACAAACTCCTGAATATTCATCTATTAAAATACTTAACTTCTTTCTTTGCTAATTTCCAGGAGGAGTTTTAATATGATACTGTCTTTCAGCAAACTCTTACTGACATCACAGAACCCTGGAAGTATGCCCCTTTCCAAGCCAGCACAGGAGCAGGACATGAAATTCCATGGGAGATGGAAGGAACTGAACAGTCTTTAGAACAAATGCTGAGCTGGCAGCCCCTCAGGTGCATGCAAACCACCTCCTTATATTTTTTTCTGTTAGTTAGTCTTTGGAAGGCAAAGTTAATTTTACATTTTAAAAGGATTGTTTGAATGCAAACTGACAGTATGCTTCATAAATTATGAATATTTACCTAGACCAAGAGCTGATGGGAGAAGATCAGGATTATTTATTGGTCAGCTTGCTGCAAATTGATGTTCTAGCTGTTTCCATTCATACTGTATAATACTATCTGCTTCTTCCAATATTGAAACTCACTTCATAGATTTTGTATCAGTTTTAATAGCCATGCCCAAGAATTGGTCTACTGTATTGAATCATAGGTCTACCAGCCTGTTATCTTGTCTTAGGCAAGAGCAAAGAGCTTTGAGCAACAGAGAGAAATGATGGCAGATGGAGAGGAATTTCTCCCTGGGCCTCTTTTATCCTAATACAGTGGGTTTCTAAGTTGAGGTTATGTTCCCACTGACTTGTTTCACAGCAACACAGGAGCCTACCTGTGGTAAATTTTGTTCATCTGCTTTTTGAAAAACACCCTTTCCAGTGACCTGATATTTTAAGTGAAAGCATCGTATTTATTATATTGTGAAGACTATTGAGGAGTCATTCTTCATTCATCAATACACCATTCATGATTTCATAGATGTGAGTTCTGTTCCTTAGTCACCTCTCTTCCTGGCAGAAGCAGTCTAGTCTTTTTAGTTCTCCAAATATTTTTTGGAATATCTATGATTATTGATGTTGCTTTCTCTTTCATTTTCCTAGTTTTGGCTAACTTATCTCAAGAAAAACAAAAGGTGATATAGAGCATTGAAAGTGTCTGTTCATTATAACTTTACATGGCAGCATGAGGTTGTTTTATTTGTCTTTTTGTTTCTATCTTCATACTGGTTGCTTTTTCGACAAGCTGAACATACAAATCATAGAATCATAGATTTTGGGGATCCACAACTTCTATGGGCAGCCTGTTCCAGTGGCTCACCACCATCGCAGTAAAGAATTTCTTCCTAATATCTAAACCTATGCTCTTTCAGTTTAAAACCATTACCCCTTGTCCTATCACTACACTTCCTCAAAAAGAGTCGTCCCCCCCCATCTTTCCTGTAGTCCCCCTTGAAGTACTGGAAGGCCACTATAAGGTCTCCCTGGAGCCTTCTCTTCTCTGGACTAAACAACCCCAACTCTGTCCTAAGAGAAGTGCTACAGCCCTTTTGATGATATTTGTAGCCCTTCTCTGCACCTGTACAAACAGATCCATGTCTTTCTTACACTAGAGGGCCCCAGAGCTGAATGCAGTACTCCAGGTGGGATCTCACCAGAGAGGAGAATAGGGGCAGAATAACCTCCCTCAGCCTCCTGGTCACGCTTGTTTCCTTGCAGCCCAAGATGCAGTCGGCTTTCTTGGCTGCAAGTGCACAGTGCTAGCTCACAGTCAGTTTTTCATCCACCAACACCCACAAGTCCTCCCCCTCAGGACTACTATCAATCCACCCATAACTAGCCTGTATCCTATGTTTGAGATTGCCCCAAGCCACATGCAGGACCTTGTACTTGGCCTTGTTGAATTTCATGAGGTTCACAAGGGCCCATCTCTCAAGCCTGTCAAGGTCCCTCTGAAAGGCATCACTTCCCGCCACTGTGTTGATGGCGCCACACAACTTGGTGTTATCGGAAAGCTTTCCAAGGGCGCACTTAATCCCACTGTCTGTGTCGCCAGTGAAGATGTTAAACAGCACTGGTCTCAATACTGAAACCTGAGGAACACCACTTCTCACTGATCTCCACCTGGACATCAGGTCGTTGACCTTGACTCTTGTGAGTACAGCCATCCAGCCAATCCTGTCAAATCCATGTCTCTCCAATTTAAAAACAAGGATGCTTGTTGTGTGCAACAGTGTCAAATGCTTTGCACAAATCCAGGTAGATGACGTCAATTGCTCTGCCCTTATCTACCAATACTGTAACCCTGTTGTACAAGACCACCAAATTTGTCAGGTTTTATTTACCCTTAGTGAAGCCAAGTTGGCTGTAACCAATCTCCTCCTTATTTCCCTGTGCCTCTGCATAGTTTACAGGATGATCTGCACTGTCATCTTGCCGGGAATACAGGTGACACTGACTGGACTGTAGTTCTATGGGTTTTTCCCTTTTTAAAACTGGGGGTTATGTCTTCTATGTTCTGGTCCACCAGCCTGCCGAGACTTCTCAAATGTTATGGATAGTGGCTTACCCACTTCATCTGCTAGTTTGCTCAGGACCTGCGACTGCATCTTATCAAGTCCCATGGTTCCTTAGATGGTCTCAAACCCAATCTTCTCCTACAGCAGGCAGTTCTTCATTCTCCCAGTCCCTGGTTATGCTGTCTGCAACTTGTTATGGTGTGGCTGAAGCACTTGTTGATGAAGACTAAGGCAAAAAAGTCATACAGTGTCTTGGCCTTCTCCATATCCTGGGCAGCCAGGTCTTCTGTTTCCTTCTAGAGAGGGCCCACATTTTCCCTAGTCTTCCTTTTATCACCAGTGCAACTATAGAAGCTTTTCTTTTTGTCCTTGATGTTCCTGGCCAGATTTAATTCTATCAGGGTTTGAGTTTTTGTTACATGATTCCTAGCTGCTCAGACAGTTCCTCTGTATTCCTCCCAGGCTGCCTGTCCTTGCTTCCACTCTCTGTAGGCTTCTTTTTTGTGTTTGAGTTTGTCCAGGAGCAGGTCCCTGTCTCTCCTGTGCTGAGGACTCCAGAGCTGGACCCAGCACTGCAGGGGGGGGTCTCACCAGAGCAGAGGGGCAGAATCTCCTTCCTTGACCTGCTGCCCACACTGATTTTCAATTAAAAGCTCCCTGGGACAGAAGAAGCATCTCCCCCAGGGGACCAGCCCTGGGGCCAGCATTGAGAAAATGCTTCTTGCCTTTGCTTTGAACTTGCTGCTCCCCTACATGCTGCCAAAAAGCAAAACGTACTATCTACAGATAAGGACCATTGTTAAGTGATGAAGGCTGTCCAGTGCAGAACCTTGGCAATGGCAGCGTCAGGCCCAGAAGCAGGTGGAGGATGCTTTTAAAGATAACAGGGATTTGGCTGTGAGCTGGCTGGAGAAGGAAGAGAGGCCAGCTTTGCTTTGCTGTATGGTAAGAATTGCATTTGACAGCTTTGCAGCAGAATACCTCTCTTGTCCAGGAGGTGATGTCCTGTCCCTCACCACCACGTCTGCAGGGAGCCATGGGACAGCATCTCTAACGACACCTACAAATTGTCTGCACTGTGGCCAAGGACAACATATTCAGCTGCCATAAATCCATTCTCAGGGAGACAAGGGGAGCCCAGATGCTTTACAAACTTTGCCTCAGCTTGGAGCAGGACCCCTCCATGGCCCTCTCTGGGACACAGAGGTGCTGCCCCAAGCACTTTCCTGTCTAAACAGAGAAATCAGAGGGTGCAAACAGCAACAGCACTGCAGAGAAGCGCTTGGTCCAGGGTCCAAAAATAGACCAATTTTAATGAATATTAAAAAGAGAATTCTTTTCAGACTGGTGCTGTATCTGCCAGGCAACACCCGCTCTGCTGGGTACCTGCACAAAGCCCAGCTTGCAGAGGACTAGAAGAAACATGGATTAATTCGGGAAGTGTCCATCACTAAAGACCAGATCACTGATTATCACCTGTTTCAACTAGCTGCCTGCACTCTTCTGCTGGTCTTCATCAGATTTTGGATTAGACACGGGGGCTTATAAAGACCAAATTACCTGGATGATTATTCAGAAACAGATCTGTAGATCATTTTAGTAGCATAGACTCAAATTCTGTTTGGAATAAAAGAGTTTAAAATCCCATTCAAGCCAATACAGGTTATATCACTGCATAATTTTGTACCTATGCCCTTTAGAAAATGATATTTCCCTCTTACCCAGAAGAACTGGAGAAACTTATATGCTGAGAATGAGCAGAAGACCTATGTCAGGAGCCAGAATTGTTTTTCAGGCTGCAGTAATTAGCGAGTGCTGTAGACCATCACTTAATATGATACAAAGAGTGCTGCCAAATCTCAGGATTATATCTGGAGCTTTACTCTCAAGTCCCCTGTGTCTGGAAACATGTGATTTGAAGAAAACCTCAGCTTTAATTTTTTTAAATGCTCTCTAAATGTTATGGCTGCAGAGGGGAAAAAATGAAAATCTGAATAGCAAAGTCTATCAAAAGCAGAACAAAGAGGTCAATACTAATGTATTTATTTATTTTAACTCTTTCTTCTACACTTTCTGGAGTTGAGGGCCTGATGCATGGTATTTTGGCCACCAGCAGCTGGTGGTGCTCAATCTGTCACAGTAAATAACGGACACTCTGAGCCATCCCTTAGTAGTTTTAAACACAGTTCTGGCTCCTGGACACGAAGGGTCAGGTGATGGCTGGGACATGCTATCTCCAGCGTGTTAGCACCTTACACAGAGGTGACACCACTCCATCTTCCAGGACTTCTGAGAGAGGAAAACACTTTTTCTCCCTACTAAAACACGAGCAGTAGTATCTGTGAGTCGATCTCATTTGGCTTAGGCAAACGCAGCAGAGTTAAACAGTTCCTAGTCCCCGGGTTCAGTCCACAGCTCTTTCGGCTCATCCACCACAAATCAAATGAGAATTTGAAGGGCAAACCTGCCTTTCTGGCGAGGCAGGAAACCCTGCCTGGCGCCTGCAGGGGCAGACACGTAACAGCGATGCCACGCTCAGCTCTCCCTACGGATCGCCTGCGTCTTGCTCTTCTGATGAGAGCTCGGGAGCCGCACAGAAATCTAATTTCTCAGCATCAGATTTACAGCTGAAGTGGGCCTATCTGACAAGGGAAGGCATTGTGCTTATTCAAGCTGATCAAGAACCTGAGAGCAATTTCTATGGAAAAAAGCTCTGCTCTAACAGACAGACATTGAAAGCGAACTCGCAAATTGCTTAGGGCTTCAGATGAACAAAACACAACAAGGATTTGATGTTCAGCCGCATCCCTTTTCTTCTTTCACCAAATATGCCCTGGTCTCTACAGGGATGTGGTGTCTAAACACCCCCTACTTGCCCACAAGGCTCTGCCCGGACCTCTGTGCCCTTCATTATCACACAAGAGGGAAGGTGACAACAACCATCCGTGGTTGGATCTAGCTTGCACACCCGCCAGGGAATGGCAAGCATCTCCAACACAATGCCCAATACAAACTCCATGCCATCTATTCCACCACTACAACACACCACTGCAGCAAGAAGGCAGCAGGTAATGAACCACATCTCCAGGAGCCCACGTGGGCCAGCGCAGTTGGCAGCACCCACCTTACCAGCATCAGAGCCCAAGGGCACTCAGAAAACCCTACAGCACATGGTATGCTAAGCTCAGGGCTTGTCTCCAGCACAGCACACCAGGGGTTAACATCAGAGCACAGTCAACGCACTATCAACTCAGTCCAGTTTTTACAAGGCTAATTTGTCTGCCTTTTTGAGATATTCTCCACCAGGGTCTTGAACATGAGGCTGAAGCAGGGGGTGGATGGAGACCAAGAGTGTGAGCAAGGTTTTATGGGGCGACATGAAGGGTCTGGACAGAAATTCCTGGTTGAAATGCCTAAACCAGGCTTGACCTGCAATTGGATGGAAAGGTTTCTGCTCTGGTTATTGTTATCGTGGGTTTGGGTCCTAAATGTTTACCTCTCTGGTTAGAAGCCCAAGGTTCAGGCTGGCTCCCCAGCGGTGTAGGTGCTGATGGACATACAGAGAATTTCCAGACAGCGCTAGAATTCCGGCCGCAGTGCAGCCCTGCTCTGATTTACTGAGCTGTGCAACGGGCAGGGACAGATTCCACCCCTCCCCCTGCTCATGCCATCACCCCTTGCTGGGCTCCGTTAACGCTGCGTCTGGCCCAGAGGTGCCTCCTCCAAAAATGCAGGCAAAACCCAAAAACATGGAGGTCTCCAGCTACACAAGCTGATCCCAGTTCCCTGTCTCCTCCTGTGCACCACTCGCCTGTGCAGGGTGAAGTCTGTTCTGCGCTAGCTCCGCGCCAATCCTGCCAGTCATCTGGCAGTGCTCAGCAACTGCAATGCAAGTTGCCCCTTGGTGGACATTCACAAGTTCTCTCATGACCTTCAAACTCTTCTGAAGTGCTGCACTGCTCTCACACGAGCCCATACTCCAGGACACAAGAGGGCTGCACCCAGTAGCAACACTACAAACCAGCATTTTGGGGCTGCCCCATCACACAGGTTAGACCCAAGCAGGCCACCAGCTCAGGAGCCTTTAGTGAGGATCCTGCATATGAGCTGTGCAGTGGGAAACGAGTAACCAGAGCTAACACTGCAATAATATCTCTGAGAATAATCATGACCTGAGCTCCTACCATGTTGTTTATAAAGCCAAAGCAGGCAGCAATCCAGACAGAGCCACGTGGGAACGGCACAGGAACGAGCGCACAAGGCCCCTCACGTGCACAGACAGGACATAAAACAGAAGCATGGAATTTATTCCACTCTACGCTGGGCTAAACTGGAGCTTCTCCTCCCTCTTCTTGGTAGATTAGCAGCGACTAACAATGCCTCTGACAGCAACTCTCCGTTTTATTTCCAAAACGTGTATTCTGTTTGTAATTCCTCATACCTGTTAATCTCTCCTGGACATCCCCAGCTGCTCCAGAGTGAGGGCCAGGCTGAGCCACGTGTCACAAGGCTTGTCGAGTCTCCCCAGCTTGCTGCCTGCCAGTCATCCCTGCTGCTGCTGCTCATGGGGGCAATGCATAGGCAATGAATGGAGTGTGGATGCTCAGCTCCAGTGCTTCTTTCTCTGGGAAGGAAAATCAACGGGAATTTTAAGAGCATGTTGAATGCAAGCTCAGATGGTAAGTCTGTGTCCAGAGGACTCGCGTGTGGCTACAGCCCTGCCTCAGGCATTTCCAAGGGCCCCAACTGCTCGTCTCTGCAGCTTGAAAGACCTTTCAAAGTCACTTTTGCAATTTCACGACTGCTTCCAGAGTCCATAAACAACTTCTTCCCAGCACAAAACTCCAATGACCCTTTTAAACAACAAAACCAGCAAGGTAGCACTCAGAAACAACCCTACAAAAACTAACAAGCACTCCAGCAACCGCAAGCCACTTTCTGAGAAGAAGGCAGGATAAGGACACAAGGGAAGGGATCCTGCAAAGAACTCCTGTTTCCATCACAGAAAGGTTCCTACACACATACAAATAAACCCTGTGGCCATGACTTCTTGGCCATGCTGATAACAATTCCCTCTGCTCCTGAGCGCGCTCTTTCAGTAGACGCGGTACCTCTTCCATACAAAGCTCATCCCACCTCAGGCACGGACCCAAGTGACAGAAATTATGAAGCCACATGGCCATGGGGTTTCTGACAGTAGAAACCTGCCCTCAGACACAGAGTGTGGATCTAGACATTTTATGGCAGGCTGGAGTATAAGAGCCTCCAAATGCTACTCATAAAAAGAACATGAAGAACCGCTTTTCAACATGATTCTCCTATTTCCCCCCGCACCTCCTTTCCCTTTTTGCACTCCAAAGGATGAACAACTTCAGCTCTGGTGGAAAACGGAGAAGACGACACCAGGAATTATTTACTTACAGCTGCCCTTTTTTCATTGCATTTTTCCCCCCTTTAGGACTTGGCCCTGGCTGGTTTCCCAAGCAAGAACTGAGAGAGCCAACGGTTCATCCATCTCTGTTTAAATTACTTCTGTACTGCATTGAGTAATTGTGCCTCCATTTTACTCCAGGGCTAAAGGTGACTGACTTAAAGGTGATTATCTTTTGTTAATAGCCTGCATTACTGAGCAAGATCTCGGAATTACCTTTGTAATCCTTCCCCACACTTTAATGTTGCTATTATTATTAATATTGCTCTTTAAAACATACTTTTCTCCTGTCATGTGGAGGCAGTGACTGCTGCTTCTCAGGGAGATGGTGAAAAGGCTGCCTGATATTATCAAGCCGGAAGAATCCAGCACATGGCATCGCTTTTTTCCTTAAAGGGGCTCGAGTCCTGCAATGAACAAGAAGCATTTGGTTAGATCGATACAGGACGGCGGCAGCCAGGCTCCCACAGTCAATTCAGACAGCACAGATTTCAGAGCACATTCAAGCACTCTGTAGGATTTGTATAATATGTTTTGTCTTTTAAATAAACCTATTTCCACCTTTTTTCCCATTTTCCTGCTCCAAGCCCTGGGGATCGATGGGCACTTTCACCAGTAGCCTTTCTTTCCCCAGCTCTGGACTGGGACACCATCCCAAATCCATGGATGCAAGTCCAACTTCAGAGGCAACATCAGTGACTTCAGATTCCTTCATCTTTCTCAGGATTCAGAGGAGCTCATCAATGCTGCTTCAGGAAGGTCTTTAACCAAGCCAGCTCACACAGCGCTCCTGAAATACCCCGTCAGGAAATCCCAGCACACCATAAATAACTGGTATTAGGCTTATATTTTTCATGGCCCAGACTTTCTGCAGTTTCTGCTCTAACAAATCATGTTTGTCAAGCTTTCCCTGCATTGTCTGCTGAACACTGAGCACCAGCATTGTTTGATGGGTGTTTGCTGAGCACTCAAAGGACAGGCTCTGGAAGGACTCTGTGCCCAGCACCACTGCTGCAGCTTGAATACACAGGATTTCACACATACTACTGTGTGTTACTTCCAACGTCTTCCGTCTGTTCTGTTTTCTCTTCCTTCTGCATTTATCATAGAATAGAATCACAGGATCGTTTTGGTTGGAAGAGACCATTAAGATCATCAAGTCCAACTGCTCTAGTGGGAGGTGTCCCTGCCCATGGCAGGGGGGTTGGAACTGGATGAGCTTTCAGGTCCCTTCCAACCCTGAGAATTCTATGATTCTATCATCATCCAGCTTGTGTTTCCTGGCTGCCAAGTGGCCAAGAGAGAGATCAGAACCACTTAGTGGGGGTAGTATTTTTAGAGTTGAGAAAAGATGAGTAGATTTTTCTAATGTACATTTTAACTGAAAACAGAGTCAATATTGAAGTCTCTCTGTCAGAACTTGCAGACGGGAGCTGGGGCATTGTGAGGCAGCTTGGGCACTAGGTGCTTTTCGGTTCCAGCAGTAGGAGATGTCCCTGTCCACTCAAAGGATCCAGCTTTTTACAGGTTCCTGCAACGCACAAAGCATCCGATGCTTTTATGTCAGGCTTTTTGTGTTCAAGGTGAGGCCGTTACTCCCCTGTTTTTGAAGAGAAGAAAGAATCAGAGGCCTGCTCTGTAAATCGTGTAGGTAAAATCCTTCTCACACGGTGCACTTGAAGTGAAACACAGACCCCGTTCCTCACAAAGAAAATACCTGCTCGCTGCTCACCTGAACCGTTGTCAGAAGTGAGAATGACAACTCCTCGCCGTTGAGCAAGAACGACTCTTCCTCCTGACCCCTGCAGAGCAGATTGGAATTAATTGAAAATAGTGATTTACTCTAGAGATGGACTTTTCCATGGATCCCAATCCAGTGTGCATGCCAGCTGATGGGAAGCTTTCCTTCTGCAGAGAGAGCCAGCGTAGCTTGAGCAACCCCAGAGGTGTTTCCCTTTAGGGTGACTGAAGAGTTAAGTGGAAGATTTGAGCTTCGATGTGGAATTTCTCCTTTCCCATTTCGCAGCGGCCACGTTTGGTTTGGAGTGACCAAGAAACACCCGAGGCGGGAGTTGGGCCCGGCTGACGACGCGTTATCCCGACCTGTTCCGTAGGGGGAGGAACAGTCCCAGTAGCAGGAAATCTTTGGATGATTTAGGAACCCGGTGCCTCTGCAAGTCCCTCTGCCACGTGCATTTCCCCTTGGCCGTGGGGAGGTAATATTTAAACTAGCAGAAAATCATTAGATGATTTACAAGAACGGGGAAAACACACGAGGAGACCGTGAGGCTTCTTTTGGAAAAGAGAATGATTTAATTATTCTTTGCCATTCAAAACATTCATCTTGGTAAAAATTAAAATGATGATGTCAAGGCAGAGAATTGTGTTGCAGGTTACTATTTGCTGGAGAGGAACAAATGGCTGAGCGTCGCCTGCGTCGCCGGCCTGACAAAAATGAAGTGCATTCTGTGGGCTGTTTCATACACGGCAGTTTTTCACAGCTAATAAGGAAATTCTATAAGCCTGCTCGTGCTTTATATTTTAATTTAAGGAAGCCTGTGTCTTTGTCTGGTGGAATTACACTCTCCTTCCCTTCTCCCTCAGCGCTGGAATTCTGGCTTGTAAGCATTTGCATCTGGGTCAGACAAGTGTTGCCAGGGCGTCTCCTCTTGCTGGACCGGTGACGTGTGCGCTGTCATCTGCTTTCTGGGCACAACTGGGGCCCTGACTGGGTTTTCCTGCTTCTTGTGCCGGGCCCCTCTTGGCCTCGGTCTGGCTGGTGGCCCCGTGCGGCACGGATGTCAAACGATGCTCCTTGGAGGCTTTGCCAGCGTTTTCTGCTCGGTCCCCGTCGCACGGAATCAACCGAGGGCAATATGAAAACTGCGGCTCCTTGAAAGCTGGAATTGCTAGATGGGTATGCCTAAAGAACTGGGGTTTGAGGAAAAAAATAGCTAAGAGTCAGTAGAATCTGCTCATGCCAGTCATAGAAATGAGAGTGCAGAGGGCTGGAGACTCACAGGGAATTCTTCTCTCATTGAAACCTGTGGGACTTGATTTTGCTGCCAGGCAGCTGGCCAGGGGATAGAGAGCAGTCGGGAACGCCGAGCGTGCCTGAGGCCAGGATGCGTGTGGCAGGGGTGCAAATAAAATAACGAGAAGAAACCTTTTACAGACTGCTGTATTTTCCCTTTGCTTTTTTTTTTTTTGGTTGTTTATTTTTCCTCCTCTCATAAGCTGGCGGTTTGAAATTGTTTCTTCAGTAGCGGTGCTCGGGCTTAGGATACTGAGCCAGATAATCAGCTGTCTCCCACAGATTTCTATATGTGTTTTTTTTTTTAAAGCCAGAAGGAACCTTCTGATAATCCGGTTCGGTCGCCGCAGTAGTTCACTCGTTAACCCTAGATGGAGCCCAGAGCTCTTTTTCAACCCCCTTCTGCCTTCTTGCACCTGAGGAGCCCGTCAGTTCATTTCTCCTCTCTTCCAAAGGAAACAGAACCTCATTAGGTTCAAGTTTAAACACAGCCGGATGAGGACCCCCCCCAAAGGCGAGTATTTGCGGGTATCTGTCTCCCCTCCTCCCAGCCAGCTGCCTGCACTGCTCTAATCTCACCATTTGGGGTAATCCATGGCAATGGCGAAGGAGTGGACCCGTTGTTTGACCTCGGCCGAGTCGTTTCGGAACGTGACAAATCAAGTGCATCCAGTGGGCAGATGGGGGAGGGAGCCAGGAGGGCAGGGAAGGCAAACTAGATTACTGTTTGTGTTGTCCCATATGGCTTTCAGACCTTTATTTTGAATCCCCTTAAGGTGATCAAACTACTCTGGCATGGTTATAACAGACTCTGCTCGTTTTGACCTTGTTACTTTGAAAAATGCTATAATATAAACCAAATTTCTCTGCTGCGGTACACTCTGCTAAACTCTACTTTTCAGACTCATTCTGACTTTTAGCTTTGAACTTAATTTTTTCTCCTTGTGCTTACATTACTGTATTATATGAAGCTCTTTGATAGCACTGGAAACACTTCTCTGTAACCACTTAGCGTGTTCTGAGGGGAGTCTCTTTTGCCTGGCAGATCCTGGACACTAATATACAATAATGTTGGTATTAGCAGTTAGCAACTGGGAAAACAGAGCATCCTCCTGTATCCGAGTACTCAGATGTCTGAGAGGAGCAACTACATGTTTCCTGGCAGGCTGGGTTTTCACTGCGATGTACGTAGACGCGTGTAGTGGGTTGTACATACATGTACCTGTCCAAGGCAGAGTGCTGAGGAGTATGTTCTGTGCATTTTCAGTCACGAGTTCCGCAGCGTAGTGGGAGGATGCTTCATTATGTTCAGGCCTCATAAATCTGTGAGGCCAACCCTGTTTTCAAGCACTAAGCCTTTGGTCTGCGCTCGATGACAGAACCAGAGGTTCCTGGTGACGGTGTAATCTAAATCCATTACCGCTCTGCAGAGACAATATCCCCTCAGCAGATTTGTTCAGAACGGGTAATACATTAAAAGCTTTTATGTAATGAGAAGTTTAGCATCAGGCTTTCCTGCCTGTTCTTTCACAGAGTGTGTTTCTGTTTGTCGTACGGGTTCTCTGAGCACCGCTGTGTTGGCAGTGGAAGGGCAGAGTCTCGCTGAAGCCTCTTCCGACAGCCGCTGCTCTCCGGTGATAGAGCTCGTTCGTGGCTCACTGCAGTGACCAATATGAAGAAGTGTTGATTGCTGGGCTGAAAGGTGTTCTCGGTGATAAAGTTTCCATTGTAAAATATGAAGATTGCATATAGTCCGTTGGCAGATTGGGAGTATTTTCCTCCATCCTTTCCTAGGGCTGATTTTCTGGTAATTTCCGAAGCACAGCAATTGTGTGTTATTTCCACTTGGGGAACACCCCTGGCTGCCAACCTGCTTTAGGCAATGGAAGAGAAAATGAGTCCACAGTAACAAGTAACTGCCGTGCTCCTGTTACTCCAGACCCAGGTAGATAGTCTACAACAGATGAAGATGTGTGTGAAAATAAGCTGCTGGAGTTGATTGCCTTTACCCTTGATAAACAAAAAATGGGGAGCCATACCTGTCCTGGGGCTGAAGGTGCAGCATTTATATTGCAGAGTGTGGGGTGAGACCCCTTCTGTGGTTCACTCACCATTAACTTACCCTTCAGAGCTTGCACTGGAACTAGAGGAATCTTTTCAGATGCCCTTGAGTAACAACATTTCAGTCACAACGGGGAGAAAAGTTCCCAACCTATTCTTTTTTTTAATTTCTGTCTTAATCGTAGTAACATCTGCTTGCTGGTAGTTCTCAGAAGGATGCTGTTAACATTCCCTTCTTGGAGAATATCTGGTTATTTACAAATTTGCAAAGCTGTAAAACTAGAGGTACCTATTTTTTTTGAAGTCTCGCTGGTGGTTACAATTAATTCTCTGTCCGGGCTTGTTTGTGCTGCCTGCAGATTGTTCGCAGCCTTCAGGATTTGTAATGATACTCTGTGCAACTGATGGGAATGAACAGGTGTTTGGTTTGAGTTCAGCAGAGATCAGGAATGCAGTTTCCCCTCTTTCTTGCCCTATGAATTTTCCTATCCGTTGTAAAGAAATGCTTTGTTAGTGCCATGAAATTTCAGGCTAGATAGGTACTTTTTCAGTATGATTCCCAGTGCGTTCAGCCCAAAGTGGGTTTTCCCCAGCCGGGAATATTAAGCTGGTCAGAGTTAGTGATGGCCCAGGTCAGAATTAGCTGTAGCAACACTGGTTGTGCATGTGACAAACGTGGAACGTTTGCCACTCGTCAGATGAATCCCCACAAGTACAGTTTGGGAGAGTTTTCTGTGAATTCTTTTCAAGAAAGCATATGGAGTTGGTTCCTAACTCCCATCTGTCTGCGTATCCCGTGCTTTAGAGTACAATAGTGAGAGGATTTGGGGTAGCTTGTCTGTTTTCTCCGTGTTTCTTCACTCTCCCAGCTTTTGCTACTTCAGACTGCAAACAGCG
This sequence comes from Actenoides hombroni, assembly GCA_024336885.1. Classification (NCBI taxonomy): domain Eukaryota; kingdom Metazoa; phylum Chordata; class Aves; order Coraciiformes; family Alcedinidae; genus Actenoides; species Actenoides hombroni. The sequence goes on along the minus strand of WUAM01009935.1, from coordinate 3,741,810 downwards.
TAGCCCCCAGATCGTCTCCTCGCTGGCATCGAGCAGCCAAAGCCACGGGTGCACTCCCAGCCTCCTACAGCATCTGTCAAAGTCAGGTAGCCGAGGCGCTCCTGTCGCGGGAGGAGTTATTAAATAGCATTGGCAGAGTCCTACCCTCTGCCTTTACCAAGGACTGCTGTGCTCTGCCCCCCCCGGTTATTTCTGTTCCCATTTCCCCTACCGGCGATTCCCCGTTCCTTTAGAGTCGCCTGTGGAATTGTTTCTGCCGTCGCTTTCCCATCGGATGCACAAGCCTGTGGAGACAACATCCCATTAGCGAGATGCGCTAAGTGGAAGAGATAATGGGAGTCTGCGGAGAGTTTGCCGCGCTGTCAAAACAAGTAGCGGTCGTGGGCTCTGTCACTGCGGCAGGAACAGAGCGGAGCTGAGCACGTACAACAGCAGCAGGCGTGGGGAACGGGCATTTCAGCTGGAAACTTGCACGGCAAGTCCCTGTGCCCTGGAGTTGCCTTCACCTCTGGGGTCAACAGAGTGACCCCCTCTCTCCTCGGGGTCTGGTGACCCTTAGACCGACCTGCTTGTAAAGAAATAACCGTAGTGGGAGCAGATCTCCTGGGAGGTGTTGGCTAAAAGCCTGCGCTGTCCATTGGGGAGTCAGAGAGTATTCCTCTGAGGTGCTCGCAGGTGAAGCGCTTCCAGACCGTGGTCTGCCCCCACGTATGGAGTGCCTGGGGCAGAAGTCACTGGGGGGCACACGGGTAGCTCTGAACTCCCTGTCGTGGCTGTGAGAAGGAGTTCTGTCCCTCGGTGTGTTTTTCTGTTAGGTTATTTGTTGGGCTGAAGACTTTGAGACATGTGAGTGGTAGCCTGTGCAGAGCAGCGGAGCTCAGGCTGACAGAACTGGCACACTCTTTCATCAGCGTGACCATCAGGAGGTAGCTGAGCCAGGTCAGAGACCATGGATTTGTGACTGAAGGGGGGAAGGCTCTTGGCACTGCGGAATTAATTTGAGGTTTCTGTGAGGAAATCACTAAGCCTGGCACGTTGGAATCTATAGACTTAAATCATACTAATTCCAGCTACCTTGACCTTGACTGTTCCAGTCTCCATCATTCAACCCAGGTGCATATGTGCAAGCATCCAAGAACTTGGGAAAGGAGAAAATCCAGATCTGGATCAGAACTGAGTGACTGGAGAAGAGAAGGCTCCAGGGAGACCTTCTTGTGGCCTTCCAGTATCTGAAGGGGGCTACAAGAAAGCTGGGGAGAAAAATTAAGCTAAGGTGAGGAATAAAATTACATCTCCTTTGAAAGTTCTGTTATCACTTAAGACCATGGAAAGCTTTCAAACAGATGTGTTACAAGTGTAAGATTTACAGAAGAGCAGGACTGCCTTCGAGTACAATTCCGGTAGCTGGGACTACATAGCAGAAATATAAGCCCCTGTTTGCCATCACAAGCTCTTCAGGGAGTACAACAGAAGAGGTTTTCACATAATCTTCCACCCATCCAGCCAGGTCCAACCTCTCTAGGAACTGCTGATGCTCAGCTTCAACCTCCACTATCAACCAAGACAACCTAGCACTTCTTGCTGGAGTCCATGCCTGATATTCTCCAGAGGAGCTCCTCAGGCTTTCCCATCTGGGGGCCACCTCTTTGTTCTTGGCCATGCCAGTGGACAATTACTCTCACTAGTTCTCTCTAGTACTAGCTCATTCCAGAAAAAGTTGTCAGATTAACACCGTCCTGATCATCCGCTGGTTATTGGCACTTCTCTAGTTCTCAGCCGAGGAGAAGTCAAGATGTATAAATACTAAAAGGACTATTCAGATAAATCTAGTTCTTCTCCGTTTCTTACAATAGGTAAGCATCATGCTTGACCCTTAGGAAACTTCCCTAGGTCTCTTAAACAACATAAAAGATGTTCACTTGCTCATGTTTCCAGCTCCATCCATACTAAACATTCTTCTTCTCTATTGCAAAGGATTGTTCTTCAAAAAGCAGTTGGTAATAGTGAAGACTTGATATACTTTACTATAATGATATTCCTATGAAATGTTACAGTCCGAACATAAGTAACTTACAGAAAAGATAAACCAGAATGTCCTTCATTTAACATATCCCCCAAACTGTTCCTTAATTTCACAGTTGTTCCACCCATGAGCAAATTTCATCGATATTTGCTTATAAATTCCACAGCTACATGCGCTATGCTTTTCTCATAGTGAAGGTTTCTAAAGATACCAAATAAAACTCTATTAAGTTTTGTTTTGGTTTTGTTTTTTTTTATTCTATCACGATGGTAGTTTTAATCCTAAATTTACACAGAAATAACATCATACTTAAAACATCATATTATTTAAAAGACAAGGTGTAGCAGGACCTACATCTTCTACTCATACTATGGAAATTTAAAAAAGTTTATTGCTTTGTTTTTCGTATCCGTTTTGTAACCCACATTGTTGTGCTTGCCAAAACACAAGCCAAGAAAAATACTGTTTAAGATCTTCAGTATAAACTAAGTTACATGCTCATAGCCCAGTTACAATCCTCTGATGAAAATATTTCCTTCTTGATCCACAGTTTGTTGCCTCCTAATATTGCTAGATACTTCAGAATTAACATTGCAATCTATCCTCCTATGTCTTCTTGGGACTCTCTTCTTAAAGTTGTAGAATCCCACTTCTGAGATAATTACGTGGCTGTGTTACTTCAGTTGACTAGGGTTTTTTTGTTTAGATTTGTTTGGTTGGTTTAAGGTTTCTGAGACTTTAGGCTACTGAAATTATCTTATAAATGTAAACAACATTTTTTCCATCAACTGCTATATATAACCATAAGATAAAAAGTAAAACAGTCAGAAGAACGTACCCTTTTCATTGCCACTGTATCTGCCAAGGTAAGATGGAATTTCAGCCTGATACTGTGAACCAACCATTATTTCCTGAAGATGTAACAAAAAAACCCACAAACCACAACAACGACAAAAAAATCACAACAGAAAGGTGTTAGCTTAATATTTTGTGTGTGGAAGCATTAAAAATTCCGTTAACATGGCAGTTTACAGAAAATTCCAGAATTAAGGTATTATTTTAGCTATGTACTATAAATCTTAATGCATTTTTCTTATTAGTAAAGTTTTTCTTAACTTTTTTTTTCAAGGTAGATATTACCTTTCTCAAATCTTCAGATGAATTAGCACTGTCTGCCTCTACATCTTCACCATCCAATTCCTTATCCCCATCACATGTAGTGTTTGCTTCAGACACAAAGAAATTTGGTTTTAGCTAGGGAGAATTTTCAGTTTAAACACAGAACTACAAAGTATCCTTTACTTTTGAAAGGAGCCCCTGCTTTTTATTCTGGGAGACACTCATCACAAGTCTGTTGATCTACATTTCTATCAAACTAGTGTGAAGTCAGAAAGCACTGGTACTTGTATATTGCAGAATTGAAACATTGTCTCAGTTGCAGCGATGATAAATCTACTATATTTCTAACAATCAAAAGGAAATGTGATCATTTATCTTCATCAATTTTCTTCAAATAAAGGCTTATACCTTATAGAAAAGGTATGAGAAAAACAGAAAACTTCCAGGGCTATGATTTAGCTGCAGGTTAATCAGAAAGAAAGTAAAGTTGAAGGCAAGTCTTTATTACCTACTAAAGCCCTTTCATCAGAAGTTTTAATAGGCATTCAAAACATTCCTTTAAACAAGGCTGCCTCAGCATGGAGTGACGGTATAGACATATAGTAGGTATACACAGAATAAGCAAGAGACAACAAAAGACTGCTTATTCATCTCCCCTCCCCCTTAGGAAGAAATAGAGCAGAGCATTCCAAGTAATTCAAATGCAGTACTTCACAGAATAACTCATATCTGGAATGCTGTGGTACTGGGTTCTGAAGTAATTATATTTTTTATTTTATCCCCAGCAGAATGGAATTTATAGTTTTGATAAGATTAAAGCTATTTTGTATTCTCAATTTTCAGTAACGACATGCTCATAAACAGGGTTGCAATTTTAGCTTCATCACACCTAAATAGAATCATCATCAGAGACAACATCCAAGACTGCATGGACTGAGGTTCCTCTTCTCTAGTCATTACTACAACCACCAGTCTATCTTTACTGTTAGAAGCAGCAGGCAAGAAGCCAACGTGAATGCATGAAACAACAATATGCCTAGATAATAATATGCAATTTTTTCCAATTAATCCAAATTTAATAAAATAGCCTATGTGTTAGACATGTTTATCTTCAAATTGAATGTTATCTTTGAGAAATGGACAGGGATCAGAAAAAAAAAGATGAAACTGTCAACAGCACAGAAAACTTACATTTACCTCCCTGAAACAGTAGATATTATATTTTACCATGGCAGCCAAAAGTTCTAATAGAGAAAGAGTAACACTCCGATAGAAAACCATGATAGTTAAAAGCAAGGATGACTGTTTCTTAATCCCGAATAAGGTGAGAGGCTAATAAATTTTCCATAAAGCTGCCACACTTTCAGTATCGTATTCATTAACAGTTCACAAGCAAAGTTTAAGTGCCAGCAAGGTTGGCATTATAAAAAAAAAGCCACTAAAAAAGGGCATTATAATTTTAAAGGCTTCTGTATCTCTCAATACAAACATCTTTCAATCATCAGTACACAAAGGGCTACAATTTCTGATGTCTGAGACAGCACATCCCCTTTATCATCCCTCTTCTCTATCTATCCTCCAGAAACAGCTCAAGACACTTGCCAAATTAAAACTGTGATAAAAATCCTCCCCATTGCCTATGACAGTTGATTTGTTCACTGGTGTACTAGAGTTGGAACAATGAGGAATATCTTGTCCATGTTGGATAACTGAACCACTGGTTCTTGGATCTTTCCCATAAAAACTCCACGAGTAGTGAAATTTTGGTTGTCATAAAGACAGTACTACACAGCAATTTTGATATTTTAAACAAGGAACCTATATATAACACTAAGACTTTTTGAGAACTATCATAATATTAGGTTTCCTACATCTTAATGGACGAGGAAAGAAGTCGGTAGTCTCATGAGAAGTAACTGATGGTGTCAAATCATCGGCAGAAGACTGTGTTTCTTCATCGTCACCCGACAAGAGGTCTTTAGCTATTTCATCCTGTATCATTAAAATAAAAAAATAAAACCTCAGACTCAATATTAACTATAAACTAGTAAGCATTTAGATTCAGCAAATTATAAATGCTTTTAATTAAAAATTAATTGACCATAAGTAATTTTAGCACACCATCCTCTCAATTAAAAAGCTATCTCACTCTTCCTAAATCTCACAAGAAATGTAACCATTAATTACAGAGTTGAAAACAGGAGTTCATTTCCTTCTTGTCTTCTATTAAAATAAATGTACAAGTAGTAAGCTCTGCAAGCATCAAATTTCAGATATTCCTCTGTTTCCAATAAAGAACTCCAGTGGAAATCTTCAGAATTCTATCATTCTTTACATCACAGATTTACTACAGCTTTGGCAGAATGCTACCCTTTCAAAACTGATGGAAAAAAAGGAGGACAGGCTAAAAGAAAGGGTGGGCAGAAGAAGGACAGGAAGGAAAGAGAGAGAGGCAGAAAGAAAGGAAGAAAGAGAGGGGGAGGAGGAAGAGAGAGGGAGGTGGAAAGACAGAGGAAAAGAGAGAAGGAAAGAAAGGAAGATAGAAAGGCAGAAAGGCAGGCAGGAAGGAAGGAAGGCAGGCAGGCAAGAAAGGTAGAACTAAAAGAGGTAGAAAAAAAAAGAGGTGGAAAAGAGGAGAAAAGGGGAAAAGAAAGGCAGAAAAAAAGGAGAAAGGTGGAAAGAAAGAATGAAAGAAAAAGAACAAATGAAAGAATGGAAGGGAGAAAGGAAGGGAGAAAAGAAAGAAGATATGGTGTGCGGAAGGAAGGAGGAAGGGAGGGAGGAAGGGCAGAAAGAAAGAAGTAAAGTGTGCATGGAAGGAAGAAAGGAAGGAAAGGTTTTGCGGAAGGGAGGAAGGGAGCGCGGAAGGAAGGAAGGAAGCAAGCAAGCAAGCTAGGTGAGCGGATGGAAGGGTGGGTGTGCGGAAGGAAGGAAGAAGGAAGGAAGGCAGGCAGGGCATGTGGAAGGAAAGAAGGAAGGAACAGCGTGCAGAAGGAAGGAAAGAAGGATGGATGGGTGTATGGAAGGAAGGGTGTACGGATGGAAGGAACGGTGTGTGGAAAGAAAGGTTTGCGGAAGGAAGGGTAGAAGGCTGTGGGGAAGGAAGGAAGGCTGCGCAGAAGGATGGAAGGAAGGACAGAAGGGAGGAAGGAAGGGTATGCAGAAAAAAGGAAGGCTGCACGGAAGGAAGGAATGAAGGAAGGGCATACGGAAGGAAGGAAGTGTGGAAGGAAGGGAAGAAAGAATGAAGGGTGGAAGGAAGGAAGGAAGAAAGGAAAAAAGAAAGGGCGTGCGGAAGGAACGAAGGAAGGGAGGAAGTAAGGGAAGAAGGTAGGAAAGAAGGAAGGGCACGCGGAAAGAAGGAAGGAAGGGTGGAAGGAAGGAAGGAAGGAAAGCAGGCTATACAGAAGGAAGGAATGAAGGAAGGGCGTACGGAAGGAAAGAAGTGTGGAAGAAAGGGAGGACGCGCGGAAGGAAAGAAATATGTGTGGAATGAAGGAAAAAATGAAGGGCGCGCGGAAGGAATGAAGGAAGGAAGGAAGGGTGTGTGGGAGGGAGGAAGGGAGTGCGGGAGGGAGGGCCAAGTCCACCACTAGTATAATAACTCTTAATTGTATATTGAAATTGAGAGATACATGTATTTTGTAACATCAAGAGATAGTGGAATATGATTTAATGGCACCTGGATTTCTGCCTTGAAATCATAATACAGGGAAAAGTAGTTCTGACTTACTTTATCTAGGGTCATATCTGGAAGTTCATCTGCAAGTTCACTTGGAGAGCTATCTACACTGGAACCGGCTATAACTGGAATCACAGGTTCATAGCCATAGAATGCCAGTAAATCTTCCAATGGCATGCTTCCTTCCTAATATGAGGAGATTCACAAACATTTCAACATATTGCCAAATACTTGTAAACAGTTCAGGCCTAAAATGATAAGACATTTTGAAAACTACAAGTAAAAACCATACAAAAAACTTAATTCAAAGCAACAAACTTGATTTAAGATCTAAAATATTTTCCGACACAGGACTGAAATAATTTACCATGTCTTTTGGCATATAATGAACTCCCAATCTACTGAAGAAAACCATTTACTGGATAAAACTGAAAACTAATTAATAAAAATTTGCTCCTTATCCAATTCATACCGTAGCACATTATTTGCCTATATTTCTTCAAAACAGAAGATACAGTAGAAACACTAACAATCATGTGCCAGTCACAGTTGTAGAAGTTGATATCCTTGCTTGCATTCCTGCCTGAGGTCCCTTAAAATATTTCTGTCCTCGTTATATAACAAGGCCACCCCTGCAGGTGTTGTGTGTGTGTATGTGTCTGCTCTCAAAACCTTGCCAGGTTATACCCAATACACTTATAATCCAAAGAAAATTAATTTCACAACTGAGTGATGGCTTTTGGAGGAGTACAGAAAGTACTTTATGTGCTTAATAGTCTGAATATTGAGGAAAAATAGTTTATAACCATTCTCTGATCATATGATCCCCTATTAGTGACAGTCTGTTGTAAGAACATTATTCTAATTTAGGCCGTATTTTTAATAACCTTTCTACATGGCACCATTAAATATAGAAATTGTACTGACCATTGCTACTCTGCTTCATTTGTACTATTTTGTAAACTTCGAACTTTCAATGATCTAGTTCTACTAATAAAACATTTTAATGTAACAAGATTTTACCTAGGAGCTTAATGACTTCAGGATAAATATGCAGTCACCAAGGCAGGCAGCTCCTGTGCCTGCAGTGGAGCACTCGTGGGCAGTGCATGGGGGAGTTTCCTGAACCAGGGAAACAGCTATGAATGCCGCCAGGAGGCTGCAGCTCATGGAACAGCTGCTGAGAAGACCTGAGAGAGGCCAGGAGCACCTGCAGCCAAGCCCCCAGTTATATAAAAGAAGCTCCTAGGGAGCACTAGCAGCCAGGGTGAGACAACAGGGTGAGGTGTGTCAGCAAGGACATGGTGTGGCACAGCAGTTTGCACAGAAGGGCATGCAGGAAGAGCATTGTAACTCTGCCAGCTTGACCAGGGAGCAATGGTATCCACCTGGCAGAAAGCCATAACCTCTCTAACCTCTGTACCTACCACAGCTTCCCAGAGTTCTGATGGGAACATGCTGCCACCCAGGTGTCAGGCTGCAGCGTGTGCCTACTCTTATGCCAGTACTGGATGGCAGTAGTGAGTACACCTGTGGGAGGTGCACCCAGGTAGAGAAACTCCTCGGCTTAGTGGTAGAACTCTGGGAGGAGGTGAGTAGGTTGAGGAGTTTCAGGGAGTCTGAGAGAGACAGACAGACAGACAACTGGAACTGCACCCTACCTTCCCTGGGACAGGCCCATCAGACAGACAGGACACATGATACAAAGGATCCCCTGTCCTCTCTCCACTTGGCAGAACATGGTGACTTAAAGGATAGGGGGCAATGGTGACAAGTTCCTGCCTGATCCAGCAGACATGTTTTTTCTGTGACTATCCCACCTTCCCAGGTGCCCTTGTATAATAGATATGAGGCTCTGCAAGTAGAACCAAACAGTGATGATGATGGTTCACAGGGTAGGTTTAGACTGGACATTAGGGAAAAAATTTTCACAGAAAGAGTAGTCAGACACTGGAATAGGCTGCCCGGGGAGGTGGTTGAGTCACCATCCCTGGATGTGTTTAATGGTCATTTAGATGTGGTGTTGAGGGACATGGTTTAGGGATGAACTTTGTAGAGTAGGGTTAATGGTTGGACTCGATGATCCCAAAGGTCTTTTCCAACCTGAATGATTCTATGATTCTATAATATAACTTGAAGGTTAAGTAGACCTATGCCCTGTGTCAAAGCTAAAGAAAAAAAAAGATGAGTTACTGTCATAGAAGACTCTCTCCTGAGGGGAACAGAAGGCCCAATATGCAGACTGGACCCACTTCTTAGGGAAGTCTGTTGCATCCCTGGGACCTGGGTTAAAAATGTGGTGAAAAAGCTTCCTACCCTGGTAGCAACCCTCAGATTGTTATCCGTTACTGATTTTTCAGGTAGGCAGCAGTGAAGTTGCAACAAGAAGTCTGGGGGCAATCAAGAGAGATTTCAGGGCCTTGGGACAAATGGTTAAGAGATCAGGAGCACAAGTAGTGTTTGTCTCTATCCTTCCAGTTGCAGGGGATGATGAAGGAAGAAACAGGAAGAGCCAGCAGATCAGTACTTGGCTTTGAGACTGGTGTCACCAGCAGAATTTTGGGTTTTTCTGATCATGAGTCAATCTACAAGACCCCAGGCCTGCTGGTGACATATGGGGTACACCTGTCTTAAAGGGGGGAAAGTATTTTTGCATAGGCGTTATCTGTGCTCATCGAAAAAACTTGTCCTGAGTTTGGTTTGGGTTAATTTATCACAAGCATCTGCTGGCCCAAGCAGTTGGGAGGGGCCACAGTTGGGAGGGGCCACAGCCAGGATAAACAACTGAATCAGCCAATGGGATATTTGATACCATAGTGATGTCATGCCTGCTATATAAGGGGAGGAGGAGGTTAGGCTGGGGACACCTATTTTCAACTTGTTTTGGCATGCTGATAGAGCAGGGAATGCAGTGTCTTAGGTACTGGTAGAGTTTTGTGGCTTCTATTACTTGCTTTGTATATTATTTCATTTGTATTATTGTTATTACTTGTTTTCTTCTCTGTGTTGTTTTATTAAACTGTCCTTATCTCAATCTATGGGGTCTCACCTTTTTCTTCCTACTGATTCTTCCTTTCCCATCCCACAATAGGGGGGGTAAGCAGTGGGTGAGTGTCTGTGTGGTGTTTAGCTACCTGCAGAGGTTAAACCATGACAGAGCTTTAAACTAGATTTGAAGGAGGAAAAGGAGAAAACCAAACTCATTAGATGCCAATGTTTGGGGACCAGTGTGCTAGTAAGGCCCTTTGATCTGCCACCTCAGTGGAAGAGGATGGAGATTCATGCAGCAGCAAATACATGATCCCCAGAAGTGCCTGAGAACAGTCACATAAGAACTGGGGCAAATGCACACAAGCGTGGGCAACAAACAGGAAGAGCTGGAAGTCACTGTATAGCTGGAAAACTATTATATAATTGCCATCACAGAAACATGGTGGGATGATTTGCCCAACTGGAGTGCTGTGTTGGATGGTTATAAACCCTTCAGAAGGGATAGGCCAAGAAGGAGAGATAGTGGGGTGGCACTGTTTTGACTAGATAGATCTTGATGATGGTGGTGAAAGGTCTGAGTGTTTACTGGTAAGAGTCAAGGGAAAGACCAACAAGGTAGATATCATGGTAGGAGTCTGTTATAGACCATCCAACCAGGATGAAGAGATGGATTTAATTATTCTTGTCTTGGTTTTGCTGGGATATAATTATAGGCCAGCCATGGTATGCAGGCTGTTAGAAGTTTCAAGCCAGCCAGAAGCTTAAGCTGGGAGGGGCAAAAACCAGGGCAGCTGACCTCAGCTGACACTCATCCCATAAATGTCATGCTCATTATAAAGAGGGAAGTTTGCTGAGGATGGGGGTTACAGCTGCTGCTGCTCTTCCTCAGGTCTTCTTTTCCCAAACCCTCTTTTCTGCTGATGAGGGGTCACTGTGTGATAGAACTGCTATACTTTAGCCCTGGATACAGTTCTATAAGGAGCTGGGAGAAGTTTCATGATTGCTAGCCCTTGTTCTCATGGGGGACTTCAACTTCCCAGATGTCTGCTGGAAATACAATACAGCAGAGAGGAAGTTTCTGGAGTGTGTGGAAGATAATTTCCTGACACAGCTGGTGTGGGAGACAACGAGGGAAGGCTCCTTAATGGACCTGTTGTTCATGAACAGAGGAGGACTTGGGGGGGATGTGAAGGTTGGAGGCCATCTTGGGCACAGCAATCATGAAATTATAGTTTTTGATTCTTAGAGAAGTAAGAGAGGGGTTAGAATTGCTAACTTAGACTTCCAGAGGGCAGGCTTTGACCTATTTAGGAGACTGTTTGACAGAGTCCCTTGGGAGGCAGTCCTAAAGGGCAAAGGAGTCCAGGAAGGCTGGACATTCTTCAAGAAGGAAATCTTAAAGGCACAGGAGCAGGACATCCCCATGTGCTACAAAATGAGCCAGCAGGGAAGAAGACCAGCCTGGCTGAACAGAGAGCTTTGCTGGAGCTGGGGGGGGGGGGGAGGTTATGACCATATGAAGAAGGTACAAGTAACTCAGGGGAACTACAAAGGTTCCTTGAGTTTATGCAGAGAGAAAACTATAAAGGCCAAAACTCAACTAGAACTTAATCTGGATACTGCCATAAAAGACACTAAAAAATGTTTCTATAAATGTATTCGTAACAAAAGGAGGACTAAGTAGACTCTTCATCCATTATTGGATGAGGAGGGAAACACAGTGACCAAGGATGAGGAAAAACCTGAGGTACTTCATGCCTTCTTTGCCTCGGTCTTTAATGGTTAGACCAGTTGTTCATTGGGTACCCAGCCCGCTGAGCTGGAAGACAGGGATAGGGAGCAGAATGGAGCCCCCATAATCCAAGAGGAAGGAGTTAGCAACCTGCTGTGCCACTTAGACATACACAAGCCTATGGGGCCAGATGGGATCCATCCAAGGGTACTGAGGGAGCTGGTAGAAATACCCACCAAGCCATTTTCCTTCATTTATCAGCAGTCCTGGCTAACCGGAGAGGTCTCAGTGGACTGGAGATTAGCAAATGAGATGCCCATCTACAAGAAGAGCTGGAAGGAGAATCTGGAGAACTACAGGCCTGTCAGTCTGACCTCAGTGTTGGGGAAAGTTATGGAGCAGATCATTTTGAGTGCCATCATGAGGCACATATAGGACAACCAGGTGATCAGGCTCAGTCAGCATGGGTTTATGCAAGGCAGGTCCTGTTTGACCAACCTGATCTCCTTCTATGACAAGGTGACCCACTTAGTGGATGTGGGAAAGGCAGTGGATGTTGTCTACCTGGACTTAGGTAAAGCTTTTGACACTATTTCCCACAGCATCCTCCTGGAGAAACTGGCTACTCATTGCTTGGACAGGTACACTCTTTGCTCAGTGAAAAACTGTCTGGATGGCCAGGCCCAGAGAGTTGTGAATGGCATTAAATCCAGTTGACATCTGGTCACAAGCAGTGTTCCCTAAGGCTCAGTATTTGGGCCAGGTTTGTTTAGTATCTTTATCTGGACAAGGGGATCCGAGGGTATGTTAAGCAAGTCTGCAGATGATACCAGGTCGGGCAGGAGAGTTGATATGCTTGAGGGAAGGAAGGCTCTACAGAAGGATTTGGACTGGCTGGATCCATGGGCTGAGGCCAGTTGTATGATGTTCAACAAAGCCAAGCGCTGGGTCCTGTACTTGGGTCGCAACAATCTCAGGCAACTCTATGGACTTGGAGGGGTGGCTGGAGAGCTGCCCAAAGGAAAAGGACCTGGGGATGTTGTTTGACAGTCAGATGAATATGATCCAGTAGTGTGCCCAGTTGGCCAAGAAGGCCAATAGCATCCTGGCATATATCAGAAATAGTGTGGCCAGCAGGACTAGTGAAGTGATTGTTCCTTTGTGCTTGGCATTGGTGAGGCCACACCTCAAATACTGTGTTCAGTTTTGGGTCCCTCACTACAAGAAAGGTATTGAAGTGCTGGAATGTGTCCAAGGAAGGGCAACAAAGATGGTGACAAGTCTAGCTAACAAGTCTTATGAGGAGCTTCTGAGGGAATCAGGGCTGTTTATTCTGGAGAAAAGGAGGCTGAGGGGAGACCTTATCACTCTATGACTACCTGAAAGGAGGTTGTAATGAGGTCTCTTCTCCCAGGTAACAAGTGATAGGATGAGAGGAAATGGGCTCAAGATGTGCCAGAGGAGGTTTAGGTGGGATATTAGGAAAAATTTCTTAACCAAAAGGGTTGTAAAGTCCTGGAACAGGCTGCCCAGGGAAGTGGTGGAGTCACTATCCCTGGAGGTATTTAAAAGCTGTGTCAATGTGGTGATTAGGGACATGGTATAGTGGTGAACTTGTCAACGTTTGGTTAACGGTTGGACTTGACGATCTTAAAAGGTCTTTTCCTGAAGCATATTAAGACACGGACTTCAGGAGATCGTGCAGCAGAAATCCCCGTTTATTGTCACACAGTGCCTTTTATAGCCCGCGATAGCAACAACACTTCCTCTAAAAGTTTTCCACCAGCTGTTCACAACAGATACACACACAACCCAGCATATTCTGGCCACGCATCCTTTTCTCCTGATTGGCTTGATCACACGTTGTTCATGCACTTGTGTTTTCCCAACCTCAAGGTCAGCCAAATCAGCATAGCAATGCTTATAAATATCTAAAGGGTAGGGGTCAGGAGGATGGGGCCAGACACTTTTCAGTGGTGCCCCACAGCAGGACAGGGGGCAGCAGGCACGAGGTGTAACACAGGGATTTCCACCTCAACATCATGAAAATCTTCATGAGTGAGGGTGAAAGAGCACGGGAACAGGCTGCCCAGGGAGGCTGTGGAGTCTTCTTCTCTGGAGACTTTCAAAACCTGTCTGGATACATTCCTGTGTGACCTGCTCTAGGTGAACCTTCTTTAGCACGGGGTTGGACTAGATGATCTCCAGAGGTCCCTTCCAACCCCTACCATTCAGTGATTCTGTGAAAACCTCAGATAAAAAGTAAAGAATCGCTTCTGAAATTACTGCTGATCAAGAATTGAATTCAACCATGAAGGACACTAAAGGCCTGAGATACAAAAAGAGCCAGTTAACTTCAGTAAATTGTGAACCCCTCAATTAGGATGACAGATTTTTCTAAGAAGCACTAACACAGTCACAAAAGAGTTTGAGTCAGCTGAAATTTTAAGGTTTTTTTAAAAATTACTTGATGCATACAGATCCATTGCCTAGAAGCAGCAAATAGTCACTGATGCCCAGATTTAAACCTAATTACAGAATGAAAAAAGAGTAGAGCTTAACACAAACAGGAATTTGGAAAATGCAAAACCTTTGCTACAATAATCATGTAATTCAATAGTTATGGACTGGATATTGTAAGTCTTTTAAATCTACAAGTATATGAAGGGAACAAACTAAGGTATTTTCTCATTCTTACTTTTCTTTGGTCTGGCAGAGAGAAGAAATCAGGACAGTTTGGATTCCCAGATCGAAGACCACACATGTAGTCCTGTCCTGAGCCCTCCAAGTCCTCATGACTGCAGTTGTTCAACAAATCCACAGGGAATGACATCCTCTTGAGAAATAAGCAACATCATTACTGTAGGCAGTTTGAGATTCATGACACACAGCTTATCACATATTCATAATAATCATTTAACTAAAACTGTGGAACACCCACCCTCTGCTGCTCTCTAGAGCCCTCTATATCCAAGCCGGAAAAAGAGAAATGCTCCAGGCATTTAATTAGGATGGTGTCTATTAATACCCAGTCTATAAAACAATAGATGAAACCAATCTCTGTCTATAAGCAGGAAAAGATGGGTTTAGCCCGTAGATGTCCTCAGACCCAAATGTTGCAGATTTCCAACATCCAAGACCCTTGCAGGCAGTACATGTACTACAGGCCACATGCTGCCTTGAGGTGGCAGGCTCAGTTATCTCCTCATAGCTAACAGCTTTAAGGCCACAGATTAAGCAGCAAGTGGCTGGCCAAATAAAAAGTAAACAGCTCAAAAGGTAACAAGGAAGAGGAGGTAATTTGTTGGAGACTTTGCAATTAAATCCATCTCTGAAGCCAAAGCATGGTTCAGAACTTCTCTCAACAACCGGACAGTTAGCATGCCTACCAGCTGGTTGTTTCCAAAAGCATTTCAACTGTGAACAAGAGATGTTACAAACTTGTTAAAAACAATAGCCTACACACTGAAAAGGTACTTTAGGCAGGTGACAAGACAAAAACTAAAGCACATAGAGGCAACAGGTTCTTGAAAGCTCTGAGATTCAAATTTTCCTTGTCACAGTGGCACCAGAATAAGACGAACAAGAGCTCTGGGAATACACTGTATGCTCTGCAGCTAAGGCTCTTCCAGGTCTACAGCACTACTGACAGAAACCACTCAGCTCCTTCAATACAAACTCTCACAAGCATGAGCTACCACAAGTTCAGAACACAGAAATTTAAAACTCCTAGTCTCCACTAAACTGTCTTTTTTTCATTTTATTTTTAATCCTAGTCTCCAACATTTTTTTCCCCTTTATCTTCAGCCCCCTCCTTTTAATCCATCATTCAGTGTTCTATTGACACAGGTAAATGAAATGCAAACGAACTTTATTTCAACTCACCCAGCAGCAATTAAAAAGTTTGCATTGTAAAAGGTTTTTAATAGCAAGAACATACTACTATTAAGTTGCTTGAATAGATGAAGGTGCTCCTTCTATAATAGAATGTTTTTTCCTGTTAAAATTGAAAAAACATACTTGCAAAGGACAGTGAAGTCATGTCAGACTGCTGAATGTCATTTAAAAACTGCTGATGAAAACACTAATGCTTGCCCTGAATGCCATTGTTTAGATATAGATACACATTCCCCACAGTCTTTTCCTTTCAAATTCAACTCATTCCTTCTCCTTAGCTATTATTTGGATTTTCTTGTCTTTTCTTCCAGTCCCTCACATTCCTTGTACTATTGCTCACTGCCCTTTCATATGTTTAGCCGAATCTCTTCATTCCCCACCTGGTTCTTCCAGAATGAGGCTTTAGCATCTGGTTAGCTGCAACAGGCCAGGTAAATTCTTCTTTAAAGGGAATGCAGACACATGAAAACCAAAAAATTTAATTTCTGTATGCTAGCAGAAAGGGGAAACCCCATCCACGATTAAAGAAATACCTAAGTGCTTGGATAGCTCTGAGAGTAACAGACAAATTGAGCTGAGCTTTCATTATTACATGACAAACAGACAAGCAAGCCACAAGCTATAACTGAAAGCCTCTAGGTAATAATTCCTGACATTTTTTCAGAATAATGCAGGACCAAAGCAAAGAACATGCAATAAGAAATTCAGTAGATTAGCTGAGTTCCAACCACCTCACCACTATGAAAATAAAAGTAACAACCATACCTTTGCTTATAAGCAAGAGAGATTAAAACCTCTTTTCTGCTAGTCAAACTCATTGAATTACCCTAAAAATAATTCAAAGATCTCTTTTCTGTTTATCTGTTTGGGTTACGTAACACTTGCATATAGCGTACTTTTATCCCCTCCAAACTCACTTAGTATTTTTTGACTTTTAATCTTATTTTATTTACAGAAAATGAGTTATGCAGAAAAAACCCAATACAGAACAATCTTCGAGACTAAACAAAAGAAAGCCTACTCAGCAAAAAATAAAATAAATAGCCACCTATCACTTGTGCCATGCAGCATTGACCATGTAAAGCGACAAGGTCTCAAATACTTGTATGACATAATTTGTCTGTGTTGATGAGATCAGAAATATTTCACTACATTAAGTTCGCTAGATGCCTGAAGAAGTCATCAACTACACAAAGCTACCAAATTACATTAAAAGCATTAAACAGGTAATGAAAGTTACATGTCCCATGCCAATCTACAGCAGAGATAAGGAAGTAGTTCAACAGTCCAAAATGCAAGCATCTTCATTTTGAAAGACAAAATAACCTTAAGACAAACTTAATGGCTTCCAATAATAATAAATTAATACATTTCCCCTCATAAAGAACACAACTGGCCTGTCAGTTTCTTTAACGAGGCAAGAATACAGATGGCTCCACATCTAGACAGTCTCAAGTAATGCAAGAAAAAGAGAGGGGAAAAGGAGCTTTTCAGTTCCTCAACAAGAACATGACACATTTTTCTCCACAGAGACAATGGGAACAGCACAGGTCTCTGCCACACAGTCCCTCATGCCTCTTTTTGTTGCTCTAAGCCTCCATGTGTTTTACGACTGGAAAACTGTCAGGTCAAATCCTTGTCACATATTGTGGGACTGTGCTCTGCCCATGAGGTACCACTCCAATTGGTTAGCGAACAGTCAGGTTGACCAAGCACATCCAATGTAGCCTTAAGCAACCAAACCCATCACAAGCATTTATACAAATGGGAAATTGGAAGTATCTGTTTGGAGGGGGGACTAAATCTATTTTATTTTTTAAAATGAGGCAAATTATGCTTTTCATCTTTCAAGTGAAAGAAAATATTACTCGTCACAACCGAATCATTTCATATAATAGTATTAAAGATTTTATGTAATAAACTCACATGAGCAACATTTGTTTTAATATGGAATCATATTACTTTCCCCCTTGTCAACATTATGAAAGCTACTACGTGAGAAATGGCACATCCTTTTTTATGAACAGCTGTAGCACTAGAGGGTAACAAATCGATTCAAGGAAAATCAAGAGAAAATACATTTAACAAGATGAGTGAACACATTCCTGTGCAACCAAGGCAGCTCCTTATTCAAAAATATTTTACTCTAAGCACTAAGGTTAAAAAATTTACATATAGAATAAGTGGGCAACGTAGCAAACTCCTTTAATTATGAATTATAGCTGCAACACCCATTTCATCTTAAAAGTGCCTGAAAAAGATGCACAGTACGTGCAGCTTCCAGGTCACACATGGATTTATTTCAGTGCGAATCAAGAGGTATATTCATCCCCTTGCAGACCCATCAATACTGAATGCCACAAAATAGTAGAAAGATAAGCCAAAAGCTATATTGTTTCTTACAGCATGTCAGAGGGCTTAAATACAGCTTAAAACTGGTTTGGGGTGCCTTTCTCTTATGAGAACTGAAGCCTAAGTGGTTAGGCTGCCAGCCAAGGATTTAGAGGCATCACGATGAATTTCCAGCTCTAAGCACAGACTTCACGTGAGTACAGACAGGTTACTCAATCTGCCTGAAATCCTCATCTACAAACACAAACAATCATTATCTCAGAGAGATCAGTATGAGAAATACCTTACCAAGATCATGAGATGCCTTAAATTGTATGAAGACTTAAGAACTACTGAAAGCAGGCAATTGCTTAGAGCACTGCCTAATGGCAGAGTAAATCTTCCTAAAAAACAAAAAAACCCACAAAAAAAACACAACAAAAAAACCCCAACCAACAACAACAAAAAACAACAAAAAACCCCAACCCACAACGAAACAAACAAAGAAAAAACCCAACCAGAACAAAAACCACCACAAAACACACCCAAACCATCAAAGGACTTTTCAACATAAAGTAACCAGGACAGATAAACATGCCTTGCATGACAAATATGTGCAAAACAAAAATCAACAGCAACACAGCAGGTGAACAACCTTCAGACTTAAATTTGTGTTTAACAATAAGTAACTATGATTTAATCGGGGGGGCTGGCGGTATCACTGAAATTTAATGATTAGAGGACACTGAGGTGCTCAAGCTCTGACCCGCAGCAGTTTTCTGCTAAACCAGGACAACTAACCCAGCCCCAGTCCTGTGATGTAGTATAGGCCTACTCAAACAAGTAAACAGTAGTAGTGCCTGATCTAAACTTCATCTATTTAAACAAGTGCTGAAGTTTTGGATCACAGAACTTCAAGGACTGACATGCATTTCTCATGAATCATCACGTACCTTGAACAAAGTTCTATCTTAAATACAATCCTAACATGATCTCTTGGACTAGCTATAAACAACACCTGGGGTAGTATCATGAGACATAAAAACCTAACTAAATATATATCTCTATACTGACTAGATGCTGGTGTTCCAGAGGAAAAAACAAGACAGGACTGCAAAAGTCCTGACCCACACTCCAGAACCAGATGTGACAATGCACCAAACCAGCAATTATCTTAATCAGAGCAGCAGGAATGGAATTTCCATTTTGCTGTGTTAGTTTCCCACCATGCAATGTCCAATGGCTGGTTTGTTGAAAGCTGTGAAGCTACATAAAAGTTGAGAAAAAAAAATTTTTTATGAAATAGTATTTTTAGTCTTCTAGCTTCAACTACAAAAAAAAGCACATCACACCTGTCACTTCTAAGATTGTTAAATTCTATTAACACTAATTCTATCAACAGACAAATTACATAAATGCTTCTTCGCTTAGCCTACTAGTTGTCACATATGCAAAACACTTCCATTGCTTTTGTTTCTTCCTTTATTCAACAACAAATACTTTAAATCGGGAGGGGTTGTTTTTAAATGCTTTTTCTTGTCTCTGTTCAAATACATTCAGAAACACTGAAGTAAAGACGTTGTTCATACTTTTCTAAAATAAAAATAAGTACATTTTTAAACCTATGCTAAGATAATCATTGAAATATGTATAGAGTGCCTGCCTGTTTTATTATGAGTCTTGCAGTTTGAAATACATGGAGAAAACCTGTTCCATAACTACCAATTTAGACCCCTGTTATAAAAAAGCTTTTATGCTCTATAAATGTCCCCATCTCTTTTAGAGCTCTGTCCATAAAGAAAGAAAGAAAGAAAGAAAGAAAGAAAGAAAGAAAGAAAGAAAGAAAGAAAGAAAAGAAAGAAAAGAAAGAAATAAATTTCATTTTCCCTTCAAAAGCCTTTCCCTTTAATTTCAAGAAAGAAAAAGAAAGAGAAAGAAGAGGCTAGAAACTAATACAAACCAGCTTGCAGTCACTGAAGGGTGTGGTAGTGAAGGAGGGAGAGGGCACAAGGTATCTGGCAAGGTTATGGTGTGTACAAATGCTTCAGTCTAGTTCATTAGTGAGGCAGTTTATCTCTACTAATGGTGCATTACTGCCCATCAGTGTGGAGCAAGATTGATCAACAGGTGATAGGAACCCCCCCAAGTCATTACCATTGCACACTAGCCATATGCCAAGACAGTGACCTCAGGTCTCCTGACACTTCCCAGTTTAGCAGCCTTTCTGCTCTGCCCACCTGCAGCTTGGACCAACCCGACTTGGCTGCTGTGTCCCAGGCCAGATGATTTATGAAGTTAAACAGTTTTTGGAAGGCTCTTTTTGTCCACAAGCAATATTCAGTCAGACCTCTGTTTCAGGCCAGGGGAGACCGAGTTACCAGACTCCTTCCCGTGATACCTGCTACAGCAGGACCTGGGAAGCTGATACTGCTCATAAATCACACCAGCAGGGGAGAGGCCTTTATCAAGGCCACCCTTTTGTCTGTTCTGTATCCGATTACCATGATTCTGCAATAAAAGCAGAAATATTGTTGACTTCCACAGTAATTTACTACAGGGAAAAATCAGGCGGTAGGTTCAATACAAACTTGACAGCTATAACTAGCGCTCAGTGGTGTGGTGAGGAAGCTTGACCTTCTTGCCCTACAGGAAAGGCAGATAGGATTGCTTATGGTGTTTTGTTTTCCTTCTGTTCCTCGTCTGTCACCTCCCTCCTCATCGCCTCCCAATTTCCCTTTAATTTTCCTTACATAGCTTTTGGTACTTCTCTTTTCTCCAGACTTGGAAGAGAAGGAAGGAAAAAGTAAAACCAGAGGACAAATGGCTCCTGGAGGAAGGCAGTCCTTCAGCCACCAGAGACAGAGATCTGTGTTTTCTGAGACTGGCAGGAGACAAACAAAGGAGTGGTGGAACCTGTAATGTGAAATGTGTATGCAGAACTGGAATTCAAGTTCCCAAGAAGACACAGTTAATTTCACGCACACCTTCCCAGTGAAGGACTAGTGAATAGTTAACTAAGACTTTTAATTGACTTATTACAAGCTCATAGTGATTAAAAAAAAATAAATTCAGTGTCTGGAATTAAAGCTTGCCTGACCACATCTCTTTCCTGACGCGGTCTGATAACTGGTGGGCTCTTACAGTAGAAATACTTTCCTCTCTCCTGATAGTCCCCCATCATTTTCTTCATCTCCTTCATCTATTTCTCCTCCTCCAATTCTATCTCCACGAGGAGCCTGTGGCAGGGTAGAAAGCCTAGACACACGATATGTGTAGCTAGACTGCCTTTCATACACCACCAGCTACTGCAAAGACTATTTTTTCCATCACACCTTGCAGACACAGTTTGCAGTATGAAGGAGACAGAGGTTCTCTACAGTCTGAACACTGATGGGAATTACCCATTCTGATCCACGGGTGCTCCGCAGACATCTGCGTCTCCAAGCAGCTTTTCTTTGAACAAGAAAGACAAGCAAAGGCTAATACGTGGGCCACTTCGAGGCAGGCTGTAAGCAGACTAGATGAATCACTGTTGTTTTACAAGATGCTTCAGTGCTAAACGTGGATGGATGTGCCTGGAGGAGGAACAGCAAAGCAGCTGGGGCTTGGCGTGGTGTGTTTGATGCTTTGTACGCTGGACTAGGAGGGAGGTGGTCGTATGGAGGTGGGTTCCTGGGGTGTGCTGCTCTGCCCAGTGTAAAATCAGATCTACACTGTGAAAAAGCCCAAACTGTGCCCAGCCCATGCCAGGGACCAAGGTCACATGGAGCTGCCTTGGCACATTAGGAGAAGTGGTGAACCAGCTCCGTTTGGCTCCCAGCACCAGAACCCTAGACAACCTTTGGCTCAACAAATGAGCATTTCAGGAGACTCAAGTAGTACCAGTTTTTCTCCTGTAAATGCTTAGTTGTTGTGTGGGGCTCACTTTTGGCATAAGTGAGGACATACTGAAAGGCTGCAGGCTCATGCCCTTCTGAAGAGGTTGTGATGGGGACAGGAGGAAAGCATCTTCTGATGCCTGATTTGTCTAGAGTACGAAATACAAAGTAGTATTTTTTTTCTCAGTCCATGGTTTGACACCTTTCCTTTTCATTTCTTTTACTCCAGTGGCCAAGACCTGAGCTCATTTGCCACACGTGCCAAGGAGGGATCTTCAGAAGATCATCACAACCCCTACAACTGTCTCTCCTCAGCTCCCATTTCTTCAGCTGATGGATTCAGGGCACGTTGCAAACAGCATTGCAATGGCTGTACCTAACCCCTTGGAGATGTCAAGGTGTTTAAGGAACCCCTCTTCATCTCTTCCACTACTTAGGAGAGCTTGTATCACATTTGTGTGGCAGCCTGCAAGGAGAGCAGAGGGCAAGACACCAGCAGGTTAGCACCAGCAGCTTGTATTCATCAGACAGGCGTACAGTAAGTTAATGGTGGGGAAGCAGAGAACTGAAAATACTTTCTTTGAGAGCTAAATCCCTCTCAGTTCAACACTTCAGATGTCAGTTCTACTGCTTTTCCTCCTCCTTTTTTTCTTATCATTGGTCTAATTGGGAAGTCACCCTGCGTTCTCAGCTGAGTCTAGGTCCCATTGCCTGGGCTCTGGTGCAGGTGAGCACTATCTCAGTGCAAATTCACACTGTCATGTGCAAATACGTACCGGTGAAGTAAGCCTGAGGGCCACCTATCCTACTGCTCTTGCACAAAGAGGTGGAGGCATTTGAGCTGATCTGGTTCCAAGATCTACCATAAGTGAAGATAAGGGGCACATTCAAAGGAAATTGAACCCAGCTGGTTTTGAACCCATCTCAGGACAGCACTGGTAATCCTCAGGAGGAAAGTGTCTCACCCCTGGGTGTCAGAATGGGGGATTGGTCACCCCTCCCCAGCAATACGCCCCAGCAATAGGAGCTGTGGGGCACTGTGACTCTTCTAAGATCTCACCACTTCATCTACCTGGCAAATCAAGCAAGCTGAAAGCCTTGCTCTTCAGGGTAAATCAAGAAAAAAATGGAACTAAAATTGACAGCAGTAGTTATTTCAGTGGAATGGTGTATTCCTAGCAGTGTAACTGCATCCACTGCCTTTACACAGCGTGCAATAACGTTATTAGGTTTCACAACGTGTAATAATGATTTTTATGCAACACAACAACTGCGCATTAGGGAGGGGAATTGGTTCCCGTTACAGAGCCAGCACAAATCTTGGGCCGGTACTTCATACCTGACAGCACATCTGTTGGGCCTCAGGCCTGGGCTGTAATCCAGTCAGAGCTGGAAAATAGCCTAGGGTAGTGATTTTATCCCATGTGACTGCAGAGGTGTCCCTGTGCTGCCTCCTGCCCCACGCCTTCCTGTATGGGCAGCATCACCAGACCACAAAGAAACCCAGTGCACAGCTCATCCCTGCACCTAAACAGCCTGCATAGCACAGAGGAGGAAAAAACCCTTTTGTTGAGTTGGAAACAGCTCTAGCTCCCTTGGTGAAAACTGTTTAGGAGCTAGGATGTGCCTACAATGCATGAACTTGCACGGGTAGGAAGGAAATGAGCAGCACGGCATGATACCAGGGAGGATGAGCCACCATGGAACTGGGTGGCTAAATAGGGGCCAGTAAAGGAATACTAAGGGAGAGGGATCTTAAAAGTCCTCTTTGACCACCCAAATATCCTCTCCCTAGAGCAACTGCGCTCCTCATCCAAATGTTCACTGTGCCCAAGTGCAGCTGAGGACATATAAGTTGGATGACACAGAGCCTGGCACAATTTACCCCTTAGCATAGAGGGGACAAATCATTTCCACCATCATGTCTCCTATTTTTGCCTCTGACGACTGCACCAAAGCCCTGGTAGCACACGCTGGGACAGGGCAGAGCACTGGGCAGCTTGCTTCTCCTGCCATGCAGTGGGGAGCTGTAACAGAAGTGCAGCCCTGGGCTCTGGCACATCCAAAGCTTGGCTTAACCCTGCCCAGCCAACAGCATCTCATGTCCTGCTCTTGAAAACATAATTGTGACAACAAGTATTTTATGATCTCAGAATAAATAATTTTTTTTTTTTCCACTTTTCCTCCAAGCAGGCTTGTTTTAAATGCCACTTACTCTGTCTCCACTGTTAATGAGCAGGAGTTGACCCATTTATTCTCTGTTGCACTTTCTGCAGCAAATCATGGCTTTACTGCAAAGATACAGACTATTAGAGCCACGATTTCATTGGCAAGATTTTTTTGCTTGTGAACCCATTAGTATTTTCCCCGAACAGTTTTTCCTCCTTCATCTTGCTAGAATAGAGAATTGCTCTTTTGCAGGTCTGTTCTTTCTGCTATTCCCTTGGCTTGAGTGAAATATATATGAGATGACTCAGAGTTTGAACTCTCAGTATATGTTTCTAATACAAAGTCTCTGTGTGTCTGGGGACCTAAGACAGATATTTAATATTAGATAAGAAATACTGATGACATCATGCCTTTGATTTCTTTGCTGGATGTCTGTGCAGCTGGAAGTCTGCTGAAGCTGTTCAGCCAGAACAGTCTCATTGCATTTAGGATGCTGCTTAATATTCAGTGTAGGTACAGAGCAGCGGGCAGCCACTGGTCCTCTTGGGTGGTGCTTAGTGGGAGTGCACACTGGAGCTTTTAACCCTGGCAAATCCATACAATAACACATGTGTAAGGGTAAAGGAGCTTGCAAGGAAAACTAGGTTTTCTAAGACCTTTTTGTGCAGCTGCTGCATCCCCTGGACAGCAAAGCTCTAAGCAGAGCGTGTCAGCGTGAGGGTCAGCAACCCTTATCCCACAGGCCACCCTGCACATGTTGATTTATGCTCCCTCAACACACACGCACATGAGAGGTTGAATTTAGCCTCGCCACTGGTGACTTCAGCTTCCCACAGCAGCAGATGCCGGCGAGTGCATCCAAGCAGAAGGAAGCACACACACAACAGCTTCATTTTTAGCTTTACAGCTTAAAGAAAAAAGAAAAAAAAAAGACATGCCTTCATTTTATTTTGAAACATGACTAACTAAAAGCTCATATGCATGGAGGGAAGCTTCACAAAAATCAGACTCCTGCAGCAATACCTTTTAGTCGAGAGCATTTTGATGACATTATGGTGACAAATTTTCAGCCTTTCCTACGATTTTATACCTTCCCACACAGCAGGTGTTACCCAAAAAGATCTAAGAGAGATATTAGCATGGATAAACAGGGCATGAGACAGGAAATAAAATCTAATTGCTGAGAAACGAGGCAAAGTGCAGTACTTGCACGTCAGCAGAAACAGTCGGCACGTGGGGAGGCTCACCGAGGGGTCCAGCAGGTTCCTCATTCCTCAAAAATGGCAGTCAGCCTTGAAACGTCTTCCTAAAGGTTAGTCTCCAATTCAGCCAGGAGTTATGAATTTGCTGCAAGCACTATCGGCTTCATTGCTGTGCTCTGCATAGAGGAAACCATCCTCAGTATCACCCTGGGCTTGCTAAAGGGCCTCTAAGAAACACCTAGCCATGCTGCTGTTATTCCTCCAATTAGGGACAAGAGTTAACATCCAGGTGGGCACAGAGCTGATGGAAGCAGCTTTTGGGCTTCATACAGCATACTTATGTTGCTGTTACTTTTATTTTTTAGCCCTTGTCAGCTGCACCTCCTAATTGCCCTAAACGAATGATGAGCAAATGTGCAGATTATGGTCTCAAGTTCCATCATGGGAGGTTTAGGTTGGATTTAAAAAGCAATTCGTTACTGAGCGAGGCGTTGAGCAATGGAACAGGCTGCCCAGGGAGGGGGTGGAGTCACCATCACTGGAGGGGTTTAAAAAACGAGTAGATGTAGCACTTGAGGCTGTGGTCTAGTGGTTAGGGAGATGTTGGGATGAAGGTTGGACTTGATGATCCTAGAGGTCCTTTCCAACCATAATAATTTGAGCCTCCAAGTGATTTTGGGGACGTCTGTGCCCCCCTCCAGTGCCCGCCGGCCTTCCCCCGAGCGTGCAGATGGCTGAATATTAGAGCAGCTTTTGCAGCGAGGCGGTGGCAGGAACAGGGCATGGAAAAGACCCTTTCTGCAGGAAGATTTACAATCCACCTCCAAACCCTCTAAAGGGGTTAAATAACGCGGCGAGCACGGGTTTCTTGTGGAAAAATGACTCACAGGAAGGATGGCAACAATGCACTGCTATAAAATATTAAACATAATAGGTCTCTCTGCCTTGGACTGAAAGAATAAAAAACAAGGTAAGTGGACCTGCGTTTTTCTCCTGGTTCTCAAAGTCACTAATGGCCCTCTGGGTCTGGGAACAGATGTCAACAGCATACTGCAGGTACCGCAATTTACTCGCTGCAAATTATTGCCTGGCATTTAATTAAAATTTTATTGTGGCGATTCCCATCAGCTCTCTCCGCAGCACCGAGCGGAACAGACTGGAGGGAAAAGTGGATCTTTCGGAGCAAACCAGCCCAGTTCATCAATAAAATGCTGTAGCTCTGAAAGAGGAAAAGAAAGTGTGTGGCAAGAGGTTTGGTTATCTGACGTGTTTTCCCTGCACAGGGGCCCCCAAGTGCTGTTCCTGGCACCCACGCCTGATCTGAACCAGTATGAAGTCGGCTGTGGGACAAGTCCAGCACGTGGATGGTCTTTTTTCTGCTTCACGGGTCGCATGGGATCCCTTTTGGAGCCGAGGATGGAAGAACCAGACTCAACAGGTCACTCGTCCAGCTCTGAAGGAAAGCGCTTGGACTACAGAAAGCTCTTCATTCGCTGTTTCACTTCCCACGTCACAGACCCTCTAGGAATAATCTCAACCTGGAGGGAAGATCTGTCCAGCCAATGAAAACTCAATGTTTTGTGGTTTTTTTGTTCCCCTGCAATGGCAAATGACTATTCTTGCTCCCATTATAGCAGCTGGAGCCACTGGGGAGCTGGAGGGACCCAGTGCTTTCAGTGGATGAAGCAAAGGGATCCGGTCTGCTCAGTCCCAGCCTGCTGATCTGTGCATGTCACTGTGTCCAGACCTCGTGCTCCTGTCCAGCCCCCAGATGAAACTACCCAAGATCACATTTTCTCCTGTCCTGCACACTTTTCTGGTGACTTCTATAAAAGCCAGTATCAACAGGCACAATTGTAGGAGACTCAGCAGCTCTGGCTCTCACACACAAGCTCCCATCTATCCAGAAGCTCTGGCAATGGTCGGGTGTGCAGAGATCCTCTAAGTGCCCCTGGTTGTAAGAGAAGAAGAGAATCCCACAGGTAACTCATGAGGTATCTCCTCCCGGAGATGGATATATCACATATACAGGGACTCCAAATCCACGAGCAAACCAACACAGCCAAGGAAGGAAATGGTCACATCCATGCTCGATTATCCTAAACCTCAATGTCTTGCTACCAGCTGAGGCCACTCATGATCCTTAAAAAAAAAAAAAAAAGGGGGGGCGGGGCGGGGAGAAGGCAAAAAACAAAACAAAAACATCCTCAGCTCCTTGTGCATTTAGAAGAGCTGTCCCCTGATACCTGCAGACATCTGCTGGAAGCCCTGAAGCACAAGACCCGAGGAAAGCAGAGTTTTCGTGCTGAGCTCCGGGTGATGCAGGATGCGAAGGAAAACAATGGCAACCCCTCTCTGTCCACAGCTGGAGGAAAAAGAGGCTTAAGCACACAGCAGCTCCAGTGTCAGGACGGATTAACACCATCATCTGCCCTACAGCTCACAGCACTGGGGAAAACACAGCTCTTTGGGCTTAAAACTAAGGGTCTCTGAAGACCTGAAATACCCAGGGGCAAAGGAGAGATCAGCACCGTTCCGGAGTCTCAGAGGTTAACACAGGCACAGCTGAACTGCTCTAAACAAAGCTGCAAAACCTCCCCTGCTAAAGGTATCTGTTGATGCTTCACGTCCCCGAGCAACTGCTCTGGGAAGTCAGGGGAGACAGAGCTAGAATGATGGATGCAAAATTAAAAGCTCAATAAATAATTAACCGCTGAGGTCATCAAACTGTACGAATCTGTCCATCTCGCTCTCCGCTCTCCTGCTAATCAGAGAAGTCTCTGTTTCAACGGTGGCTGAAGTGGTCCTGGAAGAACCATAATTCCTGCACCCACGGCCATGGAGCTTGTACGGGGTGCCATATAAATCGATAGTAATAAATCATCTGCTGAATGCTGTGAAGACTTTAAGAGTGTTAAGCAAAGCGAATGCCTCCAGAGATCCCAAAATAAAGTGAGAGGCGAGTTTGAGTAACTTAGTGAGGCAATTATTAAAATGCATAATCACAAACCATCAAATATGTATAGGACAGACAAAACCTCCTTTCCTCTTTCCGGCAGCAGCCTCTCCACAAGTGCCAAGGGGAAGGAACACTCTTCAGTACCAGAAATAAAAGCACAGGGCACATATGAAAGCCAGTAAACCCACCTCCCCACCCGGCCACCACGACCCCTTCTCTTCCCCCTGCCTCTCCCATTGAGCGTTGCCTTCAGTGGTGACCTCCCCTCAAGCTGGGACCACGCAGCCAGTTTTTCCAATATATCTGCAATTTCCAGTATGCAGTGGTGTTATTCTGATGCTAATGAGGCGGTTAACGACAATGAACATGAATGCGCAGAATGGAAGAGGTTTATCCCATGATTGGTGTGTTCCAAAGCTCGTGGCATCCTCCAGAGACAGGCTGTGGAGCGAGGGGAGCTGGTGTGATCCAGTGTGGCACGTCCTGGCACTGCCACCAGCAGCTGTGGCACGATCCAGTCTCTGGACTGGGTCAGATCAGCTGCTTAGCCAGGAATAATGACATCCCTCCCGGTACGTGAAGCACAAAGAGAGGAGACATAGTAGGTTTATTCCTACATCTAAGGAGGAATTGGGGAAATTTAACAGCTCAAACTGTTGAGGGTTGGTGGTTAATGTTTGCACAAAATGCCAGTGCTTCACAGCCTGGCACAAGTGCTCAGCATCTCTCTGCTTTGTGCTGCACCTACAGACTGAGTTTCAAAAGTTCTCCAGAAGTTTCTTCCCCAGTTGTCACCACATCCATGCAGAAATGTCACGTTATCTGTGAGGAGTACCAGGCTACCTGGTTAAGCACAGCCCATGCACATCATGCTATTACCATCTAATACATTCCAGTAAGAGCAGGCTGACCAGCTGAGCTGGCAGCAGATGAAGGTCCTCACCGCTGTCTTTGGACAGAGGACAAAACCAGCCTTGTGCCCACGGGCTGCACGGCCTGGGAGGTGCCCACTCCAGTTGTGCACCATCCCCTCCCAGCAGTTACATCCCATGGGCTTTACTCCTCAAATCCCACCTGCACTCCAGGAGCCCTTCACTGCACGCAAAGGTGCGGCACAGAAACCCCAGAGCCAGGGTGAGGTCCCCAGGGCAGGCTCCTGGCTGGAGGTGGCTCTCCAGCAGCAGCGGGTCCAGAGGGTCTCCCACACACAGCCCTCCCCCCACGCCACGGCACACAGCAGATAGATGCTCCTGCATCTCGGCACGTTGGCATCCCAAATCCAGCCAAGCTGGTCTACTCATTGTGGCCACAGTAGAGTAGGACACCCATAAATGCATCTAGAAAACCCCCCTCACAATAAATGACCTGCATCTGGAACTTCTATTTCCCCAAGACAGGGCCCAGACCATCACTACTCTGCAGGCAGATTCCATCTCTCTTAAACTCTTTTTTCGCCTCTTTAAAAGAAAATCTGACATTTTTTTCCCCCAAAAACACCACCATGCAGCGCAGCACCGGAGTCCAAACACCAAAACGCCCCTTTTCCAGCGCTGCACTGAGTGCTCTTCTCTGCCATTTCAATTTAGCTGTTTCTTGACTCCCTTAGAAACACAGCTGGTAAAAATCTCCTGAAAACACTGTTCCCTATTAAAGTGAGCCCTTATGAAACCAGTATCACAGCCACTTGCTTAATGTATTTCTCCCTAGAAGAACTTACAGTATTTCCTTGATGAACCCCCAAGCCTAACAGTTTCCACAGTGATTACAGAAAAAGCAGCGGTGCCAGAAATAACACTGTTAAATGGAAAACATCCCCTCTGCTGGCTCTCACCCCCCTCAACCCCTCACCAAGAGCAACTGGGCTCACTGGGGACAATTCCCCACGGTGACAGCCCAAGCACTGAGTAGTCACCCCAGTGTAAATGCAAGCGGAGATGGAAATTGAGACAAAATGCCACTTTTTAAGTTGGGGTGTTGGTGGGGGCACATGGGCAGGTACCCCCTACACACAGGTGTAAAACAGCCTACCCCTGAGTAGAGGCATAATCTGGGACCATATTCCAAAAGCAGCTTCCCCAGTACAATATCCCAAATACCTCACGTCGAAAGCAGGGACAAAAGGACCACCCCAGAGGGCGGGTCCTGCCTTGGGAAGGGCAATTTTAGTTCTGGGGCAAAAGCAGCGCAGAAAACCAGCGAGGATCAGAGCTTCTCTAGCCTGCCCCTCCCCTCAGCACTCACATTCACTGGGTTCTCTGAGGTCCGAGGCGTGCAAAGCTGCAGTTTCCACCCGCGTGAAGCTGTGTGTGTCTTTCCAGGACGCTGCCGCGCTCCTCTCCCTGGCTGCGGGCTGCGGGCAGCAGCGTCTGCACCGCTGCTGGGATGGGACTGACCTCTCTGACTGACTCCCCTCGTTTATCTACCAAAATAGAGGCTTTCAGCAAACACCTTTCCAAAGCTATTTTCGGCAACAAGTGCCCTCACCAGCTTCAAAATCTTTCCTGGGTTATTGCTCGCAAGAAAAGAACAAAATTAACTTATTTTGGGTTTGTTTTTTTGTTTTTAAACCTGAACTCTTTGCTCACCACCAAGGCACCAGTTCCTGCCCTCCTCCCACACCCTTCATAAGCATCTGTTCAGCTCTTGGTCCCCGTGTCCTTTCAGAGTCCTCAGCAGCCAGGAGCCTCCTTTCACCTGGGAAGATCTCAATACATTTATCTGTCTAAAAAAGGACCGTGTTTGTCACCTTGATTTGCACTAGAAATTATTAAAGTCCACGAGCAACCTACTGGTCAGTTAGGAAGGTATCTCTCTAATTTAAGAGAACAAAAATGGGTTCAAAAAGGAAAAAACCCACAACCCTAACCAACAACATCCAGCTTTGGGGTTTTTTTGCGAGAGGTTTGGTGCTTGACACCACTGACCCATCCACACCCAGAGGCCAGATACAGCCCCGGCCGCCAGCGAAGATTTATTTCCAGTGCAGAAAAAAATGGGATTTGGGGATTTCTGTTGTATTCCCAGACTTCATTTCTGCCTTGACACCTGCTCACTTCCACAACAGGTAACTGCTGGTTTCCCCGCGGTGCCAAAGCACCTCCTCGCTTCTGAGTAACTCCAAATCCTGACCTGTGCAAATAGGAACACAAAGGATTTTCTAAGTGCAGCAAATCCTCCCAGGTGGACGACAGCTCGGAACAGGACGGAGGCAAGAGCAGCGGCCACGGCAGTGAGTCACAGAGCCAAGAAGCAACTGTATTCCGTGGAGACTGCAAGGCAACCAACACCTCAGCTGGGACTTTCCCTTAAACTTCTTGAAAGGCCTAAAACCTGCAGCACGCACAATAAAACCAACACCGTTGGCTTTTTTTTTCCTCCTTTTTTTTTCGCTTCAGCAAAAAAAAAAAAAAAAAAAAAAAGAGCACAGTGCTGCCTTCGGGTTCCGAAAAACCTCTCCAGTTTGGCAGCACTGGTTTTCGCCTGCCTCGCTTCGCTCTTTCCGAGCAGCAACAGGCGCCGTTCAAAGCAGGTCTGCGAAAGCAGCCAGGGCTGGGTTTTAATAACCGCTCCATGGATTCGGAAGGGTCACCTGAGCAGGGCTGCAAACCATGGCAGCAAACTCGTCAGGCAGTGAGTCATTACTGGAGGATGCTAGCAGAGGTGAAGATCCAGCCCGTGCTCGTCGGGTGTGAGGAAGATCTCAGAAGATTTTTACAGAATCACAGAATGGCTGGAGTTGGAATCATAGAATGGTGGGGGTTGGAAGGGACCTCTGGAGATCATCGAGTCCAACCCCCCTGCCAGAGCAGGGTCACCTAGTTCTACACGCTTAAGAGACCACTCTGGATTAAACATCAATAATTGCTGGCCTGTGTTCCTCACTACATAAGGGCCAATCTCATAAATCTTAGGTTCAGGCTTAAGTGGTGTGATTCGAGTGCTGGTGGAGGTTGTATTTATCTGGAATTTGAATGAGAGCCCAATACTACCTTGGGCCCAAAGACAAACTACTTGAACAGTCTGTACTAATGTAAAATTATACCAACAATCTACTTTACTTCGATGATTACAGATTTCAATATGTTTGCTTGTAGGATTAGTTGAAACACTAATCTGGGTTGCTTTTTTATGAGTGGTTCCGTTAATCATTCGGCATCCTATTTTGATTTCTTCTCCTACAGTTCCCTGAAGTTGCCAAGTTTCTTGTTTTTTCCATTCTTGCTTTGTATACACCTGGTTTCCGTGCATGACCACAGTCGATAGGTTTAAATTCTTTAAATCAGAATATTTCCCCATGGCTCCAGTAGACCGCATAAAGGCTTGGGACCATATGTCTTCCCTAACTTCCCAACTTAAGGCTACAATTATGACTATAAAAAAACCAATCTTCTGGGTTATACTTGCGTGCCACCATAGCATATTCATTTTTTTCGGGTAAACTTCAATTTCAGTTCATCATCACCAGGGGTCACTTTCCAAGGGGCCTCTGGAGCCTTCTTTACCCGAGTATGGTGAATCCAGGCACTCTGTTCTCTGATCTTAATCGCAGTGTAAGTGGTGAGAAGTACCTGGAATGGTCCTTTCCACTGTGGTTCCAGAGTATCTTCTGTAAGAGACTTAACATATACATAATCTCCAGGCTGAATGTCATGTACAGGACCATCCAAGCCTCGACATCGGGTTCCAGCCACATGTTTTTCAATTTCTCTAAGCTGTTTGTCTAAAGCAATCATATATGAGGTTAACGTCTCCTCCCCAGTTTGGGCAGATACTCCTTCCTGTACCCCATATGGTCTCCCATAAAGTATTTCAAAGGGACTTAGTTCTTCTTTAATTCTGGGCTTGGTCCGAATTCGTAACAATGCAAGTGGAAGAGATTGCGGCCAGGGTAGGTTAGCTTCTTGCCCTAGTCTCACAATTTGCTGTTTAATCAAATGATTCATTTTCTCTACTTGACCACTCGACTGGGGGTGGTACGGAGTGTGGAGTTCCCAATCTATGCCTAAATGATGGCTAATTTGTTGTACCACTCTTGAAATAAAATGTGGTCCCCTGTCTGATGATATTGTGGCTGGAACCCCGAAGCGCGGTATTATTTCTTGTAGTAATGCTTTGGTTACTTCCTGAGCTTTAGCGGTTCTAGTAGGAAAAGCTTCTGGCCATCCTGAAAAAGTATCTGTTAACACAAGCAAATATCTATACCCCCCTTTTCTTGGAAGTTCTGTAAAATCAATTTGCCACTGCTGTCCAGGCCCATGGCCCTTCCCAATTTGACCCATTTTTGGTTTGGGGGTAATTTTGGGATTAGTCCGGAGGCAAAGATCACACTGTCGCGTTACCTGCACTACGGTTTCGTATAGATTTCTAGTGATAATTTTCCCAATTAAGTAGTTATATAAGGCATTTGTTCCCCAATGCGTTTTCTGGTGCTCCTCTCTTACTAGTGACCATAGCAAATGGGAGGGAATAACCAATTTTCCTTCTGCAGTGATAACCCATCCCTCTTGGTTAAATGTTCCCCCTTTATCTTTAATCAATTTCTTGTCCTTTTTGTTATATGTTGGCTTACCCTCTAGGGAAAGTTGTCCATCTGGGATCAAGGCTCCAGTTGTTATTACCTTAACTTTTGCAGCTTCTTTTGCCTCTCTGTCCGCCAGTTCATTTCCTTCTTCCAATTCTGAGCTCACCTTTTGATGTGCCTTAATATGCATGATTGCTACCTTCTCAGGTAGCTGGACTGCTTCCAACAGTCGCATTATTTCTTGTGCATGTTTGATGTTTTTCCCTTGCGAATTCAACAGTCCTCTTTCTTTCCAAATGGCTCCATGTGCGTGTACAACCCCAAATGCATACCTTGAGTCTGTATAAATGTTTATTTTCTTTTCTTTTGCTATCTCTAAGGCACGGGTTAGAGCGATTATTTCAGCCTTTTGTGCAGAGGTGTTCGTTGGCAGGGGTCCGGATTCTATTACTTCCCGGCAGGTGGTAACTGCATACCCAGCATGTCGTTTTCCACTGATGACGTAGCTGCTCCCGTCAGTAAACCAGGTTTCTGCATCATCGAAAGGGGTATCCTTCAGGTCTGGACGGCTGGAGTAGGTGGCTTCGATAGTCTCCAGGCAATCATGGCGTACTGGTTCCCCTTGATTTCCACTGAGAAAGGAAGCTGGGTTGACAATGTTAGTTACCACTATTTCTACATCATCGTGTTCCACCATGATGGCTTGGTATTTCAAGAACCTTTGTGGGGAGAGCCAGTGCCCACCTTTCACTTCCAACACCGCGGACACTGTGTGGGACACCAGCACAGTCATTTTCTGGCCCAGGGTGAATTTGCGTGCTTCTTGGATATTTAGCACGACTGCTGCAACCGCTCTGAGGCACCCAGGCCATCCTTTGGCTGCTGCATCTAGCTGCTTGGAGAAATAAGCAACTGCCCGCCGGTATGGGCCCAAGTCCTGTGCTAGTATTCCCAAGGCAATCCCTTGTTTCTCATGGGAAAATAGAAAGAATGGTTTACTCACGTCTGGAAGTCCTAGAGCTGGAGCTGACATGAGGGCATTTTTCAGCTGATTGAAGGCCCGCGTGGCCTCTTTTGTCCACTGGAGATCTCTGCTTTCCTTTGCAATGAGCTCGTATAGCGGTTTCACAAGTAGCCCATAATTATAAATCCATAATCTGCACCATCCTGTCATTCCCAGAAAAGTCCGTAATTCTTTCACGGTCTGGGGTTTAGGGGTCTGGCATATCGCTTCTTTGCGATCTTGCCCCAGAGTTCGTTGCCCGGCACTAACTTCATATCCCAGGTAGATCACTTTCTGTTTCACTACCTGAGCCTTTTTCTGAGATACCCTGTACCCTTGGAGTCCCAGAAAGTTTAAGAGGCTTACCGTCCAGGCTACGCAAGCTTCCTCTGTCCGGGTGGCTATTAAAAGGTCATCTACGTACTGCAATAGCTTCCCTTCTTCTGGTGGGGCTTCCCAAGACTCTAGATCTTTTGCAAGTTGTTCTCCAAACAGAGTGGGACTGTTCTTAAATCCTTGAGGCAACACCGTCCATGTGAGCTGAGTTTTGCGCCCACTCTTAGGGCTTTCCCATTCCAATGCAAAAATTTTCTGGCTGACTTCATGGAGAGGGAGGCAAAAGAAAGCATCTTTTAAGTCTAAAACGGCAAACCAAGTTAACTCTGGTGTTAAGCATGTTAACAGAGTGTAAGGATTTGCTACCACAGGATAGAGATCTTCAGTTACCTTGTTAACAGCCCGTAAGTCCTGTACCACCCGGTATGACCCATCAGGTTTACGAACAGGCAAGATAGGAGTGTTAAAATCAGACTGGCACTCTTTTAACAGTCCTAGCTGTAGGAATTTTTCAATTATTGGGCTAATTCCTTCTCTGTCTTCCCTTTTGAGGGGGTATTGTTTAATTCTAACTGGTTGTTTTCCCTCCTTGAGCTTAATCTGTATTGGGGTTGCATTTCTGGCTCTCCCAGGTACATCTGTGGCCCAGACTCCTGGGAACACTTGACTCATTATTTCTTCTCTAATTTCCTCCGCCAAGCCTGTAGTTGTTAGTATTAAGCTCAGTATTTCCACATACTGTTGGTCATTTACCTCCAGAATAATTTCTCCGTTCCTAAATATAATGGTTGCTTGTAATTGTTCCAATATATCTCTCCCTAAAAGTGCTTTTGGAGAGTTGGGTAAATATAAAAACTTGTGAATATCCCATTGTTTCCCAAATTTATATTTTAGTGGTTTGCAAAAATATGCTCTTTCAGATTGACCAGTTGCTCCTTTTACCACAATGTATTCATCCCCCACAGGCATTAAAGCTTTATTTTAAACCGAATATGCTGCTCCCGTGTCAACCAAAAATTCTATTTCCTTTTCCTTTTCCCCTAGCTTCATCATAACCAGTGGATCTGCTAGGGTAGAATCCCCCGGTCCTCTTCACTCATCTCCCACATGTGCGACCACCCTCCCTCTTTCTCAGTCTCCTCTGTTCTGGCTGTCTCCTTGTCTTCTTTCTGGGCACTGGTTCTTCCAGTGACCGAACTTTCTGCAAATCGCGCATTGGTCTTTACCTAGCCGGGGTGGGCCCTGTCTAGGAGGTCCTTGTCTGCGTTTTTCCCTATTCCCTTCTCTTACTACTGCTACTAATTTCTTCATCCCTTGCTTGTAACTTTCTTCTCGATTACTAAATACCTTCCAGGCTGCATCTAATAGAGTTTCCAGGTTCCTTCCTTCTGGTCCCTGAAGTTTTTGCAATTTACGTCTGATATCTCCTGTGGATTGTCCTAGAAACAAAGATACTAGCTGTTGTACCCCTACCTCGGTCTCGGGATCTAGCGATGTATTGCGGCACATTGCGTCCCTCAGACGATCCAGGAATTCGGACGGTGACTCGGAAGGACCCTGTTTTACTGCATACAAAGCTGACCAATTTATGGTTTTGGGAATGGCCCTTTCCACCCCTTTTGCTATCCATTCTTGATACCCTTTTAGTTTCTCCAATTCAGCTGTTCTATTCAGACTCCAGTGTGGTTCCTGGAGTGGGAAATAATCTTTTACATTTAATTGTTGCGTTTTATAATAATCCTCTGCCAAATCTTTTGCTGTTTTCAAAACTAACTGTTTTTCCGTTTCTGTTAGTCCACCCAATAGTAACTGTATATCACCCCAATCTGGATTGTGCTGTTTTATTATGAGTCGCAAGCGTTCAGCGGTACCCACTGGATCACTTTGGTAATTTTTGGCAATTCTATACCACGCATCTAAGTCAGCACTAGAGAAAGGTACTCTAATCAGCATTGTACCCCCATCAGGTGCCACTGCTTCTCGCAGGGGTGACATCAATACCTGCTTCCTGGTTCGGGATGAAACAGGACTGCCTGGGGTAGAGGGAGTTGGTGTTCCTTCCGAGTCCGCATCCTCTTCCCGTCTCCTGAGGGGAGGCTTAAGCAAATCGGTTAGTTCATCATCGTCTTGTCCCTGAGCCGCTGTCTGATAGACTTTGTCTGGCCTTGTACATCTCTGACCTATACTGCATGAGGAACAACACCGCTTAATTCTCTCTTGGCCTTTTTTATTTTCTTTTTCAAGAGCCAACACCATAGGATCACTGGGGGTTTTAATTCCACAATCTCTCTGCCATTCAGGGTGATTTCGGAGAGAGAAAAATGTTTCTGCATAGGAAACTTCTTCCCACTTGTCTTCCCGTCTCAAAAATAACATTAGCTTTAGCAGGGTATTATAATCTAAAGTTCCATTCGGTGGCCACTTTGCTCCGTTTGCTAATTTATACAGTGGCCACCACTCGGTGCAATACTTTATAAGAGCTCTTTTATTTTCTGTGCCTCCAGTTCCTACTATCTCTTTCCAATGTGCCAAAACACAGCCAAGCGGGCTTGATCTGGAGATTTCTTTACTCTGCCCGGCTCCCATCCTGCTCGGAGTTCAAGTTCACTCAACTACTGTGCCACCCACTCCGGGTTGAAAGCCTTTACTACTTTCTCCCAATCCTTTTCTAGCACCCTCCTATTTTCATGAATGTAATACTCTGTCATACAAAAGTGGGGTTTTTTTGTTTTTTGGGTTTTTTTGGGTTTTTTGGTTTTTTTTTTTAAACAAAATGGTCCTTGCTTTTTCCAGCACCAGATGAATAGAATCGTAATATCTCCAGCTTCCACAAAATCCGCACTGAGTTAAAACCCACAGCCGGTATGGGGCTGGAATCTTCTTATACCCACACACAAAGCGAGGAATCCCTTCTATCACCTTATACTCCTATCATATAACTGTTGAGGGATAGAGAGGGCAACGACCTCCCTCCCTGCTTAACCACTGTTGTTTCTATCTTCTCCTAGTTTTATCTCGCTTCCATCCAAACCTTTCTTCACACTTTCTCACAGTCCTTTTTCAGTTTTCTTCCCGAACCTCCATCACACAGAATCACAGAATGTCAGGGGCTGGAAGGGACTTCAAAAGATCATCTAGTCCAACCCCCCTGCCAGAGCAAGATCACCTAGACCAGATACATTTTTTTTTTTTGTTTGAAATACTGTTTAAAGAACTAGAGAGAATGTCTGCATTTCATAATAACTTGTATTTCAAGGATGATGTGTGATTCACTGTATCCATTCATTGGTACTCCAGCTAATGTAATATTTAATTCACATATCTGACTAAGAATGTATTTCCTGAAACTGTTGCTAAAATTCAGAAACAATGTATATGTTTTTTCTTCAGACAAGTACAGTTCACAATCTCATAATGCACCTACTTGGAGGAAAAGAAATCAGCAGGCAAAAGCTTTCTCTAGGTTTAGAATGGCCATTGACGTAACTGATGAAAATTTTTACAATTCAGTCTTTTTAGTGAAAGTGAAATGTCTCTCCCTAAGTAGAAAATGTAAAATTGCTCTTAGAACTTCCCCATCCAAATGCAGAAAGATTCTAAGCAATGCTGAGTAGTCTGAAAAGGGAGATAGTAGTTTTAATTTTTGCAGACATGTAATTTTGCCTGTATAGCTCCTGATTTATATTTTTTTTTCAATATAATTGATATGAAAGAAAAATATGTACCCGCCTTTAAAGTACAAGAGGTGGGTTTTGGTTTGTAGTACTGGACAAAGCATAGCAGAGACTGAGTGCGCTCCATTTGTCACTCTTGATTGCTCATGAAGTGTCTGCAATAGCTGAACAATGATCAGCCGAAGTCCAAATTCATAAAGGCTACAAATATACTTGGGCTACAAAACATTCACAAGACACCCTAAAGGTCCATTAAGATATTTTACAACTGTCTTGAAAGAAGAGATTAGAAGCTGTATCTTTTGTCTCATGTTGAAAGCTTAATTCTTAAAATGTTTCTGAAAGAGCATATAGTTTAATAAATTATGCACTAAAAGTTCTGTATATATATTTTGGCAACAGAGCCAAGAAGACATGGAAGTAAACAGAAACAGAGAACGAAAGGTAGAAAGGAAGAAGTAATGAAGCAAGCACTTCAGTTTACAAGAAGAATCTAAACTAAGGAAGTGATCAATTTGAAACACCAAGGATGACAAAAATTGCAAATTCTCAAAATAAGATGCAGGAAGTACACTGCAACGTTTCAAAACTGATTAAAAATTAGTGTGCTCTGTATGTTCACATATGATTTTCAATATATTTGCTAAGTATAATCTATTATGTAAAGTTGACTGTTGAAATTCTGTTCAGCAACTCTTTTTTAAGGCATAATTCCTAATATTAATATATTCTATCAGTTTTACTTAGCAGTTTTAGTTTACTTTAGACTTCTAAATAGCAATAGTAATGCATTCCGGAATGTGGCTGGTTTGGTGTGAAAACCAGATTCCTCTGAGTCTGGACTTGAGGTTTTGACATTTTTAGCAGGGCAGCAGGAATGTGTTATGAACTAATTGAACTTCACGACAAAACTTTAAGCATTAACTGAAATATGTTTTTATACACGTTTTAAGGTAAAGTATAAAAGACTGAGAGGAAGACTGATAAGAATGCTTTAATATTGTTTTCTGAAGAAATAAACTTAATACTAAATTGTTCCATATATGTGGCTTCATATCTTTATCTTGTGACGTTTTCCATTTTTGCATTTACTAGACCTGTGGTCATTCTTAAAACGTAATCAGTTTTGGAAGATAGCCGTTTCTGTAACACTGGGATCCAGTAATTATCTCAGTGGCACTGTAAATAGAAAAGCATTTTGCTTCCTTAGAATCTTTTCTTCACTGTGACTTTTTAGAACATGAGACTGGATCAGAGGGATACCTTCCAGGGTGCCTTCTACCTGAAAGGATGCTATTGTTCTATGAGAAATATAGGCATGTATTTCTCTATCCTACTTTATTGAGAATACTTTGCATAAACCTTGGATGGTAATGCTGTGATTTTTATTCTATTTTGAAATTTCAAAATCTCAAAAAACCAGCATCTTAAGAGATGCTTTATAGAATCTGAGTACCTTTCTGACTGGGATCTTAAAGTAGTAGCACTTCGTGGTGCAATTTAACCTCCCCACCTTGAATAGCCAACTCAACAAGCTAAAGCCAAAAGATAATCGCTTTCTAGCATCTAGCATGCCAATATTCCCAGCAGAGGATTGGGCTATGTGTCAGAACCAGCTGAAGGGAAAGACAAAGAAATGCAGGAGACAAAGGATGTGGCCATGAAGGTGATACTTGGCTGATCCTGGATTGTCGTGGAACCACAACCTCGGTACATTATCTCTTCCCTTTTTACGTTTTTCCTGTAGAGAAATTATAAAAGTTATAATAATGTAAAGATTATATATAATACTATAAATATTGTAATATTATGGTATTATAATATTGTATGTCTTAAATATCATATTATAAATCTTAAAAATACTTTTTCTCTTAGTCACCACTTGCTCAATCTAGAAAGTCACAAATACTAAGAAATACCATGTCATTATACAAGAAATACATGGCTCAGTGAGATATTAACAGTTCCTGGGAGGCGTTAACTACTCTTGACTGAAATCTGAGAAATGGAAAGGGATCAGTGCTTTGCGTGATCAAATCCTTATTTAAGGTTTCCCTTTCACAGCCTCAAAGGCACTAAGATCCACTAAAATAAAAAAAATACATGCATATTTTCAAGATCACATATGCATCCTGTATTACTTAATTCCCCTTCTGCCTGGTTGTCTCTCTCACTAGGGTCCCAAAGAAGAGCCAAAGGAAATTGAAGTTATTCAACATTTCATACAGTGAGACCCTAAAGATTGCATTCCTGTGTTTTCACATACTTGCTGCATGACAGATCCCTCACACTGATCTGAACTACTAGTACTTGAATATAAGTCCTGAGGTAACAAGCCAAAGGTAGAGG
Organism: Actenoides hombroni; assembly: GCA_024336885.1. Taxonomy (NCBI): domain Eukaryota; kingdom Metazoa; phylum Chordata; class Aves; order Coraciiformes; family Alcedinidae; genus Actenoides; species Actenoides hombroni. Next base: position 3,700,944 of record WUAM01009935.1, on the reverse strand, counting down.
CAGAGGGCTAATGAAGGAGAGTTGAACTTGCCCTGCTATTATGTATGCATACACATACCTGCTGCTGAATTGAAAAGCCCAGGGGAAATAAATGATTTGTTGCTTTCACCTTATACGTTAAAATATGCTAATGTTTTTCCAGATGGTACTTACAGAAATACATCAGGCATCTAGTGTAGGTGAATCACATTAGATAGTAAACTGATGAACAGTGGTGCCACCTGCATTTTATTAAAAATGTGCAAAGCTTCACGCCTGAGATCCTGCATTCCTGAACAAACTTACAAGGCTAAATTAAAATCACTAACTCCCAGCATCTTAGCTGCACTGATATTTTAAATAAGCTGTTTATTAATTAAGGTAGCAAAGTCCATCTCAAGTCAACACCTGAATGGGAAAAAAATTGGTTTTAAAATAAAAACTGAGTGAAACATCCCTGGGAATTGTGGAGAGTGCTTAAAAAAAGAAGGATTTTGACAATTTCCTCCTAATAGAGACCTCTACCAATAAAAGCTCCCTTGTATAGTAATACTTTATGTAAAAAAAAAAGAGACGGTTTGGTTTTGTTTTGTTTCGTTTTGTTTTTTAATACTGTAATTATTTAACTGTCTCTACAGTCACTAGGGGTCAGTGCAGCCACAGGAATGGGCTTGAACAACGCCCAGAAGTGATTGTGCTTGATTCCGGCTCTCCACAGCTAGAGCCTCTCTGCAGTGTCCTGCAACGGCATTCAATTAAGAGAAAAAGGCACTACAGGCTTGTTATGCTTCCTAATGGCCAACTCAGGGAACTGAGGCACAACACCCTATATTCAAAATCGCTAAAAAGCTATTTTTTGTCTCTTAAAATACAGTGATGATATAACCCTACTTCTCCATCATCTTACACTCTTTTCAAAAGGCATTTTTGCTGCCTCCTGATTCGGACAGCCCTCACCACAGCTTCTTCTCATGGAAACTGTCTTTGAAAAGAGGTGCTCCAAGACTGAGAGTCTTCTGCAACCTTTTCAGTCTGAAAACCTTTTAGATAATTTTAAATGCCTTTATTTTTCACATTCTTTTTTTTTTCCACAGGTGAAAGTAATGATAAAAACATGCTACTGTGGTATGTATTATTTAAGGCACCTGAGAGTACAACTATCACACTTAAAATAAAAGGGAAGTCCCAGTGCTTCTTCCCGCATTTTATTTCCTAAGAAAAAGGCAGTTAGGCAGAACTAAATATAAAAATTTACAGAATCTTTCGAGAAGGTAAGGTGAACATCCAAGAGGCTTTACTTGGTTTAAGAGTACATATATAAGACACTTTGGGGTTTTTTATACAAATTTTGCTTCCCCTAGACAAAAGCAATTTCTTCCATGGCTGGTATCCTTGTTGTTACTGTTCATGCATAATGAAGGCTTATTAATGAATTCCCACTGTACAGATAGAAAGTACTTCTTACATCTTCACAACTCCTTCTGCCCCCCAGGAGAATCTGCAGCAGATTTTGAATATTGTACTGCCTTACAGGAATATGCACCAAGTACAACATACTCTGACATCACCCATGGTCATTCTATTGACTTCAACACAATTACTCATATTCTTAAATTGAAATGTATTTTGACTGACCACAGCAGTGTGGCTTCCAAGGATTTCATTGCAGCCTGCCAAACTGATATTGTTCTTGGAGATGAATGAGGATATAAAACCCAGTAAGACTAACTTTCGAAGTGAAGTTTGCAAACCGGGTAAATATGGTAGAGAATTGTAGGAGAAACAATAAATTATGGAAACATGACAATCATTTGCAAGTTAGAGAAGACATGCATCGTATCAGCTTTTTCAGTTGGCCAGTGCTTTTTCTGTTGTTGTAAGGAGTATGTGATGGTGAAGGGAAGACAGAACTTTTGAATAGTTTGTGCTCCTAAGTACCAGACCATTAATATTCAGAAATTGAATACTTCTTTTGAGGGATTATCTGGTTTATTCCATTATGTTTACATCTGTAGGTCTTTCTTGTAGGCATGTCAGCAGGAATAGTGCTAGTACAGCTTGGCCAATGGACTGCTGAAGTAGATGCTGATATGACACTCATGTATGTATTCCTTAGTGAAAATACCATGACAGTAGCACTGAGACACTAACAATAAAATTTCTTTCAGGTAAGACAGCTGCAATGTTTCAAGTCTGGAAATCTGGCAGATGTTTAGCATTTCTTACCTTGAGGCCACAGATACCTGCTGTTTGATTTAAGGCATTAGAAAAACTATCAGCATGGCTTGAACTGAAGTCGCTGTAGAATAAATAGCCGCCACAGTTGCATTCTCCTGATTTCCTATTGTTTTATTTGCCCTAGAGTGCCCTGCACTATTTTAAAGTGACACGCCTCAGGGTTTCACAGCAAACTCTTCTCCCCTTATTCCAGTATGACTAATCCAACATTTGGTTTGCTGGAAAAAGCTGTTTTAAAAGTCATTATTTTAAAATCACTGGGATGGTGCACACTAACATTACTTACAAACAAAGGAATAGAGTCCATAAGATCTACTCTAATAGACCAATAACCTCTGTTTCATAGGGTACATAATGGAAATAGGTTTTATCTTACCAGATCGTATCATTCATCTCTAGAGAAATTGATATATGATTCTCATCAGAGTTGCTCTGGAGATAAACAATCTCTTAATTCCATTGTAAACCCCAGGCAAACAGTAGGAAAGAGTTTATGTCCTGAAAAGAAGGGTTCCTGATTTTTTTTTAATATATATATTTTTATTTTTTTTAAATGTACACTATTTTACTGTTGTTATAAGTACTACTTTCCATGCTGCATGGCTTGTTTCAGTGACCTCCCTGGTACTGTAAATTCATAACAGGTACCTCATTTTTCTTAGAAGCTATAAGTTGCAATGCCTGCAATTCTACAGGGTAATAAACTATAATTTATTCAGGCAGATTACCAATTCAGATATCCCAATAACCCTTTTCCAAGAGTCACCAAAAGAGGGTGCTTCAGGGAAACTGCAGGCATTTCCAAAGCAAAGAAATAATGGGCAGTATATGCATTGGAAAATTTCTTTAGTTTAGTAGAGATCTGTCCCGGTTTGAGTGAGAACAGAACTAATGCTGTTCAGTAATTTTACTTTTCAGCTCAGTTCTTCTAACTAACTGCACTTTCTGAAGGTAGCAGCCTGTTCTCACAGGGAGGGGAGGGAAATTTGAAATCTTTTTTTGATCCCTATATTTTCTAAGGGGAGGTACAAAGCAAATATAATCCTAATAAAGAATACGTCTGCTTTTCTGTTACCTGTTCTAAAACTCATTTGAAACAGTATGTAGAAAAATAGGACACTGCTGCACTTCAAGATTAGGAACCAGGCAACTAAAATGGAAAGATGCTCTCATTCTTCAGTATACCAGCTGTGCCAAGCCATTAACTGTGGGAGTTGTATGCATTACCAAAACCAGCCATTAAAATAATTTCAGAGCATACACAAACTATGGACTTACACAAAAGAAACTAGCCAAAAACCTCAGTAAACCTTAATAAAGAGAGTAAACAAGGATAGAAGGCGAAATAAGTGCACATACAAAAGATAATACATTGTAATAACTTTATTAAAGCAAGGTTCTGTAAGGACAATGTAATAAGCTTAAAAATAGACAGAAATGTGACAACAGCAGAAGATCAAGCTTTGCAATTCAAAAGATTTCTTCCAATCCTAGTAAATAAATTATGTATATATGGTAAAAACATTGACTGCCATTGGAGGGGAGGAAGCCACAGGTGGGGGACAGCTCTGGATTAAAGCCCAAACTAACCAAGCATAGGTGGGGTTTTTTTATTATTTTGTGCTCCACTCTCATCTAATCTTTGATGCTAGAATGCCTCACTAGTGAGGTATGCCTCATCAGTGAAGAACTGCTGCTCTAATGAGAAAACTCTGAAATTTAGAGCTTTATACACTAAAATCTAAGATAGAAACAATGCCTAAATTGATAGATGTCCAATGCTTCACATCTACAACAGAAAGAGGTAGGAATTGCCTACAGAGTACAATCCATATACGCACTAAGTTGAATAGCGTGATGTAAAAGAACTGTATGTAGAACTAAGTGCATTTAAAAGAACAAATAGGATGTAAACTATCCAACTCGTGATGATTGTTTTGAATGACTTGCAACCTCACAATTCTATTAATTGTGTGTGTGGATAGGTATAAATAAAACATTGTTTCTAGATTTGAATATAGAATAAGATGATTACTACAGAGGTTATTTGTTACATTCTGCTTTTGGAAAGATAAAGAACTTTGATCACAACAACCCCAGGCAACACTACAGGCTTGGAGAGGAGTGGCTGGAAAGCTGCCTGGCAGAAAAGGACCTGGGGGTGCTGGGGGACAGACAGCTGAACATGAACCAGCAGTGTGCCCAGGTGGCCAAGAAGGCCAACAGCATCCTGGCCTATATCAAAAACAGCATGTCCAGCAGGAATAGAGAAGCGATCGTGTCCCTGTACTCAGCACTGGTGAGGCCGCAGCCTGAGTACTGTGTTCAGTTTTGGGTGCCAAAGTATAAAAAAAAAAAACAAACCAACAAAACAACAAACAAAAAAAACCCCAACAACAACAACAACAACAACAACAACAAAACCCAAAAACAAACAAAAAAACCCCACCATTGAGGTGCTGAAGCTAGTTCAGAGAAGGGCAACAGAGCTGGTAAAGGGTCTAGAGAAAATGTCTTATAAGGAGCACCTGAGGGACCAGGGGTTGTTTAGTCTAGAGAAGAGGATGCTGAGAGGAGATCTTATCGCTTTCTACAACTACCTGAAAGGAGGTTGTAGTGAGGTGGGTGTTGGTCTCTTCTCCCAGGTGATTAGTGATAGGACAAGAGGAAATGGGCTCAAGTTGCGCCAGGGGAGGTTTAGGTTGGATATTAGGAAAAATTTTTTTACTGAGTGGTTAGGCATTGGAACAGACTGCCCAGGGAGGTGGTGGAATCACCATCCCTGGAGGTGTTTAAAAAAGTCTAGATGTGGCACTTCAGGACATGGTTTAGTGTTCCCCATAATATTTAGTAGACAGTTGGACTTGATGATCTTTGAAGGTTGTTTCCAACCTTAATGATTCTATGATTCCAAGAAGTTTCTGTAACATCCCTCAGACTGCCAAGGAGAAAGAAGAAGAAAAAATACCCTCTCTCCATAGATGCTCAGGAAGCAGAAACCTTTGTAAGAAGAAAGGGTGTAGAAATCTGGCTGTAGTTTGAACAAGACAATTCAAGCCACTCCTTAATCTTCTGGACTAAGCAAATATTCAAGCTTGGGTCTTGCAAAGCCTCCAATGTCATTTATTCTAGTAACACATGAATATCTGGAAAAGGAATTAATTGATTTATTATTCCTCTTAGAATCATAGAATCGTTTAGGTTGGAAAAGACCTTTAAGATCATCGAGTCCAACCATTAAACCAGCACAGCCAAGACCACCACTAAACCACATCCCTCAGCACCACATCTACACATCTTTTAAATTCCTCCAGGGATGGTGACTCCACCACCTCCCCAGGCACTCTGTTCCAGTGCCTGACAACCCTTTTGGTGAAGAAATTTTTCCTAATATCCAATCTAAACCTTCCCTGGCACAACTTGAGGCCGTTTCCTCTTGTCCTATCACTTGTTACTTGGGAGGAGAGACTGGCACCCAGCTCACTACAACCTCTTCTCAGGTAATTGTGAAGAGCAATAAGGTCTCCCCTTAGCCTCCTTTTCTCCAGGCTAAATAACCCTAGTTCCCCCAGCCGCTCCTCATAAGACACCAAACTTCATATATAGAAATGTTATCTATAAAATAACCAAATAAAATCCAACAAGTAAGCCACAGACAGAATATCCTTTTGGGGGGATACTACACATGGGGGAACATCGATATACATATGCATAATTTTACAGAAAAAAAAACCAAAACACAACAGGTAGACTTAATTTTTTTTTATTTATAGAAAAACCACTTATACAAACTACACAAAATCACCATAGACTCCCAAGCTGATTATCAAATGTTAGCTAAATCTAAGTGCATCATTAACCACAGTTTCTGAAAACTATCCCAGAAACATAAAGCAATATACTCTGCATTGAGAAGTGCATAAAATAAACCCTTTTCCAAATATCTATAAGTAGGTATTAACGAAAGAAAATCATATACCCACCCCTGCTGAGCCAATGTAGCATTAGCCAATGATAAGTTTCTGTAATAGCAAGCTAAGATTTTAAATGTTTCCATGTAGTTACATACTCAACTTCTTTAGATACATTTACATATAGCTAAAATACCTTAACATTAACATATGTATTCCAACCCAAGGAAACTTTATACTTATATAAACTCAAATCCCACTTAAGGATGGACAAGTATTACAATTTCAGTGTTAACAAAATGAAGCAACCAACCTTAAAAAAAAAGTTTCTATGTGAAATTGGTCCCAAGTAGTTGTTGAAAAATATAAAGTTGAACATTAAGTTTACTTACAAGTTTATTTAGAAACATTGGGTTTTATACATTAATAATTAATATCTAAATATTTAATAATTTTGCAATGTGTACCTTTTTAAACAACACTGTTAGCTACCTTAGAATGAATACAAAAAAATAAAGAAAATTACAAGACAAATTCTTGAGCTTCTACAGAAGAAATTAGGAGGAAAGTTATCTATATAGAAAATAATAAAATACTCTGTTTATCCACCTCAGCTTTTCTTGTTCTTTTCTTCAAAGCCTTTGCTAATAGCTATTCCCACTGACATAATCCCAGTCTACTTCAAGTAACAAGTTTCAGTAAGCAGGTCCCTTAATAACGGTCCTCAACTATAAATATGATATTTATAAATATACAAAACATAATTTAAAGATAGACCCATGGAGGAAAAACAAACAAACAAAAACCCACCTTTTTTTTTTTTTAAATTAAGAATGCCTGAAAGTATACAAAACAGTAGAGGGAACTTGTCAAGAACCAGTAAAATTTTATTGGTACCAACTGTGTTCAGAGGAACACAGAATAACACAGAATTCTTGTTTCATTGGGATACTTCTATGCAACACACAGTGTTGAGATAAGATTCCTTCTCCGACCTCTTGCTGTGCGCACCAGCGAGATAAATACCAAGGCGGATTCCTGCTTGTTTTATTTAAAAGGAAGATATGGGGGAAAACAGGAAAACTACTGCAGGAATCTTAAGAATTTATGGCGGAAAGAACAGATGCAGTCCTACACTGAAGAGATCTATGCCCTCTAACAGCAAAATTAGTGTTCCTCCCCAGCCGGGGGGGGAGGTAAAGAAAATGATAGCATGCTTCTCAATAGGGTAGGCCAGTAGCTGAAGTGCCTAAATCCTGTGTTGAAGTTCTGGGAGACAATATACAACAACAAAAAAACTTGATAAAGCACAGGTTAATAGTCTCTATTCACTGGTTAGATTAAATAACCTTCAACTGACGTTAATTAGAAGTATTGACAAAAGAAAAAAAAATACAAACAACTCAAACAAAACCAAACCCCAGAAAATTCCTCTTCAAACTTTTTCCAGCATCAAATGTTGTTCCACTTCTGGTTTTCCAAATCTGGAGCTTCCATTTATATATGTGCTTATGTTCAAGTATACTTACTGCATCATTTCCAACACAAGGTTAAAGTACAATTTTGTTCTGCTCCTCCTAACCATTCTTTTAAAATAGCATTTTCTGACATCATCTATTCAGAGAGAAATAAAACCAGATTTATAATAATTACTGTAAAACTATGCATTTTCAGGAAAAAAAATTGTTTTCTTATTAGCTACTGAAATAAATGCTGTAGAACTCTGGATTTGCTACCTCTGACAGACTCAACTGAACAAACTATAACTTCACACTACATTGAGACCAAACATTTTTTACTTTCACTCAAACCACATTTATTTAATATTTCTCTACCCAGCTCTCTATCTTCAACCGGTTTTTTTTCTCACTAATATGTTGCCTCAACAGCTATCAAGAGTGACTGTAAGAATACATCTACTGTGGGTAGGATTTTTAACAAGACAGTATTTTGACAACCGATTTCATCTTGTAAGGTTGATATCTTTTGATTTCAACCAATTTCCATTTCAAACTGATAATCACTGCTTAAAGAAACACCATACAAAAATATGAGTTGTGTTGGAATATACTGGAACTGCTTCTGCCATCTTAATAAAACACTAAGACATAGCTTGTCAACTTTAATATTTTTATTCAAATACATAAACAACTAAACTATTTCACATATTGCTGGTTTATTACTAAATTAAGTATCATTCTTTCATTAATATTGTACGCATTTCTGTAACACCATTTCAGACTGCCATCAACCTCTGGCAGTGAGCTTTGTAGATGGGGTAGAGAATACAGAGAAAAAGACCAAAACACACACAAAATTGTCCCCTCTATTCCCTAGCATCCCATGCCTCCCACCTACCATTAAGCTACAGCATAAACACGCTACTTCTATACTCAAATGAAAAAGCACACACTGAACAGACAAGCATTAAGTCAGCCTGACTCAGAATTATGGTACTATCATTGCCTTACACAGTATTTGCATGCCCCCTGCACACCAAAGACAGAACTGGAAGAGAGGTAGGATGTGTGACAATTGGTTAACATGTCCAGATAGCACTTCCACAACTAAACAATTAAAGAGGTCAGCCCCATCAGGGAATTCTGAATTCCTCTAGCCCGTTGGCTTCTTCATATGAGCGACGCAGACCAGACATACCCTCCTTCCTACCACCCTGCCTGATAATCATGGTCACATAAGCTTCTGCACTCATGGATATTAAGCTTAGCCCAGTATTGGCAAATTACTGGATTTGCTGTTGTTTTAGCCTGTATAATCATACTACTGAATTACCAGTTGCATTGCCATAACAACACAGATATTGTACTACTGATTACTGCATCTATATTTATTACTGTATTTATATTTAGAAATAGCTTGTTTATCCCAAAAGCTGTTGGTCTGGCATCTGTTCCTGTACCTATAACTTGGCAGTGCCACCATAGGCCCTTACAAGGATCAAAGATAAGTATCAATCATACTTTGGGATTTTGAGTATTTTAACTTTAAAAAAAAAAAAATCTCTGTTACGTATTGACAAGCTCCTCCCACTGCTAGAAAATTAAAGAAGTCACATTAAAATGTATGTGGATGCTAAAAAGCTGCTAGCAGAAGGATTTTCTCTGGTTCTCACAATATTCTGTGAGAATCCTACCTTTCTCGCCAGTGTTATGAAAAACAGTAGGATGTTGGATGTGTTCAAGGCCAGGTTGGATGGGGCTTTGAGCAACCTGGTCTAGTGGGAGGTGTCCCTGCCCATGGCAGGGGGTTGGAACTGGATGATCTTTAAGGTCCCTTCCAGCCCAAACCATACTATGATACAAATTATTAAATAAATGCTCTTCTTTCTCTCTACACCCTTTCTCTGCTTCCACAGGGACTGGCAAGGAGATGGGGTCAGGCATCAAGATTTCACTTGCTTCATCCTCAGCAACTCACTCCACCCCCAATGTCTTGTGTCCTTCTCAGTGTCCCCGTGTCTTTCCCAGTCTGGGCAAACCAGCGGCCTCCTCCTTTGATCAACCTTGAGGACTGCGCACACTCATTTTAACTCGTCTCCTGCATGGCCAACTGAGACATGGTTAAGCCCCTTGAATATAAAACTACAAGACAAAATACTCCTCTGTCCATCACCCTTGGTCTAATGTAAAGACAGAGCAGGAAGGACACGGAACAACCACATTTTTACTTTACCGTTCACCAAAAAAAACCACCATCCTGCACATATGTATATTTATTTTCTCCCAGGACAAGATGGTACAAAAAAGGAGCACAACTGACACGCGTCAATCACACTGCTTAATATACTCCCATAAAGGGCAGTATGGAAACTGGTACTGGAAAACAAACAATCTGAGAAAAATAATTCGCTTTCCCTCTGCCCATTACCCTGAAGTTCAGATAAGAATGCACCGGGCTCTTAACAACAGCAAGAAAAGCACCACTAGGAAAGAGAGCGATGCCTCGGCTAAAGGAGTCAGCCCCCACCGGGGTGCTGTACTCCTACACCGCGTCTTGCTGTTGGGGTGTAACACCGAGCGCACCACCACCGAGTGCTCGAGACGATCAGCGTCACAGAACAGGCACCCCTGACAACACCAAGGCCTTCAGCAGGAGGTAGGGGTCTGTGTCCCCTCCTGGAACACCATGTCCAGCCCTAGACCCCCCGGCACAAGGAGGACGGGGACCTGCTGGAGCACATCCAGAGGAGGCAATGAAGCTGATCAGAGGGCTGGGACCCCTCTGCTGGGAGGCCAGGCTGGGAGAGCGGGGGGTGTTCAGCCTGGAAGGCTGGATATCCAGGAAAAGGACACTGGTTGCTTTTACTGGTAATAAGAACTGTGGTAGAATGTCCAGTGCTGAACTTCACAGAGAATTACGCTGGTTGAGAATACTACGGATGTCCACTTGTTATGAGGAAGAGACAGTGCTGAGTGGGCACGAGGAGGACCAGAGAGAGAGTTTGCATTAAAATCCCATCACTTCTTATGTGGCCACTGATTATCCAGGGCAGGGCTTCGAATGCCTGTGGATCAGTGTCTGGAGTCATCAGTTAAAAGGTCCTTGTGGTTTATACCCAGCCAGTAAGTGAGCACCATGAGGCTGTTCCCTCACTGCACCCCGCAGTGGGATGGGGAGAGAATCGAGAGAAGAAGGTAAAACCCCATGGGATGAGTTAAGGAGAGTTTATAGAACACAAAGAAAGAAGAAACAACAGTAATAACAATAATACTCATGAAATAACATCGAAAGTGAATGACGCAATTGCTCAGCAGACAGAACCCACCTGCACTTGCTTCCCCATCTCCCCATCCCCTCATGACTGGTATCCAACATACCACTGTCTCCTTCAGTCCCGCCTCTCTTGGCTGTGGCCCCTCAAAGCTTCTGTTGAAAATTAACCCCACCCCAGCCAAACCCAGGACAGGTCTTTGTAAGATTTTGTTGCAGACCACCAGCTAAAAAAAACCTACCAAGTGATTATCTCCAAGTTGTAAAAAATAACATTTGCACTATCAGAGCAACTTCAGCTTGGAGGAAAACACTGTGGAAAACTCACTCCAACGCACGGGAACACAACTTTGGATCGCAATGTCTTGAGTAAAAACCTGGTAAATATGTGACTGCTTTCTAGCCAGACGGGGATGATGCAGGAAGAAGAAAGTCCCAGCTAGCCAGGTGAAAATTTGATAATACCACTACAACTTCCCAGTCCCACTGCAAGCCTGCTAGTCACCAGGCGGACAATGCAGAATGGCTAACAAATCCAGACAGCAAAATTCACCCTGCTGCTGTGGAAATCCTTCATTTTCCTTTCCACTACCAAGTAAGGATTTTTGGCATGAGATGCCTGAGACTGAATAAAGTGTTTGCATCTAGTGAATGTTGTGTATCACCCTCCTTATCTTCTCCCTGAAGATCTTCCTGGTTCAAAAAAAGTTAAACTTTAATACATTTTGAAATACTGGGACATTCAAAAACACCAGAAGAAAAGCAGTGTCAGGCCAGTGTTCAAAACAGGGCAAGTAAAATGATCCATGAAACTACCAGTCAGAAAAATAACAGTGGTCCTGGAAAAATGCTGGGAAAATTGATTTGGAATTTAACTGACACAGCATTAAAGAAAACCTGTATTATTAACATCACCCAATCAAGCTTCAGAGTAAATCGGTCTTCCTACCTCAAGGTAATTCCTTCCCGCAGTACAGCACGTGGCTGCCTGGTGCAGACAGCAGCATTGATCGTGTGACTGACGCTCAGCTGAGTCCTACACGGCATTAAAAATGAGTGGTGCAAAATGTCAGTCAGGCATGTTCCAAATGAACACAAACCCAGCTGAAGAGCAGCAGCCAGAGCGGTCACTGAGGAACGTGGCCAAGCATGTGGGTGCCGAAGAAGCTCTCCAGGGTGTTGGCCTTGACTCTACTCTAGATCCTCATCAAGTATCCTGAGGTAAACGCAGATGTCTGATCAGATTTGTAGATGTCACAAGGCTTGGAAGAGCACGAGGAGCAATCAGGGCCAGGCAATCCCAGAACCAGGACCTACAGACATGGAAATCTTGCACGATGCATTTGAGATGCTCCACATCAGGGAGGAGATGTAGTGTCCTAGGTGGCCACAGCAGCCGCACTCTGTGGTCACAGCTCTGCAAAATGTTCCTGCCTGGGGTCCAAGCCAGACCCCTCCTGCCTCGTCAGCAGCCCGGGTGGGAGCAGCACGCTCCTGTCACGCTCCTCCAGCCTCCAGCCCAGGCTGCATGGGAAGTCAACGGACATTAAAACAGCCTCCTCAGAACAAACAAAGCTCCCAAGCACGGAACAGCTCAGTGGTTCCACTTGCTCAGCCAAAATGGGCCCAGTAACCCCAGGTTAAGGTGGGGGTAGGACCCAAGACAGGAGAAGGAACAGAAAGGGGAACCCCCTAGCACCTCTGTCTAGCAGGACATAACATAGGATCCCATCCCAGAGACACACGGTCACCCCCATCCTCCCAAACATGGCCCTGAAGCCTGGAGAGCAGGGACCTATGGGAAGAGCTGCCCTGCCCTTGGTAAGCGGTGCAGGCCGGAGCAGGCCAGAGAAGGCCGGAACAGGCCAGAGCAGGCTGGCTGGCACCCGTGCTCTTAAAAACCCCTGAGAAATGAAATGGTGACATATAAGTCACCAAAATGACAGGAAAACTGGAGGAAAAACCTTCAACTGAAAGACTGGAGAAGTTTGGCATCTCTTTAATTAAAGAAAGGAAGATTGAATGTTGACTTGATTACCATGTATAAATACCTTCATGTGAAGACATACCGGGTACTAAAGTGCTCTTTAATCTAGAAGATAAAGTGTAACGACAGCTGAAAGCTGAAGCACACAAATTTAAATGCAGTATGAATTTTAAACACTGAGGGTGATTAACCAAATAACGAAGGAAAGGCGCAGATCTTCTGTTCCCTGAATCCAGATTGATGACTTTGTGGAAACACGTTTAAGCTTTGTTTAGAGAACACACACGCCAGGGTGAAGAGAACCCTGCGAGATACAGGAGGTCAGGCTGGATGCACACGGGCTCCATCTGGTCTCCAATTCCAGAAGCCCGTGAGCACAGAGCAGCAGGTTTATGTCGTTCTTCCATGTCCGGGAAACAGACCATAAAGCAAACAGTAACAAAGTGGTTTAGTCAAGAATTAGGACTCCAGAAGTGAGGTGTCCAAGACTCCCCCTGCTCCAACAGCCCATTTTCATGTCTCATAGCTCTGGTTTTGCCCTTGGTTCTGAGCCAATCCAAATGACTGTTTGGGTCAGGTGTTTTTGCTTCTTCCCCCTCTCCATTTAACAGTCTTTTCAGTACTCCAGAGCCTGCCCCTACAAGCCTCGACCCTTCTGTGAAATAACATCTGGGTTCAAACCGTGTCAGATCCAAAACTCTCCCAGCATCTTTTCAAGCAGCCCACTGCACACCACAGTACCAGGTACTCTGGGAAGCTGAACCAGCTTTAGAAGAGTGGAAGACTTTCTCTAGAAAGAAAGATCCCTCAAAATGCTTGTAAGGTCCTGGGCAAAAACGAAGTCCATCCAGAGCCTAGCTGTCTGGACATGCCCCGCGGCAGACGGGGATGGCACTTGCAGGCAGCAGCTATTTGGTGTGTGAGCAGTTGCTCATCGGGACACCCTGGCAGGTTCAGACGGAGCGGCTACACTGGCAAATGGAGCAGTACAAACATTCATGGGTGCTGTTCAGATGCTCCTTACCAGAGTCTGGCTGCACCAGCTTTCAGCTGCCCAGCTCAGCAGCTGGTGGAGGCCATTCAAATGCAGCCATGGCGGCTGGGAGGATGAGCGAGGTCAACAGCATGAGTGACACCACGCTCTGCCGCCTGCTCTCGGTGCTGAAAATGGTCTGGACACACAGAATTTCCGAGTACAGAGGCAGCCAGTGTTTCAGAAACAACCTGAAAAACCATCCAGCTGAACCAGAAACACAGGAAATTAATCACCAGATTGGAGTCTGCTCATGGCTTGGAAACATGCCCATGACTCACACAAAGACCAACTCTATAATAAATACTAATAAGCTGCATTACTTTAAAATAGGAACAACAAAAGCAGCAACTCCTCTCTCAGAAGACAACTACGAGACGTCACAGCAGGGGAGATGGGGAGAGGGGAGATGGGGAGAGGTCCTCCTTCACAGCCCCATCACTAAGGAAATCATGCTAGAGCCTGATTCTCACTTCTCACAGCCAGGAGCCGGCACACAACCCGAGACCCTCCGCTCCAGCCACCAGGCTTCTCAAACCTTCTGACTGCTTCATGAAGAGATCCTCGGGCAGCAACTTGCATTCGCCCAACTTGGCAGCCCCAGAGACAGCCTCATCCTCCCCAGAATCCCACTGAGAGTCACATGGCCCCACAGCTCTCCCATTTCATGCCGTGTTCCCAGACTCTGCAGCCTACCCACACACACCATCTTCTCCCAGGTGCCTTCTGTAACTTCCTGCTCCCAAGACCCAAGCATCATAAAAAGACACTACTAAGAAATACAATGTACATCCCTCTGTTCCAAGCCTTACGTCTCAGGCAATATAGCCTTTGCTACACCCCCCCTCAAAACCAACCACCCCCCCAATTTCCCACTGTGTCCCCAGGACACTTCCTCCCCCAACCCTGCTCTGTCATTGTCCCCTCTCTGAAAAAGCCAGTCTCACCTCCAGTATCTGGATCATGGAAGTTGGGGTCCAGTCCCTTCTCCAGCAGTCTGCAGACCTTCTCCACATTTAGCATCTGCACGTACTCCATGAACTTCTTCAGATTTGCCTGCAGCCATGACACCCCAGGGAAACACACAATACACTGTGTTAAAAGCCCAGCATGAAGAAAGAAGCCACCAGAAGAATATCCCCATTCAGGAGACCCAAGGCAACCATCAGGAATAATGGGGCAGCACCTACCAGAAGCCAGGACACAGGAGGCTATGACACAAATCTACACGGACCATTGTCCTTCTGTCCCTCTACTCAAGACTGGGACTGCTGGATCACCCATAGCAACAGTCAGGGGATGCCAGTCACCACCCTCTGCCCCCACCACAAGCTCCCTGCTAAGGCACTTTTAGTTTGTTCACACCAGGAGGGCAGGTGCACGCATTGCACGTGCTTGTGACACGGGCATATCAACAGTCACGTAACTTCACATGTTCATCAGCAATGCAGCACGGTGCTGGCTATGGAAGGTGTGGTGCCAGATGAGCAGCACCCCAGTGATGGCTCCTCAACTCCCAGCAGGACCTTGAGGGGCTGGAGCGTGGCCAGAGAAGGGCAAGGGAGCTGGGGAAGGGGCTGGAGCACAAGTATTCCTCAAGTTAATATAAAAATGATTATACTTATTCTACAGTTTGCAAAAGCAACATTTCTCAGCGTTTCCTACAATTATAATCGATTTATTCCTCCCTTTTTTTTAAGGCACTCGTTGACGCTCGCTCAGATTAAGCGTGCAGCTTATCTACGCAGAGTTGGAATCTCCCGAGGAACAGCCAACCGCGTGCTCGCGTTATTAAGCTGCAAACAGCTTTGGTGAGATGGAGGGATGTTGGATGAAGAGGGGGTGCTTGGATGACTGACGCCGGCCAGCCCGGCTGGACAGCAGAGCTCTGGGGCTGGGAATAAACCCGTCCTGCCGGGATGCCCTCCGGCCGGCCGCACCGGCAGAAAAGCTTGCCCTCCACCGGCCCTTTTGAGCTGCTATTTCTGTCATGGCTTCGCTGTCCACCGGACAGAGCAAACAAAGGAAGCCATCTAAAAGGTGGGGTTCTGAAAGCCTTCCCTGGGCTTTGGCTTTTCCATTTCCAAACAGATTAACTTTTCCTCTTCCCGTGCACGAGGCTTCCCAAGGCCTCTTTTTACAGCCTCGGCCTTTCAGGCGGAACTGAGAAATGGGCAGAAGGAAAGCACAACTGAGAGAGGCACTTACACCAACGGTTTCAGAACAGGTTTTCCTCGGCTCTCGGCGCAGGCTCAGAGGGGCTGAGGGGCTTCCTCCGGGAAGTCGGGGTGCCGAGGGGAGCGGTGCAAATCCCTCCTGGTTTTTTGCACCCCCAGACTTGTCAGCGACGCCTGCCAGATGCACAGAGAGCCGTAAAAAGACGGGAACGTGGGAACGCAGAGGATTGGCTGTCAGCAAACGGAAATGGGGAGCGAGGGGCAAGGCCGGGAGGGTCCGGAACGCCAGCGGACAGAGCCAGCCCCTGCGGCTCCCCGAGCTGGATGTCCCTCCAGGTTCCCTCCTGCCATTCCGGGTGAGAAATGTCGGCTAACTGATGTATTCCGGCCGCGACCCCCCCGGCCGTCGGCCGCCGCGCTTCCCCCGGTCTCTGTCCCGGCCCCGCTCGGCCGCCTTCTTACCCGTGCTCTTCCCTCCCAGGTCTGCGAGGACGCGGTGGCTCGGCAGGGAGCAGAGGGGCAACCGGTCCCGTAGACGTCAAGCGCGGGAGGCTCAGCGCCGAGTTCTTCGGTGGCCGACGGCTCCCGAGCCCCCGGCGCGTTGCGGGGAGCGTTGGAGAGAGGGCTGTCGGTCAGCGGGAAGGCAGCTTTGGTGAGCTGAAGGTGCTTTTCCAAGTAGCCCTCGAGGTGAAGGCCAGAGGCTCCTTCCAGATGGGCTCCCTCTGAAGCAGCTCAATATGGGCAAATGTTTTACTGCAAATTCCAGTGGTGGAGTTTGTGCAAGGAGTCCTTTCTTTCTGAGGAAGGATAAAGAAGAGGACAGTGCGAGCATATAGTTCTTAAGAAAAGTATCTTTGGTTTCAAACCTTGGGATTTTTCCTACCCCACCCATAGAAGGTAAGCCAAACAACATTTCATAGGGAGATACACCTAAGTCTTTCCTAGGCGCAGTTCAACTTCTCAATAAGGCTGCTGCTAGGAAAAGAGGCTTTTGTGGATCCCCAACTGCAAGCGCGGCTACACCCCTCAATATTACGACAGTCACAGGCGCTGGCTAAAGCGGCGTTAAAAGCAGTCCCACAAATGGGACAGCCGCGCCCCCCCGTACACGTCAATTAAACAAGGTCCTAATGAATCATTTTAAAGTTTTGTAGAGGAGCTCCGTATGGCACTAGAGGTTGCCGCTGGGCTCGATGCCAATATGCACATGGCTCTCGGTATGGAATTGGCGACTCAAACTGTGAACAGTACGTGTCGCCATATAATAGCCACCCTGCCAAAACCAGCAAGCCTGATGGATAGGATAGAAGCTTGTGCAAGGGCACCGATAGTGGAGGAAAAGAATTATTGACATAGCAGGAAGGGACCCCGACCAAATTATCTGGTCATTTGACGCAGAACAGGTTTTACATTTGTTACAATGGGATGATCAAATACAAATAGCTTTAGCAGGGTTCGGGGGAAAAATTGATTGCCATTATCCTAAACACAGAATATTTGGAGCAGCTTTACCCCCGGTGGAAAAATCATGTTATTCAGAATCGGAATGGGCAAGCATTTAATCCAGGGTAATTTAGTTTCTAAAATTAACTTTGCTCATTGTTTCTTTAGGGTCTGAGTCATTCGTTCAACCCTACCAGGGAGTATGAAAGTCCCAAGATATCCCTAAACCTTCCATAGTCCCTTGAAGGGCCTCGGACGTAAAGTGACTTCCTTGATCTGAATCTCTATTTTCAATTATTCCACCTCTGGGAATCATTTGTTCTAGAAGGATTTTAATTTCTCCTGCAGCTGTGGCTGTAGCCATTGGATATGCTGCTACCCATCCCGTTAGATGGCCGACTAATACCAGGCTATATTTCAACATTCCTATAGGTGGTAATTCTGCAAAATCCACTTGGAGACTTTGAAAAGGTCTTAAACCGGGTTCTCTTCCTCCTTGAGGTTGTTTCTTGAGAACTTTTTTTTATTTATCTTGTTACAAACAACTCACCTCTCACAAATTTGTTTATCTATAGTATAAATTCTTAAGCATCCATATTTCTTTAAGGTTAAATCACACAGCACTTGTACCCCCAGTGAGTCTCTCGGTGTAAAGGAGCCATTATTTCCCTCATAATTTGTTTATTTAGCATTTCTCATCCATCTGGGAGAATCCGCTTCCCTTCTTCTGTTTCAGTAGCTCCCAATTCCTTCAACTGTTTTTTCTCTCCTTCGGTGAAAGTTGGAATCCCCTTTGGTTCAGACACACAGGGAGGAAAAAGTACACATTCTAACTAATTCAGGCCCTAGGGCAGCTTCTTTGGCTACCTCATCCGCTCATCTGTTTCCTCTACCTTCCAGCGAGATCCCTTTCTGATGCCCACTTACGTGGACTATTGCAATTTCTCTGGGTAGGAGTAAATTCTTTAAAGCCTGTTTCACCAATTCCCCATGTACCAACTCCTTTCCTTTACTGTTAATTCATCCTCTTTCATCCCATATTTTTCCCAATGTTTGAACTACCCCAAAAGCACACCTTGAATCGGTATAAATCGTCCCTTCTATGCCATCTAACAATTGTAACAAATGCTTGATTTAAAGCAGATAATTCACATGTCTGGGCAGGCCCGTTGTTAGGTAGCCTTCCCGATTCTTTTACACTTTGATTTTCTCCATCACTGATTCCATAACCATTGTGACTTTTTCTTAGATAAACAGGCGATTGGTTGTCCCTTGCCTCCCCATTCTTGGGTTAACACTCCCAGGGCTGTTCCCTTATCAGTGGCAGCAAACAAGTGAGAGGGTTTGTCAAGGGAGGGCAACGCTAACACAGGAGCAGTGATTAAACTTTGCTTTAATTCCTGTATTAATTCTTTTTCTTCATCAGTGCATACTACATCATTAGGCTCTCCTTCTAACAGTTTCAAATAGAATCCCTTTGTTTTCAGTGCATATGATTCAACCCGTAGGCGACAACAGCCGGTCAGTCCCAAAAAGTTCCGCAGCTCCTTTTTAGCTTTTGGGAGAGGTAATTCAGCTATTCCTTTCATCCTCTCCGGATTTATCCTCAGTTCCCCTTCACTGATCATATGTAATAAAGCCCTGGATACTCCAATCTGGCCATCCCGAGTTCCCAATTCCAATCCTAATTGTATTATTGAATCATACTCCAGTCTGGCCATCCCGAGTTCCCAATTCCAATCCTAATTGTATTATTGAATCTCTTCCTAATAAATTACTTCCGGCAACAGGGATCAATAAAAAAAAATTGCCCGTGAATTCTCTCATCGCCTAATTTTAAGGTGGTATTTTCAAAAATGGGGACCGGGAATCCTTCCCCTTTTACCCCCGAGACGGTTATTCCTTGTCCAATAGTTTCAGTCCTCGAGGTATAAAATTTAATGAGGTTCTAGAAGCTCCAGTGTCAGCAAGGAACACAATGTTCTCCTCCTGGGGTCCCGCCTTCAAATTTATCAAGGGTTCTCGGTGGGACCTTAAATGAAGAAACCCCTGACCTCCTTACTCATCTTCAAAGGTCATTAAGGGAACCACCCTTTCTTCTTTTCTCAGCTCAGGGCATTCTCGTTGAGGATGTCCCTGTTTACCGCAATGAGAACACCCTGCCGAGGGATAGCTGACCCGCGGCCGTCGCCCAGGCCTTCCCCTGCCTCGGCCAATTCCTCCTCTAATTACATTTCTCGCACCCCTCCGTCTTCCTGTTGTCCGACCTTCCCCTCCACCTCTCTGGGATACTGGCTCTATTCTTTTCTTCGCTACCTGATCCACAGCAGAAACCATCATTTTTGCTTTCTGTTTCTGTCTTTCTTCTTCCCTTTTCACAAACGCTTTCTGGGCCTCCCTCGGTAAACCTTCCAAAGATCTTTCACTCCAGCCATCCCTTTTCTGTACCTTCCTCCTAATATCAGGCCGTGCTTGGGTCACAAAATGGACCTTTAGAAGACCTTGTGCTACAGGATCTTCGGGATTCATACCCGAGTATTTCCTCATTTGGTCTCCCAGCCGTTGTAAAAATGCTGAGGGTGTCTTCTCTTTCTCCTGCTCGGTCTCAAAAGCTTTAGTAAGGTTCTGAGACTTAGGAGCAGCCTCCTTTATACCTTCTATTATTAGGGGTCTCAAATCTTTCGTGTTAGTTCGATGTACGGGATCGTTATTATTCCAGTTTGGGTCCACGTTAGGAAAGTTTTGTTTGGCCGGGATGACTCCCTGGCCTGGCGGGTTTCCTTTTTCCCGTTCCCGCACGGCCGCCCGCCTGATCGTTCCTCTTTCCTCCCCAGTAAATAAAAAATATTCATTATGGACATCATCTCTGTCCAGGAGTAAAAATTAGGTCCCAGCAATTGATCCATCTGATCCGTTAATCCCATGGGATCTTCAATCAAAGGATTCGTTTCCTCTTTTTTTTTGGTTCTTTTTAATTCCTTACTCTTGTACTTGTGAGCGGGGAACTAACATATCCCCCTTGTCCTGTTCCTAGGGGAACTTCTCAGAGAGGACATAATTCCTCAGTTCTTCTAGGGGTGGCAAAGCAGTCTAGTAAGGATCCTGCTTGGGTTTCTGCGGGGGAGAGTTAGGTTCTGCAGGGAGTGACTTATAGGGAGGGGGTAAACATTCTAAGGGATCCCACATTTTGGAATCCTCAGTCTTGTCTTTAGAATATCTCTCAGTTGTTCTTAGTGGAAACAACCGGGTAACAGAATCCCCTTTCCAGCAGGAGGCATAGTCTGATTCTTCTCAAGGAAGTGGCTTTTTCTCGTTAACATACAAATTTAAGGTCTGACATATCCAGTTTTCATCTGCCCCATATTTCGGCCAAAAGACAGACGAGGGTTTAATATTTTCCTTGGTCCAAGTAAAACAACAGCACTGCATCCTCTTTCTCTTATCCTTATTCCTAGCACAAGACATGTCTTTCCAATTTGCCAACATCCTCCCTAAGGGACTGTCTGGAGGAACGTTCCCGGGGCTTCTCTCTCTGCCCCCGTTTTCTTTTTAAGCCGGCTATCCTTATTTCCCCTTTGGTCCCTCGGAGACTTTTTAACAACCAATTCACCTTTTGCTTTGCCCTTCTCCGGCCACTTTCCCCGCGGAAAGACGGAACCGCGGATCCAGGCTCCGCACTCGCTTGGTACTTAATTGTCCGTCTCTTTCACACGCGCGCGCGCGCACACACACGCACACACACACTCGTCTCCCCGAATGCCCCGACCACCAAGGCAATACTTAACATCCTATTTTCTTACCTTGCTCCATGCACGGAGTTGCCTGGTCGTTAGGACAGCGCCTACTTTCCTCCCCTCCGGTTCGCTAGGTCTACCTTTAAAATTGCTCTCGGGATTTGGTCAGTCCACCGCCGGAACCCCTGTCGACGACACACGAGACCGTTGGACTCAACGGGACGCGTCTCCTCGTCCTTCGGCGGCAGGAGCCCCTCACGGCGATGGCATCGCTCCCGGACGAGCCCCCAAACTGTTAGAAATGCAAAGGTCCTAAGAAAGGACTCGCAGCAGACGCGCTAGTGAAGCGGCAATTTATGAGACGTTCTTGCAAGAGCGGGTGTCCTAACAATGCAGAGCGGCCCTGCTGGCAGCCAGCGCTTCCCTCCAGAGAGCTCCAGTGCCTTCTGCCTGTCATGCTACCACACAGCCTCTCCTCCTCCTCCTCCTCCTCGCCCTCTCTGAGCGAGGAGCTGACAGAGGCCAGTATACCAGGCAAAGACTCTGCAGCATTTGGTACCACCAAGGTAGCTTCACGCAGCTTGGTGTTAAGGTGGCCTCTGTGTCTCTAACCGGGAGTATTTGGGAATCATCTTGGCTTCTTGTGTTACGTTCCCTTGTGTTGATTCTTCTCCTTTCTTCTCCCCACCCCCTGCACCTTATGTCCTGAGCCAGCTGTACGTAGCTGTGAGCATGGTAGCTAAGGATCCCTGCTGGGAAAACTTGGGCCCTGCTTTATCATCTGCCCGTTGTTTGTTCGGAGGTGTTGCTAAAGCAGGAGGTGGGAGCCCTGGCCTGGCACTGAACAGGGGTGTTCTCAAACACCGCCAGAAGAGACCAAAAGAGACCATCTGGAGCTGTCAGCTTGCCTGAGCAGAAGCTGCCTCCCGCATGTCTCTGTGCTGATGTTGGCTGAAGTCAGCGGTGGTCTGTGTGCAGAGGGTTCCCAGACCAGACCTCTAACGAGAATGATAATTGAACCGTCCTCCTGCCAAACCTGCCCGGGTTTGATTGGCACCCCGATGCTGATTTGTTCTCTCATTGGCTTTCACAGGGGAACTCACAAAACACTTTTTGAGTGAGTTTGACCTTGAGCTCGCTGCCTTGACCCGCTTTTCACTTCCTACAGATGGAGATGCTTGTTCTCCTGGGCATGTCATGGATGTTTTCCAGGGTAACACAGAGCCTTCTGAAAGGCAGGTTTGGGTGCTGCTTGCATTATTCCTGACCCTAGCGCTTTGTTCCCTGGCCCAGGAAGCCTGATATCCTCCTCCCCGTAACACGGTGCCATTTGTTCTGCAGAAATCAAGGAGGTGGAAAAGCAAACGAGAAGGGACAGATGCGAACAACCGACCCATCAAAGCTGCTGGGAAAGTTATTATCCAAGATATTTCCTGCTTGCTGCCTGTCCACAAGCTGCTGGGAGAGCTCTACATGTGAGTACGGGCCGGCACCCTTTCCCAAATGAAAGCAGCCATCTTTGGCATTGCTGTGCTTCACTCCTGAAATCTCAGGATGTTTCTTACCTTCCCCTCTGCCCTTGCCTTGCTGCTTTTTTATGGTGTCCTTTTCTGCCTATGAGAGGGGACTTGGCTCCTAGAAATCTGAAAAGTGTGATGGAGGAAATTTGTGAGGGGGTATTGTCCACAAAGTTTGAACTGGTGCTCCAGCACCATCACTGCAGGTTCAAGTTTTTGTCAGCTCAAGATAGAAAGTATCAGCTCAAATTCTTTTTGAAGCTCATGTTGGACTCCACGCTTAAATGCACAGGTTTAAAAATCCCATTTGATGTACATGCTCATGCTATAAAGCTGTTATAAGTTCATAAGGCTTTTTAATTTTTGAAGTGTTTGGACTGCCCCATTCACATGACAGTGTCTGTACAGCAAGTTCTTCTGCTGTAATGGAAAGGATGGAGAAGTTCGGTCGGTTGGTTTGTTTGTTTGCTTTTAAAAAGGATCTTCTTTTTCCAAACTAATTCAGATACAAAATCTCTGTTCCTGAATTTTTGCTTCCTTAGCTTTGGTAATACTGTCTGGTCCTTTATGGAATTTCCAGTCTGGACACTGAGGGGAGCAGCAGGCTTCCCTTCTGAAAGGAAGGGGCAGGAAAAGGAGAAGGTATCTTCCTTCTCTCTTTTCTATAATGTTAAAAAGAGTGGTTTTTAAAAAGGCCTGTTGGACCTTTCTTCTCATTGTAAAGAGCCTGACCCTTTTCCATTTGCTCCAAGATCTTAAGCAGTAAAAGTGTCAAGTGTCTCAGGAAGAGAAGTGGGAAAGCTCACGTGGGTTTTCTCAACCCACCTTCCCAGCCCCTCAGAGACTGGGTGTGTTACCCTACTGGGGAAGAGCCTGAAGACCAGCCCACTTCTCCACAGCATCACCACCATCTGCCTCTGGGCCAGTCAGACTGAATGGGAGCAGGACAATGTAACTGATGGCACCAGTTTCTAGGACCAAAAGTGCATCTTGGCTTGGTGATATCCTGGCAGAAGTTTAGTACAATATCTCCTTGGAAATGGTGCTTCTTAGGATCTATCCCACCTAGTTTGGAGCTGGACTTGATGTGCAGCATGTTAGTGAAGATGAATGGTGGGAGAAGGGCAGCAATGATCCTTGAATAACAGAGAAGGAAGGGATGGGATCCTGGCCGTGCTGGGAGGCTCATATTGATCAGGAGGTTCTGCGCTTCTCACCGCTGCCAGTACTACTTTCCACCCATCCCTCCCCACCTCTGTAGGTAACGTGCCAGCCAGAGCTGAGCTTTCTCCTTTCTTTTTAGACTGAATGTGAACAATATCCAGGAGACGTGCCAGAAGAATGCTGCCTCAGCCTTGGCCGTGGGCCGGCGGGATCTCGTGCAGGTACGGCGGTGGATCGGCGCTCGTCCTCAGCGTGCCGTGGGACCCTCACGGCGCTCGTGCTGCCCCCCGAGACCCAAACAGCCAGCAGGGCTCAGCGGTTGTTCCAGAGAGTCTCTGGTTGGTGAAGAGCTGCAGAGGTGGTCTCTACCTCGCTGACTCTTGGCATCGAGAGATCCCTTACTGGGGCTGTGAGCAGATTGTGTTATGCCCTTTGCCAAACTGAGCAAAGCTCATTTTCCGGGGAATTCCTGCAGGGAAAGTGAGGAATGCAGCCTGCTCTGGAGTCAGCAAATGGAATAACTGTGCCCAGAGTTGCCTGGCTGCTCTCAGCAGTTTGATCGGTGATTTTGTCTGACTTATGTAATGGTTCCTGTTGTTGGGTGTTCATCTGCACCAGCGCTGAGTGCTGTCGGCAGCTACCTTCTCCCTGAGAGTGTCTGAGCCCAGGGACCCAGCCCCAGGATGGGGCTGGCCACTGACCTTTGGCTAGTCATAGGAGAAAAATGGCTATTGTGGCTCATTCTTTTTCCTTGTGGTTAATCCATTGCAACAGGCAGGACGTTTGACAGGACTCAGCAATGGGCAGGGAACACACGTAGGCTTTACCTGTGCGAAGCAAAAGCAAACTCAAGCTGTTGTCTTGCTTTTTGGTGGGTTCTGCTAGAGCAGGAGAGAGAAGGGAGGTTCTAGTTCCCCTTTGTGCTTCTTCTTGCTGTATGGTTTGCCCACATTGGACCAGAACTTGGGTGGAATAACTTCAGCAGGATTTCTCCAGGATACCTCTGTTTCTTGCTTGTTTTGCCCTGTCCCATGTAACTCCAGCCTGGATTGCAGCTTGCCCTGTTCCCAGCAGACCTGGAGGCTCGAGCTGCAGGTTACACATCAGATGCAGCAGTGTAGGAAGCAATGTCTCTCCCATTTCCTTTCTGTGCTCTCTTCTACTCACCCCCATCCTTGCTTCAGTTTCTCTTTGGTTTCAGGGTGAGCAGTTGTGAAACTGCTGTTCCTGGCTGCTCTTTGTACTTGAAGCAAGTGTTTGTTCTTTACTTTTCCATGTTGTCACTCTGATTTTCTGCTCTTTCCAGCTCCATGCTTCTGATCATTTCCTGCTCTTTTCCTCATGCCAAACTAGGAGCTTTGCTTTTCACTGGGATATTCTAATTGCCCCATTTCAAAAGGCCCAGCAGAAAAAACCGTCCCAGATCAATGGTGTAGTGACTGAAAAGATAGAACTGTTTTTAGAGTAGAGGATGATAAATGAAGGAGAAATTTAATGTGAAATAGTTAAACTGTTAGAGTAGAAATGACAAACTACTGCTGTCTGCACCAGGCTGTGCTAGGAGAAGAGAATTGTTCAGTAATGTGCAAAACTAACCAAAAGATACTTTTCATGCAAATAATGAGTGACCAGTAAACTTTCTGCCACCAGACATCTTTGAACCCGAGAACTGTATCACATCTAAACATTTTTGAGGTCTGTTAAGCTACCCTGACAGGTCTGTGACACTATTTTCTTTGAAGTTTAACCCAGCTCAAAGCAGGTGGCCCAGGGAAAGCTTCAGGTTTGTGTTACTCTCAGTATGATTTGACAGGGAGACTGAAACTGCTCCCTGCTATCGGGAAAGAGTTAAAAAAAACCAAACCAAACCATAAGCAAGCTCCATTATTATCTGTCTGCAAGGGAATTTGTGCACACCTATACCCTGGGAGTGTGGTTATTTCTAATTATAGCTTGGATTCTTTTCCTTCCTGTCTGCCAGGTTTGGTCACTGGCCATGGTAGCCACTGATCTCTGTCTCGGACCGAAGTCTGACCCAGATTTGGAGATACCTTGGGCACAACATCCATTTGGACGTCAATTACTGGAGTCCTTGTATGTGTTGGAATGCTGGGGAGGGGTTGGGGAATGGTTGCTGAAGCAGAGTCCTCCATAACTATGTATATCACAAGACATGGTTTCAGCTTTGGAGCAGTGCCGCAGTGTGTGTTTCCCCCCCGCCCCACTCTGGAGCCTGAGCTGCATCACAAAGGGAAGTTCCAAGTGTGTTGATGGCATCCTGGTGCAGCTCATTTGTTCACCTTCAGATTCACTGTTGCCATTCCTGGGAAATGGCTCTGCTGGTCTCAAAGCCAAGCGTGAGCTGGGGGTAGCCTCCTGCCAGCCAATCTGGACACAATTAGTAACTGATACTGTCTGTAGACGTACCCTAGTCAGAGGCACAGGATTTATTCCGTATGCTGTTGCTGGATGTAGCTCTTTCCTGCTGCGTGGCAGTGGTGGGAGGGGAGCACAGGTAGGTCTTCATCACTCTTGAGTCTTCAGAGTAATCCAGGAACTTCACACACAGCCATCCACAAAACCTGGAGTGGGGTTTTGCCTCGTGATCAGGTTGAGGCATTCTTGCACGTGGAGGGTTTTGTCAAAAAGACCTTGCAGCTGGGGGTGAGACTAACAGCTCCAGCTTCACATCCACTTCAGATCAGTTTGGTGGATGTTGTTCCTGAAGCTGCACAAACTTGGGATAACCAGCCCGTGAGCACTGCTGGATTCCCAGAGCTCTTGTCTTTCTCCCACCTGTTAGGCCATGAGTGTTTTAAGAAGGAGGATTTGGCTTCTCAAAAGTGTGACAAGAAAGACAACCCAGTCCTGCAGATCACGTCTCCCTCCTGCAGGCAGTGACATGACCCAAATCAGTTTATGCAACAGGCTCAAAATTAGTTGCCCTGGAGTCTCCTTGTTCTTGCCCCTGAGCTCTGCCCAGTCTCATACTGTCTGTCCTTCTCATTTCACAGGCTGGCTCACTACTCGCAGCTCCACGATGTGCAGACCCTGGCCATGCTCTGCAGCGTGTTCGAAGCCCAGTCCAGGCTCCAGGGCTGCCCAAACTCCTACGGCCCCTTTCCCCAGCGTGCCTCCACCTTGGCCTCCCACAGCCGATACGTATGGCTGCCATTTCTTTCCCATTTGTCTTGGATATCTTTGAACATCTCTCAAGTAGGTGACATGGTTTTCTCTCTTTTCCCCCTCAACAGCCCAGCTTTACTTCCTCTGGCTCCTGTTCCAGCATGTCAGATCCTGGACTTGGCACGGGAGGCTGGAGCATAGGTATGGACACCTGTGTAGTAAACAGAGGAATCTGCCTCCCTGCTGGCCTGGGCTTTAGCTGGCTGCTGTGGTGGGGCAAGAAGGGAGCAGGCCCTGGGGGTGACCGCCTCACCGCTGCCTGCTGCCATAGGCTTTCCACAGCCTTTTGAGGCTGTTACCCAGCCGGACCACTCCTGGTAGTTTCCTTGTCCTCTTTGTGCCCGGATGTGGTTCCCAGGATTGGGTGCTCCATCACCTTCCCAGCCATCAGAGTTGGGCTGACTGGCCTGCAGTTCCCTGGGTCCTCCTTGTCTCTTTTGAAGACGGAAGTGACATTTGGTTTCCTCCAGTCCTCAGGCACCTCTGCCAGTAACCACCATCGTTTGCTGATTATCAGGAGTGGCCTTGCAATGTCATCATAGAATCATGGAATGGTTTGGGTTGGGAGAGACCATTTAAAGTCACCTAGTCCAACTCCCTGCAGGGAGCAGGGACATCTGCAACTAGAGCAGGGTGCTCAGAGCCTCGGCCAACCTCCCCTGCAATGGTGCCAGGGATGGGGCAGCCACTGAAAATAAAATAAAATAAAATAAAATAAAATAACCTTTTACTGAGAATTAGACAAAATGTACATGCTTCCTAGGCCCACAGATCTTTGCCATATGAGTATAACAAAGGTTACTTAGCAGTCACGGGTTTTCTTTGGGAATATTGCCTTCACAGAAGCAGATCTCTAAGGAGATGAGCTTATTTTAAGCTGATATTCATTAGAAAGCTGCTAAGCCGCTAGAGACATTCTGGATACAAAATAGGATATCTGGCTTATATTTTCTTTTGCAGGTAATAGGAGATAATATCTGTAATCATGGTCAGAATCTTTTATTTATTGCTGTGACAGGTTTTATTGTGTCACATGGTATTCTGAGCTTTGCACCTCTGTATCTGTAAAGGAGTAGTTTTAATGGAGTTTAAGCACATGAGAGCATCAGACCGATAAGCTTCAAAACCAGCATCTTCTTCCACGTATGAAAATGATGCCTCCTTCTGGATACGCCCTGGGTTTGCTGTAGGTGCTTGTCAAGGGCTTGAATTATCTGCTCTAAAGACAGAATTCATGTTTTCCTTGTCTTCAGTAGAAACTGGGTGAAGCCTGCATACCTCACCAAATTAAGAGGGGGTTAAAAGTATGATCTTTTGAAGGTAGGAGGGGGTATGTGTTTAAAGTACTATTGGTTCTTTTGATGAAATATGTATCTTCCTCAAGGTACAAACAATTGAAGGAAAAAACCCTAAGTATTGGACAGAAGAAAGAGACGGTTGCATGTATTAAACAGTAGGACTCTTCACACTAAATACTGGATAAAGATGATAATTTCATTGGATGGAATACTTGAGTTCAGAAAAGAAACGGAGGAAGAAACAGGAAGGTCTGCCAAGAGTAAAAAGTAGTCATCGAAAAATTGGGAAATGGTTGTTTTAATAAAAAGTAAAGAATCTAGAATGAAGAGTGCTTGCATATGCACGTTAATCTCATCTGTGATAAAAATGGTCCAATCAAGTCTGAAAGGAGACTTGGGAAATAGATCTTTTCAGCTGTATAAAAGAAAGCTTTTGGCTTATCACTTTTGACAGTATGGATACAGTGGGAAAGGAGCAGAATGGCATCTGCAGGGACAACGCAGCACAGTCAGGGATTGACTAAAGGGTAAATTTTTGCTCAGTGGAAGTCAGTGGAAAAAAAACACCTCACTTAAGAAACCATCTGCATGGAACTGCTGTTCAAGCAGTCACCAAGATGAGCAGCCATTTCTATCCTTCACCAGATCTGCAGAATTCATAGAATATTTTCAGCATTGACTATCAAGTCCGGACCTTTCTCACTTACCACACTGAGTGATTCATTTTAATGACACACTTCAGGTCCACCTTCAGCCCAGAAACTTAGGTGGTTTCAGTACATGATTTAAGCACCTGCTCACTGAGCCCTGAATGATGGAACCATCAAGATGTATCTTAAAGCACCACTTACTCCCCCTCACAGTAGTGTTCTCATTTCTTTATGGAATACTTAAGGGGTGCATGTTATTCTGACAGCATATTAAAACAATGTCTTCTTTGATGATGTAATAACTGTTAACAGCTTAACACTCCCATAACCAGCTAGTAATGGGAAGGGTATGTTGGATTCTACTAGTTCTGAAGTGATGTCAGCCAAAGATTTGTAGGATCGTAGTTTTCCTTAGCTTTTAAAAATAGCTACATCTGGCATACTTTATATTTTATTCTACTCTGCTTTGGGTTGCATTTGTGCTGTGCCTTGTGACTTGCCTTGCAAGATCTATGCTTTTTTCACCTTGACTTGACCTTTGTCTTGATAACCTTGGATTTGACTTCCAAGCGTGAGACCTGTTGTCATCCTTCATTAAAATAAGAATCGCTCAAGTGCTTCGTGACTAATACTGTGTAAAATCCTGCTCGCCAAACATCTGATTTGTTTCCGTTGGTGAGACATGGAAAGTTTTTATGGTGACCACATATTTTAAGGGTTGTCAGTGATGTGTTGAGCTAACTCGCAACCTGGTTCTGTAAAGTTTTAATCCTCAAGTCGCAGTCTGGAATTGATGTATTGTGTGGTCAAAATTGCTTAACTCTACCATCCCTCATAAGATCTGCCATATTCAAAAGGTCCATACTGACATCAGGCCTTACAGAGAAGTGTGGAGCTTTGTTAGTATTTGTGCAGCTTCTTGAAGAGCATGATGTGGGAAGTGGGCTCAGGATGGAGCAATTCTGCACATCACCGATGTTGTTGGTTTTGTCTCAATTTTGAAGGCTGAAGCTAAGTTCCACTTAGGCTTTAAAAATGCTGTATTATGAAACTTAAAAACATTTCAGGTACTTACCAGACTGCTCACATGCTGATGAACAAAGTGGATAGAAAGCACTTGATTATTAATCATGCAGATACTTTTTTTTTTTTTGTTAGGAATGAGGCAGCAGCTCGTTGAAGCTTCCTTGAAACCTGGAATCCTTCACAAATGCCTGTAAATTGTTACCACATGTAAAGAGGAAGACCTTAGAAATGGTAGATGGGCTTTTGAAAGAGGTCAGCTTTCCAGAGTCTCTCAAATTCAGTATATTCTCTACAGGACAAGTGAGAAAAGTGGATTTGTTTTTGGTTGTTTTTTGTGGTTGTTTTTTTGTGGGTTTTTTTGGGTTTTGTTTTTGTTTTGTTGGTTTTTTTTGTCTTCTGGTATAATAAAAAGCTATCAGGTGGGATGAAAACCTTTCTGGAAAAGCTTATTGCTGATGTGCAGATAGGTCTGTTTCTGCTCATATGTGGCTCTTGCACTGTTGATATCAAAGTATTTGAGGGATTGAACTCACATCTTTCCACTCCCAGTCCCGCGCAGTATATAGTTAAAAGAACTTAAGGGTATAGGTAGTACCAAAGTCGCCGTAACACCCCGTTCTTTTCTGACCTAATGAACTCTAAAGCACTATACAAAATTTCAAAACACCTCTTGAAAAGGACACCCAACCTGAAGTAGGGTGGATACACAGTTCAAGACTATTGCAAAGTTATGATAAGAAATAGTTGATGTGTTCCAATACCTGAATGTAGCTTAGGATACAATATGGTTGAAGTTTGTAATATGGACTAATATTGGACTAATTTATGGATTGTTATGGACTAATTTCTTTGACTGGACAAGCTGATATAATATGATAGTTTCTCAGAGCCATTTACAGCTGCAAAATGAGTGGGAAAACTATGTAGCTGTTGTAGCATTGAGTGACTAGGACTATGTCTATGTTCTGGTGGCCTTGACTGAGACCTACTGTCTTTGTCAGTCCTCTAGTGCATCTGTGCCTGTATCTCGTGACTAGTAGGTTGAATTAAATTGTCCTTAAAGTTCACTTTTGCTGCTACAGTCTTTGCAAAGGCACACACATACACACCTGCTAGTAGAAATGGGCAGCTGACAAGATTTAGGACTAGCGTTGTCTAGGATTTCATATATCAAAAGATTCAACCCCACCTCCTTAAAGTCTACCTGGGCAATGAACAGCTCTAAGGATAAATTATCAGGATGTGGGACTAGATGCCTGACAAGTGAATGACCTTCGTGGCAGGAGTACTTTCCATCAGATGTACTTGCTGCTTCCACTAAAATAAGCACACTTTTAAATGTTGACTTTAAGAGGTGTTGTACCTCAACGATTGCTCTTGAATACTTTGAAAGATGGTAATGAATTCTTACAACGTTTTACGGTTGAATTGAGAGGTTTTGCAGATTGTGCACCTCCTTTGTCTTACTGAAGTCTGGCCTTATGAGCCCTGAGAATTGCATTGGGTATATCAGCTGCAGGAAAATCGTGTGGAAAATAAAACCTGGAAAAAAGGCACGCAGTGATGGAGATGACCAACGATATTAATGCACTAAATTCTGTAAAACACTCTTGATCAAGAAAATCTAATTCTAGCTTAACAGCTTGGTTGCCGACTGATAGAAAAGCTTTTGTTCTGGTGAACAGATGAGGAGGAGCAGCTCTACAGCCAAAGCAGACTGACATTGCATTTGTTTCCTTCAGCTTGTAGTAGATAATAAATGATACCGTGGATCTTTTTCAGAAATAATCCAGTCAGATCCAGGAACCTGTTGTTAAATTAATTTCTTACTTTTGGACAACAGACACTGAGGGAAAAAACCAAACCCCACATTTCTGTTTAGGGAAAACAAAACAAAACAAAACAAAACAAAACAAAACCCAAAACCAAGAAAAATCCCCTTCTATAAACTCTGCAACCCAAGGAACATCAGGATGCACTTCAGTGAGCAAGAGCTGTTCCAAAGTGCTAGGCAGAAAAATGCTGGTCAAGATTCAAGGAAAGTAGAGGACCCCTTAACTTCTAGAAATGGGATAACTCCGCTAACATCCTAGAGGACAAGGAATATGGATTTTCATGTATTTCCTGGGTGGTAGCAAAACATCACTGTTGCTCACTGCTTCAGACTGAAGGTCAAGTGTATTGAGGTCTTTCAACTGGCAGGTGCATGTTTTTCCTAAATAGTTACAGCTGACAAATACACCTCTCATTGTACTGACCATTACGGGTACATTGTGATGTCCTGTTCAGTTCAATTTCAGTTAGCAAGATATGAACGCAGCAGGGATAAGAGGAGGGAGGAGGCTGGAGAGGAGATGGAAAAATACAGAACTAAGAACCAGATGTCAAATAGCTCGCCCACGGGATGGCTTTCTATTGTTTGATGCATTTCTATGGATGATGTGGTAGGTTCAGATTCTGTGGAGTCTAGGCTTTTATTTAAAGGGGAAAAAACCTGAAATATTTCTGTTGTAGCCAGAAGGCTAGAAACTTTTAAATGTAAGCAGATGTAGCCAGCACTCTTCCTAAGTGAACACACCAGCTAAACCAATGCCTCTGAACACAATAAAATCCCTCTATTCCCAGCTCACCAAAGAGTGAACTCTAAAGCCAGAGAAAGCACGAGTTACTAGGACACCTCTACATAGAGGGGGGCAAGTAGAGGGAGAAGGAGGCAGGGGCTGAGGATCAGAGAAAGAAAATACCCATGGCGAAGAACTGAACACCAAAAAGTCACAAAGACCAACAGATCTGAATGGGCAGAGTGCTAGACAACAGCTAAGTCAGTGACTGGGCACATGATGACTGTCAGTGCTGGACACAACTACTTGTGTTCCTTAGTGTTGATGATCCTATGAGCCAGCACATGGCTGTTTGTCATGTCAATCATCTCTCTTACTTATCATAGAATCACAGAATGGTGGGGGTTGGAAAGGACCTCTGAAGATCATCGAGTCCA
Organism: Actenoides hombroni; assembly: GCA_024336885.1. NCBI lineage: Eukaryota > Metazoa > Chordata > Aves > Coraciiformes > Alcedinidae > Actenoides > Actenoides hombroni. The sequence goes on along the minus strand of WUAM01009935.1, from coordinate 3,667,872 downwards.
ACCCCCCTGCCAGAGCAGGATCACACAGGGCAGCCCACACAGGAACAGAGCCGGGGGGGGTTGGAAAGTCTCCAGAGAAGGAGACTCCACCACCTCTCTGGGCAGCCTCTTCCAGGCTCTGGAATAACTCGAGCAGAGTTTATTACAGAGCCTGTTACTCCTACACCACATCCTGGGGACTTGTCATGTATTAATGGCATTGGGCTGTCACGAGGGTCCCCTTCTGACCAAGCGTGGGAGAAGAACTTGGTGGTGCTCAGCCCTCCTCAGCTCGGGTTCCACCTGGAATGTAAGGTTGTGTTCCTGCTCCTGATCTCCCTTTTCCTTTCCTATCCTCCTACCTCCTGTGTGACCGTAGCTGGTTCATGGGTGCCCAGAGCAGGAGCTAAGTATGGGCAGGTGTAGGCAGGAACTGGGGGGCTGTGTCTGGTGGTGGCTGATACCCCCACCTGCTGTCACCTGCTCTGCAGGAGAAGAAACACGAGAAGCAGCAACATCTCTTTTTCCTGGTGTTCTGTGTTCAGAGAGGTAGGATTGGATTCATTACGATGGCAGTGGCGCTTAACTCTTAGAGGGACTTTCCTGCCTAGGGGAGTTTTGCTTTTAGAAGGAACAAGTAAGGTTTGGGGTTGTGTCCGTTGACTTGCAACTCAGCTGCTCCAGCCGCCAGGGAAATGCAGCTCTCGTTGCTGTATCGGGCTGGGATGGCTCTGTTCAAATGGTTCAAACAAACCCAGAGGTTTCTGCATGAATCTTCTGTGAGTTGCCTTACATTTGGGGATTCAGCTAGAATGGCCTGAGCTGATGTGTGTCTTGTGTACTGGGGTCAGTTTTGGGCGCCGCAGGAGAAGAAAGAGCTGGAGGGGCTGGAGCGGGTGCAGAGAAGGGCAAGGAAGCCCACCTCCTGCCACCTTCGAACTGAGCTGCTGAGTTTCAGGAGGTTCAGCTTGCTAAGGAGAGGGGGAAAGCCACCGAGACCGTGGTGGATTTATTTCACTGCTCTGCTAGCTGGGGACACAGAGCAAACAAGAAAAAGGGAAGGGAGGAGAGCAGGAAAATGGAGAAGAATACAAATGAGAGCGGAGGTCCCAGCATGACATTTCTGCCTCAAAATCACCCCCGTTTCAGCAGCAGTGCTGCCAGCGCTCGCGTGAGCGCTGCTCAGAGCACGGCAGAAAGGAGTTTTCTTCACGCCTCGCTACCTGGGGTTACATGAGCATTTGCAGCGCTGGGAATTTATTATGTTCGTGGTGGAACCCATAAAGCCTCACCCACAGCCCCTCTTGTGCCAAGCACTGAATAAACACCAACCCAAACAAGCGAACCTCTCTTCAGAGAGCGAGCACGTAGCGAGCAGACAGCGCATATGCGAGGAGGAGGAGGAGAGACCATAAACCACCAAAAGGCAGCTCTTGCTCCCAATGATTTTCCAGTCCTTTGTGCCCATGAAATTAAAAAAAATTTAAAACCCATGTCTGGAATAACACAGGGAGCAGCGGGAATACAGGAGAGGACCTGAAACTTATCTCTCCAAACCCTGTATAATCTGCACCTACCGAGTCTCGATCGAGGCATCCTAATGAGAGCACCCAGCTCTGGCATCGTAAATCAAGGTGAGCAGTGAACCCAAGAGAAAAGCTCCATTCAGACATAAGATGCTCTTGGCCAGCTTTCCCCTGGAGCATCTTGAAAGCCAGAGCCTTGTTCGCCTTTTCCTCACCCAAAAAAAAAAAGGACTAAAAGCATAAGCAAATAAAAAAAATCGAAGGGAAGAGAAAAATGCTTCCAGCCCCCTTGGCAAGACAAACAGTAAGCAAGCACCGGGCTTTGTACTAAGAAACAAAACAAAGGTGTAACAGAGGGACATAAATATTTATTTGGCTTTTATTTTTGTTTCGAGAGTCCTTTCCCCTTTCAGCCAAATCATATTTATCCTGTGGGGCTTTGACAGTCGTCTAGAAACCACACAAAGCCTATTTGTTGCCATTCCCCTCCTGGGCTGGAGGACCAGTGGAGCAACTCTGAGGAACAAGGGTGAAAACAAACGACTCGGCTCCACTATTTATAAGGGAGAAGAGGAAGAGTGGAACCAGAAAAGAGCCAGGCATTAGAACCCAGAGTCTGTGCCCTGGGAATGGGATTAAAAGGGCATTTTATCCCTCTGTGCTCTTTGGGAAGGCAGGGAGGTTGCATCTCATCTCCTGACTAGACATCTCCACCAGGAACAGCTCTAATTCTGCCTTTGGGCAAGGAGCTGAGCTCCACATGTCTTCCAGACCTCTATAATTCAGGTCAGCGTAGCATCCTGACCCAGAAGAACGCGCATCACGCTCAAAACCCATTCCTGAGCCACACGCTCAAATTTGGGTATAAACATCACTGGGACAGGTTTTCACTCACAATTCCCAGGTCTTTTTAATGACAGGCTTTAAACCCTGTTAAATTGCAAAGATCTGCAACAAACCTTGAGTGACGGTGTTGGCTCCTTCCATCCATCCATTTAGGACAAGATAAATTTGGTCTGAACTTAAACTTCCTCCCACGGGGAACTCTGTAAGCCAAAAAAAACCCCAAACCAAAGCACTTTCAAGACAAATTCACAGCGGTGTAATGGCCAAAGCAGTGGGGTTTAGGTGAGTCTTAATCCTTAGTAAATTACAGATAATTTGTATGTAAAGGGGTTATAAAGATGATCTGGATACTTTTAATACTGAAATGGCTGAGAGAAGAGGAACGAAGAGATGAGAAGGCCAATTAGATATAAATTTAAATAGGACACCAGCTCAACGAGCCCTGGAAATGCTCATTTTATTTTGGGAAACAGTGGCCTGATGGAATTGAAACTCTCTGTGGGAAGAGGACAGTTTTTTAAAGCAGGGGAGAGTTTGGAGGTGGCCAGAAACAAACAAGGAATCAGCTTAGAGATGAATTTTTTTTCCATCTGTGGGGAAAAAAAAATAAGATTGTAATATGGAAGTTGAGCATTTTGAAGTGCTCAGATTCATCCTTTTTCAAAATGGGATGTTTTTTTTTTTCCTAATTTGATGGTTTGAAAGAGTTACAGCCAGTGGCTTTATCAGCAAAACACTGATTTATCAACAAGCATTTCTGCTTGAAAAAAAGGAATCTTTTGGTGAAAAGCAAAACAGGCTTTTAACACTAAGCATTTTTTTTTTAAAAAAGGACATTTCATTTTTTTTTTTTTTCTCCCCAGTTACACAGCTCAACAGTTCTCAAACAGCATATTTGGATTATCCCAGACTCTCAACCTCCCTATATCAAGTGGGATGTCTAGAGCATAAACGGTCATGGGCTACTTGACCCAGCAAACACCCACATGGCTAAGCAAAGTTTTTCCACTCATTAATCCACCCCAAAGTCCCTCTGCGCAGCAGGGGATTTACTGTAAGCCAGGCAGAACCCCATGGAGGGGTTTGCAGGACTTGGGACGTGCCACTTGATGCTGTACTTTCAGCATCCCGGGCACCTTTTCGGTCCCAGAAGGGCTTTTCCTGCTTCACCACATCTAAAACCTCGAGCATCACCAACTCCCTGTATCAATGGGGTTTTGTCACCCCATTTTCCTGCAGCAGAAACGTTGCTCAGAGCCATTGACACGTAGATGTCATCCAAGAAAGGCCAGAAAATAAACACAGGCTATGCACCAGCACCAGAATTTGCCCCGTTTGAACGCGGTACCACACTCCTTCATATCCCTTTGAAGTCTGACCTTGTCCTTACATCTTGTAAATCACTTCTTCCTCTGATGGCCTTGCAAACAAAACCAGAGGGGAGCCTGCAACCAACACGGGCATTGAAGCCACAAGGAAGGGCAGGATTAGGGCCCCCCCAACCCCAGCCTGAGTCTAATCTTTCACGACCCGCTGGTACATTTTAGCAGGTGATGGATCCGGGGGCAGATAATTCTGCTTGCTGGTTAATTAATCCGGCCTTACAAGAGCAACGAGAGTCTAATGACCGCTCTTAATCCCCCTGCAATAACATCACATACCGCATTTCAAAGCGGGCCACCTGTTGGGGTGCAAGTCGGGTACTGGGGGCTACTGGTCTTGAGTGCCGTACCCACCACTGGTATTTTATTAGCCATCACTTGATACATTACCCACCCTGTGCACTCGATCTAAGCCCGAAATATTGTTTTACAGCGTTAATTAAAAGCGTTGACACTGGATGCTTGGTTCACGTGCTCCACGGGGATTTACGGGTTGCGTTTAATTACCCAGCGACTGTGATTTACCACCTCTACCTGGTAGGTGCCATGCGTGTTTAAATCAATTAACGTTTGGTGGCCTTCATATATCTTACCGGGGGAAGGAGGGAGAGTTTCTCATGAATGATTAAACTCCAGACACATTAATAATTAAAAAAAAAAAAAAGTCAGATATTTCAGGCATCTAAAGTGCAAACAAGATAACGTGACCTGGGCAGAGTCACACTGCAGCTGTTTGCACAGCGCTGCTTCATTAAGGAGCACGGTAACTTTTTGTGGAAGATTTAACTAATTAGTGGAGTAGGCCCCTCCATAAACTAGATGCTAAGTTGTGCTTAGCTTTAATTACACAGCAGTCCCATTGGCCTGTTTGGCTGCTGGAAGCCAGGCACGTGCTTAAGTGTTTTGCTGAACAAGGGTCGGTGTAAATACACACATCTCTTGTGAGCATCGAGGAAGCTGCCCTGGTGTTAATTTAACAGACTCAGCGGTTCAGGGAAGTTTGAAACTGGGGAAAAACATATCCAGAAAAACAATGAGGACAAGTAAAAGGAAAAAAGAAAACAGCTGGAGCCTCATCTCGGTGGTTGGATGCTGGGACAGGCACCTTCTGCTGTTGCTCCTGCTCACTTGAGCAGAATAATATTCACCTTTGGGTTGAGGGGCAGCTTGTCCTGGCACTTGGCCGTGGTGCACTAAGATTTGCTACCCCAGGGAGTTCCAGAGTTATTGCAGCGAGCCCTCAAGGATGGACAATTTTGCCTCTTCTGCAGCATAACATCCTCCTTGTCCTATTTGTAATTTATTCCTTCTAATTTACTCCTTCCCTGGAAGCCTCAGGAGCTCCTCAGAGCAAATGGTTTACAGGTAGCTTCATAACTTTCTCCTTTCCACCCCCAGCTGCAGGGATACCCTGAATCCTTCTCTTTTTTTAGGGGTATTGTGTCCAAATTCCAGCCAGGATAGAAGCACTTGGTTCCCCTTACCCCTGCAGATGCAACTCCTCTTCCCTATCACTCCTCCACCTACTGTGTCCAAAGGACCCCCCTTGTGCTGTACAGCCCCGTTCCCTCCCCCAGCACCGAAATCTCAGAACAGCTCACATTTCTTCTCATTTTCCTTTCTTCAGACCCAAACCTCTCCCAGTCTGCCCTACACCAGATGACCTCCCCAGCAGATCCTCCCCTTCCCTTTACCTTCAGCTGCTCTCACACTTACCTCCTCCCCTGGATTGTGGTTTAATTTCTTTTCCTTCCCCACTTATTTGCCCCCTTAGCCCATTATCCTCTAATTTATACCCCTTGCCCTCCCCAACTCCCACCCATCCCCAGTTGCTTCTCATCAAAAGACTCATCAAAAATGCCTTTGGCAATTGCTGCCCCAGCTTCTTGCCCCTGCTCTACCCAGTTTGTCTTCTGCCATTTCCCCTCCTTCGCCTTACGCAGACTATTTCAGTCCCATTAAACCAACGCTTCCCAAAACAAAGAGGGCCAGTATTCAGCTGGAAAATTGCTTTAGAAAATAAATGCCTTCCAGTCCCCAGATGAACGCGCGTTGCCGAGCTGTTTCCCAGCTACTCTGTTTATGTAACCTTGAAGCTATTTGGTACAATCCTTTTATTTTGACAGCGCGAGATTTGTCACGCACTAATATTTTAAAATCAAAATAACTCAGAGGTACCAGAGATTGTTAACGATCGCCCAGACAATCTGTGCAGGGAGTAACGCCGAGAGGCAAAAGTTATTGTTTGGCATGGTTTTCTTTGTTTGGTTTTTTTTTTTTCATTGTTGTTGTTTGTGGTTTTTGTTTGGTTTTGTTTGGATTTTTCTTTGGTTGGTTGTTTGGGGTTTTTTTCTGTTTTATTTTGTTTTGTTTCTTTCCTTTTTTTTTTTCCTTACAGGAAAGGCCTGTGTTACCTTGTCTTCAACTCCGGAGATGTTTGAGTAAAGTAAATCCACTCCCTTTCCAATTTGATGGCCTTTAGGAAGTTGAAAATACACACGTGGATACACGCTTATTGTCTTTCTCCCTGGCATTTCTGTGTGAATCGAGGGCTTTCGGCCAAAACCAACCAGATAGAATCTTTCAGGAATTTTTACAGTGTCACATACTTGTGCGGCTTGCCAACGTGTTTATAGCAACGGGCACCACAACAGACCAAGCAATCTCCTCCCTCTGTTTATGTCCCCGCATTTGCGTGTGGCATCGGGTGAGCCCTCACCCCGCCAAAGCACGTAGGTGCTCAGGAGGGGTGGGGAAATCACTGCTCCCCACTGAACCCCTCCTGCCCTCAGACCCTGAACCTGAACACATCTGCAGGAACCCACCGGTCTGTGGAACAGGATGGAGCCCAGCACGGTGCTCAAAACAAATCCAACGTGATGATTTCGGGTCCTTTTCCTAGGAAGACCCTGAGCTGCTTCACCAGTCTATAGGAAGGAGATTAAACAATATTTGAGCACCTTGCTGAAGGTGCTGTGAACTGTCAAAGAGCTGCAAATCCTGGAGCATGAGATCTAGCACGAGGAGGAAACATGATTATGTGTGATGGTGTGTAACCATCTTGGTGAGAAGTTGCCTAATGCTGGGTATGGAGAAATGAGCTCCCGAGTTGTGTTAAGGTAAAGGGGAAAAAGCAAAGACGCTCTTATTCTGCAACACAAATGTTCCTACTAAAATAATTACTCCAGAATAGCTAATCTGATAGAAATCCAAAAGCACGGGACTTCTGTCTAGTGGAAGGATTTTTTTAGGTCCTTTTAAGATGAATAAGTTCTGCACATTTGCCTTTCTGTATGACAGAATTTCAGGCTCACTGGCACAGCACTACAGTCACAGAGAAGATTCCTTGCTGCAACTACAAATTATCTTAAAATACAGATAATAATTGTTAAATATATATATTTATATATTTTCATTTCTTTTTGTTATATTCTTACCCAAATTATGTGTTTCCTGTCTAATCTTCATGTTTTCAGCAAAGACATCAGGTGCAATGCATTTTCTTGAGTCAAGTCTTGTTTTAAGATCAGAAAGGCTGGCAGTTATTTTGTCCAGTGCAGAACCTACAATATAAAGCCATCATGTAAGGTAGCACCAGTGCTGAGAACTGCACACTAGCATGTTAGCATTTCAAGACCATTCAAAATATTTTGCATTAGAGAAGCTAAAGTTTTAATCATTTAATAACATTCCCAATTACTCAAGCAAAATGTTTAAAGCATTTGAAGAATATTATCTATTTGCCCAAAGAGACACTTAAAACATTCCCTGGAGCTGGAACATCTTTGTTTTAATATTACTGTCATTAGGCATTGTTCTGCAGGTTTACTTAGGCTGGTGGGCATAAGAAAGCATTTAGAGGTGAGCTGTGCCAGGGAATTAATTATTAAACATCTCTTCCTTTTACTCACCAGGAGTGGCATCCTGTGTAACTCTGATGGAATACAGCGTAGCAGCAAAACCAGAGCCATATGAGAACACACTAATTCTCTGTCCTGCAAGCTGCTCTGGGGAGTACCTGCAAATCAAGCAACAGATGTTTAAAGTGAGAATTAAGCCACGGTGACAATTTTAAATAGCTAGGAAGCGCAGCAGGATTAGAAAAAGCAGCCAACAAAATTATGTTGACTATGATACACATTTAGTGTGCTAAATGCGTAATTGATGACTTTTAAAACCAGGATTTCAAACACTGCTGTTACACAATGATTCTTCAAAGCTACCTAAGCAAAACATAAGAAAGAAATGCCCAGAATATTTAGAAGGTAGCCAATTTTCATTCTGAAGTGACCTAAAGCCTAAAATGCACCATCACATCTTAGAATGCAAAGTCACAATAAAGAAAAAAACTGCTTGAACAAGTCCAGAGGAGGGCCACAAAGGGGGCTGGAGCACCTTTCCTACAAGGACAGGCTAAGAAAGTGGGTTTTTTCAGCCTGGAGAACAGAAGGATCTGGGAAGACCTTATATCAGCCTTCCAGTACTTAAAGGGGGCCAACAGGCAAGATGGGGAGGGACTCTTTATCAGGGAGTGTAGTGATAGGATGAGGGGGTAACGGTTTTAAACTGAGAATAGATTTAGATTAGATATGACAAAGAAATTCTTTACTGTGAGGGTGGTGAGACACTGGAATAGGTTGCACAAAGAAGTTGTGGATTCTTGTCCTGGTTTGATTTAGAACAGCACTAATTCTATTCAGTGATTTTACTTTTCAGCTAAGTCTCTTCTAACTAACTGCACTTTATGAAGCTAATGGCATATTTTTGCAGACAGTGTCTACTTCTAGAAGTGCTAACGCTTGATGTTTATATTTACTAGTAAGGATTGGTATGCAGAAAAGCTCTTGCTTATACTTGCTCCTGTGCAGACCAAGGTCACTGCTAAACCTTATGTACAGTGTTGGGGGTGCAGAAAGTAAGAGGCTGCACCTGTGGGGAGGAGTGCACAGGACAGTTGACCCTAAACTGACCAATGAGGGATTCCATCCCATATACATGTTATTCAGTATAAAGCTGAGTAATCACAAACGTCAAGCTCTCTTCTTCAATAGCCATCATCTGAGGAAGACTCTGTCCATTCTGCCTTCAATCCCGATTCATGTGTTCCTGAATCCAGTTCCAGAATCCAGTGCCTGAATTTGTTTCCTGTCTGCTTCTGAGTCCAATCTGGGACTTCCCCAGTGCCTGCTCCACAGCATCAGTGGTGATGGTGACATAATTGCCATCAGGGGGGTTGGGTTTGATATTGGTTTTGTATATATTTCATTTTATTGTTATTATTTTAATTGAAGCAATTCTAGTTTTCCAATCCATGGGTCTCTCCCTTATTCCCTTTCTCTTCCCCTTCTAGGAAGGAAGAGGGGTTAATAAAGAGCATCTGTCATTTGTCTAGTGGCTGGCCCAACCCTAACCCTTGACAATGCCCCCTCCCTGAAAGTGTTCATGGCCAGGTTGGATGGGGCTTTGAACAACCTGGTCTAGTGGAAGGTGTCCCTGTCCATGGCAGGGGAGGTTGGAACTAGATAATATTTAAGGTCCCTTCCAACCCAAACCATTCTATGGCTCTACTATTATAGTGGAATTGAGAAGGCATTCAGATTCTATTTTCCACCTTGGTGTTTGGGGGGAGAGCGTGAGCGTGCGTGTGTGTGTACGTGTGTTGAGACTGAGAAAAGATACACCACCTTACAAATAAGTTCCTACTTTGAAAGGCATTAAGTTGCTGTTTCAGATCAGCTTCTGACACAGGAATTTTGAATCTCCTTGTCGCTTGATCTGACTGTATACGCATAATAATTCTCTAACTTTAGTCTTGCTACTTAAGGCATTTTAGTAGGAAAAAGTTTGCTGGATGGTGCCTTTACAAAAGGCTTTTTTGAAACAAAAGCCTTTTAGGCATTTACATATAAAAAGCTATGACTTTTGGCAATTCTATGCTTACTGGGCTAGAAGAGAGGCAAGGCAACCATAGACTGAAGGGGTATACATATTTCCATTCTGATTGGATATGAGTAATGAAGCTTTGGTTTTCTGATTGAAGAGCTCTGCACTGGCTTTCATAAAAGCTTTTTCCACATCTCTGTCAAAATATGTATCTTCAAGTTTTACATCCCTATTAAAAAAAGGTTCAGAAACAGTTACTAAAGTGTCAGCAAGGAAAAACACCTTAGATGTTTAACAAATTAAGACTATCTGAATAAGGAAAACAGCAGCCATTCTCACCTGAAAGCTTCCAAACCACTGAAAACATCATTTGCTGTTTCTAGGTTCTGGTCACTGAGAAAGTCATTCAGCAATAGTCTAGCCACAGATTTTTGCACCAGTTTACAGTAGGGAGAATGAAAGATCATGAATCCAAAGTCATTCAAGGTGAAATGTCTGTCTGTCCCCTCTGGAAGTGGCAGAAATGTGTTACAACTTATGTTTAGTACTCACTTCAAGTATTAAAATAAAATAGGGGGGTGGCAGGACACCAGTCATCATAACACATCAGTATGCAAAAGACAACTGTAAGACTAGCTCTTGCTAGCGAGTTCATTTAACATACTGCTGCTACTTCTATTTAAAAATTTGTTTCTTACTGATCTTGTGCACCAGCTAGCAATGTTTGCCTTTTTTTCTTCTAGAAGTTATAAGCTTAATAGAATCTTAGTATGTCTATCCAGTATTTTGAAATAAGAAAAAAAAAAAAATCTACTTCATCTAACTACTGAATCATCAAACCTTTGTTTCTTAAGCAATTACTAACTACATGAGGGTTAAAAACACCCCGAAAATCAGTCTCCTTATACAACATGTAAATATTAACTTCAATATCTTAAAAGCCTTGGTAGAGGAAGGAACAATACACTTAAACAAAATATTATACATTACACCAACAAAAGCTTGTAGAGATTACTGCTTATTGACTATCAGGTACTTAGCCATACCAGAACAGAAATAAGACATTTCTTTATGGGAGAGTGCAAACATTTCAATTGTCTCGGAACACACAAACACAAAGAAAGGGATCGTGTACTGGTCTTTAGATTGGATGCTAAAACTTGCAAATACATTGTCTGTGTAGCTACACATTCCAATATTTGCCAAATCTTGCAATATCATGTGAGGCTACATACCCTTTTGCCACTGGGCATGGATTTTGTTGCGATAGACAGTATAGCAGTGATCTAATGCACTGAGGTAGCACTGTATAGATAGTTTACCATCAACTACAGGATATTCAGAGACCATATCTGGTTTACAGAAATCATAAACATGCTGCATGTGGGTTCCACGCAATCCTGATGGAGAGAAATTGACAAAAGTTGAAGATTATTTTATTCTGATACTTTGAGTCAGTTTGAACACATTGCTTAACATATGGAAAACAAGTAATATTTGGCCTCAGTCAAGCAGGTTTTCATAGCACTTCAGGCCCTTTAAGGTAAGGTTTCACACAGTTCTCAATTGCCTATTACTCTAGTACAGTAGGACTGAGCATGACAAACACAAGTAACAAACGATTTTCATCATTTCACCTTGAAAGTAGAGCACTGTGTTATTCAGCTCTAGTCCACTCTTTTTCAATTTTATTAGAGAATCCCCAAGTTAAAAAAAAAACAGATAGAAGCATCTCTAGTTGTTTCTTGCTGTCTCCTATAACAGGACTTGGGACAAGTTAGCCCAGAGCAAGAGGAGACAAAGTACAATTTCTGACATTAGTGGGAGTTAATCCAACCCTCCAGCAACCTGCAAAAACCAGGGACAGGCTTCAGAATAGATCCAGTATCTGACTGAATGGTATTTTCCTCCTCAGAGGACTAACCTCTCTCAAAAATTAACGGAGCATTTGGACCAACTAGCATAGCAACAGCACCAGCTCCACCTGTTGGCCTGGCATTTCCAGTGGCATACATAGCAATATCTCCAGCAACAACAAGCGCATAGCGTCCTGTGAAAAACACAGAAATAAGTATGAAAAGTAGCCAAGAACATAGTACATTTTAATATCCATCAGCAATTTTTAGACTTTGGTTATAGAGGAGATGACTCCAGGAGTCAGGCTCTTCAGTCCTGGCAGCCACCAAAATGTACAGGAAAAGGCCAGTGATCATTATTTTTTGCATGTAACTGAACTAGTGGCAAATGCCCAGAGCATTTAAGAAAAATACTTCAGAAGCATACAAGAGTTCACCCTCTGGATTTTATATGGTTAAACATGAACACTGTAATTGAAAGGAAGACCACTCACAAATAGAGATTAATACAACTTTTCAAGAAAATACCCTGAACTTACCATCCCAAGAACTGGATTCCATCCAATTAATAGCATTAAAAAGAGCAGCGGTGCCTCCATAGCATGCATTCATGGTGTCGATTCCTTCTACATCCATATTACCGGATTCTTCAAGAAGTTGCATCAGGACAGTCTTTACAGATTTTGATTTATCAATTATTGTCTCTGTTCCAACTTCTAATCTCCCAATGCAATCATAGGCAAGGCCATTCCTCTCCATGAGCTTCTGAACCACAGTCAAACAAAGAGAATTGATATCCTCCCTGTCAGAGCAGAACCCCATCTTTGACTGGCCTAGCCCAATGGTGTATTTGCCAGCATTCACACCATCATACTTCTCCAGCTCTGTCTGGTCAACGTACTGAGAGGGAAAATATATTTCCAGTGCAACAATTCCCACATCTTTGGGCCAACAGGATTCAGCATTCACTGGAAGAGACCCAGGCATTGTGGTAAATCTTTAAGAAAAAAAAGAAAACCACAAAACCCAGCTGATTTATTCACATCCATTTTTAGAGAACTACATCATATACACTTGAATTTTCTGTATATTTATAGAAAAGGTTAACTTTTAGATATGCTACGAGTTCATTTGCAAAAGGCAAGCCTTTGCCTTCAGGTAAAATTTTGGTCTAAGCATACTGTAAACTTCATTAGAAGTTTTAAAAGATCTTATTAATATAAAACATTATAAGTGAAAGTACAATTTCAGCCCCAGAGATTAATATAGGTAGCTTGAGCCCAAGTTATTTCGCTGAAGGAAAACACATGCTTAACAAATGTTAAGTGTTTGAGAAATTAGTCTTAATGTTCATTAATTCTACTTTTGCTTATATGCAAAGTCTCAACATAGCCAAGCTGAAAACACTGGGTTTTTTTGTTTGCTGGTTGAAGGGTTCTGTTTGTCTGGTTTGGTTTGTTAGGGTCTGTTTGTTTTGGTGGTTTGCTTTATTGGTTGGTTGGTTTTTTTGGTTTTTTTTAGTGGTGGTGGCAGCTTTTTGGTTTGCTTTTTAACATTGCTATTTAAGACATTAAGTTTAAAATTTATACTTACCAGGAAATCTCAGCCTTAAAACAGGTCAGTGTTACCAAAACTCCAGTAAATGAAGAAATCTCCAATGCTCAATTGTAGGGATTGATAAGAGTAGGACAGAAATAGTTGTTAGCTAGAAGTAGTTATGCTAAGGCCTGCAAGGCCGAGAAACAGCCAACACCGCACCGACCTTGAGGAGATAAGACTGAGGATGAGAAAAGCAGAGCACCTGGCAAAACAGGAGGATAAAAGGAGAAAAAGATGGATGCCTGGCCTCCACCTCCCCCCCCTGGCCCTGAAACCACTCTACTGCCTGACTCGAGTCCGAGTAGTTCCGGCACTTCCACCCCTGAGCAACAGCCAGATCGCTCTGATTCGATCCGAATGATTAAAGAACTAGCACAAAAGCTGGAGGACTTACAAATGCAGATGAAGGAAAAATTAACAGCACCATCAGCACCAGAAGGACCTGTACTTCCTCCTTGCTTGCGAGGACCCGCTGCACGAGTCTGCCCGGAACGCTGGAGTGGAATAGTAAAAGATGCCATTCTGGAAGGCCAATGGCAACCAATGGGGGACTTAGCGGGGCCAGCCACCTTAGCTTTCCCTGTGATTCAGGAGAACGGGGGAGCTAAGTGGGAACCACATGATTGGAAAATTTTACAACAGGCTCGACAATCGGTGTCCCAATATGGGGTCAAATCCGAGGCCACACAGCAGATTGTTAAGTGGATCTTTTCTGCAGACCTCATGAGTCCTTATGACTGTCAAAACTTGATGCGATTGTTGTTAACGCCTACTCAATTTTTATTGTGGCAGTCGGCTTGGCAGCAGCATGCGGTCGCCGCAGCTGCCCAGCAGCAGCAAGCGGGGGACCCCTTGTATGGGGTAACAGCAGAAATGCTAACAGGGGGTAGTGCGTATGCTAACCTAAACACCCAGCTGACCTTTCCTTCCAACATGTTACAACTTTCTGCCCAGCTGGCACTCGATGCCTTTTTGGGTCTGCCAGGTTCTGCAACCCCGTCTTTTGGTAATCTGGTCCAAGGGGCCACGGAAACTTATAGCCATTTTGTTGATCGGTTATGGGAGGCTATTATGCAACACCCCGATCTAGACCAGAACGGAAAGGAGCAGATGTTCCGGGTGTTGGCCTTTGATAATGCAAACAAAAACACCAAACAGATTTTGGCAATGTTGCCAAAAGGCGCGGGGGTGGATGAGATGTTATTACGAGTAGAACGAGCTGAGTCTCAGCGACGGGATAATACGGTTGCAGCGGCTGTGAGGGGGGTGGTCCAGGAGGTGGTCCGGCCCTTAGCTGCGGCAGTACAACAGAAGCGCAGCGCGGGGCCACCGAAGGGGCAGTCATTTCGGGGTCGATGTTACCGTTGTGGGGAAATGGGACATGTGCGATCCAATTGCCATGCCGTTGTATGGTGCAATAGGTGTCAGAAGGACACTCATGCTAAGGCTGTGTGTCAGGGAAACGGGAAGTGGAGCGTGGCTCGGGGCCGCGCTATGACACAAACCAACCCCCAAACCCCAGGCCAGGTTTTTTACAACAGTGCAAGCCCCACACTAGAGGGAGCCTGGGAGTCGACCTGGAAACAACAATAGATGTAACCCTGATTGATCAACAGGTGCAAAAGGTACCAAGCAATGCGATAGGACCATTATTTGATGACCAAACGATGGGGGGACTTTTGGTTGGACGGTCGTCTGCAAGTATCAAAGGGCTAGTTGTGCTGCCTGGCGTAATAGACGCAGATTACACTGGCTGTATATACATTATGGTTTATACTGTCAGCCCTCCAATGTTCATTCCGCAAGGCAGCAGAATTGCCCAGATCATTCCAATAACCCCTTTGTTGCAACCCGCTGTGACAAGCACAGCAAGAGGCGATCGTGGGTTCGGGTCCTCCGGGCCCGCTGTTTGCTTTACGGCCAAGATGAATCATCGCCCACTCATCACCGTCACGATGAAACAAAGAGGCCAGGAAAAGACTCTAACCACAATGTTAGATACAGGTGCTGATGTTACTATTATTAGTCGGCATGTGTGGCCATCCTCTTGGCCATTGGCGCAGCCAACATCCTCTATCGCTGGGGTAGGTGGACAGTCGACACCACAAATTAGTCAGCAGCCAGTTTGTTTGTGTTTGCCTGAGGGACAGCAGGCCAACCTCCGGGTATATGTTATGTCCTTGCCAGGGGCATTAGAGGCCTTGGTAGGACGAGATGCGCTCAGCCAGCTTGGGGGCTGTTTTAACTACCAACTCACCACATTTTTAGTCAGGGGCACTGGAGACCAGCCGCCCAACCCACCCTTGACCTGGCTTACGAATGAACCTGTGTGGGTTGACCAGTGGCCCATGACTCAAGAGCGGCTGGAGATAGCCAACAAGCTTGTAGCAGAGCAACTTGCAGTGGGTCACATAAGGCCTTCAGTTAGTCCCTGGAATACGCCCATCTTTGTTATCCCAAAAAGGTCTGGGAAATGGCGATTACTACATGACCTACGGAAGGTAAATGACCAAATGCAGGCTATGGGGTCCCTGCAGCCTGGAATGCCTTCCCCTAATATGTTACCTGCAGGATGGTACATTTTGATAGTGGATCTGAAAGACTGCTTTTTTACCATCCCTTTACATAAGCAGGACACTCAGCGATTTGCATTTTCTGTGCCAGCAATAAACAAGGCTGCCCCGGCGCAACGTTATGAATGGGTAGTCTTGCCACAGGGTATGAAGAACTCACCAACGCTTTGTCAACTTTATGTTGCATGGGCCCTGGTGCCATTACGCCAAGCCTGGCCCAACGTTATCATTTATCATTACATGGATGATATCTTATGTTGTAAACAGGAGCCCTTTGGGGAGCAGGATTTGCAACAATTGACAGACTTGCTGTCGCAAAAAGGACTCGTAGTGGCCCCAGAGAAGGTCCAACGGACAAGCCCATGGAAATATCTCGGCTGGACTATTAGCGCCTCACAAATCAGGCCGCAAAAGACAGAGTTGGCTACCCGTCTGCAGACATTGCATGATGTCCAAACCTTGCTAGGAGACATACAGTGGGTCCGAACATGCGTGGGTCTCTCAAACACTGATATTGCACCTTTAACAGCATTGTTGCGGGGAACCCATCCCGCCGAACGAATAGTTTTGACAGAATACCAGCGAACATTGATACACAACATTATAGAGAGAATCCGGACCGCATGTTCCGCCCGTCGGGTGTTAGACTTGCCTGTGTCTCTGCTCATATGTAATGGGCCTGATTCTCCCTACGCAGTCATTTGTCAGTGGCAAAACAAGAAGGGGGAAAATTCTATCCCTCTCCCCGCTTTGGATGCCACCGACAAATGTGCCACTCCAGTGGTAACGCCTGCCGCGGCCTCTAAGCCCTGTCCAGAAGTAGGGTTCAGGATCTTGGAATGGGTATTTTTGAGTGTACAACCAAAAACAAGTGTGCAAACCCGAGCGGAGGCGGTGGGCGAGCTGGTACGTAAAGGCAGGTCTCGTATCACCGAGATTAGCGGGCAAGAGCCGAATGACATCAGCATACCTGTAAATACCACCGATTTAGAATGGTGGCTCCGCCACTCGCTGAGCATACAGGAAGCCCTGCTGGGGTTTGAGGGAATAGTACATACGCAGCAACCGTCGGGTAAGCTATGGCAATTTATAAAGTGTAACCAATGGATAGAAAAGCCAATGACTAGTAGAGAGCCACTGAAGGATGGTATAACCGTTTTTACGGATGCGGGAAAGCGACGCCGACTAGCTGCCTGTGTCTGGTTAGAGGGAAAGCAGTGGAAACAGCACCTAATCCAAGGGGTACCGCAAGATTCGCTACAAACCCTGGAATTATCTGCGGTGATCTGGGCGCTGACAAACTGGTTGACAGTACCTCTGAATGTGGTTTCTGACTCGTTGTATGTCGTCGGGTTGGTACCTCGGCTAGATGAGGCCCTCATCAAAGACACGTCCCACTCTTGGTTAGGGATGCTATTTGTTAGACTACGAAATACGTTGCGACAGCGAACAGCGCCTTGTTGTGTCATGCATATCCGCAGTCATCAATGTGATTGTGGGCTTGGCCAAGGCAACAGCCTAGCCGATCAATTGGTAAGCCCGGCATGTCACATGCCGCCGCTGGATAAATTTCAACAGGCCAGGCAGAGCCATGACATCTTTCACCAAAACGCGAAAGGGTTAAGACGGCAATATGGCTTGTCGGAAAATGAGGCCCGGGGTATTGTGCAGGCTTGCCCACAGTGTGGAGGTAGAGGCCCTGGGGTAGGGATCGGGGTAAACCCCAAAGGGTTGAAGGCCTTGGAGATTTGGCAGATGGATGTGACCCACATCCCGGAGTTTGGACGGCTAAAATATGTGCATGTAACGATTGATACCTTTTCAAAGATGGTGTGGGCGACTGCCTTGCCTGGGGAAAAGGCCCATCATGTTTGTAAGCATCTGCTAGCTTGCTTTGCAGTGTTGGGGGTGCCTGAGCAGATCAAGACGGACAACGGACCAGCTTATGTTAGCCAAAAGGTTAGGGCATTTATGGCAACATGGGATATAAATCATGTTACTGGAATCCCCTGCACGCCAACAGGGCAGAGTCTGGTAGAGCGCACACACCAAACACTCAAGGACTACCTCAAAAGGCAAAAGGGGTTGGAGACCGATGCACAGCAAAGGTTGCACAAGGTTTTGTTCACTCTGAATTTCCTTTGTCTCATGGGGGACAGGGAAGAGTCACCTGTGGTGATCCACCACCAACAAATTAAGTTGAATCGAGGGACCACGCTCCCGGGCCTTAACGTAATGTATAAGGACCCTGTCTCCGGTAATTGGCTGGTACCCGTGTCGGTTATTTTTAACGGTCGAGGTTATATGTGTGTTTCCACAGATCACGGACCTGTCTGGGTGCCCAATCAAAACGTGAGGCCTGTCATCGCTACTCGATCGCCTTTAACGGAGCAGAATGATCAGGGCTGTGATCTTCAGTCTGCAAGTGCAGCTGGTGGTAACATTGCATCACATAGAGCCCAGACAAAACCTGTGGGTAACATGGGTGAATAAAACAGGCAAGCAGGCATTTTGCCTGGCGATGAATACAGCAACCGAGCCATTTCGAACATGTCTGATTGGCTTACCCAAGTTTAATGCTAGCGATTTTGGTAGCTTTGCCACGAGCAATTGTAGCAATAGTAGCTCAGTTAGTCAATGTAGCGCACAATTAATTGAATCGCTGAATGTAACGCTACCATGGGATCCACAAGAAATTAATTTGTTAGGGTCAATGCGGATAGGGAATACGAGCCAGAATTGGACTCAAGCGTGTGTGGTGTTTGGTCATAAGTTTGCAGGAAGGAATGCATTTGTCCATATATTAACGAATCAATTTCCGAAAATAAATTGGGGAAAGTGGGCCAATCCTTGGAATGGCACAGGTTGGACGGATGTTTCCCCTGGGTCTTCCTATGGGTTTTGGAGCTCTGGGCAGTTTTGTGGTACAAATGACACCGGGAAAGGAAAAGACAAGCAGCCGAGCAGTTTAGGGGCATATGGGATGTTTCAAGGTAACAGGAGTAGGCTGTTACTATGGAACAATGGTTCTGCTAAGGCTTTGCCTCCTAGCGTTTTCCTCATCTGTGGGGATCGAGCATGGCAAGGTATTCCAGCCAACGCTATGGGAGGACCTTGTTACCTTGGGCAGTTGACATTATTAGCCCCTGATAAAAATTGGTGGAGGAACGTCACTCAGGGAACTCAAGCCCAGAGGTCCCGTAGCAGGCGTGCAGTCACAGGGCTCTCCCCAAACTGTAATGATAAAGTAACCCTGCTGAGCACCACGGAGAAAGTGTTTTTGTCATTGTTTATACCTGGTGCGGCCGCAGGTCGTGCATTGAACGAGGTCGGAAAGCTGGCTTGCTGGGCCGAGAAACAGGCCAATGTGACCACGGAAATAATTGAACAATTGTTAGAAGATCAAAATAGCTTGCAACATGCTATATTGCAGAATAGAGCAGCCATTGATTTTTTGTTGCTAGTTCAAGGTCACGGGTGTGAGGATTTTGAAGGGATGTGTTGTATGAACCTGTCGGATCACAGCGAGTCGATACATAAGAAAATTCAATGGCTTAGGGAGCACGTAGAAAGGATCCAGCAAAGTCATGGGTTTTAGACGAGTGGTTGCAAGGGATATTTGGTCACTTGCCGGGATGGCTCACGGGGTTATTAACGGAGGGATTACGGATGCTAGTGGTGTTACTTATTATTGGTATTTGCCTTTGTATTGCTTTAAGCTGCCTCAAGAGGGCACTTGCTAAGGTGGTCGATCAAGTCTGGGTTGCTCAAAAACAAGAAGGGGGAATTGTGGAGGAATGGCTGAAAGAGCAAGGCGGGCATGAGCTCCTTGATATGAGCAACTCGCCGTCGTATAGATAGGCCAGCGAGAAGATCAAGCTTGTGATCACCTGAGGAACCTGAACATACGTAAGGCTATGGGACCTGATGAGATGCATCCGAGTCCTGAGAAAATTGGCTGATGGAGTTGCCAAGCCACTCTCCATGCTATTTGAAAAGTCCTGGCAGTCAGGTGAAGTCCCTGGGGACTGGAAAAAGGAAACATTGCACCCATTTTTAAAAAGGGTAGAAAGGAGGACCCTGGGAACTACCGACCTGTCAGCCTCACCTCTGTGCTTGGGAAGGTCACAGAACAGGTCTTCCTAGAAGCTATACTAAGGCACATGGAAGACAGAGAGGTGATTCGAGACAGCCAGCACGGCTTCACCAAGGGCAAGTCCTGCCTGACCAACTGAGTGGCCTTCTATGACTGAACGACTACATCAGTAGACAAGACAAGAGGTACAGATGGACTTCTGCAAGGCCTTTGACACTGTCCCCCACAACATCCTTCTCTCTAAATTGGCAAGATATGAATTTGATGGGTGGACTGTTCAGTGAATAAAGAATTGGTTGGATGGTCACATCCACAGGGTAGTGGTCAACAGCTCAGATGAAGATCAGTGACAAGGGGTGTCCCTCAGGGGTCTGTATTGGAACCAGTTGCTGTTTATTATCTTTATCAATCACATAGTGGGATTGAGTGCACCCTCAGCAAGTTTGCAGACAACACCAAGCTGAGTAGTGCAGTTGACATGCCCAAGGGAGGGGATACCAACCAGAGGGACCTGGACAAACTTGAGAAGTGGGCCTGTATGAACCTCATAAGATTCAACAAGGCCAAATGCAAAGTCCCGCACCTGGGTCAGGAAAAATTCTCAGTATACAGGCTAGATGATGAAGGTATTGAGAGGAGACCTGCAGAGAAGGACTTGGGGGTACTGGTGGATGAAAAGCTGGACAAGAGCCAACAAATATGCACTCACAGCCTAGAAGGCCAACCATATCCTGAGCTGCGTCAAAAGCATGTCCATCAGACTAAGGGAGGTGATTCTTCCCCTCTACTCCACCCTGGTGAGAATCCATCTGCAGTACTGCGTCCAGCTCTACTGTCCTCAGCATAAGGAGGACATGAACCTGTTAGACCAGGTCCAGAGGAGGGCAACAAAAATGATCAGAGGGCTGGAACACCTCTCCTACAAAGAAAGGCTGTAAGAGTTGGGGTTGTTCAGCCTGGAGAAGAGAAAGCTCTGAGACCACCTTATTGCAGCTTTTCAGTACTTAAAGGGGGCCTATGAGAAAGATGAGGACAGTCTTTTTAGCAGGGCCTGTTGAGACAGGACAAGGCATAATGGTTTCAAACTAAAAGAGGGTAGATTCATACTAGATATACAGAAGAATTTTTTGACAATGTGGGTGGTAAAACAGGTTGCCCAGAGAGGTGGTAGATGCCCCATCCCTGGAAACATTCAAGGTCAGGTTGGATGGGCTCTGAGGAACATAATCTAGCTGAAGATGTCCCTGCTCACTGCAGGGTGGGGTGGAATAGATAAAAGTCCCTTCCAAAGCATTCTATGATTCTCCTACTATATGCATCTGAGACTGGGTCTGCCTGAGCTGGAGTTAATTTCCCCATAGCAGCCCTCCCAGTGCCATGCTTTGCATTGAGAGCTGGAAAGGTGCTGATAACACACCCGTGTTGTGGCTACTGCTGGACAGGGCTCACACAGCACCAAGGCTGGTTTTCCAACATTCCCTCTGCAGTGGGATGGGGTGGACAAGATCTTGGGAGGATCTTGGGAGGGGACACAACTGAGACAGCTGACCCAAACTGACTAAAAGGATATTCCATACCATATGGTGTCAGTTCAACAATAAAAGCTAGAAAAAGAAGGGGGGAAGGCATCTGCTTGTCCTCCAAAGCAACTGCTACATGTTTAGAGCCCTGCTTCCCGGACAAGGAGCTGGACATCGCCTGCTGATAGGAAGTAGAGAATAAATCTTTGTTTTCTTTTGCTTCCGCACACAGCCTTGCTTTGATTTTCATTAAACTGTCTTTGTCTTAACCCACAAGTTTCATCTTATTTTCTTCCTTCCTGGGAAGGGGAGAGTGACAGAGCAGTTTTGTGGGCACTTGGCATCCAGCCAAGGTCAAACCACCACAGATGTATGGGGGATAGCAAAACACTGATTTTTGGTTACTGTGCTTAGACAAGGCATCAGTCTGCAATACAGGTACATGGGTGTCACATTAAGGGTTTGAGTTAGACATTGGCCTGCTAGAGCCCCAAAGACTTTCATTGAAGCAGTATAGCAAAATTAGCATTTGCCTGTTTCAGAGCCCAAAGGACTTGCACCAAGACAGTTTTACAAAGTTAAAAACAAAAGAATTTAATTTATTAAGACAACAGATACAATAGCTTGGTAACGGCTGTTGATACATGCACTAACTGCAAAAAATGATCTCAAGTTAATAATTGCTAGGCAACATTCGATGAAGTCGGACATACAAGTCCTTGCAATAGCACTAGTATATAATAGTGACGCTAGCAAAAGTTATGCCATATACTCAAGGTGCAATTCTTACCAAGAAGGTGTCCCTGTCTTGGGTGGAGGAAAAGGAGTACAGTCTGTTAACCGTCTCTGCTAGATCTTCAGTCTTTTCCCTACAGAGGTACTCCCCTCATGGTTTGGGATTTTTTTTATATCCTATTCCCACCTGCCCCTGCCTTCTAAGGTGACATCTAGCATAATTTGAGTGGAGAGATGAGTAACAGTCATATGTTCAGCATGTACTCCACTAGGCTCATTAACTTATTTAGGGGTATACACTTTAATATTCATTTTGCAGATAATTAGGCAGAGGTCTTCACTGACACTCTAGCCTTCAAGAGCTGCATCAAAGCTGCTTGCTTTTCTTGATTTAGCCAAAACAGAACCATCTTATCTTCAAAAGGCTCTCTCCTTCAGCCGTTTGGCATGCCAGCTCAGCAGGTCTCCACCCCCAGAGATAGCATAAGAATCTCATGGTTGTAAGCATCTTAACTTTTCTCCCAAAGCACACTAAATTAGCCTACATTCCTGTCGTACAACAAACTGGGCCATTATCCCACAATGGGACATATGCAGAACATTAGACACTCAAAATTTAAATGCAAAGGAACTAAAGAGATATTTTCATGCTAGCTTTGTGGAATTCATCAGAATAGACACGCTTGAATTCTTTCCCCGATATGGCCATTAAGTTTATATTCAAGTTCCCCCCACTATAACAGAAAGGAAGATCTATGACAGAAAGATAGTGAAGAGCTATCAGTAAGTTTTGGTGATTGAAGGCTATGTAGTTAGAGTCCATGAAACTAACATTTCAGGTATCATCCAAAGAGAAAAGACTTTTTCAACCAAACAGCCAAGAGTCAAACACCATTTCAAACAACTTTCCATGCCACAAAGCTACAATATTTGACATCAGTTGATATCAGCCTTTCTTCACATTCAAAATTTCAGAACTACAGCATGAGCTAAAATTATTTCAAATATCAACAGAGAAACTTGACTTGAAGCCTCTCACAAAACTAAGAAGTGAAGACCAGTTCTGGGATGTAGCTCACCAATTCAACTAAACAATAACTTTGAAATTCTGCATTTAAGCAAGACTCAAGAGCTTTCTTCTTTTGCACCAGGATTCTCTCTATCCAGTACCTAAGAAAAGATAACTCAAGCATCTGAAGAAATGGTTACTTTACCTACAACTCCAGGCAAAAGCTCCAAATGAAAGCTTTCAATTCTTGACCTACTGAAACTTGCTTGTATGGTTCAGAATAAAAAGCCACAATTTGGGGAATCTTTTATGAACAAACACTGACATCAGATTACTGTGCAGCACTTGTCCAAGGGGATTTCCTCAATTTCATTGTTCTGCCAATTTTGAAGCATATACAGCAAGATGTGAAGTTATTCCAGCTCCCAATTGTTCTCTTGTATTCTGCTGGTCTGCTTCAAACAGTGCAGCATGACAGAAGTCAACAAAAGCTCTTCATGATGAGACTACAGCATTGTATATAGTAAATTTTAGAAGCTTTCCACCAATCAGCACTGCAACCAAGTCAGAGTAAGTGAACAGAAACAAGTAGTAACCAAGCTATGAGAAATTACTTTTAAGTTAACAGGTGTAGATTACAAGCAGGATTAAATCAGTAAGGAGTCTTAACTAGTGTTCAAAGCTGCAGCAGTAAAAGAACTGCAGTATGTTGCTTATCCTATAAATTCTTCATAGACTAACAGCCTGAGCTACACAATTGAGAAGTTTTTCCTGTAAAATTGCTCTGGTTGTCATAAAACATTCACACTAGTAAAAACAGCACTCAGGTGTTTTGTTACAGTATCAAGAAAACTCAAGTGGCTGACTTTTGTAGAAGAATATAACGAGGGGAACCTTCACCACACTGAATAGCTGGCCTGATATCAAGACATTAATTGCCACAGTAAGCCAGGAAATAGTTTAGCATTGACTTGGGCTGACTAAAGCCCTGATTCCTTTATTAAAGAAAAAATAAGTACTATTTATGAGATAATTTGGGGTTCAATATTGATAATAAAGCACAGTCAACATATTTTCGAGTGACCAACATATCACCTTAATGGTAGCATGAAGTGTCAGATACAGATATTATTAATCTTGGAGCTTTTTACCTGGATCTACTGAGTAGGTAAATTGCTAAAGTAATCACAAGTAGGTACTTTTAATTTGCTCAAAATTCAACAGCCCCAGCATCAGTTGTTAACCTGACAAACAATTAATGGCTTATAAAAAAATCAAGCAAGCTTTAACACTTATTTTTGATTCTGACTCTTCCTGCTTCTTACCATTAAGGTAATCCTAATGAGGAGCAACAGTAATTTGAAGATAAAGAACTTTCACAATTTCCAACAACTCATCACCTCCAAATTTGCTTTCCGCATCACTGATACTCCAATGGGAACAACGCCTTAACCTTACACTTCCTAACCAAATAATACAGCTTATACCAGTGAGTGAAGAGGTGGTGTTATCACACACCTTACAAAAATTCATCTTGGCTTACAGACTGAAAAATGCAGTAATTTTTCCTCCTGACTCAAGGTGCAACATTTCGCTATCGGCTAAGTATCATGCACATGTACATTTTTACACGTTGACTTACCTCAAATGATACGCCAGTACTTTCTGCTTGGCATACCAACTCTAACAAATTATGTGGCTAAGTCACATGGCTTTCCAAATTGCATGAGCTTAAGACTGACATCCCTAAGTATCTTTGTTTAATACTCTAAGATTTCCTTTTTCAGGATGACATCAATATTATAAGATGCTGTAACCTGAACTATGTGTACACTAAAGCTTAACCTTAGCTACAGCAATTCAGTCCTCAACATCATCCACAGCTGTGGAAACAGTTATGTTTTAATATGTTTTAACAAAACCTCAATTACACCTGAACACAATCACTACTCAATTTCAACCAACACTGTGATAGAAGGCTAGAAAACTTAAGTTTTCAAATTCATCTTCTAAAGAATGACTTACCTACACTAGAGCAAGGCCCCAACTGCTGTAATACAGCATCTGGGCAGTGCCCTACTGATGCAAGTATATTCTTCTGTATACAGATATCAGGAATAAGGTCTTACTGCTAAGTGGTCATTCAAGTAGGAAGTGTTGGTAGAAGAAAAATACGCTATTACAAAAAAAGCATTACCATATGGTCATATTAATCCTGCATCCTACTCTGCATATCAAATATACTGATACTATGAATCAAATAGGAAAAAGCAAACAAAATTTAACTTTAGGCTGTAATGCAAAAATTATGTAAAAAGGCTTAAGGAAAGAGTATTTTAACTTCTTGGCTTACTCTGCTTCAACCATTCACTGCACTCGGTCACACCACCATACGTGATGGCTCCTCTTAGTAAACAGGACCTCAATACAGTGTTGACTGATTCACAAAACATTTTTAGTAAGAAATACTCAAAGCACCGTCTTCATAACCAAGCTTCAAAAAGGCATTTATTTGACGTCAGTTTTTGAAGACAAGTACAATAGACATTGCACAGTTATCCAGCTTTTTCCCTGAATAACTATTTTAAAATATATTGTCCTGGTTTGAGTGAGAACAGAACTAATTCTGTTCAGTAATTTTACTTTTCAGCTCTTCTAACTAACTGCACTTTCTGAAGTTAGCAGCCTGTTCTCACAGACAGTGTCTGCTGCTAGCAGTGAGAACACCGTGCTCAAGGTGCAGCCTCCCCAGTGCCCAGCCCAGGGCCACCAGCCCTGCCCTGCTCCTGCTGGACACCCTGGTGCCGAGCCAGGCCAGGATGCCATTGGTTTTCTTTGACTTGGTGTAATGGAAAAGATGCATGGGCACAAATACCTGGCCATCATTCCTACTTCAGTTTGCCAACCACCCACAATGCGTGCGGCCGTCCTTCCTCAAGGCCATTAAGAAGTCAGTGCTGGAGAACACCGAATTTCTGAAGAAAAGAAATTTTCAGCTATCTTTTTTTTCTTGCCACATCTTTTTCTTGCAGAGGTCAGGACAGGCATGAGGTCTCTGAAGAGACAGCTGGAGATGCTCTGGGACATCTCAGGTAGCACGAAGTATTTACGGGTGGACAATGAACATCTGAATTTCTGCCGAGGACTGAAACCACCCCAGCTTGTGTCTGCACCTCCATGTCTCCTTTGTGATGAAGTCTTTGGGATTATCGTGATGGGAGTGCTCTCACAGGGTGCTTAGCATGAAATACAGAAGCAGCACTTGGAAGAAGGTCTTGAGTGCTGTGTCCACATCCCGTGGGTAGGGAATACCCAGAGCTGCATTACTAGGTGCCAGGTTTTTGAACTTCTCCCTGCCATGGTACCTGGGCAGTAATTGAATGAGAGAAGAGCAACACACCACCAAAACCACCTGCTGCAGAGTGGCTGGAGCAGTCTCCTGGGAGATGAGACACATGGAAGGTTAAGACAGAATTAAGGTAGAATTTGAATGTTCTGTGATTCTATGATTTTGCTCTCCCAGCCTCCAGCATTGTGCAATTGAGATGGTTCTTGACCAGCGGTGACTGTGTGACATGTAGTACTGGAGCGATGACAGCTCTGTATGGATGTAGCCTTATGATCTAAAAGCAGTCAATGCAAGTGCAGGCTCAGGGTAAAAGGGCAGAAGAAGCTGAGGTACAAGCAATGATTGGACGTCTGTAACTCACAAGATGAACTGTTCTTTGTCTCTTAATTTCTTCAGAGTAATGGAATTTGAAACCACTTGGTTACATCTCAGTGTGATCACAGGTCCACGTCCTTCCAGAACTGGAGCTCCCAACACAAGAAGGACATGGACCTGATGAAGCAGATCTAGAGGAGACCATGAAAATGATCAGAGGGATGGAGCATTTCTCCTACAAGAGTGTTGACCTTGTTCAGGCTGGAGAAGAGAAGGCTCCAGGGAGACCTTCTTGCAGCCTGCCATTATCTGAAGGGGGGCTACAGGAAAGCTGGGGAGGGGCTGGTTACAATGGCCTATAGTGACAGGATGAAGGGAGATGGTTTGAGAAGAGAGGAGATTTAGATTGGAAATAAAAAGGAAATTCTTCACTCTGAGAGTGGTGAGACACTGGCACAGGTCGCCCACAGAAGCTGTGGATGCTCCATCCCTGGATGTGTTCAGATCCAGGTTGGATGGGGCCTTGAGCAACCTGATCTAGTGGGAGGTGTCCCTGTCGATGGCAGGGGGGTTGGAACAGGATGATCTTTAAGGTCCCTTCCAACTCAAACCATTCTATCATTCTATGATCTTGTTTTGAGACTCCTAAGGCAAACGATGTCTTCACACAAACTAAGGAAGTGAATTTTAAATATGCATGGCTGGTTTTAATATCAGTTGTGGTTCTGATCCACCTCTTCCATTACTTATTTTCACATGACTGAGATATTTCCATTCAAGATCATTCGTTCTTATTAGAGAGGGTTGTCTAAATGAGGACAAGTCTCGAGATACTGACACACAGTTGAGGTCACATAAGTTCTGCACTAGTTTCAGCCAGCTGGGTGCTGTTAAGTCTCTCTTGGCTGGCTGTAGGTCATCACTGCTAGCTACAGAAGAGGAACTCCTGCACTAGTGAACATCAGCAGAAGTTGGGATGTAGGAATCTGCGCTGGACCCAAGATTGTGTTGCTCCTTCTCCTATTTTTGCTTTAGATGATGTCAGTTTTTCCTTTCCATTGTCAATTTTAATGACCTTTGTAAATAAGGCAAATTAGAAAATGGCACAATTAAATGACAAAGATATTTGTAGGTAAATCAGGTTCAGGAATGTGAACTGAATGTTGAGCTCCATCATGGGTTTTCAGGGTAATGTGAGGCTTTGGTTTGACATTTGTAAGGCTGGAATGCATTTGTTGCATCCATTTTGATTGTAAATTCCTTGAGATGTTATCCAGCACCAGGCACATTTCCAGCTTTCCTCAGAAGGTCTTTGCAGCAGTGCAAATAAATAAATCTGATTCCTCAGGAATGCCCAAAACCTCCTGAAATAAACAAGGTTTTTGTTGTTTTGTTTAGGGTTGGGTTTTTTCACAAACTAGGTGCTCTTGAATTTTTTTTGTGTTGCAGCAGAAGCCTCCAACTCTAAATTCTTCCAGACTCCCTGGTGCTGTGGCACATTCTCCCTGCCCTTCTCAGTCAATATTGAAAACAGGCACTACGTTCTGAAGTTGTTTCTTCACTGGCCTTGTTTTCTAGGGCTGGCCTTGAGGACCAGGGTTTGGATAGGACATAATGTCTTTTTAGCAAGGGAGATTTTGAGGGCAGCTTTCAAAATGTCATAAAGTCTTGATAGCTTTTCTGATTTTCTTGCTTTTACTTCTTTATTAAAACACAACCCAGAGCACGAAAGCCTATCTGTGACTGCACTGGTAGGACACAGGAACTGATACCTGTAGTGTGAAGAGGTCAGACAAAGTTTCTTGTTTGCTGTGGCAGGAGAATTAAAGATTTTTTTTTCCTTAACAAGTTCAGAGAGATTAAAACACATCTTGATTTTGAAGAAGTGCACCAAAAATGGCTGCTTAGCCAGGCTGGAATTTGTCTTAGTCAAATGAACAATCAGTGAGCAGACTTTGGTGGAACTACAGCATGCACATGGATCCCAGGAGCTTCTTTCCATTAGTGTCCACCTCCAGAGGTCTGTGGTCTGCCAGAAATCTATGGCCTGCAAAGCATTAGGTACCAGTCATGATTTCCACCTTCTCTAATTGTAAGTTGTGAACCTCTGTATCCGTGAGAGACTGAATCTGCCTCACCAAGACACATCAGATTTCACTCCCCACCTCCGCAGTTGCTGTAGTCCCAGGGCAACACAACACAAGGGCTGGAATTCTTGGTCGGAAGAGCAGCAGTGGGGCTTCCTGCAAGTGTAAACATAGACAACCAACTTCTGATGAGCTGTGTGAAGATGATCTGAGCTGTGGATTAACCACTTCTCCCTGCCACCTCATTTTCATTATGCTTACTGCCTCATTCTTCATATCGACTTTTTCAAAGTTAAATATATTTACTCTGCTCTTACAACCTAATTTACACCTGTTATTACTCGTGTTCTTGCTTTATTTGGGTTATTCTCTCTTCAGCCTCCTCCTTTGCCCTGGCTGATTGAGAAGTTGTGATATAAAAGTAATGAAAAAGCTCTGTGTGTAATCAATGCAACAGGATAAGAGCGTACAAATCGAACGTCAGGTTGGTCCGTAGAAATACAATGCTTGAACCATTCCTGCAGTTAAAATTGAAGTTATCTAGGAATGTGTCTTAAACTATAAGCTTGTAGCCAAGGGCTATGTGTTACAGAGCTCCCAACTTCACTAGGTAAAACAAGGGGCTGAGAATGGGCGGACTCAAACTGGTACTCTACTCTGTCATGAGCCAGGCAGAGAGCAGAACATGGAAGAGATGCACGTGTGAGCATCTAGAACATCTTTCTGCTAAGGAAAGGCTAAAGGAGTTGGGTCTTTTTACTCTGGAGAAGACTGAGGGGGGATCTGATCAATGCTGAATAATACTTCAAGGGTGGGTGTCAGGAGGATGGGACCAGGCTTTTTCCAGTGACTGGGCAGGAGGTGACATAGTCAAACCTGAACATAGGAAGTTCCACCTAAACGTGAGGAGGAACTTCTTCACTATGAGGGTGACAGGCTGCCCAGAGAGGTGGTGGAGTCTCCTTTGGAGACTTTCAAACCCGTCTGGGCAATGTGATCCTGTGCAACTTACTCTAGGTGAACCTGTCTTGGCAGGGAGGGTTGGACTCAATGATCTCCAGAGGTCCCTTTCAACCCCTACCATTCTGTGATTCTGTGCACAAGTGCATGCTTATGCTGAAGGACTTCTGGTTTCTGAACCAGAAAAATCAGGACAGTAAGGCACCTTTATGGGGTGCCCCAGGCTTCCCTGACAGGGGGACCCAAAAGTAGTATGTTAATCATCATCTTTATGCATAAAACTTGTGCTTATCGAGGGAGTATTTTTGCTGAGATACTGTCTTACCCTCTATGCATTGGAGACAATCCATTAAATTATCCCATTGTGAAGGGTTTTAGGATTAAGTGCTGTTCTCAAAGCACAGATTGGTGCTGGGCTGTCCATGCTCCAGGCTTGTGGTCCCTCCTGCCTGCTCATTAATCATAGAATCGTTGGAGTTGGATGGCACCTCTAGAGATCATCTAGTCCAACGCCCCACCAAAGCAGGTTTGCCCAGAGCACATCACATAGGGTTGTATACAGGTAGGTTTGGATTCTCTCCAGAGAAGGAGACTCCACCACCTCTTCTTCTGCCTGTCTGGTGTCTCCTCACAGGAGACATCTAAGGAAGGTCTTGTCTCCTCCTGTGCAGTGCCCAGCATGGGAGTTTCTCATTTGGCATTGCTGCTCTCGTAGCTGTGAGTACTGCTAACAGCAACCAAGTTTAGATAAGACAAGTTTAGAAAGAATAGGGTAAAATTATTACATCTCCTTTTACCCTCACTCTTCTCCTCTGTAACCATTAGCTGAAGCTGCAGCTTAGTTCACTAAGTTGTCTTCCCTTGGCGTTTGATTTTTTTGGTCATGCCTTTCTACCTAAAAGATAAGAGAGGTTTCATTAAGTGGAAGTGCTGTCAAACTTCAGAACTTGCGCTAATTCGGAATATTTTTGTGTCTTGTTTGTTAATTCCCTGCCTTTCAGATCTCAATTAACCATCTTTCAGAGCCAGCATTGTTAATTCACACCAAGATATCGCTTCTCTTATTTCCTCACTGATTAGCTAATGTAGCTTAATTTCAGTGAGGTCTCTGCATATTAAATGGCCCGCTGCAATCAAAATGCTTTTTAGTTTTGAAGTTTCTTTAATGCTGTTACAAATGTATTCTTTGTGATAACACGTATTTATACCACCGAGAATCCCTTCATATAGATCATTCCATTTGTGCAAATTACAAAAATATAAGTATAAATAAATCAGGGAACACTGTCTTTCCTCGTGAGTTGTGAAAGCCAGAAAACTTCCCTGTTACAGCCATAAAAAGAGAATTCACTGGAGAACTGGGTGGCTTGGGAGATGGATAATGAAGTATGCAGGATTTCACAACCAGGACATCTGCACAAGTCCAGCCCAAAGGTCTAGTCCAGCAAACATTAGTACCTCTCCCACACCAATCTGCAGAAGGGAACAAAATATCAGGATGTGCATGAAATGGAACGCAAAATAGTTTGGAAAAAGAGTGTAACCATCTGCCTCAAAAAAAAAACCAAACCCAACCTCAAAAATACAACCCAACCAACCAACCACAGCAGTGTTTCTGAAAGATTGACTTCTTGGTGCAGGCTGGAAGTAACTTTTTGATGTCTTTCTTGTACAGAGATGCTTTACACGCGAGCTCTGGTTACACTGTCCCAATGCTGCAGACAGGACATGGCTGCAAGAGCCACAACCCATTGCTGGTCCAAAAGGGTTGGTTAAATCTGTGGTGGTGTAAGCGTAGGAACAACTGCTTCTTGGGAGCAAATCTGGATGTGCCAACACCTGCTTCCCTGGGAATATCTGTAGGAGGAGGATGCAGGGGGGTGTCTGTCTCAGGGTGAGGTCACAGCCACAGGACTGTGCATCCTCCCTTCCCCCCAAATCTTACCCATCCCTGTCTCTGGGTGCCAGGAGGAACTGAGGAACAATACACAGTATCTGTGTCCATACTCCTTGCTTTCAGTCAGCACCTGGCTCAGGAGCTCTTGTCCATTTTACCCTTGGGCCCATCCTGGGGACCATTCCCTTGACCATCCTGACACTTCAGAACACAGTTTAGTGGTCGTGTTGGACTTAGAATCATAGAATGATAGAATCATTTAGGTTATAAAAGACCCTTGGGATCATCGAGTCCAACCATTAACCCTACTCTACAAAGTTCACCCCTAAACCATGTCCCTCAACAGGGCTTGGTGAAGAGTGATGGCAGTTGCCGGGTTGTAGCAGTTGTTGCTTCTTTCCTAACCTCTGTCTGTATCTCCAACTGATCGTGAAAAAAGAGCAAAGAGGGGAAAATGTGGAGATATCAGTCCTGGCCTAGTGGCAGACTTTGGTTCTTCTACGTTCTCGTCCCACCAAAACACGGTGTGTTGCTGAATGGGAATCTTTCCTCTGCAGATTTCCATGGTTCCTCTGTAGTAAGCAGTTACCATCTTGTATAGGATGTGGGTAAACTTTTTCATCAAAATGCCAGTAAAGCTATCTTGCTTTCTGATGCTTCTGAGAAATCCTTGAAAATATAGATGGTAAACCTTTTAGAGGTCCAGAAATGTCTTTTAACACTTTGACAGTGAACTCTAGGGCGAAGGGAAGAATGACTGGTAAGAGGAGGAAAAGGAAAGCCATTAAAATAAGAACTTCCTAAACTGATTTTACCATGTCCTGGAGCTACTGCTCTTGCTAAGTTTAGGTGGTCCCCTGTAAAGAAGGTGTAATTTTGACCCAAATTTGATGTTTGGACATTTAGCATATTGGTGACTTAAGATTGTAATTTTTATGCTCTGGTAAACTTGTAGTTGCTTGGTGACTTGTAATTACCAGATAATTCTGTTGTGAAGCGTGACTGTTCTCAGTCTGCAGTTCATGTTCTTGTCATATGAAATATTCATAGTCTTCCTCAAAAAAACCCAACAAACTGAAAGAGACACAGATACCGAAGTCCTTAAAAGAAAAAAAAAAAAAAAGAGGGTGGAGAGGGGATTGTGTAGATACATGCTGCAGGTAAGAAATAGTTTCTAACATGTAGACGTGTGCTTTGTGGATGGTTCTGTAGTACAAAAGTGTTCATACCTTGTTGGCAATATGCAAAAATAAACACATTCACTGTGTGACGAAGCTTGGAAGCTGGGGCTGGTAACCAAAATCAGAGGCAGCAAGCAGTTGGTTTGGTTAAAATACAAATGAGTATTCTTGTAGGTGATAGCAAGGAAGTTGTTTGAGAAGTTTGAACTGGGTAATTTTCTTGTCAGTAAATGTGGTTCAGGGGGAAGCAGGAGGAATGTGTGGCTGCAGGTTGGAGGAAGCATAGGAGGGCAGGGGCGGACAGGTGGGCTGAGTCGGAGAAGGAAACAAATGGCATATTTATTCTCCTCACAGACAAGGAGTGGCAGGGAATTGCTTGAGAAATCAGGGTATGCAGGGAGGCTCAGACTGTAGAGCATCTTAAGCAAGAGTGAGAAGGTAGAGACCAAAATTTTGAACCGTGTCTAATCATTTGACAGTAACGGTCTCCCGTGGAATGGGTCTTTAGGTAAGTCCTTTTCTTGGCATTTGGAACTACTTCACTAGGCATGGGAAAGATAGCACAGAATTGCAACTCCTGCTGAGATGCAGAGCCTTAGATGAACTGTGGCTTACTTGTGTGTGCTAAGGAAACAAATTCTCCTGTGAGGAAATTTGGGAAGTACATAATATTTAAGTTTAACTATGGTAGTTTTCTTCTTCAACCATAGTAATTTCTAATGTGACAGACCAGTGATTGGCGGCTCCTCTGCTGTTGCTGTTAAATGGTGTTTTCTCTCCTAGGGTTTGGACGTGGCAGAGGGAGAGGAGCGGGGAGGTTTTCAGCCCAAGGCATGGGGTAAGACACATGCAGAGCACAGATTTTTTGGCAAGGATCAAACACAGTGACAATATTAATTGACAATATTGCCACTGTATGTGTTAATATTGCTGTATATTTGATAAACCAATATGGATGCAAAATTTCACAAGTCTATTAGATGATTAATGGATTATTTTTTTGTCTTAAACAAGTATTTCTAACTAGACACACCTATACAAACCTAATGTATGTTTGTTCACTCAGTATCTCAAACTTGGAAGACCCATTTGTACCTATCAGTAGCATCCACATGGTGCCTTGGAGGCTGGAAGTTCCGTGTGGTGCATCTAGTCCTACGTCAATTTAAAAATACATTTGTTTCAGTGTAAGTTAGAACATGCAAATTCTATATAAACCCAGAAAGTCTAGCGATTATAAACTTTCTCCTGTTTTTGAGGTTTCATGCTTTAGCTGTTTGGACATACATGGACCCTAAAACAGAACTGAAATGAGTTGCTCTGCAGCTGTAAAGATTGTTCTCAGTCTTGTTGGAATAACTTGCTTCATGGAAGTGTAGCCTCCACCGCTTTCATTCAATGTTAATGACATCTCTTGTAATACCAGTGATGTCATGAAGGATCATTTTACTTCTCCGATAATCCTTCATGTTCATACTTGCAGATGATGAACTGAGATTTTGTTTCAGTGATCCTTTTTCACCTTTTAGCTGTGTTTCGGCATTTGTGTCAGGAGTGTGTTCTGATGTAACCTTGCTGATGGTCCAACTCCTGTCCTACACAGGTCTGGTGCTCTGAAAGGACATTACACTGGTTTCTCATCAGTCAGATGCCTGCTGAGAAACTGTCACCTGAGAGGGGCTTATCCTTGTACATCTAAACTAATGCTTTAAAATACTGGGAAGCATAGATATGCTGTTAAATGCTTTTCCAGGAATTGTTGTTTTGATTCAGTTTCTCTAAAGTAATATTTTTTTTCCCCAATCTCCTCATTCTTTTCTCATCTTACTTTTCTCCCTTTTTATCTGTGTCTGCTCACAGGGAAAAAAAATTGTTTGAAACCAAAACTATCAAGATAAATGATATGGAAATCGAGATGTTAACTCTAATACAACTTCAGCTAAAAATGATGACACTTGTGTTCATTGAATGACCCATGTGTTCTCTTCCATTTCTTAACTTTTAAAACTCTAGGACATTTAACCCGGCAGACTATACGGAGTCTTCTGCCACTGATGGCTTTGGGACAAAATCAGAGATTTGGGAGGCTGGTCAGAATGATGCAGATGATGGAACTGGTAAGATGCTTCAAGAAGCGGAAGGATTGGAATGAAGACCTGTAGCAATTTGTCTGTTAGTGTTCAGTTAGCTTCTGAAAATGTGAATACATCTCACATGACACAGATGCAGCTTAACTGCTACTAGTGTGCAGAGCACATCCTGTAGCCTGAGTGAATCTCTGGTTAGAATGAAGGGAAGGCAATTTGCCATTTTTTTTGCTTTAGTACCAACAATCCCTTGAGAGACAAAGGGCTTTGAAGAGTTACTGGAAGAACCTTGTGTGTGAAGAACTGTTTAAATATCTTAAGTACTGTTTGAGAGCTCGTCTACTGTAGTGAAGGAGTATAAGTCCTACTAAAAGCAATTGGTCCATGGGCTTTGGGCAACAGGGTATGAATATCTAAGCAGAAGACAAAAAAGAAAAGAAAAACTGTTTACAAATGTGAATCTACTCAATGACATTGGAATGGCTTTGAAAGCCCTACCTGTACAATGAAGGAATATAAGGACGCGCATCTCTAGGATGGAGGAGAGTTCCAAGATCTCCCACCTTTGAAGAGAATTATTAACTAAAGCAGAAGTAGGCACTTGAATGGAAGCCATAAGAGCAGTCTGCTTGTCTGAACGTAGAGGCAGCTGTGTGTTTCTGTATGAAACATTTCAACTGTGAAGTAGTGCTGCTGGCTGAAGGCAAGGGTCAGACATAATTTGGAAGGGAACCACTTAATGGTGGTCTCATGGTGATTCAGAACTGAAGAGTGTGACCTGCTTGTCTGTGATGGGGAAAACAGGATACCTTGCTGCTTCCTATATTCTGTGAATGCAGGAGATGAACACAAAGGGAACCCTGTGTCAGGATGGAGAAATCCATTGTGTTATTGTCCACACTTAGGAACCATTGAGTGGCAGGAGATACTTTTTTTTTTAAACTCCAATAAAGGGTAGTTCTTCTGATCTCCTCACTGCTGAAGGCTACTCAGATGGTATTTCATCAACCCCTGTGTCATGTGTGGAAGGAAAAGCCCGATACTGGAAGCCAGGATGTGCTTCATCGAGCTCTGCTGTCAGCCAGTTGAGATGCAGCTTGCTAAACGTCATACAAGTCATTTTCCTCCTAACCAGAGAAGACAATAACAGACATGGAGTTCAGGAGGGCTTATAATACAGCTGTCCTGTCACTTTGAGTGCCTTCTAGTCCTGTGTGGGAGAATGGCCCTGAATATATTAATTATTATTGAAAGGGAACTCTTTGCCAAATATGGCACCTTACCAAGGAATTACTTTTATGACTTGGGGCTATAGTGCAAACAGAAAGGCACATTTACTTTAACTCGTTACTTTTTCAAGTACATTTATCAGATAATGAGTTAGAAGGACAGCCACTGAGTTGAAAATTCCTCTAGGAATACTGGTACTGTTTGCTCTATGGTAGCAGAGGGCAGGCTGTGTTGTCACAAGTGCTGCGGAAGCAATAAGGTTAACTAACTGAAGAAAGAAGTCATAACAAGAAAGGCATGAGGAGACTGGACCAGAGGTAGAAAACTCACTGGTTCATTATTAACGAATACAACTGTAAGGCTGCGGCTTATGAACCACTTTGACTTGTGCTCCACTTCCTAATTGAACTTCGAATGTTTTGTGACTCTCCTTGATAACTCTGGGTAGCCTTCATGAGCGTCTCCTATGGCAACCTCTGTTCCTTCTTGTAGACGTCTCAGTCTTCAGTAACTGAATAATTCTGTCTGGGAATAAGAGTAGCTTGGTGTGAGTAAACACATTCCTGCAAGAGTATGAATATGTCTACTTGAGGGGTTTGATGCTGGTGGAATTTCGAAGTTAATGTATGGAACTTCTCTTTGGATGCCAAGTGTGTCCTTGCTGGTAGTCTGTGCACACGTCACAGGTAACTGCACTGAACTTCAGTAACACCACTTGAGGCATGTATGGAAAGTTGGGGAGCACGGTATAGAGAAGAAAGTGTGAGAAGGTTTTTTGGGAATCTTCTCTGGCTTCATCAGGTTAATGATTTTTAGGGGTATGAATGGGTGAGTGTCAGTGTGAGGAGTTCAAGCAAAGTTGTTTGATTGGTGGAAATTTAAAGTAAACTAATGAAGTGTGAATGTTCTTTTTGGGTGCTAAGTACCCTTTTGCTGCTAAACTTAATTTATTTTAAGTGCAAATGGAAGAGGCACCATAACTAACAAAACAAAAATGTCTATATGTGACCATAGGAAGAGTTTTTGATTTTGCAGTGTTTCTTTAGACAAGCTGTAGCAGTCTCTGAAATAAGACCTCAGGCCAAAAAGAAGAGATGTCTTTAAAAAGAGTAGTTTTTAAGATTGAGTCATTTGGTTTTATGCAAGTGGGAAGCACTTTCAACCTTGTGATGGATAGCATCTTGAGGAGGCTGCAGCTGGGTTAGTAGCTTTAAAGCATAATAGAGAGTACTGGGAAGGAAGATGGATGCAGTGGTAGGGGGAGAGAGTGGCAGACAAGGTATGGGGCTGGAAGCAGGTTGTGCAAAGTTGAGCTTGTGATTTGGCTTGTTAACCACAATTACTAGTTTTCAATTTTTATTTTTTTTTTCCTTAATTTGCAATGCAGTTGTATTGATTACAAATCAAGTCCTGGTAATAAATAAATTCCCCATGTAGAGTTACTATAGATGTGAATGAGGGTGATGTATATGTATGGACAGCCATAAAGCCTGCAGTGGGATAGTGAAGGATGTAAGATAAGAGGGTAGAGGAAGGGCAGGATGAAAATCCTTCTGTTTATTCCTCATTATCCGGTCCCATTTCTTCTTCCACCTTAAAAGAAAGCAAGCAAAATTAACTCATCCTAGCTACTTGGAAAATTAGTATCTTTCATCTGCAGTTACATTATGAGGGAGATAACTGGGCAACTACCTGGAGAAACAAAGCCAAACTGTGTATCAAAATGTTTTCTGAAACATCATGCAAATATATAAACTCTTGGTGGAGTTCTGAGTATTTAATAAGTATTGGCCAGGAAGGCCAATGATCTCCTGGGGTGCATCAAGAAGAGTGTGGCCAGAAGGCTGAGGGAGGTTCTCCCTGCCCTCTACACTGCACTAGTGAGGCCACAGCTGGAATACTGTGTTCAGTTCTGGGCTCCCCAGTTCAAGAGGGACAGGGAAATACTCGAGAGAGAGTCCAATGGAGAGCTACAGAGATGCTGAAGAGACTGGGACATCTCTTTTATGAGGAAAGGCTGAGAGCCCTGGGGCTGTTTAGCCTGGAGAAGAGAAGCCTGAGAGGGGATCTTATCAATGTTTACTATAGTTGGTTCCTTCCTCCTCCAGACAGAAGGAGGATAAAATTCTTAACATATAGAAAAGCCCTAACTGAGGGGGGTAAAAGTTACTCGCATATGTCAAAGATCCTTATAGGGACACGTGTCAGTTAACACACTCATTACTGCACTCTGAAAGGAATGCACACAGATCTCCAGAATGGAGGACAGATCCTTTTCTATAAGTCACATGGATGGGTACAGGTTACTCCTGGGGAGATTCCAATTGGATACAAGAGGAAAACTCTTCACAACAAGAACAGCCATTGGACTAATCTCCCCAGGGCAGTGGTCGGGTCCTCAGCAGTGGACACTGTTAAGATCCAGCTGGGCAGGAACTGGGCCAGCCTCTCTAGACCAGACTTTTGACAAGAAAGGTTGGAGCAGGTGATACTGGAGGTCCCTTCCAAACTGGGATTCTGTGATTCTGTGAAATGGCTCCAGCACAATGGAACAATGAAAACATGTCAATATCCGTCTGTCTTCTAGAAACTTCTGGAGTGCGGGGAAGGGGAGAGAGAAAGAACTCCTGGTTTTTTTCAGGGTAACAAATTCTGCAGTCAGAGAGAATACACCAGAACAAGTCTGCTGCTACTGTTTTGCACGCATCCTCCCTAACAACCTGTGATGATTCCTTAGATAGTTTCTTCAGATCATTTATGGCAATATCACATATTTCTTAAGTATAATAAACTAGATCACCTATTAAGGATTCGATTGTAGGAACCTCTCCAAGATCATCCAGTAGCTCGTGAATTGGATCATTGTGCTCAGGAGCAATTGCATCTTGGTGGTCTAAGAGCAACTAGATGAACAGAAAGAACATTTATGTTGTTAATTGTACATCTTTTTCTAGTCAGTAAAATTACATCACTTTGAGCTGGTACCTTCTCGAAAAAGATCTTGTTTCACTGAACTCCAAAGCAGCAATATCAACATTCAAAGCTGCACAATTACCACATACTCAAATACTTTCAAAAGAAACTTAAGAGAAGCCACAAGCAAATTACTTAACTCTATAAACCGATACGCTCTTGCACACTACAAAAGACAACTTCCAGCCTTGTATTTGATAATTTTGTGTTTTCAGACAGAAGCTGCATTTTCTGCGTAAGCACTGCTTATAAGGAGCAACTGTGACCAACATATACTTACAGTGTGTGTGTTGATGATTTCACCAATAGAAATATAAATAACTGGTTTAGTGAGAGTCACCAAGTCAGAATATTCATCAATATTAAATTTATCCTGCAGTTCAGGAACCTCACAGGCAGCCTGAAAAAAGCGTCTTCAGAAAAACAAAAAAGGAGAAAAGAAGAATCAGTACGATTCCAACAGTCATACGAACTATCAACAGCATTAACCCCCCACAACAATCCCAAGTGCAGTCTCTCTTTAAACTGTGGTGCATTATGGTATGCTATAGTTTGTCAGCTTTAGTTTAACATGTCAGAAGTAACCTAGTAAATTCAGTTATTGGCATTGGCCATGTTGACCTTGGCCGATTTTCAGCGTTCACACAACTGGTCTATGGCTCCGGTGACCGTGTTCACACATCCTCCTGCTTCCACTGCAGTAACACCCCTTGCTCCCAGCAATCTCTGGTTTCCTTTCATCCAAAACGCGAGCGGTATACGATGGTGACTCTTGAATAAAAGCTCACTTCAATGACACAAACAGCTAAATGCCAAGCTGCTTCATTCCTGAGCACCACTGGGTTTTCCCACTGAGCCAGGGATCGTATGGGACAGAATGCCATATGTCCCTTCTAGTTGTCCACGTCCAAAGTATCACAATAAACACATGCAAACACAACCTTTACTCTGGAAATTCCCAAGTCAAAATACTTGACTTCACAATCTCATTAACATACAATGTATCATTCATAAATTCCAGGTACACATTTTATCTGTCATTGTCACTGATGCTTATGGCACTTTGGAGCACAAACTCTTGTTTTCAAGAGACTGCATATTTCACAGAGATAGAATAATTTATCATAGTTAAAATGTATTATTACCCCTTTTTACTTGCAATGTTACCCTCTGCCAAACTTCCCAACTTAATTAGCTAAAGTCTTCTACCTGAATTTCTGGTACGACTGCGAAAGGTATTCATTAATGATGCTGAGGTGTGCATTGTCTCCCATGAACATCTTATTGGATGCAGCGTGCTGCAACATCTTTGCAATGGAACCGAGGTTTCTGCGTTGATCCGTGGTCAGCTGACCTCCAGCTGAAAGATCAATGATGTCAAACGCATCTGGTGCGACAATGGCTGGGTTCATGTAGCGGTAATAGAGTAAATTGCCAACAATCTGGGGAAAGTTGAGAAGAAACGCATCGATAAACAATGGTATAGGATCCAACTGAATTTTACTGAAACTATTCTGACTGTGCCTTAATAAATTGTCTTGTAACACAGAGGCCTCTTCCAAGATAAAGTTTCTGCTGGGTTGCTATACACAAGCACACCCTATCTCAAAGAATCCACAGTGTAAAAACATTAAAAAATAATAATAAAAAGAATCATTAAGATGCAATAGGATAGTCAACACAAAGAGGGAAGTCTGAGCACTACTAGTCACAGGACACTACAGCAGCCGACATTCCTATACACAAACTTTTAATGCAGTTTTAAAACTTGAAGTTATAAAAATATATGGACAAGAGATATTACAAGTTACCAACAGACTACTCATAAGAATGAGTCAATCTATCAGGAGAATGAAGCATAATTGAGTCAGGCTAACTGAGGGCAGAATGGTCATGGTATAGAGGAATCTGGCAACGCGGTTCCAATATGGAGCAAGATCCAATTCTTACAGCAGTGTGCAGAATCGGCCGTCGGCTCAGACAAAGCGAAAAAGGCGAGGAAGCATGGCACACCAAGGAGCTAAACTGGGGAAACTACTTTCCATTCCTTCTCCAAAGCCCTTTTCCTTTTCAGAATAATTCTTCGGTAAGCCAGCAACATTTTCAGGCACAGACCCCAAGTTAGCAAGGAGTAACTGAGACACCATTTAATCAAGAGGTAAGAAAATCAGAAGTACAGAAGACGAATGGCATTTGACGCTTCAATGCCCAAATTTACCTAGTCAAATGCAAGCAGCAATAAACTTCAAGGAACCAAAAACGTCACATTATCCATACGCTCACAAATATACTGCTAAGCTGTATTTGATGTTTTGACAAAAGTAATTCCATCAATGAAAAGGAATTAACCCAGCATGCTTGATGTAAAAGCAATAGTTCTCACACCGCATGCTCTAATATTTTCTGATAGTTCACAGAAATTTGCAGACGGCCAGGTCACGGAATCTTGGCTTTGCCTGCTTGCCATGTGACTTAAGTGTACAGAAGAGAATGGGGTCTGAATAAACAGCTGAAAACAGAGTGAAAAAAAATCTAGCCATTGCTGAGCAGCCCCAGAAATTTAGGTCATGTTTTTGACAACTGTTTCATGCAAGCCCCTGCTCTACTCTCACATGCTCTACTCTCTACTATGTTGTGGAATGACAGTCAAAGCTGTTTACTACCAGAAGTAAGAAAACATCTGTGAAAGAAGCTGTACTAGCTACTTTCAAATTTGCAGGGAGAGAAGAACCGTGTATTGTACAGGTAGCTTTGGTTGTTAAAAAAATAAAAATCTGCAAGTAGTCACTGCACACAACTGCAGTTTTCACTTTCATGTGCACAGTTACGTTGTCACAAGGATTAATTAAAAATGGCAGCTTTCCACCTAAATTTACAGATGGAATAAATTAATTCACCTGCATATAAAGAATCGATGTCTCAGAATGGGAAAGCACAGAACTAGAAGAGAGAAGAAAACAGCATTCAGATTGGTAATTATTTTTTAATGAAG
Organism: Actenoides hombroni; assembly: GCA_024336885.1. NCBI lineage: Eukaryota > Metazoa > Chordata > Aves > Coraciiformes > Alcedinidae > Actenoides > Actenoides hombroni. The sequence continues at coordinate 3,625,797 of WUAM01009935.1, read as the reverse complement.
CAGAGGCAGAGAAGTTTAAAGAGACTTTGTCAAGTATTCTTAAGATCCAAACTTTGTTTTATTAACAAGCAAAGTATTCATGAACCTTCACAAGTACCAGAAGCCATAAACCCAAATAAATTTCAATGAAAATCCCAAAATGATGCTCATGTGAGAGTGTCTACTATTAGAATAATTTTAGTTCTCCAAACCTACTGAAACGCAAAACACAAACCTGACTAGACATCACAGAAACGTAAGTCCCTACAGGTTGCTATCAAAATATCCTAGAGTATTACAGTTAGGGGAATTAGGCATATCAGAATTTTGCATACAGACTTTAACTTGACATTGTCTCTTCAATGAAAGAGCAGCTGGCTGTGATCATACCAGCAAAACCAAGGTTTACTTTATAGGAGCAAGAGTATCCCAAGCCAAGAAACCTAAGGGACCAAATGCACAAGATACTTAAAGCAAAGCAGAAGCAACAGGATGCCTCCTTCTGAGCAATGTACTACATCTTAGGTGACATACATGAAGCTGACAATCAAAAGCCCAATGAGAAACATCTTCTATCTGTAGAAGTAAATAAATAAGCTTTATATAGGTTTACACACACTCCTCTGTACATGTAAGAAGAATGAGATGTGCTTGCCACAGCCAATTTGTCTGACAATTAATTATCCACAAAGGTGTTCAGATCTTCACCTTCAGAAGCTCATCCTCACCAGCATCAGGAAACTTCTTATGCAGGGAGTCTTTTAGTACCCTGGCGATGAAACGCACTCCATAACTTCAAGAGAAAGAAAAGGGCAAGTAAGACTGCTGCAAGCATGAAGCCACCACCAACTTCTCAGGGATAACATTGCAGTATGCCAGACTCACGGGATTTTGTCCACTGAGCTAACAATGGCAGACAGGAACTTGTCTATCACTGTCCTCATGTTTCTGATTGAGGCATCCAGACGCGTCCTCACCTCTTCGTGATTTAGAGCTTGTTCAGGCGTAACATCATATGGCAGCTTGCTATTTGAAAAAGTCAAACACAGGAGGGTGAGGATTCCTCAGACTAGCCTATTTCAAGAACTTCTAGCTTGACACAGAAACAAGCTTATATTCACTTGACTGACAAAAGCTGTGCATTGCCTTCAATTAACCTTTTCAGCACTGGAAGGGCCGAAGACTTCTTGCTTTTACTTCCTCTGCTCTCACTGTGAGAAAAGGCCCAGCTAACTCAAAACTGTATCTTTTTTACAGCATGTACACATGCTCACTAGGCAAGAAAGGCCATCTGTGACATGTAGTGGTACTTACTTCAGGCTGCAAAGAAACTGATGAAGAAGCAAGCTACGTATTTGAACATTAAGATGATAAAAGTCTGGACACAAGCCAGAAGCTGGAACAGTATCCATAAAATCAATATAACATGCTATTGGCAGGAAACAGTGCCAAGGGAGAAGTTTCATTTCTGCCAACAGCTGAAATTACTGCAGAGTACTCCCATGAAGACAGAGAGATGAAGCAGATAATTCATAAAAGCATTTCCTAAATAGCACATAAAGAGAAGGACCTGGACACACATCTTCACCTGCATTTTAAACAGGTCCAGAATTTTGAACCATATGGCAAACTGTATCACTGCAGATTGCTTTGAATGGGAAAACTCACTCATTTGTATGGTTCTTCTCTTTTTTTTTTTCATGCTATAAAAACCCAACCAACACAACAGAACACAAGACACCTCAAGTTCTAGCAAATCACATACGTAAGAAAAAGAAAGCAGAATGACACAAAGCCATCTAGCACAACCCAATGGTCATCAGCGGTTGATATCAATTAGAAGATATTAAGACCAAAAAGAACTGCCACGTCACGTGGCTCCTCTAGCAAAAGAGGTTTTGTTGACTTGCAAATAGTACCTAAGCTTGCACAGCCTATATAGAATGTGAACACAGAGTGACATGGAATGAAGTCCCTGATACATTTTCTTACCATGATTTCTTTTAGGTCAGAGGGCACCTCATAGCTAAATTATGTCAACACAGGCAAATACCAAAAAGCATTTCTTCTATCTCCTACCGAGATTCCCTTTCAATATCCTCAGCACCATCATCAGAACATGATCTTTAGAACTGTTGGATGAAAGCTATCTTGAGGACATGGAGAAGCTGGTATCAGTTGGTCAAATGCACGCAGTGAAGCCAAGGATGGTTTAGAAAGATTAACCAGGCAGTGCAAAGCAGTTGAGCAATGTTTAGAAAAACACAGCAGTAACACTCCCCATACCTGGCCTCACCAGTCTGAGACTCCATCTGGTTAACCCAAGACTTGTAAATATCCACTGGATCAGTTTTGATATTGAGTGATTTGTCATCGATATGTGGTGGTATTTGTATATATATTTATTTATATATTTATATATATCTATATATCTCTAAAGAGATAACCTAAAATTTCTGAATGGAAGGAATAGGAGAAAAGAGACATTAAAATCATAACCCTGAAGAGAGTACAGAGTGATAGGGTATTTTCAAGTCAACTCTAACTTTTTAAGTCAAGTCTAAATCTTTCCTCATTTCTGGAAGAATCAGAAGTCTCTACAGCAATGCCTACAGAGAGATCTAGGGCAAATGGATCCAGACACTTGATGGTCTCTGGTCAGTTCACACAAAGTACCAACGGGATGCACGAGCCTCTTTGCACACTTGATTGTTGAGGCAGTGGCAATGTTTTTGCCATGTTAAATTTCTTTTCTTCGAGGGCTCTGCTGGAGGTTTGTATATCACTTCCCTCATAAGCTTCTTTCTGAATAGCTTTGCCTTTTGCAGGAGCTGAATCTGAAGGTCTGCCTTGAGCTACTGCTGCTCATTTCTGAAAGCACAGATCTGGCTAAGTGACAACTGACATGATGCTGTCCAGTGTATAAAGGGTGTTGAGCAAGTACTACTTGTCGCAAAAGCTTGTCAACAGGTTTTGTAGAAATAAAAATGTTTGCACAGGTGTGGAGGAGAGAGCAGAGAGGGATAGGAGTGTGCTGAGCCTAAATTGCTACGTGGAGATTTCTAATTGGTAGCAGGAGTCTAATCCATCAGCCTGATAGAGGTGGGCATCTCCACGTCCCCCGGTCCAAGGCTGAGAATGTATTGGACCCAACCCAAACATATGTTACACACTATGTACATTCATGTAATGCTCTTCCCCTATATATCCTAATGTCCTGTACTCCTAGTTGGTGACTTCTTCAGTCCAAATGGCAATCCAGAGAGCTGCCTTTCCTTGCTTTGTCTTGGGTCTAACATCTGGATGCTGAGGCTGGTGACTCTCCTGCAGCAGCCCTGGGTTCTCTAGATAACCCAAAGTTTCTGAATGGAAGCAATAGCAGAGAAGAAGCCCTGGGTCAAATTTAATTTGAATTCCTACTGTGCTTGTTCCTCTGCCTGTACCTGGGCTACTGGAGATGGACCATTGATGAGCTGATGGCTCTTGTGCCAAGCCTGTGAGGAGCCAGGGTAGGGAACTACCCGGGCTTCCTCACCTGCCATTGTCTCTCTGTGCTTCTCTGTGTGTGTACAGATGAGTTTTTTATCACACAATGTAACGCTTGAGATGTTCAAGAAGTATTTTTTTGGCACAATATTAGTCTAGAACATACTTGACATAAGAAAGAAGTTATATGGTATACTGCTAAGTTATTTTCTGCTTTGTTTTGTAGTGCAAGCAAAAATACTATGGTATTTTGCTGTCAGTATCGTGTTGATAGGAGCCTGTCTACTAGTAAGCTAAGAGTTGGAGATTGGTGGGGGCAGTTTTCATCTAGCAATCCCTGATGGCAGTTTGCTTACAGAACAGACAAAGCTGACCTTCAGCTCCTCTACGGGAAAGCCTACTTCTCCATAATGGCCATAGTTCACAAGCTTTGGTACCAGTGGCAATAATGCCCTTGACCTCTAGGGAGCTGGGGTACACCTGTTTTCTGTGTAAAGACCCTTGGAACCTGATTCAGCAAACTGAGCTCTTGCTGATGCTTGATTAATGGCTTAAATACGTATTATAAACTTGCCTCTTTTTGGCTTGTGATAGGCTTGCATGTACTAACTTTAGAGTCTTAATTCTACAGAGACCTTGGTGTCACTCTCAATCAAAGCAGTGTAGCTGGTGGGCCAGTGAGTGAGTGCTGCCTGGTTTGTCCAGCCAGCTTGCATGTATTATCTAACGTTGGGCTCTCCATTCACCTTTTGATGACTGTCTTTCTTTTCTCTTTCTTGTTCTGACTGCTTTCTTCATCTTGAAAAGCTCTGGGGATTTGAGTCTGTTAGGATTTTGTTTTGCCAGCCCACTCCCCAAAAGCTGCTGTTATCTATTTAGGCTGTAAATTACTAGTTAATGTAAACTAGACCACAAGTACCTTGTTACAAATGCCTTTATCTTTTAATATGGCTTACCTAGGTGATTATGGCATTTTTGTGGTCTTAGCCTGTTGATTGCCTGTATTGTTATACATGCTTTGTTATTTTTTTTCTCTATGCAAGGAAAGAGAGACAGAGAAGAGAAGTTCTGTCAATGCACCCATCTCCCTGTAATGTGATAACGAGGCTGCACCTTTTAGACAAACTCTCAGCAGTAGCATCATTTCAATTTTTCTCCCCTTTAAGCCAGGCATAGCTAGTAGCATTTGTCCTGTAGGCAAAGTGCTATAAATGTCAGGCATGCTTGATGGTTTAAACATGACCTGAAACTCTCAGGGAGATGCTGCATTCCTGTGATCAAGGTGGGTGTCTGAGTGAACCTCCAAGGCAAGCTGATCATGTACAGAAAAAGCAAGTCAGTAGCATTAATCAGCCTTAATGGGCATGGACTCAAGAGGAGAAACATGACAATCTTGGGATGAGGAACTGTTGTAGCAGCAGATAAATACTTGCAGCTAATCCTCTAATAGACAACATGACAGGAAGACTACATGATGACTTTCTCTGCGTACAGCCCCTGTACTTTGCAAGTTCCACATCTTACGCTTGACAGTTGTACCACGTGTAGCACTCCAGTGCTTTTGTTAGTGGATCAGGTGGGGATTTACTAGAGATTTATCTTTATTTGCAGCCTGGCATTTAAATATTTTTAGATGCCTTTTCAAGCCTTTTTTTCTGGTTTCAAAATGCTCAAAACTGTTGATTTCATTATGTATGTGCAGCTGTAGAGTTGTGCTTACTGGGTCTGCTGACATTTTAGAAAACAGTATCTGTTGGTTTGTTGTGGGGTTTTTTTTTTTCCTCACTGCTTTATATTAAAAGAGATTATTAATGCTTCATTAATCAACTGTTCAAAGTGTAATTGCTCCTGAATAGCTCTCAAAATATGGCTTTTTACTACTTATTTTCATTAGTGCTTAATTAACAGAGGAGATGAAAACTAAAATCTTCAGCCCACTCAAGGATGAGATATTTTTTTTTTCCTGAGAGGTTCAGAACACGGTCTGTTTTGTTTTGCAAGCAAGTTGCAGGAATGCTGTAAATCTAGACCACAGCTTTCTGTATGGACTAGAAATACCACTGCTCTGTGCCAAGAGGAAGAGTGGTAAGATTGGGCCATCGCTTCAATTTGTGATCTATAGCTTTGCTGGATGCAGCAACTGCTAGTAGATTTGGCAGCAAGCATTGCCTAGTTCAAATATTTTTTTCCCTCTATGCCCAGTCTTCTCAGCTAATACGTGGCTGATCCCTACTTCACGTGGCATGGTCTACCCAATGCAATGCTGTGAAAAGGATGAAAAATACTGGTGGTGCAGAAGAAGCTTGGAAGTGAAGGAGTTTTCTGAGTGTCTTGCTTTGCTGGCAAGTAGCTCAAGAGAGCCAGTCTGTGTGACAAATGCATTAGCATTAAATAACTGACATTGTATTACAGTTACCCTTATTTGTTTTCTCTTTAATCAACATCTCAGGATGTGACTATCCCTCATCTGCTTTCCTGTAATAGAATTAAAGAAATTTAGGGGAAAAAAGCAAGGAGTTGGGACAAATATTCCACGGGGGAATTGACTGTCCCACTCTTAATGATTTAAAGGGATCAGAATTTGATATCTTGCTTTAGGATGGTTGATTATTTTAATACCTGATTCCAATTTTATCAGTAGCACTGAAGTTATAAATTGTTGCTGTGCTTTCCAAGTGAGTGACTGGGCATCATGGCCTTAGTTGCTTGCAAAAGAATGTATAGTCTTAATGTCCCATGGTAACACGAAATGTTACGGATTGAGGTGCAATGGGACTCGGAACAATAATGGAAGAGCTGCCTGTGATGGCTCCAGGGTATAGACTCAGAACTGTATTAATCCATATTTGAAAAGGAGGATCTTCATAAAGGATGTATGACCAAGGTGGCCGTATGAACTGCTGGAAACAGGTACTGGTTTAGATTTGATAAGGAAATAGGAGCACAGCTCAGGAAATCACTTGGCATTTTAGATCCTTTAATTACCCCAAGAACGAAATAATATTTGAGGTCAGCATTTTGCATCTCGCTTGCTTAATGTATTATATGCTTAGTACCCTTTGAAAGAAGAGACTTACCTACAGAGTATAGTTTAAAACTACAAGAACACAAATAAGATATTTGAGAAACTGATGCTGGAGTTTGTGTGTGAGTTGTAACCTTGCAACCTACTGTGGAAATAATGAGTTGGACATAAGTTTCCTGATTGTTCTTCTGGAAAAAAAAAGAACTTTGAGTTACCTCTGATGAAAAATACCTGTATGCTTTCCTCTGAATCCTTGTGTTCATACAGCATCACCATAACAACTGGAGTCCCTGTAGATCACTCAATATAGTGAAATTGAGGTACAATTTATATCAAACCAATTGCAGACTAGTTAGTCACACAGTTTATTTTCTGATAAATAGAGCTTTGGTTATCCTGGTTGATTACATCATTGATATACCACAGTCTTTTCGGTGTGGATAATGTCTTTATTGGGGAACAGAGTATTTATTTAACCATTTTCATGGTTGCTTGACACGAGGTAACTGTTTTGTTTAATGGAGAAAACTAAGTGCTGTATAAAAAAAAGAATGTTATCAGGCATTAAAATATGCATGTGTGTTTAGGACTGCCTTTTGTGTTCTTGCTCCAGATGTCCAGGTTAAAAAATGCTTTAAAACTCTGCCTGTGGGTGAAAATTACAGTGTTCTTAAATGTGACTTGTTAGGGTATTTTATGCGAATGGATTTTATATGTTGCTGCTTCTCTGTAGGTGTGCACACAAATAAATTGTTTTCCCCTTCCCATAGTGTTCTGAGGGTTACCATAGCAAGTGCTCTGCTGCAATTGTACTACTCGAAGATGGGTTTTTTTGGTCCTGTTCTAGTTCACTTTATTTAATACTGCTTTCAGTAGATGTTTGAGAAAATGTCTGTGAAACACTCTGAAGGATGAGACTATGAAAAAATTGACAATAAGCTTACAATGGCCCGACAGCAATTAACTCCAGCAGTTTTTAGAAGGAAATTGAAGATAATGCTTTAACTTACCTAAACCCATCAGAGTGGGTTAGAGCCTCATATCACTCAATCTATAGGTATTTACCTTCCTTAAAATCTGTGCTGATTGGGAGTGAAAACACCGTGAAAGATTTAATACTGAAATTTAGAAGGGTTGGTTCTCCAAAGGTGACCAGGCACATGCATTGGCTGTAGGAGTGAGCATGTGGTCTGCCTCCCACTCCCATCCCCACCCCCAGCTGCAGTTGGTATTTTCATTGTAAGTAGCAAGAAATCCCCAGGCAAGGGTAATTTTTGAGAGGGATGAAGACAGAAATAGGATTGGAGAAATGGACTGACAGGAACATCATGAAGCTCAACAAGGGGAAGTGCAAAGTCCTGTACTAAGGGAGGAACAACCCCAGACACCAGTAAATGCTGGGGGCTGCCCAGATGTAAAGCACCTTTGCAAAAAAAGGACCTGGAGGCCCTGATTGGACACCAAGTAGAACACGAGCCAGCAATCTGCCCTTGCCACAAGAAGGTTAACGGCATCCTGGGCTGCCATAGGCAACTCATTGACAGCAAGATCAAGGGAGGTGATCCCTTTCCTTTATCGAGCACTGTTGAGGCTACACCTGGAGTACTGGGTCTGGTTCTGGGCTCACCAAGACAGGAGACATGGACATAGTAGAGAGAGTCCAGAGAAGGGCCACGGAGAGGATTAAGGTACTTGAACATCTCACATAGGAGGAAAGGCTGTAAGGGCTGGGACTGTTCAGCCTGGAGTAAATGGGAAATGGTGACAAATGTGATGACAAAAACATAGGGCTCACTAATAGGTTGCTAACCATGGAAGTGGCTGGGAATGGTCAGATTCCAAAAGTGAAAAGTGATTCCTTGACTCCCTCTCTGGAATGTTTATATACCAATGCACAGAGCATGGGGAGTAAGCAGGAGGAGTTGAAGATCTGGAAGTTTGCTGATGACAGAAGACTGGGAGGATTGGCTGATTCAGCAAGACTTGGACAGACTGGAGAGCTGGGGAAAGAGGAACTTAGTGAGGTTCAGCAAAAGCAAGTGCAGAGTCCTGCACTGGGGAAGGAACAACAAAATGCAGCAGTACAGGTTAGGAGGTGATCTGCTAGAGAGTGGGGCCTCCTTGGCCCCGGCACCATCCCCGAGGAGAAGCGGCACTGGGGCCGGCCCCCCCCTCCCTTTTCCCCTTGCCCCATGTTTATGAACCCTTGGGCACAAAAGCCAGTTGACTGAAGACAGGAGGGCAGATAAGAGCTAACAAACCGTAGGTAAAATGTGTGTTCTAACTACTGACGTATCCTAGTTTTTCCCACCTTTCCCTGAGAAGCTGTATAATGCCATTAACCTTCTGCTTTGATCAGGAGAGAAGGGTCCCTCCTCCAGTGCCAAAGAAGCCATCGAAAGGTCAGGTGCCACTCATACGAGAACGCTCTCTGGAAAGCTCGCAGCGTCAAGAGGCCCGGAAACGGCTGATGGCTGCCAAGCGCGCTGCATCGGTCCGACAGAACTCAGCTACCGAGAGCGCCGAAAGCATTGAGATATACATCCCCGAAGCCCAGACCAGGCTATGAAGGGATCCAACCGGGAGGACTCTCTCTGGCAAGACAAGCCTCATGTATAACCTGCCCCTCTAGGCTCCTGCTCAAGGTCACCACGAAGTATTTGTACCTCCTCCTCCTCTCTCTCTTCCCCCTGTCCCTCTCCCCTCTCTCTGTACGCAGCCGCCCCGATGCTCCCAGTGAACTCCACTGCCGTGGCGTAGTTGTCGGTCCTCCGAGAGATGTCCTCTAACCACCCTTGCTTTCTGAAGGTTCGCCCATGTCAGTCATCACGATGCTTTGTCACATGTACTGATGCCGCCACTTTGCCTCATGTAAACGAGTACGATCCCTTTTCTATTTTGTTTTGTTCCATTTTCTTTTCTTTTCTTTACTTTTTTTTTTTCTCTCTGTTTGAAACAAATAAACGCAGCGCTCAGACTTCCACGCCCCCACGCACCTGTACAGTAGATGCTCCCTTTAACTTACTCCTGATCTTTAGTTGACCCAAAGCTAGTCTGGTACCCGGTGTACAGCAATATCAAACTGTAGGGGACCGTGGAAATTTCAGTCATGCAGGGTGATCCTTTCGGACTCTGCCGTCTTCCTCACAAAAGATGAAAGGAGCTATGACTCGGATTCCCTTCTTTTTATTACTGTTTTTTTTAAAAGCAGATGGCGCACTTTATTCTAACCCTCCGAATCCACCTTCTTGCCTGACACCAGGAAAGGGGGCTGGGGCGGGAGTGGGGAGGGGGGGAAGAGAAAAAAACAAACACCCACACAGCTCTGGGATGTGAAAAAACAGAAGTATATCCTGCAGGTGAGATGGTGAGGGATAGAAAAGATCCTGTGGAAAGATACCTGCACACTCACAGCTGCACAAACTGCCTCATTTTTATTTCATCAATCACTACTTAAACATTTCAATCAGCAGAAGATTGTGAATTCGATCTTCCGGGGAAATAATCTATTTTGAAAGGCAATAAAAGAGTGAAAAGGAAGGTGATAAGAAGCAATGACAGTTGAAGAGATAATATAAAAGAAGGATTTTCTTGTCCAAGTATTAAGAATTTTTAAAATTGTACTGTATTGTCAATTCCTCTTGTATTGTATTGTATGGATTATATTGGTTAAAAAAAAAAAAAAAAAAAGAAAAAAGACAGAAAAAAAAACAACCTCTCGTTTTTGTTGATGTCTTAATCTTGGTGGGACCATCCAATCGCACACACCCACGCAGCCACACACGGACACCTGTAGGCGAACTGCTGTACACAGAGCCTCCGATGCTCTCCCCACGGCCGGTTGTACGCTACAGTTCAGACTGCTTGTCACCAAGCCATCCGCACCTAGGAGCAAGTCCCTAATTCAGCTTCCTCTTAATAGGATAAAGTACCCATTTGAACAAGAACAATAAAGTGTTTTTCACAAGTTACGGGATCAATATGAACTAAATTTTTTTCACAACAAGCCTTCCTACCCTGGCTTCTGCCATTGTTTTGCAACCATGGAAAATACGCATCCCAAGTAGGTGGTTAATAGCAGGGAGGAACGGCAGACAGTAGGACTGGAGAGGAGCCGGAGAGGTCAGCCCCTGCGCGCCTGTCCCCACCAGCCACCCCTGGCCGGGGCAGGAGCTGGTCCCCCAGCTCCTCCGACCGGCAGCAGTGCCGACCACGCCGCTACCGCAATCTCTTGTGCCAACGTTGGGAAAGCTGCGTCGGGCGTGTCGCTGAAAGCACGAGCGCGCACATGTGCATGCCTGTGCGTACGAGCGTGAGTGCCTAGCTGGCATGCGCTGCTGGAAGCAGAATTAGCGTGAGCTGGTGCAGGTGACGGGGCTGGTCCCATGGTGATGCCTCCCGGACCCATGACAGTCCCCACCGCGGAGGGACACACGGCGCAGTCACCGCCTGTCTGTGCCCGTAGCTGTTAAACCTCCACGGATGGTCCCACCCGTGAGCAATCCCACCGCACGGGTGGCCTAATTCTGCAGCTTGTGCTTAGAAACGCGTTTAAAATCGTCATCAAAAAGTTAAGCTCTTGCTAAAAGGATCCATCGAGATCATGCCAGATGGCTTCTTTTCCTACGACATCATAGCCAGGTGCTAATTTAATTTCATTCAAGAAGATAGGAGAGGTAATAGGTTCTGGCACCGAGTACTTTCATGAGAGCATCCTAAAAACCACTAGAGAATTTGCTACCTCTCAAAGCCATTGATATCTGAGCTATGTCTTTATAAACAGGGCACAAATATTTACTGCTGTGGTTTACAAGATAAGGGCTAATAATTTAATATATAAAAGACTTTTAACTACAGTAATCAGAAATCCAGTGTAACCCTCGAGCGCTTTGTGTTACAGGAGCTTCGGGAGGTTTGTCCCTCAGCATTTGAGCACCAGTGTGTTTGCTAGTTCCGAAACACCGTGTTTCACTTTTAGCAGCAACGGAACATCACCATGTTCACAGCACGTGATAGTGCCAATTACCACTTTTTGAGCACACCTAGTCCTAGGAAGCGTCAGTTCTTTGGAACTCATTTGTACTGAGACACTGAAAGCGGTTCCCGGGCGAGAGCTTCACGGTCACGACCGCGCCACGGGGTCGAGTGCGGCTTCGCGAGCGTTTGATGAAAGATGAGTTAAGGCTTTGGTTGACAAGTGGCTACGGAAATTTATACCTGGCAAGTTCCCCCCTAAAAGAGCAGAAAAGCAAAGGCTATCTAGTCTTGTACCCTACAAATTACTGTATCTGTGTTTCAAATGAATCTATTCTTCGCTGAATGCCTGTTGGTTCATTTGGCGCTGGAAAAGGTACTGGAACGGTTGCCTATTTTTTTTAGCAAGATGCTAAAAATACGGCCAAGACCTGAAAATATAAAATAGACCAATTCTGCCCCCAGAATGCCACTAGTTAACTACTTGACTCATTTAATTACACTAACGCCAGTGTATTTGCTCTGTCATCTGCTTTACTATCATTTGTAACTGTTCTCAGTCCAACCTGCCCGGTGTATATTAAAAATGCCTATATTCTGTTTCACTTTGGGACTAAACTATTGCTTTTAGGGGTTTTTTTTTTCCTTTGGGGAAATTTTAGAAAAGGTTGGTTTTGTCTCCTGCTTCAAAAGTTAAAAAAAACAACCAAAAAATAATAAAAAAAGAAGTATTTATTATATTTTTTGCAGATGTTTCCATAAAATTATCATAATCTTTTTGTAAAGAAAGATGAAGAAATGGATTAAAGATTTTTAATATTTGAAAAGGTAAATAGAAATAATTTATTTGTAATATATTTCAGTTTATTTATTGGTGTTCCCTTAATGCTTTGATGTGCACTACCAATTTAATTTAAACTGTATCTTGGTGAATTTATTGGGTTTTTTGTTTGTTTGGGTTTTTTGTTTCGGTTGTTTGATTTTTTTAATTTTTTTTTAAGGAAAATGGTCAAATGCGTATTTTAAGTACCTGGAATGTAAATCGCTGGCCTACCTGCATTCCCAAATGTGATTTTAAAAATGTTTTTGATTTGAAACAAAAGACACAAATTCAAAAGCCTTCAGACAGAGGAGAGTGTTTTTATGGCTTAACGATTTGGGTTTCCGTAGGATTATCTCTATCTGGTTTGTGTGTGGACAGGAAAATGTAAATAGATGAATGTTTCCCATAATGTAAAAAGAGCAAATTAATAAAACAATTAATGCACTGCTTGTAAGAGCTGTGGGTTTTCACTGTGCATTCGTCCTTCCAGCGCCGCCCAGGTGGTTCCTTTGAGGCGGTCAGGGAGAAAAGCGCAACAGGCAGAACGTTCCTCCCAGGCACTCGTCACTTAAAGCCGACTCTGCGAAGTCACACAACGTGTCCCTTCCCTGGGACCCTGCTCCAGACAGGCCTTCTCCTGGCATGTGGAATAAAGATGGTCACCAAACCCCATAGAAACACCTCCCGGGTGCTGTTGTCCAGGGCTGTCCAGCATTTAAACAGCTCCTGGTTCGATCCGGAGAGTCAGGCTGGTGCTGTGCCTGTGCCGCACCGTGTCCCGTGTGTCACCTCTGGGCCCTTGGCACATGAAGATCAGAAAGGTTTGTGACAGGGATCTGTAGGCAGGGAAACGTCTCCTTCGAGGTTTATTACCATCAAGATGAAGGGATTTCTCCTCATCCGCTGGAATTTATGTTCTCATTGGTCACTGATAAACCAATACAGCAGGGATTAAAAAGAACAAACAAACCAGTTTTATTATTTAAAAACCTCTCTGATGTGGCTGGTATCTCTGTAATGAGAATGCATCAGAGGGTGTGAAGGGTCTGGAGCGTAAGTGTGGTGAGGAGTGGCTGAGGGACCTGGGGTTGTTGAGCCTGGAGAAAAGGAGGCTGAGGGGAGACCTTCTGGCTCTCGACAGCTCCCTGGCAGGAGGTTGGAGCCAGGGGGGGTCAGGCTCTGCTCCCAAGGAACAAGGGACAGGTCAAGAGGAACCAGCCTCAAGTTGCCCCGGGGGATGTTTAGATTGGATGTGAGGAACAATTTGTTCCCCTTGAGGGTTGTCTAGGGCTTTCCCAGGCTGCCCAGGGCAGTGGTGGAGTCCCAATGAGCCCTGGAAGGGTTTCCAAGCTGTGGAGATGTGGTGCTGAGGGACATGGGTTAGTGGTGCCCTGGCAGTGCTGGGGGAATGATTGCTCTTGATGTTCTGAAAGGTCTCTTCCAACCCAAACCATTCCATGATTTTATGAATTTGCAGATATGTTTCCAGCTGTTCTCCAGCAGAACAATGAAGAAGTCCACCTCATGGCTCAGAGCCCTGCCTGTCATGCATGCTTAAGGTAAACTTTATCCCTATTTATACTCAGTGTTCCCTTCCAGTGGAAATCATGAGCCGTCCCCACGAGCATAGCTTCTTGTCAGTTTGTTTGCCAAAGTCTGGTCTCTCCTGCTGGGCAGTTATTTTTGCAGCACGCAACAGGCAAACGAGACATTTCAACCGTCAGTTTGGAGCACGCTCGCGTATCAGATCTGCTGCGAGCTGGTGTTGAATTTGAGCTGACATTTTTGATAGCAATTAACAATGAAAATGTTGGCTGCTCTGCTGCTATTAGCGTTGGTTGCTGGAATCTTAGGTGTACACAAGATTTCGAACGTGGCCAACAAGGGAAGTTCTCCTTTCCCATTCTGCATCACATAACGGGGTCAGGTCAGCCCCAGCAGCCTGTGACGGGCTTGCCGTCAGCAAACCCGGGACCTGCACCTCATCCCCTTTCCCATTAGTCTGACACTATAAAAACCCCAACTGCTGTCCTGCCACAGCAAGATCATCCATCACCATCTTCCCTTCCCCTGCTTTTGTACGTGGCAGGGAGGCTTTTACAGCTCCTGTTCCATGCTGAGGTGGCAGTAGAAGGTGGCTGCTGTCACTGACTCATCAGGATGCATTTGGATGCTAGCTGCAGAACACAATGTGATGGTGACTGGTCCTTCCAGCCTGTGGCCAGCCTTTCCCACACCCAGGTGCCACCAGCGGGCAGCAGCCTTCTGGGAAGCACGGGCGAATGCAGCGGGTCCTCTACTGCTCGGTGAGTCACCCATCCTGAGACAAAGGGAGGAGAAAAGGCGCAGGGCTTCCTGGTAATTGTTTTTTTCATGGTTCTCTTCACTGATCTGGTAACAACATAATCACAGAAATTAGAGACGGAAAAGCTCTGCTGGGGCATTGTGTTACCACTCCAGCTCCAGCTTGTGATCTGCCCAGCGGTGGCAGGTAAGTCATCACCACTCCAGCTCTGCTCTGCCCAGGGGGAAACAAAACAACACATGATGGAAGAGGGGAAAAACATATATAGGCTTCCTCGGCTGCTCGCCCTGCAGCCGGGGCTGCTCGCCTCTTCCCGCTGCTCGCCTCTTCCCGCAGCCCGCCCGGTTGGCCGCTGCCGTGCCGCCGACAACGCATCGCTATTGTTAAAGGCCGGGCTGGATGTTCTGGTGTGTCCGGGAAGGCGATGCCCGAATGGGAAATACCTGTAGCATGCGTGGTGTAGGACATAGCACCGCACTCAATAGAGCGGCTTCTTTTTTATTAGTATTATTTTTCAAAAGGGAAGTTTTGTATCCAAACAATGGAGATAACCCAAACCAAAGCACTGCGAGTGGGAGTGCAATACGGCGGTTGTCCTTAATTCCCCTGCTGGATGGAAAATCAAATCAGGATGCCTCTTAGAAGAACAGACACTTTCAATCTTGTGCCTGTCAAAAGATGAGTCACTTCCAATCTTGTTCCTCGAGATCACCGAATAATTCTGAGAAGGAGCCTCTGGAGGTTACCTGGTGCAGCCCCCTCCTCAGAACAGGCTTGGTTAGAGAACGGGGAAAGAACAGTTCCCGTGTGCACAGTAAAAAGTGCCAGGTCAGAGCAGGGCAGAGAATTTCATTAGAGCTTAATTTAGTACAAACAGCTACGCCAAGAGATGGAAACCTTTTTGCAGCCACTCCTCCCCGTTCTTCCTTAGAAAATTCTGTATTGCTGCTATGTTTACAAGTCTTGATGCACCAAATAAAACGCCTCTCTGCGTTCTGAGAGTTGAGTCTGATGAAAGGTTATGCGAACCTCAGCGTGGGAGGGTTTTGAATTTAAACAGTATAGAAAATATTTAACTAAATGGTATTACAAGCTTTTCTTAGTAGTTTGTCAAATTAAACCCATCACTCAACAGACTTACAGGCGTGATACAGATTTATACCTAACAGGAAAAGTACATGGAAAGAGTGGAGGGAAGGGCTGGATGATGCTGAGCTGCTTTCCTTCCAAACTCAGCCTTTGGGGCACAATTTTAAGTCTATTTCATTCTCATACGTGTTGCCTTCCAATTAATAGTAACCTTCTAATTGACTTCTGATCATCCTGAGATGCTCTAAAAAAAATCAAGCAGCTCAGCTCTCGACTGCTGGCACCCAGCAGTTAAGGCTTTAGCTTTTCCCTCGGCAGCGGTGTGGTTACCCTGACAGACCTAACGATTGTCAGAGGGGAGGGACCCTGCCATCGGGGCACAGCCATCGACTGCGGCCAGGTGGTAGGTCAGGCCTTTTTCAACTAAATCAAGGTCCATTTAAATAATAAATGGGGCTGAAGATCGTGCTGTTAGCCCCGGGGTAGGCTAGCTGAAGTTCAAAGCCAAGTATTTCTGCAGAGACCAAAATACAAGTAAGGTAAACATTGCCTTGGTGATGGAATAACCTCTGATAGTGACCAGATGCTTCAGGGAAGAAATGTAGCATATTCCATGCTTCTATAGCCAGCAGAGATTTGTTTTCTTATTTTAAGTTATCATCGAAAAATCGAGGGCTCCCCAGATCCTGGAGGATGGAGTATTTCTTCTGAAGAGCCAGGAAGGAAGGATGGTACACATAGCAGCCAGTGTCAGTCCTCCACTGGAGATCTGTGGGCTCACAGGTATTTTCAAAGCTCACACTAAATATTTCTGCCTTTATTTATTTATTTTAATTTTTATCTCAGTTCTTTAGAACTGGAATAGAGTACATACCAAAAGGTTGGAAAGGGAGATTCATGCTGAAGTGGAGTTTGGGGTCTTTAAAAAAAAAACCACAACCAAACCACTCAACAGTTGAACCTTTAAGATAAAGAGAAGTGTCATTTTTGGGGATACTAAATACATAAGTTTAGGTAATTTAATGGAAAACAAACCAAAAAAAAAGGGGATATGATGTGAAGGA
Organism: Actenoides hombroni; assembly: GCA_024336885.1. NCBI lineage: Eukaryota > Metazoa > Chordata > Aves > Coraciiformes > Alcedinidae > Actenoides > Actenoides hombroni. The sequence goes on along the minus strand of WUAM01009935.1, from coordinate 3,609,052 downwards.
GAAAAACTAATGAAGTATCACACACATCACAGGTAGAATTCTGCAACAAAGACTTGAAAAGGGCGGAAGAGAAATGAAACTCAGTGTTTCAGCCTTTGAAAGGAGGGCAAGAAAACAGGTACAGTTAAAGGTGAGGCACCAAACAGAGGGTGATGAATCTCTGTCTTCACTCCTGACTGGTTTTGTGATCCATCTGACTGGATCAGCACTAGCAGATTCCAGCCCAGTTCTGTAGAACATTCTCTAGAGTTCAACAATATAACCAGGGGTCCTGCTTGTGACCTGGCAAAGTTCTAAAAGCAGTGCATTCAAATCACTTCTTGGCAGGTAAATGAAATTCTGTGGGAACAGCTCTAAGTGGTCTTTACTTTCCTTCTTGGAAAGCAAGAAAATGTCACTTCTGCTGATGAGCGGGGTGTGATCCCAACAGAAATAGGAAGGCAATGCAGGGAGATGAAAACAAATAGGATTGCTTTCATTTGGAGAAAAGCAAGCAAAAACATATGACTGGCTGTGTATAATGAGAGAGGGAGAAAAGAGAAGGCACTGAACATTTGTCTTGTCTTGTGATACAAAAATGAGGGAACAACAACTGAAATTAAGGCAACAAATCTGCCTATATTTGAAAAGGAAATGTCTTCCTCTGGATCAATTGTTCCATTTGCCCATTTATAGGCACTTCACGTCTTTCTCTGAAGCATCTGGTCCTCGGTATTGTTAGATTTGTGGTGTCTAATTAGATTCAGCATTGATCCAAAAATCCTTTTCCTTCTACAAACCCTCCCAAATACACAAACACTTAAGAGTCTCACCTTTACAGTTTGCGGTTAAGATTTGGGGCCTAGAGTGACACTTTATTATCCCCTCCCCTAATCCATCCCCAAACACACACAGACCAATCCCAGCCGCCGTATTCTGGGACAGCAGGCACCAATACCTAGAATTTATTGTGCATTCTGCTTAATGCAAAGAGAAACAGAAAAATCTATTCGATTTGATTTCAGCAAACATTTTCCCTTGAAACTTGATCCAAGTCATTCCAGATTCTTTTGTGTATTTCTTTGTTCTACATTTGATTTAGTTCAGGTTGCTCAGGAATATGTCTCAGCCATTTAATAATACACATTTCAGCAGTAATAAGCTCCAAGAAGTGAACCAGCTGTTTTCACATCCAGTTTGTTTTGCGGACTGCTGACCAAAGTGTAACATAAAATGGATGGCAAGTAACTCTAGTTGGCAAATGATGTTTTCATGTGGGTCATCAGAACGTTCTCAGAAGTTCCTCCTTTCCACCCCCCTCCCCAAATCTAAGCCAATGAACAGTTAATTTTTGCAGGAACAATAAAACACCACTTCTCATCTCTTCAGAACATACAAGCTTCTTGACAGCCCAGCATGTCTGGGGGGACGGGGCGCTCAATGCCCACACTGTGAACGTGGTAGGAAGTCCTCGAGCTGTGGTGTAAGGCCTGCAGGCTGGCCCTCTGGAATGAAAACACTGCACTCTCTGGTTATGAGGATACTAATAAGGCTATACAGTTTTTACACAAATAAAGTAGTGACTTTTTTAGCTGTCCCTGGGAAAGAGATTATATAGTCTATATATGGGATTGCTCTGTAATTAATCCCGGGTTGCAGCCAAACATGCTTACAAAGTTGTACAAAAAAAAATTAAAAAAAAAAAAAAAATCAAGTTTTCTAAGCAGATACCCATTGAGTTCAGGGATCACAGGATGAAGACTGTATTAATACCCAGGTCTGTCCAAGAAAAGGCATCGTAACAGCACCCTGGGAGCACCCTTCTGCTCCTCTCCCGTTTGCAGCACTGGTTAAGACAAATTCACTCGGTACCCAAGCGGCTGATTTTGTTACAGAAGTAAACTCTCTTCACCCTTAAGTCATCTCATCTCTGGTCTAATGGTAAGGGAAAAATGCACAAATGGGATGCCTAGAACTTCCAGTACATCTTGTTCTCATTGGCGTACGGTACAGACTGAAAAAGGTTAAGGTGTGTTCTCTTGGTGAGCGAATGACTTTGGGAATATCGAAATCGATCACCACTCCATCTTAAACCTCATCAGTTTAAACGGAGACAGCTCAATACAAACAAGAGTAGTCGATGGTTTCCCATGGGAAATCTCATCAGTTCTGTTCCTAGCGACAGAGGAGATACTGTACAAATCCTTCTGCCGCCGCTACTGGCAAATACAACAGGGGACAAAGAGAGAAAACAGCTCAAGTAACCTTGTAAGGATTGTGTCCTTCACCTTGGCGTGGAGAAGCTGAGGCTGACACTGGGAGGGCTGTGGAGGCAGGGCTACCAGTCACGTCAGCCTGGCACTTTGGAGAGGTTTTTAAAAAGAAAAAGAGAGAGTATTTTACTCGTACTTATTAAAACATTGCCCAGTCTGAGTTCCCAGTTTTCAGAATGAATACAACATCTACTGGCATCAATTACTGATCCATATTTGCAATCGTTTTACCTCTGATGCGTTGGTTAGCACTAGCATCTATCTTGTTTATTTTCTTGTAAAGAAATAGGTCTTTCAATGAATAATCTGCTAAAGATTCTCCTTATTCTAATAAATTTTACAAGAAAATGCTTTTCTAGACAAACGTGATAAACCATTTTTATATGCTTTTTCTTAATTAGCTGCCTTTTTTCCTTATCATCATATAAAGACTTCAGGATATTTTGTGGAATATTAATTTCTGAATACTGAAGAGAGGTTTTCTTTATATTCTGGCGGGTGAGATATTTATACTTTCTGTATCATCAGACGGTATTACATATAAACCCCACACCTCTACAAGTTTAGAAAGTGGCCAATTTACAGCACTGTGACTTTTTTATTATTTTTAAGTATCTCGACCTCGCTCCCTTGAAGTTTCGAGAAGTGACCCACTGTCTACTAGAAAAAGTTATCCACGTAGTGCTTCAGTTTCCTTGTTCATCCGTTATTTCAAAAATAGATTCTTTCTAGTGAAGCAAAGTATGGGTATTCTGATGACAAAACTCAGAATGGACTCAATGGCATGTCCATAAACACATGCAAGTCTAGACCTGTCCATGAGAAACCAGTGTGTCCCTCTACAGTTAGCAACAGGCTGGTGGAGGGCTCGTGGTCAAGACAGCACATTCTCCCTCTTACACGGGATTCCTAACTCTCGTCTTGCAACTACCTAATGTTTGGTTTTACTTCCTTTTCATCTGCTTCATCCTCACTGTCATCAACTTGCTGAATGACCAAGTCAGTCGAGCCATCCTCCACAATCTCCACGTCGGATCGGTTGTCTTCTCCATAATGCCACCTGGAATCCTTATCCCCATCTTGTGGGAATTCAAGGGGTGCTTCGGCCTCCAAGTCAATGCGAATACTGTCTATGCCAGCTTCAGCCAAACACTCGTTGCAGAGCCTGTAACGTCTCGTCCCCTCTTGGACCACTTGTCCCGTTAGCTCAGTCACGTGGCGTTTACACTTCCTGCAGATAGGTTTACAGGCCTGGTGAATCTGGGGAAACCAAAATGAATAAAGCTGATCACGGATCCACAGAGAAGCGTTGTTTATGACAGAAAGCAGGGCCGGAGGAGCGTCAAACGGTAGCGTTGAATCATTTCAGGAGAGTTAGAAATGAAACCATCGTGAGCACCGCAGTTGTCATTGTAAAAGCTCTACCACAGGACTCGTGTAGAGGCAGCACCTCCACGAGCCATCGGGGAACAAAGCCCTTCACCCCTTCACAGCCACTTCACCAAAACCCCGGGAATTTTCTACCACCTCTTCTTTACGGGACTCAACTCATCAAACAGATAAGAGTTGTACCGAAGACACGTCTCTACATCAAACAAATCCTGCAGTCACTACAGACAACTTACCGTTCGGAAGTGGCTGCTGAGGTGATCGAGCCTGCTGAAGCGCTTCCCACACGCCTCGCAGGGGTAAGGGCGCTCTCCCGTATGGCAGCGGAGGTGACGCTTCAGGTCTGCTTTCCTTTTCACCACGTGAGTGCAGAACGGGCACTTGAACCTCATCCTGGGCAGGTCGTCTGTTAGAAGATAATGGGGTTTAGAAAAAACAATAGTCGTAACAGGTCCAGTCATGAAGCGCTCTAGAAAAAGGCATTTGATGAGCAGAACAATGAATCACTTTTGTTAAATAAATATTATCCTAGGTCCTTTCAAGCACAAAGGTCTTGTGTTTTCCTGTGAATTACACAGAAGTGCAACAAAGGAAAAGGAGCGGACTGTGAGCTGTATTAACATGAACATAAAATATCACCAAAAAACACAGAACCTCAGCATGGTGGGGGCTGGAAGGGAGCTCTGGAGCTGATCTGGTGCCACCCCCCTGCTCCATCCAGCAGGGTCACCCAGAGCGGAAATGGCCTGAAGTTGAACCAGGGGAGGTTCAGGCTGGATATTAGGAAGCATTTCTTTACAGAAAGGGTTGTCAGTCATTGAAATGGCCTGCCCAGGGAGGTGGTGGAGTCACCATCCCTGGAAGTGTTTGAGAGGCTGTTAGATGTGCTCAGGGACATGGTTTAGTGGCTTTGACAGGGCTAGGAATAAGGTTGGACTTGATGATCTTGAAGGTCTCTTCCAGCTGAAACTATTCAATGATTCTATGATTCTAAGTGAAAGCAAAGGGTATACAGAAGGATAACAAAGGCAGTGAAGCTCTCTTACAGACCCAATTGTCCAAATGTGTCAAAGTTACTTGCTTAATCCTTTACTCTTCTGTACATCACAAGGGTCTTTCTCAGCTTCCTTATCAGCTCAAAACAGCCATCAATGTTGCTGGCAGAGTGGTGGCTGACAGTCAGCTTTTAGTAATAAAAGCCATTTCTCCTACTATGGCTTATCATAGGATTATCCAGGATGACATCCAGCATTATTCCAAATTGGATTGTACCCTGCTTTTCAGTGCCAAAGTACAAAAAACCCATTTACCTAAGAGGAGAGCCCATTCAAGTAGCTCTCTTCATCTCATCTGTGTGCAGATTCCCAGGCCTTTCTGAAAGACCAAGTGCACATCCTTGTTCCTCAGGCTATCAAGCACAAGGTTCAGTAAGGGAGTCACCACAGTGGAGGTGACAGAGATCAGTGTCCTTTTCTAGAGAATAGGCCAGTTTTGGCCTTAAGTAGATGATAGAGGCACATCCAAGAGCTCAACAACCAGAGTAAGATGGGAAGCAGAAGTGGAAAAGGTTTTACATTTCCCCTCACTAGAGAGCATCTTGAGGATTGAAGATCAAAACATATGAGAAAAGTATGAGACAAACACAATCACAATACAAAAAAAAATAAAATAAAAAAAAAAATAAAAAAAAAGAACAATTACTATCTCAATTCTGTTATTTTTCTCAATTCCACTCTTTTCTGTGCAGCTGCCTGAGTGACAAGAGCCATGTCACAGAAGTGATTAATTTTCTTCTCTCCACAGAAGGATAATGTGAATTTAAAGCAGATGTTTATCAAGGACAAAGTAAAGTTGGTCAAGGCCCTCTAGCTGACTACAGACTCTCTCATGCATGAGGACTTTGTGATGTAAGGGTTTACATACAGCCACACTTTGGTCATACCCTATTGCTCTTAGAAGCACACGGTTAGTTAGAAGAATGCCATCTGAACAGCACATCCAGCGAAATAAATGGACTTCTCTTCTGTTATTAGATTTGCCAGCATCTTGGGAATGACAGTAAACATATAGCAAGTTTCTGAAAAGGAGAGAATGGAAAGGAAGAAATACATGGGGATGTGAATATGATAATGAATTGTCATTATCAGGACATTTCCAGTGACAGTGACCAGGTAAGTCAAGAAAAAACATTATAGAATCTGCAGATCTGGAAAATCTGAAAATCTAATCAAGATGAACTCCATTGCTCTGGTTTCCTTTGTCATAAATTTTCTGATCTAGAAAGAGGTCATTGACAAAAAGAAATCTGACATGAATGGTGAGAAAATTAACAAGACTGTTTCCCCTTCGTAATCCCTAAAGCAGTGTATAACAGCAGGGATCAGCCCTCTGACACAGACAGTATTTCTACAAGGAAGCAATAGTAGCAGTAAGCAAGAGAGCTTTGTTTCCTTTACAGTTCCCTCCTTCTTTGCAAGCTCTCTTTTTAGTTTAGAAATATTTTTTAAATGTAGTACTATGAAGCTTCTATTTGCTGTACCTTCAATATGAAGCAAAATGGTAAGAAAAACGAGTTCAGTATCTTACTCCGAAGTCAGACTAGCAGCTCAGCCTAACAGCACTGAACATACAGGGTGAAAAATAATCTGGGGGTTTTTTTGAGGTTGAATTCACAATGTTTTATCTTGCTACTTAATGAATTTTGGCATGTAGGGTGCAGAGGGTCTAGAAGTGCAACAGTATTCAAAAACAGTTCAAATACAGGGGAAGGAAAAGATGATTTTATGCTTGGACAGAATCTTCACTGTTCATCTAGCACTGCAAAATAAAATCTAGCAAATCTTTCAACGTAGGAGCCATTTCTTTCAATGGTTCACACTTTTTCAGTATTAGTGGCGTTAGTGACATATATTAACATGTTTAGGTACTTTTTAATGTTTTAAGTAAAACCCGGCTATAATTATCAGCTTTGTGACAATGCAGAGTGAATGAGGAGGAAAGGCAAAACCAGGGAACTGTTTCTATCAAACCAGTAGTGGTATAAAAGAGAGAAACAGGGCTAAAACTTTCACCACTGACACTAGTTACTCTGCTTTAGAATTCAGTGGGAACTTGGAACGCTACTGTTCAGTTTACCTCCACGTGTAATATCAGAAACTGAATTTTGACTTCCAGAGGCTGCTGGAATTTCTTACCTAAAGTAACATATCTTTGATGACGACTAACATCGTAGATTGAGGTGAACTTTGCTCAGTCTGGGCACTAATGTCTTTCCTGAGCTGTCAGTAGCAGTCTTTCCTATCTCCCTGAGAAGGACTGGGAAAAAAAAATGGATTAGACATCATAACTACATTCCTATTAGGAGAAAAATGAGCTGTTAGAAATGCAAGGCACGGAATGAGTCTTCTGAATGCCTGCAATTCAAACAAGTCACCTCTATACATCCTGCGAGACTTCTGGGCCATAGTCTTCGTGGTAAATCAAAACCTAGGATGAATTTGTAACAGTATTACCAATGTGACCTAATAAAATACTGTGAACTTCACAATGAATCCATAAATTAAAGAAAACAAATGAAGGAAAACTTCAATGCAATTATAACTAAAAACTCTTCTCCCTAAAAAAGGGGAAGATATGTTAAAAATGATCAAAAGTGTCTTTTTTAATATTATGACTGGAAAACTGTTTCATTTTCAGGTGGGGGCTGTAGAAGATTCCTTCCACACAATCTAACACATAAACTCAAATAAATGTATTTTTCAAGAACACATTGGAAATATTTGTAAATAGCAAAGTACATTACCATGGTAAATTATTGTTAGCACAATTGGACTTGTGAGTCAGAAGACAAACTTCTGGGCCAGGAAATCTATGAGTCAATCAAATGCAATATACCATTATGACCTCAAAAGTTAACTCTGTTGGAATTGTCATTGAAGAGTTCAGAATACAAAGAAATGCAATCTCTCAAACCTTACTAGTTAGATACTTCATAATCTTTACCTTCCCTGTAAGCTTAGACCATTTTTCATTAGTAATTTCTTGGTTACATTTTTAGCAAACTGCATTTTTCCTTGTTTTTCATATTCTAATTTTCCATATTCCAAAACCCAACAGACCGAAATGGAAAAAAAAATATCAGCATAAAAAGTCCAGCATTGTTCTCTGGGTTATTATCGTTCAATAGCAAGAAATATAAAGATATAGATTACTTCAGAGCTCCTACAACTGGGGAGTATTCCACAGGCTTTAGTGGCACAAAGTGGGAAGGCACAGAGAGAACGACCCTCTGAAGGGTTTTGCTTCTGCACACTTTTGAGGCTGACACAGGAAATGAAGGAAGTGAACATGTAGGAAGCGAACGTGATGATCTCTGCAGTGCAGAAACCAGCTTTGTGTGGTTTTGCCAGGCTGCTACCCACAGCAGTTTCGTGGACTGAGCTAGCAGAGGTATCTGCACCCTGGAGTGTAGTTCTTGCGTTGACCCTGACTCAGGGCATACACTCTTAGCACCATCCCATTTACTCATATTTCAAAAGCCTTCCTGCAGCTCTATGCTGACAATTATGCTTTGGAAAATCTTCCCCAGTCTCTGTGTTGACATATCTCACTAGGAGGTCTAATGGTTAAATAGTGCCATATATTCCACCGACCTATCAGCTTTCGTGGAATTAATTGCCTGCAGGATCATTCTTTCTAGGAAGTAAGGCTGCTAACTGGGATGGGATTTTCAAAATAATGGACCACATCAATCTCATTATTCCTCTGGATCTTTCTCCCTGGCAGAAGTTTAGAGGAGAAGAAAAAAAAATGTCCTACCCCTCTCCCTACAAGCCTTTGAAGGTTCCTGCCTTATATGTTAGTTCAAGAGAATAACTGCAGGTAACTGTAGTTGAAAACTTCCTGTGAAACATGCAGCAGTTGAGTCAGCTGTTCTCTTTCAAAAGAAGTGAAATGAGAAAACTGGAACCTCCTTCAACAACAGGAGCCAGCCATGGCTGTGCTCCATAATGTGAACACAATGAAAAAAAGTTAATCACTTATCGTCTGGTTTGAAGATCTGTTCATCTAATGGAGGAAACTATTGCTGATGTTCTAACCCTGAGCATTGACAAACCAGATACATTGGTCCATTCCTACTTGAATCCTACAGAAGTTCGGCTTTCTCTACCAAACATGACAAAAGCAGAACTGAAAAACAGAAAAAGCATCTGAAAATAAAAGCAAGACATTCACAGTTACATTTACAAAGCTAGACACTCATTGTAGATGTTTCTGGAACACTGAGATGACTGAGCGGCTAATTTCCCTTTCTCAAGGCAACCACACCATAAAAAAAAGACTATATCCTATTAAAAATCTGACAAAATTTTAAAAGTGAGAAAGAGGTGGGAAAAAGAAATAGCCCTTCCCTAAAGGGGATCATTCCTGACTTCAGCGTGAAAAGCATGAATATTAGTGTGGTACCTACATTTGGATAACTCAGTCTGCAATCGATAACTGAGAGCTTCACTGCTTTTTTTACCCTTTCATATCCCCCCCTTGGCTTTCACTTCAGAGCCAGAGATAATTCCTAAACACACAGACTCACAGAAGAAGTTTGACTAGAAGGGACCTCTGCTGTCCCAGGACCTCATTTCTGAAGCAGGGCACCTCCTGATGCACACTTACTTTCCACGACTGTGTCGTTCTTCCCAGACCCTGACATCACCAGTGTGCTTCTGAAGAACATTATTTGGTTCCTCATTTTGTACCACCCTGCAGAGGCAGGAAGAAAACTAGTCTCGTTTTTATGACCCAGGTGGGTGTAGAGCTGTTACATGAAGTTTGAGTCTCCTTCAGCCCAGCTGATGATGGCCTGTCCCCTGGGAACAAAGATTCTGGAGTTTCATTAGACCTGTGGCACAGGGTGCCCCTGGGCCCCTGAGCTGTTGACTGTTAGCTGAGGCTCTGCCTGCCCAAAAGGCACCAAGAAGGGTCCCAGTGAAGCTAAGAATCCTCAGGAAGCCTCATTAAGGACTCAGCATTACAATGGTAAGAGGCCTGAGGGGCCTTCCTTGGGTGGCACAGGTGATTTCCCAGTGTCACTGTGCTGTCACACAGTGGGGGTTGTTAAAAGTTAATTCTCCTTTTGCAAAGCATCTACATTTACATGCCTGCTGGCAACAGTGTCCAGGGGTTGGGTGAGCAGGGGTCCTGGGCAGCACTTGGTGAAGCCCCCAGGACTGTGAGCAAAGTCAATGCCACAACAAGCAGTTCCTCCTCCAAGACAAGGGCAATACCTTTGCTTCTCTGCCTCCCTTGGCTATGGGCAACCAGCACCACCCCGTCTGGAAATGCCTGATGCCATTTACAGCAGGTTTGAACCTTCTGAGTCCCTCTGCTCTGCCAAAGCTTGCCTGTACCCCATATCCCCCTTTCATAGCTCAGTCCTGCTGTTAAGATTTCACATGCGGACTGAGGGACACAATCTCAGTGGGCCCACAAACTTCTTGATGCCAGTGTAAATGATGCTGATATAAATACTGGTTCTATGGGGAATTTATAAAATAAGCAGGCATTGCCGACTAATAATTAGTGCTCCAAATGCAACAAAGTCACCGTGCAAACTTTGTTCAGCCTCGCCATTATTGCCTTTCCTGAGATGTCAGTAGCAGTCTACATTATCTCCCTGAGAAGGAGTGGGAAAAAATGGGATTAGACGTGACAACATTCCCATTGGGAGAAAAATGAGCTGTTAGAAATGTAGGGCATGGAACAAGTCTTCTAAATACCTGCAATTCATACAAGTCACACCTTTATACACCCTGTTGAGGTGGTGAGATAGCTGACTTACCTGGCTAACACCATATCTTTAAGCTTGTAAGAAATGAAGGTTTGTCTTTACAAAACAAGCTGCGGGCCTGCTGTAGATAAGACTAGCACCAGGAAATAAGAAGAACAATAGGAAGGATTCCACTGATTGAAGAATGGAATGAAAGAGATTTGTCTTTACAAATAAACTGTAGTCTGCCGTGAGTGGAGACGACAACCGCGGTGTGGATGGTGAGTAAGGGAAAGAGGGGGGGGGGGGGGGGGGGGGGGGGGGGGGGGGGGGGGTGTTGATCATATAAAGTCCCCATCTTTGCCATTGATTATACCAATGAAAAATTAAGGCAAATGCTTCTGTATCAGCACAGCAGTAATGCTTTGTGTAGGTGTAAGCAGCTGTGAAAGGTGCACAAAATTGTGAATGAGATCAAGGAAACTGTAGAGGGGATCTAAACCAAGTGAGTAAAGGAAGATCAAAAGCTAAGGTCTTTTCTGTACCTCAAAGTTTCACTTGTCTAAATTTCATTTTTAAAAAGAAGAAAATTCAAGTTGTGCTAGATGATGTGAGGTGTGAGCCAGATGCAAACCTGCTTATAGCAAGTAACTTTTTCAAATTATTAAGGGTTTTTCTTACCTTGTCAGATAATCAAAGCTGATATGACTTTTGTCTGGGAGCCTACCAGAAATCTTGGGATGTTACCAGACTCCCATAAGGTATCCCAGGGGTGGGGCCCACAGAGCACAATTCATGTATACAGTGGGAAAAAATATAAGCCTTCAAAAGAGACCATGCACAAGTGAAAGTAAATATAACTTCTTGATTTAATCGAAAATTCACTGACTTTGTGTCTCCTGTCTTAGAAATAATCCGAGTTCTCTGTACTATAGAGAAACAAGTAGAATAACACTAACTTCCAGGGAGTCTTTGGAAGTCACAAAAGTGAAGGCAGTAGCTGTTCCTATTGCTCTCTTACCCCGGAAGAAGATTGAAACGATCAGGAAGTAGGGAAGGGGCAAGCGGAAGAAAATATTCTGATCCTTGTTGTATGGTCTCTACATAGTGCTCTTCCTTCTCCTACTGTGGGTATAGCGTTCCTGTTTTCTCATCTTTTACACACAGATTTCTCGCAGGGGTGGTGCTAATATGTCGCGGCGGCGGCGGCACAGCGACGAGAGCGATGGTAAGCATGGATAGAACGAGCAAGTTAGTTCCAGGGTCTGTACTCTGCGTGCCCTGCGCTTGGGGTCGCGTCATCCTTAGGGCTGGGGGGGGGTTGGGTCTTGACTGAGGTGACTCCCCGGCGGCGCTGCCTTGCCTTTGGTTCGGGGTGGTGGCGGCTCACCCTGTTCCTCTGTTAGGACTTGTAGGATGCTCTAGTGCAAGGAATCGGCTTATGTAACTGGAGCTGAAGACTGTCCTGAGCCGTAGCTTCGTTCTGCTTCAAATACAGGGAGCGCCCCGAGTAAAAGTAAAATGATCAGAGCACTCAGCTCTGCATACGTGTAGTCAGAAGGATGTGATCTCGCATCTTGTAGAGGCTTAATGGAAAACGTTCAGAAAATATTGAGTGGAGAACAACCATCTTCAGAAACTAAAGCAAATTAAATAATAATGTAAATCTGTGTGAGCAGAGAGTTGGACAGTTTTGTAACTAGCTTTTTCAGGTTTGGATTGCAAAGATAAACTGATTTTTAATCACACTTTTATTATTTTTGTTTTAATTGCATTGATGTGCATTTTTTTCTAAGCTTATAAAAACCTTAAAAATAAGCAAGGATTCTTAATATCTTTGTTTTGTGTATGCTGAAGAATGTGTTATACAGCACTAACAAAATATGCAGTAACAGGTAACTGTAAAGTATGTTTAGTTTATCTCACATATACTGTCTCATACTGTAGCAGAAATGCAGAATTATCTCTAAATAAAATTTGAGACAGCTGCAATGTTAACTGTTTCTATTTCACGAATTAGATCATCAGTAATATGGCTGTACTTTTGTTTTTCTTGTTTTTGGGACAATTTTGAATGCTTTGTCAGGACTTTTTTTCTTAGAAGTATGTTGCTGGAATGGTAATAGTATTTACAGGGTTCTTTTAGAATAAGTAGGTGTACCAAGTCTGTCTGGGATGGAATTAACTTTCTTCATAGCAGGCCATATGGTGTTGTACTTTGAATTTGTGACCAAAACAGTGCTGATGACACACTAATATTTAGCTATTGCTGAACAGTGCTTGCACAGCATCAGAGACTTTTCTTTTTCCCCCTTTACCCCTCCAGCGAGTAGGCTGGGGGTGGACAAGATATTGGGAGGGGACATAGCTGAGACAGATGACCCCCAACTGACCAAAGGGATATTTCAGACCATATAACAACATGATCATCAATAAAACTGGGGGTAGTCTTTCCAAGGTGGTTGTCACTCAGAGAGACTGGATAGGCATTGACCTGCTGGTAGGAGGTGGTGAGTGACTGTCTTTGTATTGTTTGTTTCCCTCCTGTCTCCCTTCTTGATTTATTAAGCTGCCTTTTATTTCAATCCATGAGTTCTCTCACTGTTGCTCTTCCTGTTATCTCCCCCATTGTGCTGGGGGTGGGGGGAGTAAGTGGCTGCGTGCATGCTTGGCTGCTGGCTGGGATAAACCCACCACAGCAGGCAAATAATATATTTAATGTATTGAAACAGGGCAACCTCACAAAAGGAGGAGAACATCTGAACCATCTGAAATTGAAGAGAGACTTGAATCTTTAATATGCAGAGTGGGAGAGAAGGTAGAAATACTATTTTCATATTGTTTTGTGACGTAGGGTCCTTGAACATAATACATTGTTTTCTTTGTTTTATATGTTTTTATGTGTTAATAGAACATTAGCAATCCAAAAAAAGAAAATCAATTGGAAGCCTCCTAGCTGGAAAATTGTTGGCCTCTGCAAAACTAAGTTTTTAAAAAGAAAATTCTTAAATGCTAACCCTGTGATACAATGCTGAAGTATAACTAGTGAAGAGGTATCATTAAAACTCTGAACTTTATCACTGCTTCCATTTTTTCAGGGAATAGAGGGAAACTAATGAGATGATGTTTGTTTGTTTGGGGTTTTTTGGTACACAAGAGACCCCACTAATGTCACAACTGATCTTGGGACTTGGCTGGGTTTGGTGCTTGTAACAAGCATAGGAAAAAAGGTGACAACAAATATGATGTGTCTTATACATTAAGCCATATACAGGCTATGTAGTTGTTTCACTTCCCCTGATGTCATTGATATAATGTTTAATTCAGTTACTGAGAGACCTCTGAAACTGTTAACTCTTGCTTCCCAGGAAAACCCTAGAGCTCCTTGCTGCAGAGAAGTCACAATTGAAGCTGCTCTTAGTCATTTTTGCTTCTTATTTCTAGTAAATGAGAGAAACTGTGATTTCCTAATGATTCAAATTCCGTTACTTCTAACAGGAAGAAAATGCAAAGTAATATTTTGTTTTATCCTATTTGCTCATCTTCCACTTGTTACTGTGAGGATAGTTGATATACCTGATTGCTGAGAAGACACTTTTCTTTCTTAGAGTACTTCCTCTCTGGAGAGCAACTTGGAGGGTCTAGCTGGTGTCTTGGAAGCTGATCTACCCAACTATAAAAGCAAGATATTAAGAATTCTTTGTACTGTGTATGTATGCAGAAGATTTGGGAGGTGCTCTGTTATCTCTGTTAAATAGAAAACTGGTATTTGAAGTACTTTAAATGCTGTGAACAGCTTTTAGTTCTTGAACACTGTTATTGCTTAGGGTTTGTCCAGGCAAAATAAATCTGAGGAGAAGCTTAGTCTATTGACTTGGATATTTTCCTTGATTTATGTCTATGTACATTATTCTCACTTAAAATGTGTGCACAAGGTCATAAGCAGAGTAGATCCTAGAGCTGCTTTCTAGTTGTCATGGGGAATGTGCTGGGTGGCATCTTGTTTGTGAATTGAACTGTCACTAGAGAATACAAAAATCTGTTGGGTGCCAATTCTTACCTGTGTATTTGTACTTTTCCTATTCCCCTTTTTAGGGGCTGAGGTGCTCCTCTCTCCATGAACCTACCCTCTAGTAATGGAGAGATGAAGGGACCAGAGGTAGGCTCCCCTCTTGACTAGCAGCATGTCTTCCTCTCCCTAGCAAAGCACTGGAACAGAGTTGCTTTGTCTTTTGGGCCATGTGTCCCAATAGGTCTGCAATAGTATACCACATTTTGGGGGGGGTGGGGGTGAGTAGCTTTTCATTGCCAGCTTGTATATAGCTGTAAGGAAACTTTAAATCCATTTTGTAGCACTGTTTGTAAACATAAGTCAAACAGTACATCTGTTTCCCACAACAGCTGAATGCCTTTAAAGGCATGGAGTTAGCTTACACATTTATAAAACATTTGAAAAAAATAAGTGGTTACAATAGGACCTAACCTGTCTATTTCTTTAAGACCTTATACTGAAAATTGCTTACTTAAATTTGATTGTAAGTATCTCAAACTTAACTTTTAAGTGATGTAAAATGTTTATATCCCTTGTGTAATCTTGCTGTTCTAGTATAATAGACTAATTATCTAGTATAATAGGTTAATTTATGCTACACTGAACAAGTTGTCTTAAATGGTCTTATTTGGCCATATTCCCATAGAGTATATCAAACACTAAAAAAGGAGGCAGAATAGTCAGAATAGTTTCCTGTATATATGTATTTAACAGTTTGTGTTTTGTGGGGTTTTTTGTTGTTGGTTTGGTTTTTTTTTGACTGATACTTAAAAAACTTTCTGTTAAATGATATATGTTGGCAACACTTAAAATTATATTTCTAGAAGCTTCTGTCAACTGTCATTCCAGTCTGATACTTTATGCCCTTCACTTCAATAACAGATTTTGTCCAGATTGAAAGTTTTGCTGAGTTGGATACTGTAGCTGAAAATGTATTAAAATGTAGTTGCTATAGATTTTTTAACCTACTCTAATACTAAATGCTTAGAGTTAAAAATAATTAAAGAGAAAATATGTTGAAATGTAGTTAAAAGTAGTGTATATATTCCTAAAGGATTATAGTCCTATTATTAATATAATAAATGTCAGGCTAGCAAGTTTACCTTACTTAAACTTAAGAGAAGCGGTAACCTATAGAAAGCAGGTTCAAAGATGCTACGTAAATGTAGTGGTTGGAACGTGATAAATGAACATTTAACAAAATGCTTGTTTTTCTTCATTTAAATCAGTGCACGTCTATTACCACAAAAGCTTACCATTTACACAACGTTAGTTGGGCTGCTGAATGCCAGGAACTACAACTTTGGTGGGGAATTTGTAGAAGCCATGGTTCGTCAGCTCAAAGAATGTTTGAAAGTCAACATGTATAATGAAGCTGAGTACTTAGTAAGTGGAATCTTTCACATCTTTTTCCCCTAGTCTTCCTCTCCCTGTCCCCATCCAATATTACTTACACTTCCTTTTGACATCCAGAGGAGCTGGAGATTTTCTGTATGCAACATGGTCTTTTCTGGCATCCCCATTTAGTGCTCTGTAGAGGTGCCAGGAGAAAGTATGTGGTATTCCTTCCTAAGGAGATAAAAAATTAGGTTATGATTGCAGAACTGACCTCCAAATTATGTGTGAAATTTCCCACAGCCAAATTAACTCTCAGGAAATCAGATGTTCTCCTCCTGCCCCCCACCTGCCCAGTTTGTTCTACAGGAGAATCTAGAAGGTGAATGAAAGCTATTTGTTTCTACTGTGCTCAGAGACAAACACTGTTCATGTTGGGGCCCTTTATTTATTTATTTTAAAGACAGCTTATTCCCAAGTGGTTAGGTTATATTGGATGTCTGTAATCAGTCCTGTATGCTCATCCTGCTTGTGAGTAATGAAGACCAAGTGGGCAATTTTCAGTGCTGGCTCCTTTTGAAACCACTTCAATTTGATTAGCAGCATACCATTAGTTTGGTGCCTTGTTAAAACCTGACAATACGAGTGGTTTTAAGGGTCTAGCTGTATGAAACTACTTCATTATGCATAAGTGACCATAGAAATGTATTTTGTGTGAAAATTATGTATGAGCAGCATACTGTTATTCTTCTGGATATATGTAGAACATGAATTTCCATCTTCAGTTTTGCATACTGTGTGTGTTACTCTCTCACCCCCAACAGCTCCCCTGCCCCATCCCTTGCCCACTCCCCATGTTTCTATCTCTCTCTGACTCGCCCCTGCCCCATGTCATGTTCTCTCTCTTGGAGGACCCTGCCCTGTGTCCCATGCATGGTCTTTCCAGACCCTGCCCTATGTCTTGCTGGCTGTTTCTTTCTCTGGCTTATGCCTTGTGTCTCACTCATTCTTAGGCTTGCGCCTTCTGGCTTGTTCTCTTGCTCCTGCTTTCTCAGTTCTCTCCCTGTGATGTGCTCTAACTCATGCACTGGACTGCATTCTCTGTCTCACTCATTCTTGTTGGAGAATGGCTAGCCCAGGGCAGTGGTGGAGTCCCCATGATCCCTGGAGGGGTTTCCAAGCTGTGGTGCTGAGGGCCATGGGTCAGTGGTTCCCTAGGTTAACAGTTGGACTTGATGATCCTAAAGGTCTTTTCCAACCCAAATGATTATATGATTCTATGATATTTAAACAGCCACTGAGTGTGAGCTGCACCCAGAGCTGCTGCAACCTCCCTGGGAAACAGGTGAGTGCAAGAAAAGCTGAGGAGCACAGTTCTCCAAAATGAGAAAAGAGAATTAAAAAAAAGCTTTCCTCTGGTTTGCTGGGCACTTTTCTACCCCTGCCCTATCAGTCCTACCTGATGGAAGCTCCAGCCTGGACAACGTGAACAACGTGCAAAAAGCAAATGTGGACAAGAAAACTACATTACTGCCACTCTGCTCAAACTCAGTATTTCTCCCCCCAGCAGGAATTTGGCATTCTCAGCATTTTTCCAAACGATAACACCTGATAAATCCTGAAAGCCACCAAGAACATTCAGAACCAAATCCCACCAGATGAGATGGGTTTTTTTCTCTGCCCCTTTCTAAGCTCTTGGTTAATTCACATTTCAGAACGAGAACGAAGAAAAGCATTTTCTTTAAGAGAGTTTTTTCCCCCAGGCATGCCCAGCCTAGATGGGCTGAAATCTCCGTCCTTCCCCTTGTCTGTAAGAAAAACCACAACCAAAAAAATAAAAATCCCCTAAACAGCCAAAATAGGAGCTCACAGTGGCGATGCAAGAGGTGATGTTGAAACAACTCAAGTTTGCAGTGTAAATACTCCCTCTTCTCTTTCCCAACTCAGTAAACACTCCTGACAGCCACAATTTCATGCAGTTATCCACAATCCCTTCCCCCCCCACCTACCCATAATCAGAGACCAAGGGTTAAAATCCAGGTTCCTGGCTGTGATTTCTTTTTATATAATGTCCCATAGTGGCAAGAAGTTGCTCATAAACCCACAGCAGGCTGCAAGCTGCAGATGGACAACGACCCAATGCCATTTTTCCACACCAAAACTCAAGAGTTTGGGCAGGATTTTATCCCAGTACCCAGAGGATGGTGCCTGCTGTGAACGAAGCCATTGCACACGTAACAGCACGGAAAGAGGGTTCAGAAATCCCTGCCCAGGAAGACCTGGAGGTATTTGGCTTCTATGTAAAAATATTAAACTATTTTGAGTACAATTTGTTTGGGTTTTTGTATGGTTGAGAAACTCAGCCAGACGCCTGGGTGAAATGAAAGCCTTGATGTAGAAGGGTGGGGAAAGGATGGCTATGGAAGGGGGGAAATAAGGAAAAAATATAATAATAATAATGAAAAGAAAAAATAAGGGAAGTGTGTGAACGTGATGTTTTCTCTCATCTCGGCTCCCTTGGAATGACGCGAGCGTGGCAAACGTGGCTGCCCCGCTCCGGCTTCCCCGCTCGCCTCACGTCAAATCGAAACCTGAGGGAGCTGGAAGAGGAAACTACTGATTTGGGCTGGGTGGGAGCAGCAAACCCAACAATTTCCTGTCTGTGGTAGGACAAACCCAGGCTCTGGTATTCGCGGGAACGCCGCTGCCGCCTCCCGCCCCGCTCTCTTCCCCCTCCAACTGGGATCTGTCTCATCAGCAGATGGCTTCTAGTGAAAGAATTGTAAAAAAAAAAAAAAATAGTGAATGAAAATGAAATTTAAAAATTTTATTTATTTTTGTTTGTTTGTTTCCAAAGAGTCATCAGCACTCTGGGTAGAAATAATAATTGCTGTGACCGTAGCTTGGAGCTGCCTGCGTACGGCTTTTACCTACCCCCGCCCTGAATTCCTCTGGACATTGGCAGTTCAGCTGAATATTCCACTTAGGCTAACAAAGGGGACATTATTTGAGCCATGATCCTGTAGTTTGGTGTGGGCCTACGTAGAAGCTTCCTGGAGTCAAGAGCTGGATGTAAAGAGCTAGCCCCTCGGAGATCAATGCACGTGGCCAGTGTCCGTGTTACCAGGCACTTGCATATTCTCACTGAAATACCATTAAAAATGTGGTATTTGGGGGATGAGGATTCAGCACAGGTCACCAGCAGAGGTATTAATCAAGTGGCAATAAGTAAATGTTCATTAGTAGCTCCATTAGTCTTCTTGAAGATGCTACTGAAGCAGGAGCATCTGTACCTGGAGCATCTCTGCTGAGCAGCATCCGGCAGCCTCCCTGGTACCACTTTTGCCTCCAAGCACCCCAAAACTCTGCCTGTTTCTGCAGCAGGGCTTTTGTGGCTCAGCAGCACATCAGATCCCGCCCGACCTCTGCGCTCACCACCCCACCTCCCACTGGCTGTGCCAGTTTTGCCATTTAAAAGCCTGGGATGAGGTTTGCCAGAGGAAACGTGGAACGGGGTCAGTGTGGAGCATCTGGGGGGGGGGTCCCACCTGCCTGAACCACAGCAGCCCGAGCTGCCCTCAGCAGCCAACACCTCCATCATTTACCCCATTATATGAGACAAGCACTCACCACCCTGCCTCAAAGGGAACACAAACAGCTTCTCCCGAGCCTCTCAGTGCATTAAATGCCACTGGGAGTGCTCTCGGGAACGCCACGTACTTGAAAAGCAATATTGAGGGGTGACCGAGTGCTGATTTTGAAGCAAAACTCCCTTCTTGACTGATGGCCAGATGAGTATCTACAGATCATAGAGAATCAAACAGAGAATCAATCAATCAACCATAGAGAATCAATCAATCAACCATAGAGAATCAATCAATCAACCATAGAGAATCAATCAATCAACCATAGAGAATCACAGAACTGCTTGAGTTGGAAGGGACCTTCAAGATCATCTCGTTCCAAACCCCTTCCATGGGCAGGGACACCTCCCACTAGAGCAGGTTGCTCAGAGCCCCAGCCAGCCTGGCCTTAAACACTTCCAGGGACAAGGCATTCACAGCTTCTCTGGGCAACCCATTCCAGTGCCTCATCACCCTCATAGTAAAGAGCTTCTTCCTAATGTCTAATCCAAATCCACCCTGCTCTAGTTTGAAAATGTAGCTTCTTGTCCTGTCACCACATGCCCTTAGAAAAAGTCCCTCTACAGCTCTCCTGCAGGCTTCCTAGAAGGGTACGGGGAGGTCTCCCCAGAGTCTTCTCTCCTTTGGGCTGAACAGACCCAACTCCCTCAGCCTGCTCTCCTAGAGGTGCTTCAGCCCTCTGATCATCTTTGTAGCCTGTCTCTGGATGCTTTCTTGTGTTGGGAGCTCCAGAGCTGGACACAGTACTCCAGGTAGGGACTCACAAGAGCGGAGGGGCAGAATCACCTCCCTCGACCTGCTGGCCATGCAAATGAAGATGCTCGTGAAGATGCAACTGAAGATGCTCAGCTGCCATCCTGGTGCCATGGACGGGAGAAAAGCCCTGATCGTACTCCAGGCACCAAGCACTGATGCTCAGATCGGTATTTCTGGCAAGCGTGGCTACAACAAAACCCCTTCCTTTTATTCCTCTTTAGCCTCAGACCATTTCTGCAACAGCAAAGCACATGTGGTCACCGAGTGAGCCCCTACCCGGGTCTCCTTGGAGAAAGGCAAAGCAAAAGGAGCAGGTCACTTGCAAGACAGCACTGCAGGCTGATCCTGCCTCGTGTTCGCGACAGAAACGGGCTGGGGCAAGGGCTCTACATTTCTCTTACTTAGCCTTAAGCTGTTTCAAAGAGTTCATTCCAGTTTCAAGGCAAAGAATTTCCCCAGCCATTCTCAGGACAGCTCGGAGAGTTTCTAAACACTACAAAACCTCAAACACCAACCTGGGGAAATCAATGACGAGGCGCTTTCTTGGTGTTTTATTCATAACCCTTTAAGGGGTCCATTAAGAAGAAAAAAAAAAGAGACTTTACGGGGTGAACGCTGAATTTCCAATCGATCTCGTGAAGAAGAGATGAAGTTGCTGGCAAGGTAACACAGGCAGAGCCCATTTGATGGTGAACAGAGCCCCTCGGGTGAAAGCCAGACACATTCACAGGCTGAAACCAGGAAAAGAGCGAGCTGGATGTGCTAGGTGACCCAAACCAAAAGCACTCTGCGCGTGACTTTGCTCCCGTGCCAGTCCTCAGGTGACGTCGAGCCCTCTCTCGAGCGATGGAAAGGAGATAGCAGAGGAGCTGCCAACAATGGGAGTTTCAACCAGCTGCCCAAACCCTTATCAAAGGTGTGATTCACAAAAAAAAACCAACAACCAAGGCCTTCGAAGGTGTCATCACTGCCTGCTGTTACCGGCCGCTCTCTGCCAAGGGCTTTGATATACCCCTGGTGCTGCACCTCGAGCGGTCCTCCCACCGCAGCGAGCCTTTCAGTCCAAAAAGACTATCAGAATTCCAAATCCAGATGGGTTTTGGGGTTTTTTTTTTCCATTCACTTCTCTATTTTCTCAGGTACAAACCCCCTAAAGGTGCTCAGTCCTCCCCCAGTGCTCCCCAGCAAGACCCCGCTGCCGGAGCCGGCTGCCAGACGTACACTGACTGTAAAAGAAACCCGAAGAGAAATCTTCATCTCCATCACAAAACTTCTATCCAGGGACTTTCTGAATCTGCTCAGTGCACATTTAGGTCACCCGTCTTAAGCCATTCCTCTGCCAGGCACCATTTGTCCCCCCCCTTCCCTGCTTCTGTCAGCTAGTCTTTTATTCCCACTGCCATCCAGAGCATCCCCCAGACACAATCCCGCGTTCCAACGTCTATCCCACGTAGCTCACCCAAGCACACTTCACAAACACAGGGTGGGTTGGTTGCTTTTCTTTCCTTGCATGTGTTTAAAACAGCCTTCACTTGACAACAACAATAACTTGCGTTCACTTCCTTCCTTCCTCTGCTCCCAGTGATTTTAAGCCTCTTAGATTTTTGTTGTTGTTGTTTGTTTGTAAGTCAATAGTGGCAAAATTCCTAAAAAACCCCTGGGCGAGCACCAGGAGTTTTCCAGCACGGACCCCAACAAAATCCTCTCTCTCTTCAAACCTCAGCAGTTTGTTGGGGTGGGTTGGTTCCCTCCCCCCCCCCCATATTTTTCAGAGATGACTCTGCCAAGCGCACGACACGACTCAATTAACGAAATGGCTTAATCCAGCAGGGTGATAAATAACAGGGGAGCGAGCAGGTCACTGCAATTCACTTAAGTAGTCAGAATCCCTATCTGCTGCTTGGGTTTCTTCCAGCCCTTGCCTGCACTGGTGACAGGTTTTAATGGCCTATTCCCAAACAGTCCGACCGCAGCCGCTCTGCGCAAGCAAGGATGGAGGTGACAGGGTTTACTGATACCCTATTTACTGCCATCGTCTTCCCCGACCAGCATCAAAAAAAATACCCATTTAAATCTCGATTTTCCCTTTTCCAAGCTCTCCTCGTTGCTGGGAGAAGCAAAGGTTCCCCCCCCCAGCTTAGAACTGGTTGGAGAGCTTCTACCAGCATCCTACAGCCAGAGCAGGGCCAGTCCGCTGCAAATTCACAGCCATGTCCTAAACTTCAGTGAAACTCCAGGCAGGCCACAAAAATCCACTTTCCCCGCCCTCTGGCAGCTCAAAGCCTACGGGAGCTTTGTCCCAGGAGGACAGAGCTGGCAAACCCCTGCCCAAGGCACAGCCCCCACCCCCTTCCTTCCTCCCCCCACGGACCAGTCCATAGGGAATCCCTGAGCTGCAAGGAGACTTTTATTTTTAAGACGTTGCCTTCAAACTCACGGCAAAATAAACCCAAACCAAAAATAACGTTAAATTTGCTTCGCGAAGGCTGAATATTTATTTTTAAGGCTGGGAGTCGTTAAAAAAAAGGTAAAATGAACACGAGGAAGGATGGGGAGGGACAGGTGAAAAACGCGGGGAGAGGGTTTCGGCGCGGAAAGCTCGCAAAATGAATCGATCTGGAGACGAAGCCGGCGGCAGAGGCTGGATGAAGGAGGGCATTGAGAAGGCACAGAAGAGCGAGGAGCGAGTCCCGTCCCACCCCGCGCTGCTAAACCCGACCCCGATCGACTGGCAGGAGCTCAAAGAAGAGCCATAAAAATAATGAGAGGGCTGGAAGAGCTGACACGCAGGAAGATTAAAAGGGACTAAATACGTATAGCTTGGCCGGCTGACAAAAGCCAAGGGGAAAGGCAAGGCAACAGCTGGAGATATCCATAGGTCTGGACTGTCCCGGGGAGGGGGGCATTGCCGCTGAGCCCCCCCCCCCCCCCCCACCCCCGGGGCGCCCCCCCCCCCCCCCCCCCCCCCCGCCCCCCCCCCCCCCCCCCCCCCACACCCCCCCCACTTCACAACCGCAGAAGACACGCGGCGGGGGGCGGGAGGGGGGGGGGGGGGCGCCGGCGCCCCTCCGTTTGGGGGAAGGGGGGGGGGGGGGGGGGGGCGGGGAGCGCAGCGCTGCGGTCCCAGCTCGTAGCGCCCGAGTGCCCTCCCTGCGCCGGTCCGGCGAGCCTCGGGCGTGAGGGCCGGGCGGCCCTTGCTCAGCGCGTCGCCCCTTCCGCTGAACCGGGGGCCGGCACGCCGAGGACCCGGGCCGGGGAGGAGGGTCCGAGGCTTCCGCTGCCCCGCCGCTCTGAGGCAGCTTTCCAGCGGGAGGGAAAAGCCAGGTCCTGCGCGGTGAGCCCGGGCTGGGTGCTGCGAAGGGGCCCGTCGTGGCATGGAAAGCGGTGCCACACGGGCTGCCCTTCGGTGTCACCGGGCTGTAGGGGAGTGCCCGCCTCCGGAGGTTGGGGAGCTACTGGAAAAAAAAACAAACAAAATCCCCAAAAAAGGATAGGAGTATTAGCTATACTTAAATGAGCTGGTTTGGTTATTTTTTTTTTTACATTTTTTTTTCGCAGTGACCAGAAGCCAAAAATCTCCTAGTGAATGCCTCTCTCTGAATGTGAAAGCTGCCTTATGTAATTAACGGTAGCCCTTTTCCTCAAGAAGAAAAAGAAAAATATTCCCATTTTTGAGGCTGTGGAGAAGCCTCTGAAGAGTTATGGGAGACATACTGAGCCCAACCCTCTTTCTCCCCTCCTCCCTTCGTTACCACCACACATAAGAGCACACACACAGGCACAAGAGGAAAAGGGAGAATGGAAAGAAACTGAGCCATTGCCTGAGAAACTGGATCCAGTGCTACAGGGCACCATGGGTACACCTATACCGTAAGAAATTTAAACTGCAGAAGTAACCTCTGCAGTAACCTCTCTCTGAACCACACCTCGTTCAGTACACTAACCCACCCAGCACTGAAATATATTTGCCCGGAGCATGCACAGAGCAGTTTTGGTAGCATTTGTAACACGGTGGGATCCCATATATCCGAAAACCACATGGTTGTGCATAAAGATGTTAAAATTTCACTCTAATGTACATTATCATTCTCTCCAAATGCACAAAAATAGCAGTAACTATAAACCAGATAATAGGTCAACCCTTTTTTTTTCAGATAGCTGCTTTCCTGTTTCCTGTTCCTACACAGTTTTAAAAATAATAGTTTTCTGTAAGGAAAATACACAAATCTCTGTTACACAGATGTAAGTGTATCAACATTCCCACCGATGTTTGGAATCACAGCAAATGTGTTTGTACTTACGATAATCAGGAAAGTGTTAGGATTAATAATATGTTGTCATTTAGATGTTTTATGGCATTACTTTTTTGTTCACTACTAAGGTATGAGTTCTATCTTTCTATTAAAAATACTTAGTTTTGCTGGTGGCCCTGCTTTGTTGCTGATTTGTTGAGTGACTGAGAGCCTGGTTTTAAAAGGATTATTTTTCATGGTTGGAAAAAAGTCTGCTGCAAGTTTTAAAAAGACATTATGCTTCTTTTTTGACCTTCATTCCGTTTACACCTTTGTGTGAACAGATCCTGTGATTGTAATCTATTATTCTGATCTAGTTTGCCTTAGTTTTTTACAATGAAGCTAGACGTGCATTTAAGAAATGTCCTAGCATTGTGTTAACATGGAGATGTGGTTCCAAGTAGGAGGAACACGGTGATCACAAGCAGTGCTGGGTGAAGGAAATTGCTGTGTTTAACAGGATGGAGACCGGGACCATGTCTTAATTTCACAGTCCCTACTTAAGTGTTAGGAATTTTCAGACTGAATTCTTTAATAGACTACCAGGTCTGAAGATGAAGTCAGAATTTGTAAGGAAGGATATACAGTTCGCAGCACAACACTTTTATTTGACACTTAATTATGAAGCTGTGCACAGAGAAGCTTTTGAGATTGTTGCCATTAGAAACTGAGCCCGAGTCGCTCGGGCTATGGTCAGGCTGCCATCTCCACCCCCGCCTTCCTCCCCTGCCCTCCTCCTGCTCCACTGGCTGACCTTGCTATGTTTAACTGAGCTGAACCTTGAGGTGCTGCAGTGTTTTATGTTGCTGGGCCATAACATTTAAGGTGTGAGCATGCAAGGGGTGGTGCCATCCTCAGGGATAAGAGCATTTCCCTTTGCTTAAAACCTGCCAGCTGTCATTTAATATCACTCAGTATCATGTAACAAATATAAAAGCTACATGACAGGGAGAATGTCTCTTTTCCTACTCATCTAGGCTGGAACACAGTGAAGTTTCCATTTACTTCTAGCTATTGTGAAAAGAAAGCTCTATTGACCTATTCTGACACTCAGCCAGGGAGGTGACTACATCAGTCAGAAGCTGACAATTTTTATTTCCAAACTCACCCACCAGAATTTTAATACTATGCTTTGTTTGAACTGAAAGGCTGTCATTTTGGTGCTTTTACTCACCATTGATTTGAGTATTATGTATTTTACATGGAGATTGAATGGTTTAGGACCCTTCCAACCCAAACCATTCTGTGATTCTGTAAACTATGAGCTATCCTTACAATATTCTCCATGTAAAATTACTCTGTGTGTGTGTCTGAAGAAAATTTCCACTGAATTTTCACATTACACAGTGGCACTGAACAATCTTTTGTGCAAAGATCTCACAGGTTTGCTTGCTTTTGTATTTTCTTTTTCCCAGGGAGACTTTGATCCCTCTCCACACAACGCAGTTGATTTTTGCAAGACCAAGAGCAAGCCTTGAGGTCTCCTAATTTTCTACCTGTCACTGAGCATCTCTCAGTTTGGGAGCCAAGGGCCTGCAGGACACGGTGGGATCCCATCCTAAAGTAATTCTCCTGGGAGTAATTGTTCTTCAGAACAATTTCCACAGGCACAGCTTCCAAAGGTGCCAAGCGCTGATACAGGGCAGCAGATTACCGGCTTTGCAGACCAACGATGGAGTGGTCACTCTAAGCCACAAAGCGTAAGACAGTGTTTTGCAGAAGATAACGCTTTGTGGGGAACAATGCATTAGCAGGACATTAATCTGTATTGTTGATAGGTTGAACTGGATCCTTGCTGGCACACTGAGGGACTGCCTGAGTTTCCTGTGCGTCATTTCTGCAAGACAGGATTCCTTCAGGTGGATTTAGCAGCATTTTTGCTGTTATTGTGGAAAGAGAAATTTGAGCCAGGTTGTCGACAATACTGACAGCAGGAGATTCTTTTTTTCCCCAAGAGGTATAAACATCAATTAGGCACTGAAGCTCCACTTGCCATCAGTCATTCAAAAATATCTCTCTGTGTGATGCTGCCTGGCCTCAGGGCTAGAGCAACAGCTGGGCACCACCTTGTGCTTCGGTGGGACTGTGATCCCTTAGCCCAGAAACCTCCACTGAGATTCTCTTGTCAGGAAGGGAGCTCTTTAAAGCTTCCATTCATTACCCTGTTTGAGAACTGTACCTCATTCAGTTTGAATAGGTAACTAAATCTTGGATTAGAGAACAGGCATAAACTTTGTGCACGGAGTCTTTTTCAAACATAAGTGAATGTTTCAGCTGGGATGGGCAGCAGAACCTGCAATCTTCAGTACCTAGAAGAAGACTGTGGCTGATGCAAATGTATGGAAAGCAAAGTATGAAATATGTAATTTATTTTTAAGTCAAATCAGTTACTGAACACTGTGAGATGACAGTAATTATTTTTAACATTACTTAAAAATCTGTGTTTAAAAGAAAATGTAGGAGTTCAAATATACTTGATATTTGTGAAATTCAGAAGAAATACTGCTGATTGATTGACAAAACCAGCAGTTTTACAAAATAATCTTCAAGCGCAGTATCTAAAAAATGCTGGGATTATCTGAAATCTAAGCAGAGGGATATAAAGTTGAAGACCGAAAAGAACTTTCATGGATATGTGGTGAACATATCCACTGATTTAACTTTTGATGAGATAAAAGATGGTAAAAAGAATTAAGAAAATGCTTTAAATTTCAGATATCTCTCTTTCTGTAGCAAACTCACGATCTGTATATTGCTGTTTTCATGGTCAGGACCAGTATTTTTTCAAAAGAACATCTTTCCACTAGACACTATGTTTGCAATAAATGTTTTCCACACATTAACTATAGCTGTTTGCAATGTGATTTTGAACAAGTAAAATTTTTCCAGTGCTGGATGTTTTGGCAGACTGTGAAGGTCCATGGTTATAGTCCTCCCTTTACCTGAAGAAACCAGTAGCAGAGAAGCTAAAGTGCAAGCGAGGAAAGTGCAGGCAAAGCAAGCTAAATTTATGTCCACCTTCATAAGCTTAGTCCTTGGCTAGTTAACATACGCTGACCTGTATGTTGGAGATATCTCAGATATATTATGGAAATCAAGAGTATTATCAGAGTTGCAGTTCACAGCTCTAGAAACTTTTGCAACCCAAATCTGTTAAGTTTTTCAAAGAGATGGCAAACACATTCTTATCACTTCAGATCACCCTGCAATACTTTTAAGTGTAGCTCTTTCAGGTGACTGACAGTTAAGCTTTCTAAGCTTCTAGGATGTCATTGCTTGTTTAATTCATACAATAATCATTAACACACCTCGTTTCAAGAACAAAAACTTGTCTGATGGAGAGAAATTCGAATATGTGTTTTCCTGGAAGTCCTATCTCTAGGGCACTTGGACTGCTGGCAGTTGGCACCTTCTTCCCTTTGCCATGAACCCAGGCCCTCTCATAGAATCAAACTTCCAGTTCATCTCACCAGCTTTGTCTGACTGTTCACAGAGGCAACTGAACACCTTGCTGTCTTCCGGCTCATATTCCATCTGCATTTGAGAAACAGAGAGCAAAAGATTTGCTTCCTCTCTCCAAAGAAGATGCAAACTTGAGCTTGTTGAGGTACTTATTGCATTGTTTAATGCAGAACTTCTCTCCCCTAGCTTATATGTTACCCAAACAGGATTTCTTGCTTTAAACCCTGTTAAAAGCCTTTCTGGAGCAGTTTACCTACATCTTGTGACACAAATGGAGATAAGGAAAGATAGTGACCATACTTCTCCATGTGAGCTAGCAAGGTTGGACAGCTACAAAAAGAGAGCTCCATCGTCACCATTTTGTAGCAGGTATCACCATGTGCCCACTCCATATTCACGACAGCATTCTCCTTCCAGAGCTCTGGCTAGAGTGATTAAATGCTCATTGCAGTTTTGTGTCTCTCAAATACAACCAAACCTTCAAAAACCTGATTATGACAGTAACTGGGAAGTTGACAGGAAAGTAATGGAGCTTGCAAAGGTTAATTTGGATGAAAAAAACTTGTCATGAATCCATGGTACAGAGCAGTATTTTCTAATCTGTGAGACTCACATATAGAGGGCATGTGGTGGAAGGAAGGAAACTAAGAAAGGATGTCTTTCATGCTGACAGATTTGATCATGAGGAATCTTCGGCTCCAAGTTTGGGTTTTGTTTAAAGTAATTATCTTCCTGGCAAGGCAGGCTTCACAAATGAGGAAGTCATTTTCAGACACTACACTAATGTCATTTTTCTGACACTAATGAATCTGCATCTCTAACGCATACACGCTGCTCAAATTCTCCTTTACAATATTCAGGACTAGAGGAAGCTTACCGAAATGAGTGAAATTATTAGGATTTTGCTGAAGTACATGAAGAAGGGAACTTGGCTGGCTTAATTACCTGTGCTTGCATCAGTTAGTGGGCATGTTGTGTATTTTCTGGTTTTGGTGTAAGGAACCTCTGTAATAGCATTATACTTTCTGTTACAGATGTTCTAAAAGCGCTTGTGAGACATGCTGAAAATTTCTCCATACAGTCCTAAGTTTCACATTATAGGAGCTTGTCTTTGATTCTATGAGGAGGATGCACTGAAAGCCTGCAATAAATTATTAACCGTGTCAGGTTTTGGATAGTTTAATTTATAGCGAGTACATCTCTATCCAGAGGTGGCATCATTGAAGTAAATGGGGCTTATTCTTCTGTAAGGAGACATAGAGCTTTGAGTAAAGCTATCAGAAGCAGTTCCAGGATGTGTGACTTTCAGAAAGTGATATTACAGAAAGCACATGATATATTCATGACAAAAGATGAGCCAATCAGAAGATGACCTGATGGGTTTCGTTGTGTTTTGTGTTTTGTTTTGGTTTTTTTTAATAGGGAGCAGTATTGAACATTAGCTTGCACCTGTGCATAACCAGCTACGTGAGTAAAACAAACCATATAAAATTCTTTTATTTTTATTTTTTTAAATCTCAAAACTGATATTTAGCTGAAGTGAAAGCTGCAGCTTCTGTAAGCTATGGCAAGGCAACATTTGGGACAGTCACCTACAACTGTGAGAGGTGGCAAGGCTCTTCCTAGACATCAGTCATACATCCTCCAGATGGGAATGCAAAGGTATCGTCACTCCTCTTTATAGCAGTCACAATCTCTGAATGGTCTTCCCCAAGACCCTTTACTTTTGGGAAAGAGGGGAATGATTTGGCTGAATTACCAGGTTTGTGCCCTTCTGACTACCTTCTTTCCCAGGCAGTTTCTGAAACACCAAGATGAGAAATTAAACTGGGGTTCAGCAGATTAAGGGACATACTATTATTTAAACACCCATAACAGGTGAGAAAAATGAGATTCAGTTAGTTTTTGTGATTTCAGTTAGCTGCCTGGTTGTACTTGACAATCCACACTCATTCATAATGTCAGCCTGATCTTAATGTTGTTTTTATCATGAGTTCTTGCTGACAGCATAAATCACCTGCACAGTAAACCCCTGACATTATCCGCAATCACAAAGGGTGATTTTACAGTATGTACAGTAGATTGAATGTCGTTTGGTACTAGTATGGGGTTTTGTGAAAGAGCTTCGTATTTTATAGTTGCTTGTAGTAACTGTCATGTACTGGATCATGAAATTTTGCGGAAGTGTATTTCAGAAATAACATTACTGTGGATTGCAGGGGAGAAAGCACTTGCTAGCTTTTGTGATAATGAAGCATGAGAAAAATTTCTGTTATTGTAACAGATATAGCAATGTACCTAAAAGTGTACTTCCCTTTACATACAAACCTTTCTTCATTTTAAAGGGCTTACTTCCATGCACGTATACATATGCCCTGTGTTGGCTGGAGAAATGATGAACTGTAGGATTGGTATCCTGACTTATAAAGTATCTGAACAATCAGAACTTTGAACTGAAGTAGTGAGGACTGTGGGCAGCCAGCACAATCAAAAGGCCAAGTCCTGAATAACCAAGGGAGAGGATGGGAAAGGGCCTGAATTCAGCAAGGCTGCCAGAAGATGAGAGCAAGACCGGCAGGTTTATAGCAATGCCCGGGAATAGTTGTTCTCGATAGCAACATATAGACAGAGTGAGAAGCATTTATCACCCTTGATAAGCTGAGGGTAGGTTTCGTAGAGTTAGTGAAATAATCTTGGGAGAAAGCAGCTGGCTTGCTTGTAGAAGCAAACAGCAAGCGGAAGACCAAGGAGCTGGGTAGCTAATTGGAGATTGACAAGGTAATGTAAGAATTAAAGAAGAGAGTCCACATAAACAACTACAAACAATGGAGGACTGGAGAGACTAAAACAGAGAGATAACAACAAATGCCAGATGTGCCAAGTTTGGTTTTTTCCCTGCCTTAAGTAACAAGGAGGTGTCTGAGGCAGAAGGAAAAACAAATATGCATAGATTTGGAGCAGAAAGAAAAAAAAAACCAGTATCAAGAAATTCATGTCTGACCTATAAAATCTTGACTGGCCCCTTAGAGAGGAAAAAAAATGTGTTGTATTTAGGCCTGTGGCACTTATCTGAAAGAAAAATACTGTCTGAAACTTTTATATAATTGTTAAACATTCTGGAGAATGTAAATAATTTTAAAAGAAATTTTAAAACATGGGAATTTGCTTCTCCTGCAATATAGTGCAACATAGCAATACCTATATCATCTTGTCATGTTGTACCTGTACATATAAATTCTACTGAGCTTCAGAAGATAAACTTAGATCTGTATCTGTTATTGCTATTAAAAGCTTTTTTTGCCATTAGATTTTAAATCTCTCTGCAATGTATAGACTCAAATTCCTGAATCATCTTGAATGACTCCAGTTACATTGCTATAGCAGTATGATATCAAACCAGCTCTATCCTCAGGAGCCTTGAATGGTCCCAGCTCAGTATAAACCCTTTGTAGAGGTACCCACCTCTCATAGGACCTTTTCCAGCCAGCTTCTCTGTAGCTGCTTCTTAGGGATTCTCAAATGCTTACTGCTCCACAGTGAGCATTGTAGTAGTTAAAGTCTTCCAGCTGTAGGGATCTTTTTCTTTTCTCACTGAAGAAAGGTAGCCCACCTCCACAACTGTTATTTCAGCTGCCTTACCTAGAAGTGAGGAGCACCAAGATGTAGATAAGACCTGTGTCCATAACTTGAGGTTAGACACTGGCCCCACATATATAACCACACACTGAAATGTAGACGTCATAATCCAGAGCTGAGTCCCGCTAGTGCCAATTTCACTGTTACTCTATGGCCTCTGTTTTCCACCTCAGTTGGTGCCTGCCAGCATCAATCAATGGTGAAGTGCTGATAATGCTGATAGCTTCTCAATGAAGTGCTCTGGCATGTGATACCATGCTCATGACCTACCATTTCCCCTCAGTACCACAAAAACTCAGACATCTGCTCCTAGACCTGCTGAACTCTATGTCTCTGTAATAGTAAGGGTCAGGGGATGAACCTGCACAGGAAGTGGTGTCATAGATATCCCTACAGATAACTTGATCAAGAAGGGAAGGTAGATGAATCCTTCTTTAGGCAGATAAGAAAGCCTCAAAATCACAGGCCCTGGTGATCATAGATGGCTCTGGCCACCCCAGTATCTGCTGGAAGGGTGGTATGGCACAAACAGTCCATGAGATTTCTGGACTGTATAGAAAACTGTTTCTTGATGCAGGCAATCAGTAAACCAATGAAGAGATGTTGGACCTGCTATTCAAAGAGCAAGGAAGGACTGATTGAAGAGCTGAAGGTCGAGGGCAGCCTTGGCTGCAGCAACTGTGAGACCAGAGTTTAAGATCCTGAGAGAAGTGAGCAAGATAAATAGCAGAATTACAGACCTGGAGTTCAGAAGAGCAGATTTAGGTCTGTTCAGGGAGGTGTTTATGGGAAACTGTGCAGCAGGGCAAAAGGCCCCAGGAGAGCTGGCTGATCATCAAGGACAGCCTCCTCAGGACAGAAGAACAGTGCACAATGTTCAGAAAGTTGAGCAAGCATGGCAGAAGGCCAGAATGGATGAACATGGAGCTCCTGCCTGATTTCAAACACGAGAAGTACACAGAAGGTGGAAGCAGGGACAGACTACTTGGGAGGGACAGACTACTTGGGAGGAAAGAACAGACGCTGTTCAAGCATGTAAGAATACAGTCAGGAAAGACAAAGTTGAAACCGAGTTGAAATCAGTAAGGGAGGCAAAGGGCAAAAAAAGACATTTCTGTAAGTACACCAGTAGCAGAAAGAAGACTAATGAGAAGGTGGACTCATTGTGTAGTGGGGCAAGGAATCTTGTGACAAGGGACATGGAGAAGGCTCAGGTATTCAATGTGCTTTTTTCCTCAGCTTTCCTTGGTAAGATCTGGCCTTCCAGGTCCCTGAGCCTCCTGGCAGTCTGCCGCTGTTAAGCAGTACCCACAGTAGGAGAAGGCAGAATCAAGGAGCACTTAATCCACTTAAGACATTGACATGGGACCAGATGGGTTGCACCCAAGGGTGCTGTAGGAGCTGACACTGCTGTCATTGCAATGCTGCTAACTCTTTTGAAAGGTCACGGCAGTTTCAAAGTGGGGAGTTTCCCGATGACTACAAAAAGGCAAACGTTGCTCCCATCCTCAGGAAGGGCAAGAAGGAACAGCTAGTTAACTACTGACTGGTTAGCCCTACATCAGTCCCTGAGGCAGTTATGGAGCAAGTCCTCCTGGAAACCATTTCTAAACATATGAAGGACAAGAAGGTGATTGTGAGCAGCCAGCATGGGTTTATCAAGGGCAAACCATTCCTGGCCAGACTTGTTTCTTTTCTATGATGATGCTGTGCCCAAGGGGAGGGTATTGTGTGTTATATACCTTGACTTTAGCAAGCCTTTGACACAATCTCCCATAGTCTTCTTATCACCAAGTTGGTGAGATATGGGCTAGATAAATGGTTGATAAAGCGAGTGGAAAATTTTCTGTACTGTTGGGCTCAACAGGTTGTGATCAGTGACGCAAAGTAACTTGTATGGTGTCCAGTAACTAGTGGTGTCCCTCAGGGATCAATACAGGGACCAGCAGCTCTTAATCTATTCATTGATGACCTGGCTGGTGGCGTGGACTTCACTCTCAAGAAGTTTGCAGATGACACCAAGCTGGGAGGAACAGTCAACACACTGGAGGGCAGGGCTGCCATTCAGAAGGATTTTGGCAGGATGGAGAAATGGGCTGACAGGAATTTCGTAAAGTTCAACAAAGGCAAATACAAAGTCTTGCATCTGGGATGGAATGAGCCCATGCAACAATGCAGGCTGAGGGTCAGCTGTCTGGGAAATAGCTTTTCTGAAAAGGACCTGGTGATCCTGGAGGACAAAAAGTTGAACATGAGCCAGCAATGTGACCTTTTGGCCGGGAAAGCCAACAGCATCATGGGCTGCATTAGCAAGACTGCAGCCAGCAGGTCTGGGGAGATGATTGTGATCGTCCTTCTCTATTTGACACTTGTGAGACTGGATCTGGAATAGTGTGCCCTGTTTGGGTAGATGAAGGGTAGATGACGATATATTTACAACAGCAACATCAAGTGGCACCTAGAAGTCAGGGTAGATAGTTACACAGGATCACAAACCACAGTACTGTAGAAACAGATCCCAGGTAGTGGTAAAGGGAGGTTGCACCATGTCATGTAAATCTAACATTGTCCTGCAGTTTTTAGGGTTGTGTCCATTGCTGGAATTGTTCCAGCAAACACCTGTGGCAAATTACAGGTCCTATTTTTATCTGGGTAGCTGGAGGCTCAGAATCCAGTTTCAGGCTCTGAAAATGATTGATACTGAGCCAAAGAACAGAGATAGCCAAACTGTATATGGCAAATACGCTTATTAATAATGGAACATGAAACTGAACTAAAATAATAACCATAACGATACGCCTGGTCAGTCAAGTAATGCAGAATTTTTCGTGCCATCAGCAGTGTTTCAGCCAAAGTATGTAAGAGCAAAGTGAAACGTGTCACAAAATCGGGACATTCCTCACATGAGTATAAAGAAACATCAACAATAAAATACCGGGGAAGTCTCAAAACTCATAACTGTACACAGTGTAGGTGATGCATGCTAATTCAATCTTTTGCAAACTGGCATTTCTAGCGAGGCTGTTCCAAAATGTTATTAAGGGCACTGCAGCATATTGCAGATTGTGTTGGCAGTGCCAAAAACAGAGGGAAATCAGGAACACAGCAAAAACATGACAGCTGCCAAGCATTGATTTTCTTTAAAGGTGGGAAGCAAAGATACTGGGGCATTTTAAGAATGAGGAAAAAATGGTAGAGTGTTTTTTGCATGTCTGTTCACAAGAGCTGAGGAGACTAAACGCAGTGGTTGAAATGGGTTTAATGTATTCACGTTCTGTGCATAATTACACTTGGGGGAACACACTTGACAAGAAACCAATAGTAATATATCAGTGCCTGTCTAGGAGCATCTCAGTTGTTACCACACGGCAACTCGTGAGCCCTTGGATCTCCACAGTGACTGTCAACAGAACTTACACTTCTGTCTTCCAAAAGCGTAAGTCCCTGCCACCTGAAATTAAATTAAATAAAAAAATAAAAATAAGGATAAAAAAAATCCCATGAACTGCAACATGTCAGAGGTAACTCAGGAAAGTGGTAAGTCAAATGCTAGCTTCAGCTTTACTGTTGCAACACGGTAGTCTGTCAATGAATGCAATACTATGAAGTGAAAGATGTGGGAACTGTGTTTTATAAGGTTCTTGTATATGATCCACTGGCCACAGAAATGGTACAGAGGATTGTGGCAAACACTGAAGAGTTATAATTCAGATGCTAATGAAGCAAAACTCTGTCAGAGTATTTGATGCTGTGTAACCACTGAATCACACATGGTATCAACAAGAAAATGAACTGAAAAATTCCCATAGGGAG
This sequence comes from Actenoides hombroni, assembly GCA_024336885.1. Classification (NCBI taxonomy): domain Eukaryota; kingdom Metazoa; phylum Chordata; class Aves; order Coraciiformes; family Alcedinidae; genus Actenoides; species Actenoides hombroni. Next base: position 3,573,659 of record WUAM01009935.1, on the reverse strand, counting down.
AAATGGACCAGCCAGCAGAAAGTCCCACTGGTGTTAAAGTTCTATGAATGTGAGCTAGGAAAGATTTAAGTAGCTCTTCTCCATTGACAAGTAGTGCCTGGAAGAAAGAAGAGTCAGAAATGAACTTTACTTCTGACAGGAGCTGGCTCAGAATCATTTAATGTTTTTAATTCTTTTCAGTTAACATTAGTAGAGGAGGCTGACCATGAAAGTACTGTAGAAATTTGGGGAAAATATTACTCCACATAAAAATGAAAAATACAAGTGGTACGTCTTTAAACCGAGACTAAAATAAAGAAATGAAAGTATAAGCAACTCGTGACTGATTTAAGGGCTTTCATTCAGCTTCGCTTAGCAAACAGTTCAGGTGCTTTTAAGACATTACTGCTTCCCAGCTGTTTGTTACAGTCTCTTTGTAACAGGGTGTCACCCTTTAGCAGAATTGACAGGAGGAAACTTAGGCCCATTCAGTACAGGAATTGTGTCTTATTCAAGCCCACCTTTGCTGGTGATTTAAGGCTGACTGTCAGCCTTTGCGCTGGCACAGCAGAGGCACAAACGCACGTTCCCTTGTGCCAGCCCCACGCTGGGGATGGTCATGGAGGCACGAGAAGACTTTTCAACCACTGCAGCAAGATTTGCTGGATTTTATCTGTCAAAGTCTTAAGCCCACCAAGACAGTCTTACTCTTTTAGAGGTTTGGGGACTTTTTCCTTCTTTTATGTGGGAAGAGAAGTCAAGGGGCTGAGTTACAGGGCTGAGGGGCTAAGTGAAGGGGTAAATGCTAAAAGAGCAACATGTAATTAAGACTAGGACTTGACACTCATATAGAGACTATGTTTTAAAGAAAGGGTCAAAAGCATGTGAGTAGGTCTTTCAAGGACTTTGGAAGATCTCAGTGGGTTTCAGAACACAGATGAGAAAAGCACATTGCCTTCCTTCTGCCACACTCCTGTGCCCTCCTGTTCAAATTCCCAGAAGAAACCCTTCATCCTGAAATAGAAACTGCTTTGGAACTGGACAGAGTTACTGCTCTGCAGGATGCAAGCAAGCAAAACGGCAGGTACCATGGGTGCGACTTCCTGGCCAGAACAGGAAGCACGGTGGAAAAAACAGTGGAATCTTTCACTTCTGTGTACGTCCAAAACCTGTAAAGTGGGAATGTTTTCCACCACATTTCTGTAGAGAAGAGTTGGAAATATTTTTCTGCACTTGAAACAAAAGGAAAATAAAGCAGCTTTTTGACCATTTTCTTCCCTATTAGGAAACATGGGTTTTTTTAAGATCACCATCTGACTTGTTTTTAATTGATGTTTCATGTGAAAATACACCTGTCTGACAGTTTAGAGGTTGTTAAGGTATACATAGATGAAATTTTGATGGGAGAAAAACAGTAGGTTGACAAGTGATTCCTGGCAGCTTTGAAAAGATTTAGAGCTTCTGGAATAAACCAAAAAGAAACAAAAATGTAAAGTTGATATGATGGAAATAGCGCACCTCACTCAGAGGCTAACCCAACAATATGTACAGGGAAATGAAAGCACAGCCGAGGCCATCACCTACTTGCCTTAATAAGCTGGAAAGTACTTTCTCTTTTATTTTGATGCCTTTCACAACCATATTGTCAAAACTAGAGATCACTGCCTCAGAGAGGCTAACAAATGCAGAATGGTGATGAGAGAAAATGGAGAGGGACTCTTTGGTTTTGGTAATTACCTGGAGAAAGCTTTTGTCTTCATTAGCGAGAGTGTTATTTATGAGGTGTAGATGGAAACTAACCATAAGCTGCTCCTTGCAAAAGCAAGGGGCTGGCAAAAAGAAAGGGTTTTCACAAGCACCCCTTCTGCACCTTGGAGAACAGGTACTTCTTTTGATTTTTATTTATTTTTTTCAGCTATACATATATGATTTCAGATTGAATTTGCATGTGGGGAAAAATGCATTGGTTGGTACATTCACAGTAGTAAGGCTCTGCAACTGACAGTTTAACCTGGCCCAAAAGAAGTATTTTTAACCTTTCTGAAATGCATTACCAGATATTTAGTCCTGTGATCTGCTGCTGCATCCGTAAGACACAGGAGAGTGGAGTGAGAAAGAAAACTGCAGAAGTTTCCAGAACAGGTATCCAGCCTTGATTCAAAAGGTCAGACATCCCTGGCACGGATGTTTGGCAAAAGTACAACAGAGCAAATTCTTATGGCACACTTATGTGTCTGTTGACCTGAAAAAGAAAAAATGTCTAACTGTCTGATCTCAGATGCCATTTGGAGTACTGATAGGGGTGATATACTAAGGAAAGTATTAATACAACCATTGTATTACAATATCTCAAGTGAAAATATAAAATGATAATGATATAATAATAGCATATTCCTGTCTGTTGCTATTGATTTGTGGATGATCCTCACAATAATTAAAGATGAGAGCTTTCTCTAACTATGCTAAAATAACGTTCCCAAGATGTTGCACAAAAACTATTTCAAAAGCTGCAAAAAGGGAACTTAGGTACTGGAAATATAAGAAGTGCAACGGAAGTATTTTGAAGTTTGTTGCATATGCCAAAAATACAGGCCAAGTCAAATGAAAGAGCTCATGTTGGCACCATAGAAATTGTTGGACCCCTGGAGCAAGGTAGGCATAGGTTTGTTTATGCTGGCGGAAGAAAACTGGTATTTGTCCTAGCTTGCTATTTTCACTTTCTTATGATAGCTTTACTTGAAAATACTGCAAATAAGTAGGCAATTAGGCATAACAAATTATTTTCTGGTGTAGAAAGAACGAAATGCAAGCCACAAAAATTATTAGGTAACAAAGTATTTTGTGGGGAGTGGAGCCATGTAACTGCCAATCCTTGTTATCTCAAATCTAAGGTGTTGTTAGAAAACAATATCAAAATAATAAAGCACTGTGAAATAACCTGCAGAACCAGTCTGATCTGTATTTAGATTAAATTACAGAAGGGAAATTATTAAATTTAGGTTGTCGTCCATTGACATTTTACTTGACAGGATACTGAATAGTACTAAAACCCAATGTCTGCTGTATAAAGAAAGGAGTGCAGCAGGATAAAAAGCCTGATATGATCTCATGACCCAAGAGCTGCCATCACTTCATAAACTGATGCTATGCATCAGGGAATAATGGTCTCAGAAGACAATGTCATGTTTGTATGAGAACATCACTCTTCATATATACTGTGAAAGGATGGGTGACCTCTTTTCACAAAATGGTAGTAAGAGATACAGATTAGCAATCTTACCAGAAAATGCCATCATGCTGAGGATGTCTTTCCTGAGAAAGTCCCTGGTGTAAACCGAAACATATTGATTGATGAGCCTTATGAGATTGCAGTCCAGGCCCCAAAAGGCCTCACTGGCCTTGACCAGACTTGCCTGGGGCCTCCCCCCACACCCTGCCCATGGCCCAGGGGCCCCTTTTCAGTTCAGCCTCAGGCACCCAGCCCTGCCCTGAGAAATGCTGGTGGTGTCCCTTTGCCCAGACTGTTGCTTGTACACCCCAGATTGACCTCACATCTGGCTGGTGGCCTCACCTATGCCTGATGGTCACTGGACTGTCACTTTGACCTGACTGCAGACTAAAACAAAACTCTTCACTTGTTGGGCTTGTCTCTCCACTGGGGACTTGGTGTACATGACAAATATATTTGAACGTTTTATGTTTCAAGGCCTCACTCTCATTTCAGTTTCTTTGAATGGTCTGACTTCAAAAGTTCCTATGAATTAATCCATTTCAGCATCCAGCTGAGATGCTCGAACTGTGCTTCTGTAAGAAGTGTCTGAGTTCCAATATAATAGCCTGCTCGTAACGTTTTTCCCTTTTGTAGTTGAAAAGAACTGTGTCCTTCTCACTATAGTCAGCTATCTCATGCATGAAAATCATCAGTCATCATAAGAAATGGATACCTTTTCTTGAAGATGCCAAAACTGATGAAATTTCAATCCTATCACTTTTAATTCTGGCCATATCTCTGCCATTTTAGTGGAACAGAAAACCTTGCCCTTTTGAAATCAGTGAAAACAGCCCTTCTGAGCCTTGAGAATGTCACACCTTTATTTGTGAGATCAAAGATCCCATTATTATTGAATTCCTGTTCTCCAGGTAGGTACTTAAGTAATTTTTCACCTGTCTTCAATGTATTAAGTAGTTTATTCCATGAATTCCATGAGGAAGAGTTTCCATTTTAATAATCCTTGAGGACCTTGTCTGAAATGTCATTGATGTTTCAAAATCCTTACCAAATTGTAGACACCAGAGCTTGAGCTTCTTATCCCAGCAGGATGGCACACAGCAGTTTGGAACCTTCCTACACTTTCTGAGTATAAATTCCTGGGTTACATGTAAGCATCACATTACCATGGGAGAGCCTGTTCACCTGATTTATTTCTCACAAGCTTCTTCAGATTACTTGTAGATTACTGAGTTTTCCTGTCACCAGTTTGAAATACAAGCAGTTTTATTAAACTATTTACCAAGCTGTACAGAGCTCTCCATGATACTGACTGGTCACTCCCTAATATTTTTGTCTTCTGCAGACATGAGGGGCAATATTTTTACCTTTTCTTTAGGAATCCATGATAACAATTTCAACAGCATAGGAGACAAAACTGTCTACAAATATGCCTATTCCTAGTGACAAACGCTCTTACAGTTACAGCTTTGGTCCCATGAAGTAACCACATTTCATACTAATTTTGAGTTGGTTTTGTTTCTCAATCAGTGTTATGTTTTCCAGTTAATTATGATCTTGAGATGTCTTCAACTGTGTTATTATACAAAAAAAATCTGCCTCAAAATGCAGTGATGAAAGCTTCAGTCAGGAAAGTTGAATTTATATGACTACAAATAATCTCAGCTTTACCAGTGACAATTAAGTTTAGTGGCAATGTTTATCAGAGTCATGTAAGATTCCTGGAGTTGATTTTCAGTTCTTGTCTGTTGCTCATTCAGGCAGGGAAAAACAAAACAAAACAAAACAACAACAACAAAACCCCGAACAAGTGCATCATTCTTTGTTCCCAAGGTAGAAATATTTCCCATCATTTGGGGAACGTTTATCACACACAGCTAAATGTAGCACTGTTGGTCATCTCCCACTGCACTGATGCAATGCAGTCCATCTCACATGGTAGAAGAACTGAAAAACACAGGAGTGTAGAACAGTTTCTAGGCCTTATCTCGCTTCAGCTCCTTAAAACCTTTTCATTAAAATGCCTTGTGCAGCAGCAGGAAAAGAAAATCAAATTTTGGTGAAAGAAAGTGGAAATTTTCTGTACCTGTTTAATATCAGCCACAATCATTGGCTGTTTCAGAATAGACAGCCACTCCATCTAGATGAAAAAATCTTCAAATAAGAGAATGGTTAATCTCAACATGAGGCATCCCACAGTGATAGTGTTTTGATTTGAGACCCTATACTGTAAGACACATCTGAGACATATTTAGTGGCTTAACTGACCATGAGGAAGCTGAGAAATGAGTCACTGAAACTAGAACATTTGGCTTTTATGCACTCAGTTTTTAGCCAAGCTGCAGGTAGAATAAAAAGGCTCAATTCCAGTTGCAAGTGCAAAGTATTTAAACATCTACTTACACATGCATTAAGTATATCATAAGGAGTAATCAAATCTATTTATTTATTTTTCAAAATATGTTGATGGATTTAAAATTATAATTAATTATTCTTCTACAGTACAGTCATACTGTACTACTTACAAACAAGTCTGAGCCAAAAAATATTAACACTATAATGCTAATATTAAGAGGCAGATCCCTGGAAAAAAAGATGATAGACTTTTTTAAGTAATTAAAGTAAGAGAAATCTATAGATACCATTTTAAAAGCCTATAGAATTTATTAAAAAACACATGTCCATAGAGCTTGAAACTAGTTCATAGAATATAACAGAAAGTTTTCTTTCTGGCAATGCTTGCTGTTTGGAGTAGAGACCACACAAAATCACAGAATTGTGACATACCTTTCTTTGTGTTGGCATTGCATCTGTCATGCTGTGGAATGCTAAAAGAAAATTAAAAAATGGTGCAACTGCAGTTTTCAGTAGTCAAAAGGGCTGTTTTCACTGATTGCAAAACGGCAAAGCTTTCTGTTCTGTTTTTCTAATTCTATAGAAGCGTTGTACTCAAATGCTGAATGAGTTTTCCAGGAGGCCTACTTTAATATCATAAAAGCATATCAAGAATTATACAGGCCCATTTATGACAGATGTAAGTATGGGTAGGAAGCCGTTCTAAAAAATAGGCAAGCCAACTCAGAAGACCTTAAGCCACTGAGCCCCTCTTCTGAATAATCCTAAGTTTCAGATACCTTTTAATTTATACCCTTTTTGCTTTAACAAAAAGGGTAAGTTTAAACTACAGAGCTGGGCTGTATTCCATTTCCCCGCTACTGTTTTAAATAAGATATTCAAATTCTTTCCATTTGTCATGGAGCATTAAGGGCATATTTTCATCGTGGATTATATAGTATCAATTGGTAATATGCCATGTTGCGATGGACCGCAAAACATCTTATAACCTGGAGCAAATTTCAGATGTATGGAAGAAATTCCAGTTGAACAACAAACCATGAAAATCCAGGGGAAGCTGGGCCCCTTTGACTACAATTAAAGCATGCAGCAAATTTGTTCCACCAACAGGTTTTCCTGTGTTCGGTGATTGACAAGGTTTGTTCAACTTCCACCGCATTGTGCGTACTGAAGTTTGTGCATGAAATTATTACCACATATGGATTGTGCAGATGCTCTGCAAACTGAGAATACAAAAGCGATTAAGCAAAGGCGGCAAACCCCAAGGACATAGTTTACATCCCTTTATATTCACATATATATTCCTCTCCTTCGCAGGACACAGTACATATTTTTGACTTCCAACTCAGTATTAAATTGAATGAATGTAGCATTAGTCCCTCTGATACATCTCAGAGAAATTCTTCCATGTACAGGAGAGGCACCTGGTTACCCTGCCGTGACACCAGCATCACCGCACAGTGTCCCCAGCTCTTCCCCAGCTTGATGCGAATGACCAGCTTCTTTTGGCTATTCACTTCCTTCACCTTTTCCGAGGATCTGGAAGAGTCCCAGGGATGGCTATGGTTTTGTATGAAGACTTTCATACATACATAGGATTTTCACTAAAACTTAGTGACTTACATCAAATCGGCAATTAAATTAGAGTCTTTTTCTTGGTCAGACTGACTCAGGCCAGACTTTGAATCAGTAGTCCCCATAGTATTATCAGTAGTCACTGAAAGGTGAAATGTTATTACCATCTCACTGTAAGCAGGTTTTTAAAATATCCTAGATACTGATAAGTCACTTACTCTTGGTGCTGTCTGTACTGACACTGGAGATGTAAAAAGATGCACTTGAAGCAGTTGGTTTCTGAATATTTTGTAGCAACCATCTCTTTCTCTCTGCAAGCTTTATGGACATCTTATACCCTCACAAAGTCACATCTGATGACTTGTATACATCAACATTGCAGTAGCTGTGAGGGAAAAATAACTATAGGCCAGTTTCATGGCCAGATTAATTTTTACTGCAGCCTTGAATTTTTACTGCACTTTGATGATGTAGGACCATAATAATCCGTCACAAGCATCATCAGATGTCAGTATCGCTGTATGTAGAGTGCTGGATTGAATTTGGTACAGTGGCTATTATCATTACCATGAAACAAGCTTACTGCTTCGTTATTAAGAAGCAAGAAACAAGCAGCATGTGCCTGACCTTTGAATAGCATAGGTGCTTCCAAAAGACACATTCATTTTCAGAGTTTCTTTAAGGTGGACCCTTCCGCAAGAGTTCCTATTGCTAGTAATGACTATTTTTAGACTTGGTTTTGTTTCTTTTTCCCAAAAGGATAAATACTGCATAGGGTACCTGTGTAAATTGGTAATCAACTGACATAAAAGATCACTTTCCTGTGTTACACTTACTATACCTTCACTGAATTTGGGCATAAAGGCAGGTATCTACTCAGAAGTACTGCGATTTGAGGACAATTGGTCTAGAGAAGTGCTGAAGAGTGACACAATCAAACACAATGTGTAGCAGTGCTGCTGAAAATTTGGCCCACTATTTCTGTAATTAGCCCCAAATATTTCACCCGTTTCTTCCTGCTTTTTATTATATCCATGGGCTACACCTTGATCTTAGGTGAAGTACAACAGATAACTGGTTCTGAGAGAAATTGTAATCATTATAATCATTGTGGCTATCAGCTTATTTTTTTTCCTGATTCTTGCTGTCATAGTAGTCATTGGAAGTAGTCCCAGGTCCTATATTTCCTTAACTCAGAAAAAAACAAACCACAAAAACAATAACAGAAACCAACTCAGTCCTTCTCTATACCTTGAAGGTTTTATTGGTAGCGTGCAGCCATGAGCATTGATGCAAACAGTGTGCACACTGCCTATGCTCTTGACATGCATCTTCACAAACAGTCCAAGACATTATGGGCAAATATCTCCATTCACTTTCTCCCAGCACACTGTCTGAGCCATTTTTGTAACCAACTGCGAAATACCGGTAGTGTGCTAAGAGAACTACGAGAACTCAGAGCCAAGCCTGCGCAGGCGCTTTTAGTTTATCTGATAGAATTCAATTTTTCTGGGTATTTTTAGACATTTTATAAATTTCCGTGCACCTCCTCACTCCTCTTAGCATCTCATGTGCAGCTCCTCAGAGAGACCAGCAGAATTCTTTGAAGACTCAGCAGCTGAGTGGGATATACCAGGAGAAATTCAGTAGCTGCAGCAGCTGTTTGAATGGTGATCAGAACAGGGCAATCTAAGAAAAGCAGATGATACAGATAATGCATGAAAATCTTATAGGTATTTATTGTCCAGAATTACTACCATGCTACATGAGACAGTGAATAACTAAATCTGTGGAATGAAGAAAAGGTGTTGTTTATGAAAGGGATATGCCATGACTTCTATTTTTGAGTCTGTAAGTACTTTTTGAGCACTGTTAGGGAGTTTTATAAGCATTAACGGATTAGTGAGGTTGTGTCACTAATGTGAACACTGACTGCTCAGAGGAAGCAAGTAAAGACTGTATCTTTAGAGAGACAGGACTTAAGAAAAAAAAAAAAGGTAAGTTTGATTGGGTTTTGTGTGTATGTGTGTGTGTTTTTGTTTGTTTGCTTGTTTGTTTGGCAGATTAACACACTAGCAGTGATTCCTGAGGGGCAAGACTACAGCCTCATAAATCCCCATTCTGGATATCAGGACTACTGCTAGGAAAGATCTGTTTGCTAGTACAAGCAAGTACAGGATGCTTTTCTTATGATAAAAGACAAGAAGAGTGATGGGGTGCATCACGACAAAAGTTGGCTCTCAGTAAAGCAAATGTTACCTTTTTTTTTTTTTTTTCTTTTGTGTGTTAAATATGGTATAATATATATGTGAAACAGAAACCTGATTATTAAGGTTAAAGAGTGAGGTTAAACACTTGATTTTTAACAGCCTGTCAAGACGCTATATAGCTGAAAGCTTCTTTATGGTTTGTCACAATATAGCAATACATCTTGTACATACTTCTCCCTCTATTTGACTTGCATAGGGATTTTAATTCGCTTCTCAAATGCATGTTCTGAATTCTGTAGGAGTTTGCTGGCTTGGTGTCTGATATTTCTGATTTTTGAACATAGATGCATAAATCATTACCCTTTAAAGCCTATTCTAAAATTTACTGGATTATAATTAACAAGGATCAATTTAATAAAAGCAGGAACACTTTTTAAAACACATTAAATCTAACCAAAATTATTATGACATTTAAGAGCAGAGTACAAGGCGCTTACTGTTCCAACATTAATCATGTGCCAATGTGGATGGGATTCATTTTACATCACTATAGCCATATAAAAATAAGTCATCACATCTCTTCTACTCACCTAAATTCTTCTTAAATCAATAGATAAGAGACAGGAATCCCCAGGAGGCACACCAGCCCACTCTCAGATAGGTGAGATAAACAGACACCTATTTCTTACCAGTGAATATAGTTGGAGCTAGATGATGTGAGATAGGAGCTTCAGTTATTTATCCACAGATAACGATCTCATACCATTTGAGATCACTTATGGTACCCAAGAAATCCATGTGGAGGTAGCAGATGTGGCTCAGGACTGACCCTCCGAAGACCCTACCACAGTGGCAGCCGGAGGCTAGAAAGATAGGACAGAACTGTGGATATTTTGCAGTTCCTTAAAATGCACTAAATATGTGACTGTTGCTGCTGAATTGTGTCCAATGGCTATAAAGGGAGCTCAGCCACATCTGTGTACCAACACTTAACTGAAAGTAGGTATCATTGCCACACTATCCAAAACAGGTAGGTTTATTGGTAGGAAGGAAAATCAAATCTGAATGGAAGTTTCCCCTAAAGATACTCAGAAAAATAAATAGGCCAGCTTCAAGAGAGGATGATGTGCAGAGGGGTCTCTTCATCCCATCTACCTGCTCTGGAACATGTAATGTTGAGCTGAAGATTTATAACCACCAGCTAAAATTATTCCTAGGGAATGCGGGCAAGGATGGTGAAGGAAAGACTGAAAAACTGTATTATAACCTGTGGTTAGCTCTGTCAGTATAGGTTTGTGAAGGCAGATTAGCAAAGAAGCTTGAAACCACCCTGCCTTGCATGATGCCAGAAATGGCATCAAAAGAGAGCACCATGGAGTAATTTTGGAAGAACAGCATTCTGGTGCTTGAGTTGGCTCCCGTTCCTAGTCCAGGAAAGGGTCAAAGACTGTCTCCCTAAACACAAAAATGGGATTGTTAGAGGACAAAAGGGAGATTCATGCTTAGAGAACAGAAAGTCTGCAAGCAAAGAACTGTTGTGGCTTCCTAGCTTCCCAGGCCAAAGCACAGTGAACACCATGAACCACTCACACTGCTTTTACCGCTTCCCTCTGCCTCGGTCCAAGTACCGCAGGAGAGTAAATTGTTCTTCACTTGAGTGGTGGGACTCAAAAACCAAATCTCTGCTTTGTGCAGTCTTTAATTCACATGTTTATCTTACGAGTTTACCCTTAACATAGGGTCACTTGGTACTGGATTGTTTGCAATGATTACTTTAATTTTTTTTTACGTTCCTTTGTATTTATTCCCAGGTATTCGTTGTATGAAAGGTTCTCTTCATACTTATGCCCCCTGCCTCCCGTCACCCTTGCCCTGCTGCCCGTGTACATTTTTTCTAACCATGGCTGAGATTCCTTCCTCTTGGCCACCGACAGCTCCCCGAGATGTTTGGGAATGCTCCATTGATACAGAAAATGGCATTTAGTCACAGGCATCCTCCTGTCTTCTCCTGTATTCTGGTGGAACGGGTCATGTGTCTGTCACTCTGTGTTGCTAACAGTCTCTGTGGTAACCCAGCTTTACAAGTCCTCTGATTATCCAAATAAACATAAGTATTTACTTGCTTATTCTGAAGTTTAGCTTGGATGGCCCCTATTAGGAGACTGCTACCAGAGACTGTCCTCAAGTTCATCCTAAATGTTCTGTTTACCAGCTCTCCGTGTTTGTGGAGGTGGCAACTGTGCTCACAAGGGTAGGCTAGCAGGAAGGAAAGCCCATTTCTCGATCATGCCAGCCATTTGAAAGCTGTTTCAGGAGTTACAGGAACAATGGCACCCTGAGCAGCGGGACTTAAACTTGTGACAGGGGTAATCACTGGGGATTGTTGCTGAAGAGCCATTTTGGTCAACAGACGCAAGGCAAAGTTTAACAAAGGATTGACCATGCCTACATGTTGACTCATCTTACAAGTGGACTTCTTGTCTCTTTGAGGACCCAACAAGACAACCTCTCTAGCACCCCTATAACATAAGCAGGAAGCTCCCACAACCTCCGTGTTTTCATGCTACACATCAAGAATAAATTGCTCTTGAAGAATTAATTTTTTTTCCCATAGGCAATACTACTGAGGATTTTACAGTCTTCCCTTTGAGATATTCCCAAAGGTTGTATTCCAGTACAGCGCTCACCCCAGCAATGGGCCCAAGTAACACTGGGAGTTCTGTTTTTCAGATAAGGGTAAAGCCAGTCTTCTAAATAGCCAGATTATAACCTCAGAGGCATTTTTTTTTTTCCAGGAAAAAATAATATTCACTTAGTTACTCTCATTTTCCAGCTCAAATTTCATTTTACCCTCTGTAAAGTCTGTCTTCCTTTTAGCTTCACTATCTTAATAGGCATATATACATTAAATGTGCTTTTATTTTTTACTTCATCCTTACGAGTGCTGTAAGTGGGAAAGATTATTCCCGTCCATGTCCAAACCTCAAATATTGATTATTAAACATATGCTGTGTCCCAGTCTGGAGATAGCTGCACTTCCCTAAGAGGTCAAGTGACAACTGTATGTCTGATCTAAGTACATTTGGGATGAGAAGTGCTTTGTATATGTTGTAGTTTTATAAAATTCTAGTTGATGCTTGCCTTTTTGTTTTGCATTGTTGGGGTTTTTTTGAGTGTTGTAGACTCTTATACCAGTATGAGAAGCTGCAGAACAACTCAGCATACACAAGAAGAAAAATACATTGCCAGTGTTACCTCCTTCTCTGGTATTTGATTGTTGAAACAAAGAGGTCTAGTGGAATGTTTGGCTCTTAAAATTATGCAGCTATGTCCCGCAGAAGCTTAGCAGTTATGGCAGGGAAGTAATTGCGTTTTGCCTGGGAATTTTTTAAATTATCCAGGCACCAAAAAAAATAATGAAATTTTTTAAGTGGTGGACTCAGTTGGGGCAATGCAGGTATGAGCAGTCTCTCTTCATTAGTGTTTATATCATGGCAGTGCCGAGGGACATCAGCGGCGAGCAGGGCCTGATTGTGCTTGGCACTGTACAAACAAAGCAGAGTTTGCCCCAAAGAGGTTATAACCTAAATACATGAGTACCAAGAGGTGAGGAGAGCGGCCTCACATCACATGGAAGGTTGGGAACTGAGACGAGAGCCCCCTTATCCCAAAGCTGAACCCCTCTAAAACACACTGCTGCTGCTCTCCTGAAGCTCATGTCTTCATGTCACAGGTGCCTTGCTAGCCAACTTGGGGTATTTTTGCTGCAAAGGCTTTAACGTTCTGGCTGCAAGGTAGATAGTATTGATTTAAAAAACAAAACCAGAAAAAGAGCATGTGAAGGGTCTGCTTAGAGCTGTCAAGCTTAAACTTTGAAATGATTAGTCACTTGCCATTGCAGTCAGTGCAAGCCACCAGCATTTCTTAAACATTTCTTTTAGCAGTCACTTACTTGAATAATTAACTCCCGTGACCCTGCCTTGTCATTTACTGCTTAACGTGGCCAAATGCTATCATGAACTTTCAGCATTAGATGTGCATTCTCATACTTTCCACGAGCTGATGCAAATGCCCGGGCTTGAAGCTCACACTTCTAAATGTAGAAGCATGTGAACTCTTCAGAGGCCTCCTCCTGCACAGGCAGTTTGCTCTGGTGCCCGATTTCTCCCTGTTTTCCCTGTCTCCTCAGGTCCCCTGTTTCTGGGCAGCCGTAGTGGAACTGTGTTGGGGAGAGAGCAGAGGTTTACCTCGCAGTGGCCTTTCTTTATCAGCAAAGCCAGGAAGCTGCACAAATCCCTGGCACGCATCCACCTTCAGCTTTCTGAGAAGCAGATAGCATGTCCCAGCGTGGGCTGCATTTAAAGAGGCAGACCATGTGAAGTGGATAGTTAAGAGTATAGAGCACCTGGGTATAGTATTTGCCCAGGTTTTTTCTCCCATCCAGGGAAAAATGCAACCAAAGCAATGGTGGGGACTTTGCAACTGACTGTGGCTAATAAAGTGATATGGGCTCCTTGGGATGTTACTGAGAAGTCCCGAGTGCTCCCCTACAGGACCAAATTTTGCAGATCTTAATTAATCCAATGGGAGCTTTTGTCCTGGAAGCAAACACAGGCTTTGATTTGAGTGTAAACTTATTTTGCACTCCTTACTAGGAGTAGGGTGGGAAATTGCAACACAGCGAGCGAGCTCCGTCCTCTTGACGCACAGGCCATGGAAAAATGTCATCAATCTCAAAGAAAGATTTATGTTCTTGTCCTTTTAAATCCCTACCTTGCATTACGCCATTATCACAATGCATAAGGTAATGGCAGAAGTTGAACGAGTCATGGGAGACTTTCATTTAGATTTAATCCAAACTTTAAAAAGCTGCCTACTCTGCATTGCCACAGCGTGGCATGTTTTTAAGCTACAGGAAATATGCTGCCTTCAGCAACATCACATAATGTTAATTGCTGAATAATCTACCCCGTGGTCCTCAGTGTCAGTGCTGTAGGTGACAGGCAGGGTTAAAAACCGAAACTCTGATTATTAATTTTGTCTGTCACTAGCAAAGATAATTCTTTGATTATGGAGGTTATTATGGAGCTTGATTCAGGGACCAAAAAAATTGCTTTTAAACTCATTGTAGTGTAAAATCTTTATACTGCTCTTTGGTACGTTTAAGAATTCCTGTGCTCCCTCTGGGAACAAAATCTAAGCCTAACATGAAGGGAACAGGTTTGCTCCTTTGCCAGGAGTGCTCTAATTAATGTATCTGGTTTTCATGGTGATAAATGGGGTCTGTCAGAGGGTAATAATTAATTCTTAATAACATGAACTTCTCAAGGTCATTTTGCCCTTGGGTTTGTGGCGAGTTCTCCATACCCAAAACTGATACTGTAAATAAACAAATCTTGCTGTGCTACACATGTGGTACAGGTATGTGCTTGTATTAGTAAACTCAGCTCCCCTCAGCAGCAGACATTTCATTTTTTGATGCTCTGGCTACTGCCCTCCCACCCTTTGTTTGCACTGACTTTATCTGCCGTGTTGACTCACACTGTCACTGCAGAGCTACCCAGCCTCTTCAGAGGCTGGGTTGATCCACAGCCTGGGTTTGACACCAGCAGCCATTGAGTGAGTGGGTGAAACATTCTTTAATATTCTCACCTCTAAAATAAAGGTCTTTTTGTTGCTGGAAGGCTCTACAAAAAGGACATGAAATGTTAAAACGAGGGGGCATTTTTAAAAAGCAATCGTAACACCAGGGAGAGAAAAAATAATTTATTTATTTTTTTCCTAAACCACTAATCTCTGCTCTGCATCTGTCTACTCATTTACCCTCTGCTAACACTGTTGGCTCCCCCTTTCCCAACAGTTCTCTCTCTCTCATGGAAAAACTGGGCAGGAAGAGGTCATTGAAAACATTCTTGGGGATTGAGGCTACCAGGGCTTGCTGCTGCACAATTACGCAAGCAGATCCTTTTGAAAACAACTTTTAAGAAGGAAATAGGGAGCTTATAGTGAACAAGTGAGAACAGTTCTTATTGTAACTGCGTGCCTAGTACTGACTCTCCGGTCTTATACTATAAATTGGGCTGCGCTAAGGCATAGGTCAAGGACATGGAGCTGAAGAGAGAAAAAATATCAGATGGTGATCTTTCATAATTTTAGCCTTTTTTCTGTAATTTAAGCTCTTAGTAGAGAAAGCTTGGAAATCTATAAAATATGCATCTAATAGTAAATAGTAAAAGTAGCTGTGTGAGCGTAGGTGGCAAACCCTGAACTTCCACTTGTTGTTACAGAAGTCACTTTCCTGTGAGCACTTTGGGCTTTTTTTGGTTCAGGTTTTTCTTTGGTTTGGCTTTATTTTTTTATTTAACATGGGTTTATTTTCAGGATTTTGGGATGGTGAACTTAAAGCTGAGCTAGGTAAACACAGTTATGGATCCTGAGTAATCTTTCATTGCCAATCAAAGTAATGACTTTCTTTGGCTTGCCCTTTTCCTTTCTCTCCCTCACTTTGATTTATACCCTGGAGTTTTGCTTAGTGATTTTTCAGAAGCTTCCGAGAAGTTAAAATAAACATGTTTAGAGCTGAACAGATTCATCTTCTCTTCATAATTTCCCTCCAGTCCTTTTCCATGTTCACAGAGCTGCCATGCAGAACCTCTGCCTCTGGATGACAGCCCCTGCCATCCTCTGAAACCATGGCTGTCCCACACAGAGATTTCCATCTGGGGCAGGTTTCTCCTGCGGAGGGGAGGCAGTAATGTGCCCTTAAAATTGTCTGCCCTCTGGGTTAGGAAATGCGTCTTATCTAGGTCACTGGTCAAGTTATCACATCTGTATGCGCAACCATCTAGGCTTGGCTGAAAGTCTGCTGGGGATAGTGGGAGGCTGTGTGGGGACAGGGTTCAGCTGCAAGGTCAGGGGCCGAGTTTGGGAAATACCTCCGCTATTGACTTTGCACGTCACAGATACACTTCAGAGGAAAATGATGTGAAATTGATAGCTCCTGGCTCTAGCATGAATTTATTAAATTCTCCTCTCCTTTGTCAAACCCCTGTTTTTTGGTTTCATGTTTTACCCATTCAACACGAGTTCCTCAAGCTGGCTGGAAAGAATATTATACATGTTGGATCTTTCACACTGTTCAAATATATGTGTAAGAACACTGACATTTTTAATAAGAACTATCTCGTGTTTGCCACTGATGGCTACAATTGCAACCCACCTTACTGTAATAAACACATTTAAGTCAGAAGGGCCCCTTAAGCGTAAATGAGGGCAGAATTTTAATATAAAAGCTAAAAATTATCACATTTCTTTTTAAATGCATTGTTAAGTTATATTATGAAAATTCAGGGCTAACATTTAATAGACAGGGGGTGCCCATTATAAGGGTGCCCATTATTATGCTGCGTTTACACATTTCCCTGCAAACTGGTTTTAGTTTATTTTTAGACTGCTGCCACTGTGGAACGCAGGTCTTGGAAAAAAAAACAAAATACAACACCAAAAAAAAAAAAGCAAACAAACACACACACACACACAAAAAACAACCCACCAAACCAAACCAAACCAAACAACAACAAAAAACCAAACACAACACAAAAAAAACCACCCAACCAAATGAACAAAAAAACCACCAAAAACAAAAACACCAAAAACCCATAAGAAAACAAACAAACAAACAAAAAGCAAAAAACCCCAAGCCCCTCAGCTACTCACCACTGTGCGGATGTCCCTAACAAATGCTGCTTTTACACTAATGACTTTAGATATTAGTACCGGGGAAATCTCCCATAATTGGGTAGCTGCCACACACCCTCTTCTGCGGATGCCTCTCTCCTCCTTTTGCTTTGTCTGGTTTATGGCTCCTTCGGATTGTTGCTCTTTATCATTCAGAGACCAGTGGCATATTGCACTCGCAGCTGGTACTGTGCTTTCCTGTCTATATGCCTTCATGTAAAAAAACCCACTGAATCGATGCCATGCCACCGTGTCTAAAGGTTGAAAAAATAACTTTAAAAATGCTGACATGTGTTTGTTTTCTCAAAACAAACCTTGTGCCTGTAATGCTAGAAGCTCTAATTGCCTAGGGAATTTCTTCCTCTGACTGTGTGAAAGTTGACAATAAAACAAAATCTTCTTACAGGGGAGTCTTTTTTTTTTTTTCCCCACCAAATTGTTTCACTGTGAATCAACGTTATAACTAGAATTACGAAACAGCAAAGGGAGCTGGGGCTTTCATTCAGGCCCTGTTTCGCCATGAGTCCTCAGGACCTGTCCCACCTCACTGTTTCCCAGCATGTTCCAGCAGCTGCAGAGGTGGGGACAGTTCTGCCTCCGGCTGGGAGGAATTCCCAGGGCCCAGGGACAACAAGGGTAGGACCCTGGGATGACAAGGGTAGGATGGCAGCTGCTGCTGGAGGAGTAGGACAAGGCTGCTGGAGTTAGAGGTGTCCAGAAGGCTTTGGATAAGATGCCTCCTTCCTTTTCCATGGGTCCAAAGCAGATGCTGGGGTTTTATGACAAGCATTTGTCACTGCAGTAGGAGAGAGGGGGAAAAAAAGGTGGTTAAAAAAGCTTTAATATAATCCTCCTGCATCAACTAACCCTGAATTGGAATGGAATATTTTCAATTTATCTTAATCTAAATCAAAAAATAAAACATCTGGTCTTAAAATGATTTAACTTTCTGGGTAGCATCAGAAGGAAGATTGAGACTGACTGTGTGTTGGCATTACAGATGCCAATATGTATATACTGAAATATGTACTGAAGCTTGAGAACTGGGCATGAGGGTCCCCTCCCAGCAGCGTGGCTGTGCAGAGAGGGCTGCACGGCAGCACCACCCTGACCATGGGCCAGCTCTGGGGGACACTGGGAGCGTGAGGGGCTGGCAGCAGCGATACAGGCAGTGCTGTCACCCCGGCATCACCCCAGCCACTGAACTGAAGCCAGCATGGAAAATGTCCTACAGGCTTTGGAGAGCTGCTCCTCTGGCGTGTGTACAGCGTCCCTCCCTTCCGCAGGGCATCGCATCCGTACCCGCGCTGGCTGGGCTGCTCGGGGTGCTGCTGGGTAGAGCAGGGACTCGGTCTCAGCTGCTGCGGAGTGGTGTGGCAGGCCAAAAAGTTACTGATGTTTTATATAAAGCATATGTGACTTCTTGTGATTTCATCTGAACCCTTGCTGTGCAAGGTCTGAGGTGGAAGCTTCTGTTATTGCTGGTACTTTTCCCATAGGGTCCAGCACAAATCAAGAACTGAGAATGAGGTGAGATACCCACGGTTTCTAATGGACTTTGCAAAAACAGGGTGTAGTGTGCTAAAGAGGGAGTGTCAGGCTTTGGCTTTCTTAAATTTCCTGGCTATTGTTGATTTATATCAGAACCTTAAAGCTATTTAAGCACAGTGTTTTGTTGGTGTTTCCTTAGTATAAATGAGAGAAAGGGATTACATATTTCATGGAAGCTTATGTATATATTCTTCTCAGAGAGACCCAAAGGGTTCTTTTAGCATCAGCACATCCATTAGCGATTGTTGTTAAAATGCATAATACATACCAGGTAAACTTTGGGACTCCTAGAGGTTTGTCATGCTGTTTTCCTTTAAACAGATCCCTATAGTATTTTGCCTATGGCATATATACAACATGATATATATTTATACTATATACCAAATTATGCTCCATATAGCGCTCTGGTCTCTCTTATAAAAGACTTTCCCAGGACATATGCCACGCGTGGAAAAATTCTGTACCAAATTAGATTTTACATGTTTTCCTGCATGCTCATTTAGATGATTTATCAACCTCACTATCAGGATCTTTTAAGAAAAGCATATCTCTCAAAGCTACCAAAAGGAAGCATATACCATATGGTTACTGCCAGTACTTACTTTAAATTAAAACTGCCCTGAAATAAAACAGCAATAAAAATGATATGAAAATAAGTACCTTCAGAGTCATTACACTAATTGTGGTATTTCTCTGCTCATAGTAGAGGCCAGTGACAATTCTGGGAGCAATTGACAAGGACATCCCTTTTCATCAGTTCACACTTGCTCTGAACTAATGTTTTTTTTTCCTTGCTTCTCCCCACTTGAAGTGGTGATAAAAGCCCAGGGATTTGCAGGGGAGAGCCGAGTTCAAAGCTCTGCCTTGGTGGCTGGAGACAAGAGAAACCAGGCAGCAGCCTGGGGCCACAGGGAGTGTTGTGCCTCCTCCCTTGGCACCCTCAGTGATGGTGATGCTCCTCACACCACACCCGTTTGGCCAGGGCCAGCCAGGAGCTCAGCCCAACAGAAGGGGTTCAAAAGCAAGGAGGTAAACCACAGCAAGCAGCTTGGATGGACACCAGATAGACCACAGCAAGGCTTCTTTCGACTTCTGTTTTGGTCACCTGCAAAAACTTCTTTTCCAGAAAGTTTCCTGGGAAAGAGCCAGGTTGGCATCATCCTTTGAAGTCCTTGCGAGCAGATTCTCCCTCTGAAGAGTGACAGCTTTCAGCTCAGCTCCTCACACGTGTAGCTTAAAAATGTCCCCATCAAATCACAAGCTGCATTTATGGGGATGGCAACGTGCTGATGCTGTGCAGAGCATCCTCTCTGCCTGCGTCCAAGAGTTGCCATGAACACTACAAATCTGGGGAGTATTTCTGATTTAAAGAGTGCAGCAACCAGATGTGTAAACCCTGATTGTGCCTTTATGACTCGCTGGTACCATTATCAAATCACTAGGCCTGCCTTATACTGTGTTTCTTAAATATGAGCCAAGTGTGATGGCAAGTCAGAAAACAAAAAAAAGTCCAGAAAATGTGGGAAAAGGCTCTATATCGTAGACATCTTTGTCTTTATGCTGTTTTATTTTTTTCTTCTTTGTGATACTAAAAATGAGATTTTCCTCACCAATTAATTCTATTTTCGTTCAGGATATGCAACTAAATAATTGGAAATATTGTAATAGTAATTTGTCACAGTCTAAAAGAAGTAAAATCTAAGTCATTACAGAATACATCCAGCAGCTACAAGGAAGATGCTGTTTTGACTTGAAGGTGCAACAAACCCATTTTTTTCTCACTGAAATATAATGGCAAAAGCTAACCAATACCAACTTAGGGGAAAAAAAAAAATAATTAGAATTATAGGGAAATATTGCTCTCTGATTTTAAAACACATGCACATACACACAAGAGTGGGGAGATAGGGTGTACCCTTTTTGTACGTGAAGAGGATTTACTTCTTCCTAAACTGAACAGTACGAATCCCCAATCATATGTCATCGCCTAAATCTCAAATAAAAGTTGCATGGATTAAACTGATAGGTTATTACAAGTTAAATAACCAGAGGAGAATATTAGTCAAAAGCTTGCTCCCACCAAAGATTTGATATATAGTTTCTGAGAAGAAAAGAGACTGCTCGGTTCTGAAATGGGCCCTGGAGACATTCAGATATTATTTAATAGGGAAAGAGTTTATCCTGGAACAGACCACGGTACATGAGAGTGACTGAGCAGGATGAAAGACTCCAACAGCAGAAGCACAAGGTGGTATCTATCACTTCAACCTTTTCATTTCCCAGCCAGACATATGGCTGAATCTTGTAATTTAAATGCAGATTATCTGTCCCAGCAGGAGTGCCTGAACATCCTGGAACCAGTGTCACGTTTCAGTAGGGGTGTCAATGCCTGTTTTGTGTTGGATCATTGAAAACAATTTTGTTCTCTGCCACATTTAAGTATTTTTCATGCTTTTAAAGGACGGGCTTTCCTTCTACAGATGCTTTTTTACTATTTTAAGGGGAAAAACATTCATTTCTGCTTTTCTGTGCTACCTGAAAGCTAGTTTGTCTCCTATCTACACAGGGAGGAATGAATCTCCCCATTCAAGGTACCAGGATGGTTGAACTTCAGAGTGTTTTGCACCTTGACCTGGGATGGAGCTGCAGTGTACAATGCACAGTGGTGAGCTGTACGCCAAGGGCCTTTTGATGCAGACACATCATTAAGTCATGCAAATAAAGATAGGGGGTTCATTAAAAAATCAAAATCAGTAGGTATATGGGTATAGGTATATAGGTGTATAGGTATCTAGGTATCTAGGCATCTAGGTATATAGGTATTAGCACATGCCATTTTTGGCCAGATGTTTTTTGAGGAGCAAGCAGTAGGAGACACAGACACACCTTCCAAAACTATACTGGGGCTTGGACAAAATCCACGTGGCTAAATCCCAGGGATCCAGAGTGTCTGCTCTCCAGCACTGTCTAACCCACTAGACATCTACTGTCCAGAAACATCCTGGTCTGCTGTCAAATCCCTCAAAGAAAAGTTTTGAGTTGGCTCAGATGTAGCCCAGTGTCAGGAAATGCCCCATGTCTTTCACCCAAGATCTGTTGTGCTTCAGACTGTCCAGACAAGATGCCCAACCTCTTCCGAAATTCCCAGAGAGGCCTTAAATTATTGGACTCAGCTTTCAGAGTCTTTGGTGTTATACTTCTCACCTTGGAAATGTGAAACCTTTTGAACTGTCAGAGTTTTAGGCTCCAGATCCTAGATGCCAAAAGAATGCTTAAATCACAGTGCTGGAGATATTTGTAGAGAGAGTAAGCTCTGCTCCTCCTTAAATTAAGCCACTGTGTAGGTGGCATGGATAGAACCTATGGCACAGGAAAGGTTGCATGGACAGGAGAGCAGTGAAGAGAAAGCCAGTCTACTTCAGTGATTGTAACAGAGGGATGGAAAAGGGGAATGAGATGGACAATGTGGACAGTGGTTGCTCTCATGGGAGGTATAGATGCTATAGACAATACAAAAGGCTGTGTCTGATGTGAAGTTTATAAAGACATGGGAATCTCCAAAGGCACAGTAACAGTATGGCCCAACAGGTACTTGTTCTCAAGTCACATCTGTGCCAGCAGCTGGAGCACAGGTCCAAACTCTAGTATGTGATTAGCCACATAGATAAATCATTAGTGTGGTCTTCTGGTGTTACACTGGCAATTGTCACATGGGGTAAGACCACATCAGGTTTAGGACTGATGTGAAAAATACAGTTGTTGACATGGCAAAGGCAAGGAAGTCTCAGGAGATAGGACTTATTTCCCAAGTGAAGAAGAAATGCCATAAAAAGGCTACTTTTTAAACTGGAAGTAGGCAGCAAATTACAGTGCGAGACCCAGGAGATGTGACTGGGCAACACAGCCAAGTGACAGAACAGGACCGTAGAGGAAGCCACACTACAGACTTGATCTTAATAATCTTTGCATTATGAAATGGTGGACAGAAGGTAGAGACACACCCTGAGCTTACCTCGATGGAGTACTGTTATCTGCTGTGTCCAATCAATGAAACTCTGTTTCAGCTCATAGGCAACGAAATAATTACTTTAGATAGAACTGCATCAAATGGGACACATCCCATCATAAGAAATATTCATGCTACAGTAAATATATGTGCAGGGTAAAAGACAGATCCCTCAGGAAGATTGTTACTGCATTTACTATCTAGATTAATATGTGAGCTGCTGCGGAGGGCAATTGCAAGTGTAAAGAATTTACATCTCTAAGAGGTACACAGAAAAACACACTGAGGAGCCCACTAAAACTTATTTCAAGCAGTTGTTGTGATGTCTGTGCAAAGGCTCTTTGATTCTTCTTCCATCACGTGCCAGGTGAGCTAAATCCTTCCTAACAACTTGCAGGCAGACTGGTTAGTGAGCAAAACTAGAGATAAAGGTGAGAAAGGACAACGGAGGCTTTGGGTTTTTTTGGCATTCCAGTGAATCTCTGAATGTCTCTTTAGCAAAATGCATTTGCTAGGTTAGAAATCGAGGAGTGTTTCCACATTTTCTGATGCTCATTAGCAACTGGTAGGAGAAAGAGCGGATCAAAGTTTGACAGCCTTCTTTCACAACCATAATCTTAAAATATCTGTGTTTTAGAGAAAGATTTTGATATGCTCATTCTCCAGACCCCTGGAGTTTAGGTTTGTCTTTGCATATTTTGGTTTAAAATCCCAACCAAGAAAATCATCACTTTCTATGCCTTGTAGGCTTTGATCCTTTGAAAATCTGTTTTAATGAATTCTGCCTTTGCCTCTCACCTAGATAAACAGTCTTTTAAAGAAAAAAAACCCCACTACTAATGCCATCAACAACACTAACAAATGTCCTGTCTTTGAGCACAATTAGTAAGAAAATAGCCTTAGAGGACTTTAGCCTGCAGACACCCAGTGGAACTCCACAACCATAGATTCTAATTAAGGGATTGACTTTTCAAGAAAGATTAAAATAACAAAATGCATTTAGCTTTGCTAAACGATGATGGGGAGGGAATAGGAGAACCCTCAGCAACATTAAGAAGATTGTAAACACCAACAATGGACAAGAGCTGCTTAAAGGAAGAGAAAGAACACTTTCTTAGGCACCAAGGAATAATGGATACATAAAATAGAATAAATAAGTTAAATGCTGATTATTAGTGTTGTTATTATATTTCAACTTATGAGTGAACACAGGGATGTCACTTGTCAAGGATAGATCATTCATGATGACGGGAAATGGAAGGGCTCTGATTGCCTTATTAGCACTGCCAAATGAAACATCTACTTTCATGTGAGAGGCTGTACCACTGTATGTCCCCCTCATGATGAAAATGTTTGCATCAGGTCTGCTTTCTAGGTGACCTTTGCAGAAATGTTCACCAGAAACAGTATTTACAGAGCTGCAAACCCACTTCATCCTTCAAAGGAGCAGCGGTGGAGCCACCACCTTCACACAGCAGAGAGAAGGGGGGGAGCAATGAGGAACGCAGTGGGGGGCCATACAGCACAGTGTGCCCATGTTTTTGACACTGCATCCAGGGACAGGAGGTGTTCTACTCCTAGCGTGAACTTGAGTGGATCCTTGGATCCACCATTGGGATTGCTTTGTCAGATGTCTAACCAGCTTGGTGGAAAAGACCAAAATAAAGCCAAAGTCTTTACAGTCTGCTACTGCTGTTCATCCCTGAGGTAGGTATTTCTCCTACTTGCTTCAGAGAAAGACACATTTTTGGGTTAGAATAGCTCCAAAGCCTCTAAGAAAACATACCTTTCAACTCATATTTAAAAAGTAAAACTCAACATTGTTAAGCATTTCTAGGTTACCAAGATTCAAGCTCAGGCAGAAGCCTAGTTGCAGTAAATGATAATGTTAAAAACTCTCATTAAAAACATTGTAGTGTAACCTATCATGTTTTCTGTGTTTTGATAGTGGAAGCATATACTTTTATTGGTAGGAGAAGGAGGGTCTTTGAATTAACCTGGACCACGTCTATTAAAGCTCTTGCAGAGAAGCATAACCACTTCCACTGAAGTCTCAGGGTTGAGAGATGAATATGGAGCAAATAGACAGTTTTGGGTGTCCAGAATCAGAGGTGAATCCAGCGAGGCTCTGAGATTGCCTTGTTACTTGGGGACTGTTTCTGATGGTCCCTCAGTGTTCCTTTTCAAACAGAAAAATAATCACTTTTGCCCCTCCCCATTAACATTAAATTCCCGACTCTTCCTCTGGCTCATGGGCTCACCAGGTGAGCACCTTCCCTCTGTTCCACAGTGTGGACAGAGCTGGGGACGTGTACTATTAAATGTCATTCTAATGTGATGTTTTTATCACAATTTTTCCAGCAGTTATTCAAATAGAAAGATAACTGGGGATTATTCTTTTTCTGTTGTTCCACTGGAGAGGATGCACACGAGTGTAGCATTACAGCACCTACCATGCAATTGTGATGGCATGCGATGGCAGTGTTTCCAAATAGTCTACCCCACAACAAAAGGTCAGCAAGTAACCACTCAGACAGACACAATGACAGACTTCCTTTCTACCTGACATGCAATCTTCCCAGAAAATGAAGACAGAAATTACCGAGTACGTTTGTAAAACATAGAATGAGAGGTGTGTGTACAAAACCAATTACAGAAGGAATTGCTTTTTGCTGCTTTTTTCCTGGTGCACTCTTTTGGAAATTTACCTCCATATACTAATTAACCTCTGGGTGACCTTATGTAAATTAGATGGCATTCTTTGCAGCATTGCTGTGGTAGTGTAAGTGATTTAAAGTGATATAAAGTACTTTAAAGGTAGCCAACAAAGTTTCTTTTTAATGTATTACACTATAAAGATGCTGGAATGATCAAGCTCTCTTGGAATGAGAGAGAGATGAGGAGAAGGAAGAGAAAAGGTGAAAAGTGATGTGAAAGATACTAGGAAGATACAGAGTTCCTGGGCCATCTCCCCAGCTTAATAAACACTCCCTGGACTACTGACTCAATGTATATGGTCAAACTGACATAATCTCAAGACCTGGTCTCATACACTGAAAATAAATATTAAGGATGTCAACTGGAGCCCTAAAGCCCTTGGAGATCTAAGTAATTGCAGTATAGCAGACAGTATCACTTAGGAAGCTAGGTTTTGGCTTTCCTTATGATGGCTTGCTGTGCAATTAGTTCTCCTGTGTGTCTGAGACATCAGGGACAAAGAATCATGCGAGGAAATTTAACTAAGGAAACAGTGATCAGATTTATAAAGATCTGTTGTTACGCTTAAAAGATTTCAGAGCAGGATTAGCCTGGGTGACCTGGTATTACTCACAAACACCCAAAGCGCTTGGGACAACAAAGACATGAGGAGCAATCAAATCAGTGTCAAAAGAGCTGGAGCCAAATGTGCTCCTGATGCCCACTGAAGCATTTGGCACGACAAAGATGTCTGGCGATGCCAGTAAAATTTAGAAACCTATTTTAGGATGAGATGAGTCAGATTCTAAAGGTAAGTATCTTTCTCCATTAGAGAGGGTGCAAGGTTGGTTAGTTTGATGTAAACGCCCACAGTCCACATTTAGTCAGAAATATCCTAGTCCCTCAGGCAAGCACAGCTAATGTAAGTGATGCTGGGAGATGAGAGAGATAGGAGATACATCACCTAGGTGCTGGCAGTGTATTATTATTAATAATAACATACATATTAAAGCATTATATATTAAAATGCACTTATTACATGTTGTATTACATGTCATATACATTATTGCTAATGTATCACAGAATCGTTGGGAGTTGGAAGGGACCTCTAGAGATCCTCTAGTCCAACCCCACCCACCAAAGCAAGTTTGCCTAGAGCACATTACAGAGGATTGCATCCAGGTAGGTTTTGAATGTCTCCAGAGAAGGAGACTCCACAACCTTCCTGGACAGCCTGCTCTAGTGCTACATCACCCTCACAGTAAAGAATTTTTTCCTCATATTTAGATGGAACCTTCTGTGTTCCAGCTTGTGCTCACTGCCCCTTGTCCTGTCACTGGGCACCACTGAATAGAGTCCAGCTCCATCCTCCTTGCACCCACCCTTTAGATATTTATAGACATTGATAAGGTCTCCTCTCAGCCTTCTCTTCTCCAGGCTAAATAGTTCCAGATCTCTCAACCTTTCCTTGTAAGAGAGATGCTCCAGTCCCACAGTCACCTTTGTTGCTCTGCACTGGACTCCGTAGGGTAGTGACACATTAAAAAAAAAAAACAACTGATTCAGGCCCTGATGGCTATGATACTCACTTCAAGACTACCAGACAGTGACTCCCAAGCTCATAAAGCTACAGCCTTGCAACCCACACTTAGGCTCCTTAAGTGCTGAGATGGAGAAGATTCTACTATGTAACTGGTTTCAGTCATTCTTCTTGGTTAGTTTAAGAGGCGCCTTGCTCAGTACTCTTGTCTATGGTGAATGCTAGGCACTTGATTTTCCCCATGACATATACAGAATGTGTATTTCACACTGCACGGTATGAAATCAGTACTGGGAGCCTACAAGAGATGTGTGGCGAAACTCGTTCTTGTCACATTGTCTGTAGATGTAAAGCCAGGTGTCTGGAAGTTAAGCACAGCAGCAGCTATCCTGTAGGCTTGTAAATTTTGCTGGCTTTAGCCTGTCGCCTGTGAAGCGCTCAAACACCTGGAACAATGCCAACCAGCTACCTGGTTCACTGTCTGCATCCAACAGTGGCTGGTCAGGCTGAGAGATTTGCTTCAAGGTAGTCTGGGGAAAAAAACGAAAATTTCAGAGAAACATTAAGGGGAAATGATATCATCAATTGTATCATAATGGCATTAGGCAACTGTGCGTGCCTAGATGGGGGAGTGTGTTTTCGGTATGATGAAGAGGCAGGAGTGGTGATAGCTATGATGACGAGGGGTTTTCTCCTCAGGGCATGCTGACCATCAATCTCCCAGGTTACTCCACTAGGAGAGCAACCTGCTTGCTATCTCCCCTCCACCCCCCCTTTTTCCAATAAACTTGTTCCCGAGTGAAGTAGGAGTACTTAAAATTCTGAAAGACACCGAGAAAATTTCTAAGATGCTGTTGCCCTTTGCTACCCACTTTTTGCCAAAAAAAAGAGAGGTGTTCAGTCTGCAGGACCTTTAACACAGCCGTGCCGAGGCTGCTGGCAGGGCACTCTCCATGAGAGCCTCTCACTCCACAGCATGCTTTCAAACCTCCACCCACTGGCATTTATTCGTGTCTCCATTGCAGGTTCCCCTCCTGGGTCCAGTGTGTAAAAAAGAGGAGCGGAGGTCCCCAGTGCTGGGGCTGTGAGATGGTGATGCTTTGCAATCAGCCCCAGCTTTTCTGGGTTCAGCATAACTTTGCATTGCTACAAGAGACATACAAAAGACACAGTGGCATAGAAGGGTGGCTCCTAATAATGCTTTAAAAATGAAAAGAAAGCTTGTTCAGAGAAAAAAATGTGGCAGACTAAGGAAAAGGACGGAGCTGCCTTTTCCCTCTACCCCATGACTGGCCTCATGCTCCGGTGTGTTTCCATGGAGGCTGTTGCTGTCACTGCATGGCTCATGCTGGAGTGTCACATTGGATGAGAGCCAGCTCAACAAGAAAAATAAAGTGAGTTTTTAAGAGGTAATGTGGTAAATGTTCTTCTCAGTCTGGCTACCAATATGTGCTGTCTAGCCTGAGGCGTGCAGCACATATGGGTGAAGCTACTGAAGTTTGGTACTTCTAACTTCTCAAATCACTTTCGACAAAATCAAGAGAGACACATTAGACTAATTGAGGGAAAAAAAAAAATAATTACAGGTAAGGAAAGGCAAGGCCAAGTGATTTGATCGCTGCTGATTTTTCAATTCTTATTCTGGGGTTTACAGGATTTTCTACATAGTGGGGGATTTCCCCTGCTGCTTAGGTACCAGCAGAGCGGGCAGCTGTTGGAGCAGCAGACGGCTGGGGTAGCAAAGCACCCTGGCTGTGATGGTGATGCCCAGGCAGGTGATGGTGTCCAGGGCAGTGGCAGATGCCAGCATTTGGGCCACCTGCTTGGGGCAGCTGTAATGTCAGCCCTGCCCTCCCTCTTTCCCAAGCAGCTGCTGGAGTAGGCAGCCTGGCTCCAGCTCCTCCTTCCTTCATGGAAATTCAGTTCTACCTTCACTGGTGAGGCTTGAATGAGCTCTGGTGCTAGATGCTCTGCAGAGAATATGGTCAGCCCATTTCAGGAGGCTGTGGGCAACTTTTCAAGCAAAACATAGGTGATGTCTTTTCTTCGTAAATCTGTTCCTCTCTCACTTACGGTCTTTCAAGACACTTCAGCAGTCATTTTGCTGTGTGCCCCTGGGCTTCTGGGAGAGCATCACAACCTCCTCCTCTTTTTCCCATCTGTCAGCTCAGTAGTGACAATAGGGCAGGCTGGAGTTTCTTTCAGCTCATTCGATTTCTATGGTTAGCATTGCCAAGTGCTCAACCATTTGTAAAAATCATGTCATCGGTTGTCATTAGAAAGAGAATTGATAACTGGTATTTACTAAGCTTTGCAGTCACTCAAATGAATTCATTTTCTTAGTTCAAAATACAAAAAAACACACAAACCATCCCAGACAGTAAGTAAGCAATTGCTACAATATGACACTTAGGTTTTTCAGCTGTCAGATTGATACCCAGTGGAACAACTATGATTAATAATCTGTGAAATTCCCCATTTTTTAAAGAAACGCAACAAACCTATAACTCATTAAAATAAAATAAAATATATATACTCATATGAAATCTGGTATGCACAACTGAGTCCAGATGAAGCCTCTTAATGCCTGTGAGTCCTCAACCTTTGATCCAGAATGCATACGATCCACTCCCATGGATGTGTCCATGATGCCCAGGTGCAAACCCAGGCATTTCAAGCCAACCTAATGTGTCAGAAAGAAACCGTTTTTTACTGTGTCCCATTTCCAGTCCTGTTCTGCGTCTTTTCCATTCTTGAGGCTATGTAGATATCTCCCAAATCCAAGAGATTCCCGTACTGGAGAAGCCAAGTTGCATGGCCTTGAAATCAAACTAATAGTTATCAATATGAGTGCCTTATTAACACAGGAAAGCGTCTTGATGACAGGGTGGAAGATAGGAAAGGAGGAATGCTGTCTGAGCAATAACATCTAAGTGCTTATTTGTTTGGAGATATATTCTGTTGTAATTTATTTAACACCTCCAGGGAGAACAAAGAACTTCGCTGAATTAAAAAACAACTGGGAAAAACCCCTAGAATTTATTGAAAATTTTGTTATACCTAAAACCTGTCAAGAAAAGCATGAAAGATTGCTATGATATCTGCAAAGAAAACATCCCAGATGTTTTTGGCTGCCTACTAGGTACGAAATCAGATCCATGCCCTGCTGAATGTATTCCTTTGCCAACCCGCCTGCAGAACACTTCTCAGTCCTGTGCACAAACCCCAAACATTTCTGAAACATTTCTTCTGGCTTTGAAACTGCTCCTCCAGGTCTTTCATGTGCAGAACTTCTTTTGTTGCCTATGAAGCCCATGCACAGGGAAAAAATGAGGTATCGCCAGTTTTACAATGATACGGAGCACAAAATAACCAGGAGCCACAAAGAACACAACCCAGTGGGAGTTTGTCCTGGTTTCAGCTGGGACAGAGTCAATTTTCTTCCAGGTATCTGTGACAGTGCTGTGTTTTTGATTTAGTATGAGAATAATGTTGATAACACACTGATGTTTTAGCTGTTGCTAAGTAGCACTTATCCTAAGGCAAGGATTTTTCAGTTTCCCATGCTCTGCCAGTGAGCAGGAGCACGAGAAGCTAGGAGGGACCATGGCCAGGACAGCTGACCCAAGCAAGCCAAAGGGATATTCCATAGCATAGAATGTCATGCTCAGTGTATAAACTGGGAGGAGTTGGCCAGGAGGGGCCAATCGCTGCTCAGGGACTGGCTTGGCATCAGTCAGTGGGTGGTGAGCAATTGCAATGTACATCACTTGTCTTTTCTTGGGTTTAGTTTCTCTCTCTTTTTGTTATCTTCCTTTTCATTACAATTATTATTATTATTATAATTTTAGTTTAGTTAGTTTAGTTTAGTTTAGTTTAGTTATTAAACTGTTCTCATCTCAACCCATGAGTTTTACTTTTCCCCGCTTCTCCTCCCCATCCTCTTCACCCCGCTGGGGTGGGGAGGAGTGAGTGGTTGTGTGATGCTTAGTTTCTAGTTGGGGTTAAACCACAACAGAGTTATGAGGAAAATTTGGAAAGATTGTCCCACACTATGTCTCTATCTTACCAAAAGAAATGTAGAGGCATTAATGTTTGTCTGAGAATATAGTACAGAACACTCCTTATAAAGCACTGTTTTAAGACATCCTTTTTTTTGGTCTTCTAAACAAACCAACAACACCGTGCTCAATATGAGGAGCTGAGATAATGGAATTGAACATGGAGCTTAAAATGATCTAAGAAATGTTCTCAGGGTGATGTTTAGGTCCATAAATTCAGCTGCAAGCTACAGAGTTTTGAAATGAAAATCCAGAGCAACCTGTTCCGTTCCCGGGCACGGAATTGATATGTTGTGCAGAGCCAGGAAGTGCTTGTGTCTTTTTTTTTTTCCTTACAAAACCAGTAACCAAACAGTGGAGAGATGCAAAACCCAAACCCTCCTTCTTTCCCAGAACGTGTTTCTTAACGATTTCCTACTCCCTATTAAATTTTGCCAATGTCGGATTATAATAAATAAGAAACTGTTCCTCCTGTTCTCTTGCCTCTCGACTAAGATCGTAACCCTTTAAGGGTTCTTGTGAAAAGAAGGCATGTTTAAAATTAAAAAACCATAGCGCATGATCTCAGTCCAAGGTTATAGAAAGGGCACCCAGCATTTGGATCAAGGGAGTGAGGAATTAATACTGTGTGGCCCCACTTCCCTAGAATAAGTGCCTTGGCATTATTTCTCATCTAAATCTGGCAAACTCAGTATTTTGATCTCTGTCCCTGGAGAAAAACATACACCTATTATACCAGATTATAATTTTCCTCTTTTGTGAAGAGTTACCTAACTATTCTCCATTATATACTTTATTGTATCAAAGAGGCTGCACTGTTTACACCAACACTGCCATTTACGCACTGAGCTATGTTGTTTTTGTTGTCTTTTTTTTTTTTTTTTTTTTTAAGAGAATGGGTTGAAGGGAAGAAGATTTCCTGATAGACTGTCAAAGAATGGAAAATGGTTTATACAAAGTGCAGAAAAAATACAAATGTGGTGTACCAAAGTTGCAGTGTTCATAACCAAGGCATATTAACGCTGCTGTTTGAGTGAGGAGTCACGTGAAATACGACAGCGCTCCGTATTAGTTGCACTTCCATGTTTTCGATTGACCATTTTGGTTAATGGCCACCTAGAAGTTGACTATAAACCCTAGCACTTGATGGCAGAGTGCTGTGCACGTTGAAACGCTTTGTAAGTAGATTTCAAGGAAACAGAAGCTGACATCCTTGCTGAAAAACCTCTGCAACCTCATGCTTGACGGCAGCTGTCAGATAAAAGGGGCAGGGCCCACGCATTTGTGTTGAGCTTGACACCACTTTGAGTGCAGGAGTGGGGGGAAGCACTTGGCAGATGACTGCAGGCTGGATTGCAAGACAACAACCATACCTGAAAAGTTGTATCTGCTGATGTGGTCAGTTCCTCGGCCAAGGAAACCTGTTTATTTGCCTGTATCCAAAAGGGAAGGCTTGTGAAAGGAATTAGTAACACAATCCCTCAACTGCAGGTATTTGAATTGATTATCTGTCAACCCAAAGGTTTCCCTAAGTTCAGCAAATGAACACAATCTGTCTTCTAAAATATATCATGTAATTTGTTAAAGCTTTTGTCTAACCATGCATCCTAAATAAAAATGCCTTTAGTTTTTGGTTTGGGTGGTACGGTTGATTTTTTTTTTTTTTAATAGTTTTTTTTTTTTTTTAGGGTTTTTTTATTATGATTTTTAGTTTATTTGAATTAGAAAATTGAATACAAGCAGAAATGGAATAAACAATAGATAACAAGAGTGAATTATTTTTTTTTTATAGCTGGTGTTTATTTAAGTGACAAAATCTCTCAATATTCAGCATATTACTGATTCATTTCAGATGTATCTTTATGTGTTTCAGGCTCTGATTGTTAAAATATGCTATTGATTTGCTGTTTTCTTTTGTTCTAAGGTTCCAGTGTGCTCTCTGCTGGTGATGCCATTCCCCATTTTGAAAAATTATCGATTTGTTACGACTAAATTAAAAAAAGCCTGAACAACCCAAGACTTAAAACATGCTTAAATTACAAGGTAGGAGTACCTAAATTGCTTGCAAGAGCTATTTTTTTGCACATTTGATAGATTAGGATCTAAACCGAAATGCAAATAGGAAAATGGATATTGGGGAAAAATGGTGAAGAAAATTCTTATCAGTGGAGGACAAGTATAGGAAAGTTGAGAGGCTGAGGAACAATATGGAGACATTTCATAGGACCTTCTCTTTGCTAAGTTTTAGGAAACTCCTTGAGGGGAAGAACAGCTACAGGAAGACTGGAAAGAGCCATCTGGGGTTGTAAGTGATGGGTCTCAATAAAAGTGAATTAGTAGTACTGCTTTGTAGACAATATGGCAGAAGTGGAGAAGGATTATGGAAAAAGTCTAAAATACGCATGTAAACACTCTTGTCGAGCTTATGAAAAAGTAAGTAACCAAAAATGTTCCATGGGCCAATTTCTTCTTTTGACTTCCAAAATTTTATTTTTCTAGTTTTAGTATTGTATGTGGCAACACACTGTTAAGGTTCCCATTTCAAAATTTAAGACTCTTGCTTCTGGAAAAATAGCATGCTGCAAAGTCCCATTGATTAATAGGAAATGTCATTAAAGTTCCTTCTTTAAAAAAACAAAAACCAAAAACACACACACAAAAAAACCCAAAACAGCCCCCCCCCCCCCCCCCCCAAAAACAAAAAAAAAAAAAAAAAAAACAAAAAAACAAAAAAATATATAATAAATACTTTAAACTGTGATTATTGAATTTATCCTTATACAAACCATCAAAAACATATGAATCAAATACTGTTTGCGTGAAAAACATATTTAAAAAAAAGTAGAGGTATTTTTTTTTATAGTGTTTACTTTCTTTTGGTGCTTTTGTTAACATGAAAGCAAATTCCCACATTCATCCCAGGTTGTACTTTACATAGGGTAGTACAGAAACCTTCTGTTGTAAGTAGGTGTAGAAAATAACTAAAGCCCAGAAGTTTGGTAAGAAGAGTATTTTATTTTTATCTGTAGCAGAAACTGAGATTAGAAAATTCTATTTAATTTTAATGTAGCATATAGCCTTGATTGTACCCATTAAATGGATGGGAGGATTTATAATGTTACTTACCCAGTAGTGATTTTATTTTGTTCTGGGACAGTCACTTCTCTATAATGGATTTAAATCTTGATTAAAAACCAGCATGCATAATTAATAAAGCTTATTAATAGTTTAACCCCAGTGGTTCATAGTTCACTCCAATGTCAGCCTAAGATGACACAGACTTTATCATTCTGTATGAATATTACTGGATCTACTCAATTGAAGATGTTTTTTAATGCAGGGTATGATGTCAGAATGATGTCAACATCTGGAAGGGAGATTAAAAGTGTTGACCAATAAATGTCTAAGCCATTTGCTTAAATCTAAAGTTTGTTGTTTCTACAAATGAATTTGAAACTAATTGGATATGTTAATCTGTGATACATAAGTAGTTTTCATTAAGTCTACTGTTAGTGTGTTACATTTTTCTTGTGAAATTAGGTGCTGGATTGTGTATTTCAAAAGTAACTGCATTTTAGGTTTTGCTCAGATTTTTTTTTTTTGCAATTGAGTTTACAAAAGTATAATTCTTCACAAAACAATCACATGGATAAAACCCAGAATTTGTGTCAGAAAAATTCATTTCATAAATAAATTGAAATCATATTGTCCGTAAAAGCAATATTAAATTCAGGGAGGTTAAATTACAGCTTCCAGTCTCTAAACAAGTGAGGATGCTTGATTATAATTTGCTGTAGTTCAATTCCTGTTATTTTTTAGTGTTACTTTTCTTTTGTATTACTATAGTTGAAAGGGGATAATGAGTTTCCAAACATCCTTAAGTAGAAAAATTCATAAGATCATATTTCATTCTCCAGTTATGTTGATTACATTACTGTCATAGTTAAGAAAACAAGCAGAATTTTACCAAAAAGAACATTCTGAATTCTGCTAAACCTTAAAGCATGTCAGAGACTCCCATAGTCTTTTGGTTTGGTTTTGTTTGTTTGTTTATTTGTTTGGTTGGGGGGGGGTGTGTGTGATTTGTTTTGTTGGGGTTTTTTTCTGAATCAGTTTGGACATCCCTCCTGATGGGACTTCTTTTTTGCATAGTTTCAAACCAGAAGTGTGATAAAGTCTTTTGACAGATTGCTAAAAATTAGTAGTTGTTTCTTTTCAGATTCTCAGAAATGCTTTCCTCTGAACTGCAGCAGCTTGAAGCCCTCTGGTCTCTACTTTGGAGCCTTTGGAATTATGTTCTGTTTTATAAGTTTCCTATACCAGGATCATGACTGTACTTTCTTAGTTTCTTCTTTAAGGAAGCAAGCAATGAGACTAAAATGTTTGACTTATGTTTGCTGAGTCTCTCCTTCAAGGGGAGGAGCTACTGCTGTGGGAATCTCTTCTGCTGATAGGAAGGGGTCTCTTGTTGTTTAATTCTTTATTTATTGGAATATGGGTTTGGGGGAAGGGCAGGTGAGAGCAAACTCATGTGGCCAGTAGTGAATAAGTAGAAAGATAAGAATGGATATTTGCCCTCACTTCATTGATAGGTCATCCATTACTACCATTAAAGTAATTTTAAATCTTCCTTGTATCCAGATTATATTGATTGGTTTAGGTTCTTGTGGTCTACACAACACTGTTGGTTGAGGGGGGAC
The DNA here is from genome assembly GCA_024336885.1 of Actenoides hombroni. Taxonomy (NCBI): domain Eukaryota; kingdom Metazoa; phylum Chordata; class Aves; order Coraciiformes; family Alcedinidae; genus Actenoides; species Actenoides hombroni. The sequence goes on along the minus strand of WUAM01009935.1, from coordinate 3,538,019 downwards.
GGGGCGCTTGGACAGCTTTGAAGAGATCTGTGAAAAATGACTAGGAAAAGAAAACGGTTGTTAGTAAACATAGTTTTGTTATTTTAGGCATATTTTTGTGTGTTATTTGTCAAAAATTCTTAGTCTTGACTGTTAGCTTAAATAAGATAAGCTTGTAATTGGCCTCTGGCTGACTTGTCTTTGGTGTTCAAAAATGGATGGTTTGACAATAAGTAAAAACTACTTAGGACTGATATATTTGGTATAAATGTATCATTTAAATAATGCAAATAAGTGTTCTTTCAGATGAGTGGAGGCATATCCCAATAATCTCTGAAGACTGTTAGAACTTTAAAATATTAAACTCTTACTTGTTATGCTTTAAAAAAAAGAAAGTTTGTACTGAAGTCATCAAAATGGTTCATCCAGAATTCAGCATTAGAGGATCGATCTTCTTTGTGGTTCTGAAGAGGAGTATGTTCACATTTGGATATGTCTCTCACATGGATATGAAGTCTTCAACTGAATCCCTTACAAGGTGTAAATGGGGAAGTGGTAATTTATCTGTTGTGTCTTCAAGATCATCATTCAAGATCATTCAGAAATCTCTGGATTTTCGAATCTACCAAACAGTATTAATAGAGTGGAGTGTTACCATTCTACTAAAACAAAACTCAATAGCCATGCATGTGGTTCTTATTTATTTATTGTCTTATAGGACAAGCAGTTCTAGGAGGTTTTAGGCTATCATCCTATTCTACTCATTTGTTGAAAGAGTTTAATCTGGGACTTAAGACAATCATTGGGTTTGCAAGAAAGGAGTAACATTGGAGACTTCAGCACTAGTGGTGTTCTGGCTGCTGCTTTGGAAAGATTTCAGATTAAATGGAAGACTGGAAATACTTCATTAATACAGCTCCCCTCATCCATCTGCTGTCCCTAATACTTGCTCAGCTTCCGAGTATATCCATGTTCAGGATGAATATTCTTCAAATCACGGTTGACTAGTAGTTTCAGCAGAAATGTATTTGAAGGTATCTGTGGTAATTCCAGTGCAATGCATTTTTGCAGAAAGGTTCTGCAATAATTAGTTATTTTCAATATCTGAAAGTACTCATTGTTTTGACATGCAGATATTTCCAAAGATGAAGGCTACAACCTGTCTCCAGGAATACTGTTCATAACAGGACAGGTGAGACATAACTGCTTGGAAATCCAGCTAACCTTTTTTTCCATTTCAAACTTGTGGTTCCTGTAATATTTTGTTTCTTGTACCACAGTGACCCATTTAATTTGACAGAACATCTCTACTATTTTTAAGGTAGCTTATGATCTTGTTTTGAGTACCAAGGTACTGCCTTTTAGTGAGCATGTTGCAATGTAAAGAGAACATCCATGCAGATTTGCCAAGACAAAAGAATGCATATATAGGATAATAACTGGAATCAGACTGTACTCTGAACTGTCGCAGATTTGTTCAAGGAATTGAACAAAATGTAGATACATATCTACTTTATTGGGGGGGGATAATGTTTCTAAAAAGAAAATAATCTGAAAACAACAAACTTGGATACCTGATCTCTAATATAGTCAGAAAGCTCTTCTGTGGATTACTACATATTCCTTTTATTATGAAAACTGCTATGTTATGAAAACTGAGTGAAACAAAAAAATCCTGATCACACTTTATTGTTCTCAAGAACTTGTGAGCCTACCTGTTCAGAACTGTGGCAAGCTTTGAACCTAGGTCTGCAGGATTTGAAAGGAAAATATTATTCTGATATTTTGTCCAAGTCCTAGATCCCAATAATAAAAATAAATTCTACTATCTATGGAATGAAGTGGATGAAGTTTGAATACTGATGCCTTGAAGGATATGAAGTATATTTGAATGGATATTGTAAAAGTTCCTAAGTTCACCTGTTCGTTAAGACCCTGAGGTCTTGGGACTCATGCCTTAACAAGACAGATTTATGCAACCTTGGATATATTTCATTGTAAAAGAGAAGCGTAATGGTGTTTTTCACCTTTCTTATTTCTGCAGCTGTGATGGCAACCGAAAAAGTTTTTGTGCTCATTCAATGGAGTTTTTCCATTATGCTTGATGAAGACAGTGTATTATGTACTCATCCTATCTTTAATGCCCTAGTTCAACCTGATATTTTCATATACTTGGGCCAGTTTTTTTGTCCCAGATCCAGAAATCTCATAGAGGCAAAACAGTAATGATCAAGTCTAGTTCTGAAGATCACCATCAAGATGCATTGGAAATATGAAGAAATCTGTGAGTAATCTGTAACTCCGTCTGCAATCACCTTGCCATTTAGGAAAAGAAAACCTTTAAGGCATCCCTTTCTTCTCAGAGAAGATGTCAACAGTTTGTGGTTATAACTTACTAAAACTCAGCTGTCAAAAGAAATGAAAAAGGTGCATCAAAAGAGCTCTGTATTTAGAGGGAATATGCCGAGTTGTGATGTGATCATCTATTTATGTCTCAACTTACAATTTGACCTTTTGGATGATGATGAAGAGCAGCATTTTCAGCCTGATCAGTTATGGAAGTTCAAGAGAGAACCTGAATTGTTTTGGTTGGTTAATCTTGGAGCCCTCAGCATAAGGGCTCTGAAAGGTGAGTTTTGGTTGATCCAGCTACAGCACTTTAAGGCATCACAGCTCCTGGACATTTGCCTTGCCTCCTATAGTAGAGGCAGAAGGAAACATTTCCTTGGCTCTTAGCTGACTTGTTCAATTTGGTAGGTTAATGCAAACCATCTTCACTAGTGCCTTAAGCTGATGCATTGGACAATGAAATGCACTTGTGGAAATGTGAACGTGTGTTCAATTCTGCTACAGGTGATAACCTCAGTTAAAGGAACAGGGCAGATAAATGGTAACAGTATTATCTTAAAGGCTACTGTTAGATCCACCATCAGAGCTTTACAGGAGTTTTTCAGTGTGGCTGACATTTCTGGATTAAAATTAAAACCTGAATGACTTTTTTTCCTAAGAACACAAGTCTCTCAATTTGTGTTTCAAAATTTAAAGTTTTAATTGAGAAATAAGGTGGTGGTATGTGTATGTATGTATATTCATGTATATGTTTTAAAGAAAGAAATAAAATTTGAAATCTGTCAGTCTGGAAGCTACTTCTTCATGGCGATTCCTAAGACCTGCCAATGAAGTTCAGTGAAGTCAAAGCATTTATAGTCACAGGGAAAAAAAGAATTTTTGTTACTGCATGAAGGTTTAAAAAAAACCCCCCACATTTGTTTTAATAAGTAGTGTAGGGAAGTTAATCTATATAAGCTGCCATACAAATCCAACAGTAGTAGTTGTTGTTAGATAGAAAAAGCAAAAATTGTAATGCGAAAAAGCTATACCTTTGATTCAGGAAATTTATTTTGCTTCATGTCTACCATAAAGTTGGCAGGCAGTCCTACAGGTTTCTGTTGAACTTTTCAAAGTTCCTTATTTGCAGTTGACCAGTTTCTGTGTGGAGTTTATTATATCTGTCTTTACTGTCTTTCAGCCATTAAATGCTGTACTTAATTTTGGAGTTTTAGGAAGTTAGAGATATACAAATAGATTTGAGAATGAAAATTATAGAGAAAACCCACAAACTTGTTCACATCACTGGAATAGACCACGTTGCTACTTGTTACTGTGTTCCGATCTTAATTTTGAGCATGATCCTTCAAAGTTTTAATTCTTCTGAATAAGAACCATCTATAAGTATAGAAGAAATTAGAAGTCATCTGTTATAATTCTGGTTTACAACTTGAGAGGTTGGGATTTATTTTTTTTTTTCCTTAGAGTTTAATTCCCTCTTCCTTGATTGCATCCTCCTTACCCTTCCCTGCTCCCAAAATGAGAGCTGGCTCATTGCATCTGGTGATATGGCACAAAATAAGTTATTTTTCTTATATTGCATTTTTGGTCCAGATGTTTTGACAGTAGATGTACAACAGAATTTCTAACCCATGTTTGGTCATTACTTCGATTTAAAATCATATTACCTAATTACGGAGAAAAATCATTGCTTTTTTTGACCAATTACAAAATGATAGTTGAGAAATGAGAATATAAGCCTTAGTGCAGGTACAGCTTTTGAGTTTCATGGCTGAAATTAATTTTAGTTTAGAGTAGAATCACAGAATGGTTTTGAGTTGGAAGGGACCTTTAAAGGTCATCTAGTCCAACCCCCCTGCAGTGAGCAGTGACATCGTTAACTAGATCAGGTTGCTCAGAGCCCTGTCCAACCTGACATTGAATGTTTACAGGGATGGGACATCTTCCACCTCTCTGGGCAACTAGGGACAGTGTTTGGCCACCCTCATTGTAAAAAAAAGTCTTCCTTATACCTAGTCTGAATCGCACCACCACTAGCTGCTGTCCTACCAAGAGATGCATCTCGATCCTCTGATGATCTCAATAACTCAGCTATATTTTTAAGACAGATTTTCTCTTCCTCCCCAGCAGAAGAACCTTGCTGTGCATCCCCGTCAGCTCCTGAATCAGCTTTAGTCTTACCCTTCCTTGTTGTTAAAACTGCTACTTGCTTTACTGGAGCTGTGTTTGGGTTTCCAGCTGCCTTATTATCAGAAGCTGATAAGCTTTGAGACAGATTAGTTGCTTTGGAGGACGCTTCCGCTCCTGCCATGGAAGAAGGAGGAAATGACTTTGCCTCGTTAATGGTGGCTGCCTGGGACACAGGAGCCGCCATGTTTGGGGCTACTGTAGCCCCTGGCTGCTTGCCAGAATCATCACCATTGCTATTCAGAGCTGCCTTGCCGATTGACTTTTTAGCTTTATCTTTAACTGACACAGATTCTCCATTATCATCCTCACTGGATGTTCCTGAAACAGAGCTAGGGTGGCGTTTTCGTCTCTTTGTCCTCCGTCTAATAACAAAACATGCCTTATAAACTTTTCTCTCCCGGTACAGTGTCACTAGCAAATACACATTACTTATCACCAGCAGCAGGGGACTACACACATCAAGAAAATCAGCTTTGGATCCCAGCCATCACTTAAAATTACCCTTTCACCGAGCGGAATCTTAAACTCTTTTATCTCAATAGGGAGTGTGCTAGATGTAACATTCCTGTACTTTTTAACATAAAAGAATTCCAGGCACTGATCATACAGAAGCCGAATCTTGTACTTAAACCACAAATATAATTTTTGCATTATATATTTACCTATCTTATCGATAATCATACCCAGGCAATACTTGTAGATCAATACACCAAAGACCGAGAAGAACAGACGCTCAAAAAGCCAAAACACCTTCATGTTTGCTCGTTCGACTTAAGCAAGCAATAAATCAAACTAATTTGTCAGCAAGCCCCGAGTTGGGCAGCCAATAAATGTGGTAGGTTGAGAGAGGGCTTAGCTCTCCCTCCTCCACAGAGTAAGAAACCACAGCTAACTCAGTCGAAGAGCAAAAGCTATATATTTACAAGCATATATGGAAAGCAGGTTATATATAACACAATATATACAGGTATTTACAATATATACACAGAAATACACAGCAAAGACAAATAACACAACAAAAATCCCTCCCTCAGGGAGGGATCCCCTCTTTGGAACCCCCTCTCTCCCCCCCTTACCTCCCTTTTTCCCCAAAAAGGGGTTAGAGAGAGAGAAAGGCAAGTTACTAAGGAAAAGAGTTGTTAGCAAGCTTCAAAAGCCCATGCAGGATTAGTGTTTGCTTATCTGAAGGCCAAGTCCAGCAGTTCGCAGAAGAAGCAGGCAGGGAGAACAGGCTGAAACACCAAACTCCCCCAACTCCCAAACCGAACTGAACTGAGGAAAAAATTTTCCAACCGCTTCACAATCTAAAGCTGAATTTTTGTTTATCAACCAATGAAATTCGTTTAGAATATCAGAATGTTTTGGTTCTAGTACCAAAAACATTAGCCAGTGTGTTCCAGCAGTGTTTGTTCTTAAAGGCACAGCCTCAAACGACCACAGTCCACCCCTTTCTAAACAATTTCATTGGCTGTTCGTACTGTCCATCCAATCCAGAACAATATTTACAGTTCGTAAGTTAAGTTCATCGTCCATTCCGGCTATACTCAGATGTAGATGATTCAGAAGTCCAAGAAAATCCAAAATCAAGAAAATGGAAAACAGTTTGTCTCTCCGCAGACGAAGCGAAGAAAAAGGGAAACAGGGACTCAGGGACTCTCAGTTGACTCAGGGCTCTCAGGGTTCTCAGGGTTCGTGCACCGTAGATTCCTCAGGGACTCTTTCCTTTGGACGCGCTGTAGCTGTACAACATTCTGAAATTAAACTCTCTCAGCTAAAGTTAAATCTCTTTGTGGAATACACTGAATTTCACCATTCTCTTGCATTACCCAATAAGTGTGACCCGGACCTTCTGCTGAAACCACCCCTCGGACAGGTTTAGCCTCTCCTGAGGGAGAAAATACCCAAACAGTTTTACCTAACAGATTCTTTTCTCTAACAACAGGAACTCTATCACCTTCTACTCTCTGTAGCATATCTGAATGTGCCGGTCCAGCTCGGTTCACTGAACCTCTACTATTCACCAGCCAGGTTGCTTGTGCTAAATGTTTCTCCCAGTTTTTCAAAGATCCACCTCCCATGGCTTTGAGAGTGGTCTTCAACAAACCGTTGTAGCGTTCAATCTTCCCTGCAGCTGGTGCATAGTAAGGAATATGGAAAATCCACTCAATACCGTGCTCTTTTGCCCAGCTCTTTACAAGGTTGTTCTTGAAGTGAGTTCCGTTGTCTGACTCAATCCTCTCTGGAGTTCCGTGTCTCCACAGGATCTGTCTCTCCAGACCGAGAATGGTGTTGCGTGCAGTTGCATGTGGGACTGCGTAAGTTTCCAGCCATCCAGTGTTTGCCTCTACCATAGTAAGCACGTATTGCTTACCAGAACGAGAACGTGGTAGAGTGATGTAGTCAATCTGCCAAGCTTCACCATACCTGTACTTGGACCATCTGTCACCATACCACAAGGGCTTAATTCTCTTTGCCTGCTTAATAGCAGCACAAATGTCACAGTCATGGATGACTTGTGTGATGGCATCCATGGAAATGTCTATGGATCTGTCACGAGCCCATTGGTATGTTGCATCTCTGACTTGATGTCCTGATGAATCGTGAGCCCACCGAGCTAAGAATATCTCACCTCGGTGTTTCCAGTCGAGATCAAGTTCAGAGTCCTTGTCTACTTGAGAAACTCTTGCAGCTAGATCTGCCTGATGGTTGTGCTGCTGTTCCTCAGTAGCTTTGCTCTTGGGAATGTGAGCATCAATGTGTCTCACTTTCACTGGAATTCTCTCGATTCGATCAGCAATGTCTTGCCACAGGTCGGCTGCCCAGATGGGTTTTCCTTTCCTCTGCCAGCCATTCTTTTTCCAGTTCTTTAGCCAACCCCATAGAGCATTGGCTACCATCCATGAGTCGGTGTAGAGATAAAGCTTTGGCCATCTCTCACGTTCAGCCACGTCGAGAGCTAGCTGGACAGCTTTTACCTCTGCAAACTGACTGGATTCTCCTTCTCCATCCTTCGCCTCTGCAACTCGGCGTGTTGGACTCCACACGGCAGACTTCCACCTTCGCTTGTTCCCGACGAGACGACAGGAACCGTCTGTGAACAAAGCATATTTCTTTTCATCATCAGAAAGGTCATTGTAAGGAGGAGCTTCCTCAGCACGAGTTACTCTCTCCTCTGGAGGTTTAGCACAGTTGGTATCTTCAGGCCAACTTGAGATCACCTCCACCAGACCAGGTCTTTCAAGATTTCCCATTCGAGCTCTCTGTGTTATCAGGGCCATCCACTTAGACCAGGTGGAATCTGTGGCATGATGTGGTGTGGAACCTTTGCCTTTGAACATCCAATTCAAAACTGGCAATCTGGGAGCTAAGAGAAGTTGTGACTCAGTTCCAATTACTTCAGAAGCTGCTTTCACTCCTTCATAGGCAGCTAGAATCTCTTTCTCTGTTGGAGTGTAATTAGCCTCTGAACCTCTGTAACCTCGACTCCAGAAACCAAGAGGTCGTCCACGTGTCTCACCTGGAGCTTTTTGCCACAAGCACCAGGTTGGACCATTGTCACCTGCAGCCGTGTACAAAATGTTCTTAATGTCTGGACCATCTCGCACAGGTCCCAGACCCACTGCTTGGACTACTTCTTGCTTTATCTGGTCAAAGGCTGCTTGTTGTTCAGGTCCCCAGTGGAAACTGTTCCTCTTTCGAGTCACATCATACAGAGGTTTCACAATCTGACTGTATCCAGGAATGTGTAGTCTCCAAAATCCCACTATCCCCAAGAAACGTAGAGTTTCTTGCTTGTTCGTGGGATTTGCCATGGTAGAGACTCTATTTACCACATCCACTGGAATGTGTCGGCGTCCATCCTGCCACTGCACTCCCAGAAACTGGATCTCTGTGGTAGGACCTTTCACTTTGTCTCTCTTGATGGCAAAACCTGCATTCAGAAGAATGTCAATGATTTTGTTACCTTTCTCCAAGACTTCCTCAGCAGTTTTACCCCAGACGATGATATCATCGATGAACTGGATGTGTTCTGGAGCACCACCTTCCTCCAGAGCATCATGGATTACTGCATGACAGATGCTGGAGCTGTGGATCCAGCCCATTGGCAGTCTGTTGAAAGTGTACTGGATTCCTCTCCAGGTGAAAGCAAACTGAGGCCTGCATTCCTCTGCTATGGGAATAGAGAAGAAGGCATTAGCAATGTCTATGGTAGCATACCATTTGGCCTCTTTGGATTCCAGCTCATACTGGAGTTCCATCATGTCTGGTACTGCTGCACTCATAGGCGGAGTTACTTCATTCAGGGCTCAGTAGTCCACTGTCAGACGCCAGTCTCCATTCGGCTTTCGCACAGGCCACACTGGACTGTTGAAAGGTGAATGAGTTTTGCTGATGACTTTCTGACTCTCCAACTGACGAATCAGATTCTGAATGGGCAACAAAGAGTCACGGTTGGTTCTGTATTGTCTGTGATGCACAGTCCGAGAAGCAACCGGCAACTTAATGTCCTGAATCTTGTGTTGTCCCACAACTGCAGATTCATCAGAAAGCTCAGGTCTAGCAGACAGCTTCAGTTTTTGTCCATCAATTTCTACAGAAGCTACTCCAAAAGCCCATTTGTAACCTTTAGGGTCTTTGAAACGCCCTTCTCTCAGAAAATCAATTCCCAAAATACAAGGTGCATCAGGTCCGGTCACAACTGTATGCTTTTTCCATTGTTTACCAGTTAAGCTTATATTAACCTCCACTTTACTTAACTCTTGAGATCCACCAGTGACTCCCAGAATAGTTATGGACTCTGATCCCTGATAATTTGATGGCAATATGGTGCACTGAGCTCCTGTGTCAACCAAGGCCCTGTACTTCTGAAAGTGTGAAGTGCCAGGCCACTGGATGTACACATCCCAATAGATTCTGTTATCTCCATTATCCCTCTCCTCCCCCTGGCGGGAGGCAGGGCACCCCTAATTATGGGGAACATTTCCACAGGTGCAACGAGCACACTGTGCAGTGTTAGAACTGGAGCCACTGTTGGAGCTACTAGAGTTGTCCTGGGGAACTGTAGAAGTAACAGCTACCCTTCTGGTATTGCTACCTCGGGTTCTGCCACTTTGCAGTTCTCTCAGTCTCCTGAAAAGATTAGAAGTTGGTTGACCATCCCACCTGTTCATGTTCTCACCAAACTGATCACGCAGGGTAATCCAAATAGTCCTACGTGACTGCCTTGGTGGTCTGTTTTGGTTTGATCTGTTTTGGAATGACCTCCTTGGAGGATGTCTATTCCTCACAGATGAAACCTGTACCCACCTGGAGGAAGAATTGGAATCATCTCTTTGTGCCAATTGGGAGATGGTGTTTTTAAATTCATCCTTCAGCTCTTTCATGCAATTCTCCAGTTTTCCAGACAGAGTTTCAATGGCTGAAACCAAAGAAACACGTGTCATGCTATCATCCAATTGTCTCAATTGATCAGTGAATTGGCCAACCGTAAGAGGAGCTCCACCATAATTTCTTGCTACAATTCTGCTTGCCAGAATGTTTGCATAATTAGAAGGAGCAAGCTTGATGAGCTTTTTAGTAAGACCATTTCCTACAGGAACATCATCAGGATTCAGAGATTCATGTTCACCATAGAGTACCTCTCTAACAGCAAATTCTCTCAGACGCTTGATTCCCTCATCTATGGTAGTCCAGGGCTTAGGATTCCATGGAAGATCATCTCGGGAAGGGTATCTCATGAGAACCGCCATTAGAAGGCGTATCCACAGATTAACCTTACCGAGAGCCTTGCCTAGATGTCTATCTATTCCATTATCCTTTGAGAGAGTTCCTAGCTGGGCTGCTGACTTGTCTCCAACCATTAGAGCTGGAGCACCTGTATCATAGCATCTACCAAGCCAAGCGAGAACTGGCTCCTTATCTGCTCTGAGATAGTCTTTTCTTACATTTCTAAGCTCCTCCCGGGGTGAAGAGCAGTCGGTTATGTCATCTTGTTGCTCTTCTGCCTCCTCTTCCTCAACTTGTGGTCCAAACAACCTTTCTGTCACTCTCTCAAGGATCCCTTTAAGCTGAGAGGCACCACCACTAGCTGCTGTCCTACCAAGAGATGCATCTCGATCCTCTGATGATCTCAATAACTCAGCTATATTTTTGTTAAGTTCTGTTTGTGGTACATTGGAAAAATATTTTGAAATGGGTGTTGCAGGACTTTAGCCAATCACCCTAGGAGATGGGTGATCACTGACCAACTGCCTTATGGGGCTAGGGTACATAAAACGGGGTTATAAATTAATAAAGTTTGCTTCTTTTGCCTTCTCTTGCTGAATTTGTGTGTTGCTGCATCTCTCTGCTCCTGTTATTAACAGCGACAAATATATAATCTCTTTAGCAGAAAGGATACAGAGGCTCAAGACTAATTAAATGGCATAGAGGAGTGTCTGAGATCAAAATTTTGAGATTCTGACCCAATCCCTTACCCCAACCACTGAGGTATATGTAAGTTAGAGTAAGATCATCAGTAAGAGAAGAACTGTAAGACACCTTTGTGCATTAAAGGAGTCCTGTTCACAATCATCCCGTGGAAAGTCTACCTGTGCTTCCCATCAGAAGACCTGTACAGGAACCAGGAGGGACATCATAAGCAAAACTGTGGTGATAGAGAAGAAACAGCTAAGAAAGTCACAAAGCTTCTCCTGGAGTTTTTGGGACAATATTTTCATTGATTCTTTTTGATTATATCAGAATTTAAAGGTTTTGTCTCAAGACCTAAAGTGTCACTAGGCAGATTATCAAAAGTATTTGGGTGCTTAAAGATGCAGGTAAGCACCTCAGTTCTTATTTCACAGTCAGAGGAAACATTGCTAGCTGCTAGTTTGTGTTCTTAAGTTCCTAAATATCTTTAAAAAGCCTACTCAGAAATTCTGCCCATCTAGGTACTAAGTCACCAGAGGAATACTGAAATTCAGCTTTCCTGGGTAAATTAAGATAATATGACTGTGAAACTGAGACCTGAACACATGCAGTTTCTGCAAAAGAGGACCTCCACAGTTTTGCTTTCCAGTTTTGGCTGTAGTTCAGAAAAGCACTTTAACACATGCTTATATGCCATTAACTTCTGTGAAAGTTAAATGAGGTCTTAAGTACGATCCTTAGTAGGAAAGGTCCTTTTTGTGGAGCCTTTTTGTTGGAGAAGAACGCTGGATAAGAGAAAAAAAAAAAGCTTTTGAAAACACAATTAAGTCTTTCTCATGGAATGGTATTCAATTAGTCACTGTAATCTACAGTAAAATGGTAACAAGATGTGTTTTCCATGACTTTTCAAAAACCACTGTTGACATAAGTAATTCCTGTTAAAATAGATACAATTTTTGCTTTTATTTTATGATATTTTAAACTTTACCTTGATGATTACTCTTGCCATTAATCATTTCATCCTGATATCCTAAAAGACTGATGATTCACTCAAACTCTTGCACAGAAAGCACATTGTGCTACTATATTTAGAAAGGCTGAATTTCTGAGAGAAAGATCATTTCTGTTAACACTAACAAGTATATTATTTGGTTTTTTTCATGGTGGTAATACTTATATACTGTTATCCTCTGTGTGCTCCTCTCTTACTTTCCTGTATCTATATCTACATTTTAATTTAATTGATAGTGGATTCAAGTAATGAATTTTATTCATCCAAATATTTGAACAGTACAAGCCAGAGGCAGATTAAAGTTAACTGGAACCCACATGAATAAAGCTCTTGGCTCTCCTGCAAATTTCAGTGAAATGTGAAGATGTTTACAAACAGAACAAAGTTGTCCCCCCCATCTAAAGGGGGTATCATTTGCATATTTGGAAAGGTTGTGGTAGCCTAGGCACAAATTAATAGCCTTCTGATACTGAGTGAAGATCCTTACTTGCTTCATAGTCACTATTTCCCTTAGAAATTAAATTATTTTGCTGATACTGCTTCTTGCTCAGAGCTCAGTCTTTTAGAACTGAAGCAGTTATTTCTGCTTTCATTGAAGGTTTGATCTAACATTGGATTTTATATATTGGGCAGTAGAAGCCCAAACAAGGGACCTTGGATTTACAACTTTCCAATGACACAAATTGCCGTCTAGCATCCTTTATGTTTTTATGCTTTTGGTTTTTTTTAAATGAGACAACAAACACGTACAAAATATGTTAAAAGTAACAGAGTCTTAAGAGAAAACTCCTTCGCTGCTTCTGCAATGCTGTTGTAAGAAATTGATTCAGCCAGTGTAAATCCATGACCTTTGCAAAGGCTTCCACTGGCTGCCTGTGTCATTACTTGATTTCCAATGGAAAGTGAGGGCACGACAAGTGCTATCTGCAGCCATTTCCAGTCAGTGCTTATGATAGTTCTAACCTCGGGGTCAGGGAGCAGTGTGTTTTGCAGTTTAATTCATTGACTATCTGGCCCCAGCTCTAGAAGGAAGGGAAAAAGGGGGAAGGCAGATTGGGACTACAATTACAGGCTGCCTAATTCACTGCCTGGTGAAACAGCCAGCTATTTACCTTTCAGACGCACAAAGTACAGTCAGGAGACACTTCTCATTGTGTAGTGTGCTGGATTTCCAATCTTGTTTGCTGTAATAATCTTAGAGGGTGTAGTAATTGAATTCAACATGTATTAATTGAATTCAATGTGTTAGCTTGCAGGCATGTGCCTTCTGATGCACCTTTGTGCATCTTTATGCTCTTAAGAGTGGATTAAGGTCATTTATGTTAACACAGCTGGCTTTGTATAACAGAGAGAGGTTTAATGCTGGGCTGGTAAAATCCAAGGTAGACATATCAGTGTGTCACATATATGTGTAGTGATATTATATATGTGGCATCTGTTGGAAAGATGCATAGGCCACAGTGCAGCTGGCACAACCAAGTGTTACATCACAGGGATGTAATTCTGAGTTGTAGACTGATAAATTGTGAACCTTGTCAAAAAGGCCAGGTAGCCTAATTGTCACTTACTGGTCTACGTCTTTGCTAGATTTTCTATCACTGTCCAGCCTTAGAGTGTTTAGTCATCTTCAGCTGTGGATGTATGTTTGAGGCTTTGTACTAGTTACTCACACAATTTTTGTGATTTAACAGGAATTGCGACACAGTGTTATGGCCAAACATTTCAGCATCCAAATCATTCTTTGGTCCTGGTAGCAACATCAAAAAAACCCTCAAAACAACAAAACACCCAAACATCCCACCCCCAAAAATATTTAAAAGAAATTAAAATAATAATTAAAAAAATAAGACTTTTTTTCCAAAAAAGATTTATGCCACATCTTGGTTAAGGAGTAGCAACTCACCTACTACCTCCCAAACACAACATATGTGCCTTGAGGAATTTACTGGTTTTATTTTCAGCAAGCAAAATATATCATCTAAGTCATTTATGTCCTTTTCTTCCCGATACTGTGATTGCCTTGAATGTAAAAGAAATCTTGATTTTGATTTGTACTTCTCATGGCTCATTCACTCAACCATCCACATCTGTCATATATCTTTATCTAGATTTGTTGCTGGAATCATTAAGCTGCATGCGATAGATAACTTCCTAGAGCTGTACAATACTCACACAACCAATAAATTTAATAAAGGAAAAAACATAAGTCTGAGAAGTAAAATGCCAGTGCTGACAATACTTATACATTCTTGACAGGTATAATGGGGTGAATACAAGTCTTGGTCTTGCTGGCGTCACTGTAGTAATTTCTGGAAGGATTTTACTCTGATTTATATATGCAAGTAAAATAACTATAAAATATAATAACTATAAAATGATGGGTAATGTATACTAGATATACAATGAATTATTATATATGTATATCCCAAATCAAGAACAGTAAAATTGATCACTTGAAGGTGCACTTTAAATAAATTACAAATACTATATTAAACAATGTACTTTGGATTAGCATGCTAAGAAATTGAAATCTAATTTTACTTTTGTATTTTTAGTCATCTTTCTTTAATGGTGTGTTAATGAGTTTAGCCAGTATAACTGAAAAGGCAGAGCAACATAGTCATAAGAAAAAAAATTGATACTAAAGAGAGATTTTCTCCTGAAAGTAAAGAAGCATATGACCTAAATCTAACTATAGGGTACGTATAACTTGAAAATTATACCACTGAAAGCTATGAATATGAAAACTGAAAACAGTTTTTTATTTACTTGAGTTTAAAATGTGAAATTTCTGGTTTATTTATATTTTAAAATTTAAAAAACCTTTTATCTTGCAATGAATTAGTAGTTCCAGGTTCTACCTCCCCAGTTTATGAAAATGAAAAAAAGTTCTACAGAGGCTGGATATTTAGGATCTCATCTGCACACTGATTTCTTTCTGTTTATCTTAAATTTCAGTATGTCATCTTCCTCCATTCACTGCATTCTTCCTCCCATACTCCTTATATCCTACTGTCATCCTTGCTCAGTTGTGTCCTGGATGGCCATAGGAATTGATCTCTGAAGAATTTCTTATGCCTTTTTTGATGAGACATTTATTCCTTGAAAATAATATGCCCATTTTTGCCTCAGAGCAGTAAGCATGGTGAGGCTTAGAGGCACCCACCATGGTAGAGCAGGAGGTCACAGCAGTGGTCCATCTATAGTGGCCCCAATTAAGGTTGCATCTTCAGGGACTCTGCTGGAGTTGGCACACTTGGGAAGACCTAGATAATCCATCCACCATGACATGATCACTGATGAGGAAGACTTTGGCAGCTAAACTGAATTCCTGCTCAGCCTAACAGATAGATGAAGGATTGGATAAATGTATTTATTATTTATTGTTTGAGTGTTGTCCTCCTATACAGAAGATACACTCCAAGCCTCATAGCTGTCGGTTCTGGTTGCTTAAACGATGTAATTAACCCAGCATACCAACTCTACAGAGCAGCTTTGCTACTGTGGGTAGTTACTATATTTGAATCAGAGTATATTATATCGAACATGTGAACAACTATGATATTCTTTAATTGCATTTTTCCTAGACTGTTTGATAACAAATGTTAGGTCCAGCCAAAACGTAATGAAATTTCCTTTCACCTAGTTACTAATTAGTAATTACTAAACTCACTTACAGACGTGTTCTTTCGTTACTAGTATTTTGAAGGTGAAAAAGTGTGGAATTTTTTTCAGAAACAAGGGGATAAAATACCCTCACAGTAATGTTTAAGACATTATATGATTCCATTAGGAATATTCGAAGTGCCATCTCTTAGTCAAAGTGTTATTTTTAACAATTAATATACCTTGTCATACATTTATTCATCCGTCATTTATGCATTTATTTATTTATTCATTCGTTGAGGAGAGCAACTCCGGTGCAGGCAATTCCGCACTGGGGAGGGAATGGCGGCGCCAAGGGCCGGCGAGGGGCTCTGTTTGGGGGCTTTCCGGAGCTGGGAAGAGCCGGGAGAGCGGCTTGGCCGTGCCGGGGGCCGGCGGGTTGCTGAGGCGGCCCGGGCGGAGCGGCACCTCCGGCGGCAAAGCTGAACGAGGCGGGAACGCGCCGATGGCCCCTCGCCGAGACTACCCCCCATCAGAACAGAAGCCCTTGGGCAGCGCCGAGGGGCGGCCCTCGGGGAGCCCCTGCGCTCGGAGCCAGAGCGGACACAGAGCCCGGGGCGTGGCCTTTGGGCCTGGGACGGTGGTTCGAGAAGGAGGAGGCGCGGGCCCCGCGCTGGGAGTTCCGCTAGTGGCAGAGGCGAGTTCATCTGGGGGCAAGTGGTCTCCCCTCCCGGCTGGGGAGGCGGACTGAACTCATGGTCCTCGCCGTCCCAGACAGCCGACAGCTGCTGCCGGGAGGAAGGTGGGGACCCGTCCGTAGCTCCCGCACAAAGCTGCGGCTGTGCAGGTCTCGACTGCAGGGAGCGCCTGAGCCAGTCCCTCGGACCGAGGGGAGCGGAGACACCCCTGTGTGCGGGGTGAACAGGGGATGATCTGCTCGGCCCTGGGGGCAGAGCAGAGAGTGGAACTGAAGAGGTGAAGGGGTCTCCGAGAGTGTGAGAGGGAGATGGATCGGCGGGGCCACAGCCCGACGCAAAGGCTGCAGCTGGAGGCTCCCCAGGAAGTAGAGGATCCCCTCGCCTCTTGCCACCAGGCAGAAGGAAGGGATCTCAGAGATGGGGTGGAGGGTGTGTGTATGAATGGAAGCAGGTCCCTGCTGGGGGAGGCAGGTGAATCCCCTCCCAGGCTCCCTCACCCTCCCTTACACAGCAGGTTTGGGGCTCTGGAACTTGAGGCAACTGAGGATGTGGATGCAGATGCAGATCCACACAGGGGGCTGGCTGGGGTGTGTCACCCAGCCCCACACACTGGGGCTGCTTGTGTTAAGAGAAAAGGAGGGTCATGTCATAGGCGATTCCTTTCTGAGGGGGGCAGAGGCCCCGGGTGCCACCCGGATCCCTCCCCCGGGGCAGCGGTGCCTCCCGGGGCCCCGGCTTAGAGACGTCGCGAGCAGCTCACTGTTCGGGGGGGGGGGGGGGGGGGGGGGGGGGAGGGGGGGGGGGGGGGGGGGGGGGGGGCGCGGGGCGCTCCGCTGCATTCTGCCGGGTCTCCAGGAGAGGGCAGCCGGAGACGGGGTTTGAGCAAGAGGAGTCCTCGAAATAGAGACTCGTAGAATCGGAGATTGTTTAGAGTTGGAAGGGATCTTAAAGGGCATCGAGTTTCAACCCTCCTGCCATGAGCAGGGACACCTCCCACGAGAGCAGGCTGCTCAGAGCTCCGTCCAACCTGACCTGGAAAGTTTCCAGGGATGGAGCATCAACCACCTCTCTGGGCAACCTGGGCCAGGATCACGCTACCCCCATCACAAAAAATTTCTTCCTTATATCTAGTCTGAATCTCTCCTCTTCTAGTTTAAAGTAATTAACCCTTTTCCTGTCACAACAGCCCCTGCTAAAAAGATTGCCCCCATCTTTCCTTTAGGCCTCTCTGAACTACTGAAATAAGGTCTCCCTAGAGCCTTCTCTCCTCCAAACTGAACAGACCCAACTCTCTCAGCCTTCCTCCATAGGAGATATACTCCAGCCCTCTGATCATTTTTGTGACCTTCTCTGGATCTGATCGTACAGCTCCATGTTTTTCTTGTGCTGAGGGCTCCAGAGCTGGACACAGGGCTTCAGGTGGGATCTCACCAGAGCAGAGCAGATCAGCAGAATCACCTCCTTTGATCTGCTGGCCGTGCTTCTTTTGATGCAGCCCAGGATGCGACTGGCCACCTGGGCTGTGCAAGCACACATGGCTGCCTCTTGCCCAGCTTTTCATCTACCAGTACCTCCAAGTACTTCTCTGCAGAGCTGCTCTCAATTGCTTCACCCCCCCAGTCTGTATTGATACACTGCAGTGGTACAGGTAAACACCTGGTACTGCTCCTAGATCATCCTGTTCACTTGTCCTTCTGCACATGTTTGTGCTGCTTTTTTCGTTGTCTGACTTCAAGGGGGCTGCTTTCATCCCTCAGACAGTGCAGCATCATCCCATGAGGCTGAGACTGGGAAGAATCCCAGGCAGCAGGAGCAGAAATCCTGAACACAGCTCGGGCTCTTAGCACAAAGATTAGGTAGGATCTCTCTTTTGTGGACTTCCGCAGCCTGGTTCCCCTCTCACTTTGCTACTTGGAGCAGAAATCCCAGAGGCCTGTAAATAATGGAGAGTCAAATACTTTTGAATTTGTGCCCAAATTTTACTACAGAAACAGCATTTTATCCATAAACCTCTCAGGGCTGTTGCAAGTCTGTGTACAATCCAAACACAGATGCTCTCTGCATGGCCCATCCCAGGGACACGTGATACCACCTGGAGGGGGTTTCTCTCCCTTGTTGAGCTCTTGCTTTTCATTATTGCTCAGGCAATAATGCAATAATTCCTCTGCTCATCTGAATCTCCTGGGGCAGCATCACAGACACACACACACACACCCCCTGCCAAATGTGAACCTGCTCTATGAGATTTATGGCAAGCTGCAAGAGGTGCGGGGCTGTGGTGGCTTCCACACCACCCCACAGCACCGGCTACATGTCCAAACCCAGGATGAGGAATTTAATGTACATCCTTTTCATGGACAAAGGCAATCTTTTTAGCAGGGCCTGTCACAACAGGACAAGGATTAATGGTTTTAAATTAAAAGAGGGGAGATTTAGACTAGATATAAGGAAGAATTTTTTTACAATGAGGGTGGTCAAACAATGGCACAAGTTGCCCAGAAAGATGGTAGGTGCCCCATTCCTGGAAACATTCAAGGTCAGGTTGGATGGGGCTTTGAGCAACATGGTCAAGTTAAAAATGTCCCTGCTCACTGCAGGGGCACTGGGCTAGGTGACCTTTAAATGTCCCAACCCAAAGTGTTCTGTGATCTATGATCCTATAGCCCTTTCTCCCAGATCACAGCTTGACCCTATCAGGTTGTGTCCTGGAATATAAGTAGAGAGGCTTTTACCCACTGGCAAGGTAGTGATACATGGCAAAACTGTCCTGCTCATGAAAGCAGAGCAGAAAGAGTTTGGAGAGCATTTTGTAGGTGACAGCCAGGGAGGCAATGTATGATGAGAGCCGGGCTTGTGGCCTTGGTGACAGCAGAGGGCACGCTTTGCTGGTACAGCGCTGAGCGTGCAGCCTGTGCACACAGACCTGGGCATTGCTGGACTGCTCTGGAACTGTGGAGAAAGCTAGAAACGTCAGGGTAAGGAAGCAGGCACAGGAATTCAATGCAATTCAATTGTCTGCAAGGCCACATGCCCTGCAGTGCTGCAGCAGAAAGAAAGGAACAAAATCGCCTTCGCCACAGCTGAGCGGATGATGGATTTATCTGGCTGGAGAATGACTGTAAAAAAATTCAGAGCACACTGAGCCTATAGAGGAGCTGGGGGAGAGGAAACCAGTAAAATCAGTCTGCAACTTATTCACCACTTCATGCCTGTGACAGTCACAAGGACGTCTGGAGATCTGCCCTTACCCCTTCCCCAGGAGTTCTCAGTAAGTGACAGTCAGATATACAGGGCACTTGGACTTCCTTTCTCTACTCCCACATTGCAGGTCAACATAAGATGGTTTTCTGAACTAAAGCACATGTTTTCATCTTCATTTAAATTATATTTTTCCTTTAGATTTTCCTTGAAATGAAATGTCACAACTTTTCAGATGGAGAACATCAGAGTGATTCTCCCAAACATTACCTGAGATCAAGAAGAACTTTGGTCCTTCAACATTTTATCCATCAACAAGGCTCAGGCCTGATGGGAACACAGTTTTGCTCTTTTGAACAGACTGAGATATTTCTAAATGGACATTCCAACCAAAGCCCTGGCACTGATCCTGCCTCCACCAGACTCATAGCCTCAGCCAGATCCCAAGAGGGGAAAAACAGCCCCTAAGGCTGCTATGGCTCAGAAGACAAGTCATCTCCTGGTGGTGCACAGGACCAGGAAGCAGAAAATAAGCACACCCTTGCTTTCCTCAGGTAAGCTTCTGAAATTCAGTGGGACAAGTCCAAGATATTTCCATTTTTCCTGTTGCTAGAGGACACTGGTGTAATTCCTCCGACCTCTCCTAGGCAGAGAGGGGAGCAGGGGAACAAGCACTCAGCTCCTGTGCTGCACAGAGAGGTCGAGTCAGAGCCAACCTGGTCTTCCAAACTTTGTCCCCATGTGACAGAGTGACCAGCAAAATCAGAGATCCTCAATGTGACCTCAGGGTTTGTGCCTGCCTGGAACTAAACTGTAGGGAACACATCTCCAATTGTGGCAATATTCCTCCTAGCCCAAAGTCCTGCATTGGGCAGGGGCATTAATAATAATTGGGCATTGTTGCTCTGCAGTAGGATGCCCTGCACTGCCAGATGGCCAGGGAGGGTTGACAGGGAAGGGCTGAGGTGGATAGAGGTTAAAATGAAAAACAAAGGGTGAGTGAAGACAGGGAATAACAAGGAAAATCTCTGGGCTTGGAAGCCTTTAGTAGGGCTGACCTCATACACACAGAGGTGCTGGAGGTAGCTGAAGAAGAGTGGGGTGGTGAGCAGTTTGGGTTTGAACAGGACGTGAGGAATCTTAATATCCCTTAAGAATGCAAGTCTGATGTCTTACCCCATTTTATACCAGCATGATCATACCAGCTTCCTAAAAACAGTCCCCCTGGCCTGTCCAGAAGACATCCATCTCAGACTCAGCTCTGAAACCTCTGCAAAATCCCATTAAGTGTGTCTGAGTCCTGCTGGCTCCACACAAAGTTGGCAGGAAACAAGAAAGATACAGAACTTACCAAGGAGGTTGTTCCTGCACTGTGCCAACTCCTGCAGTTCCCATCTCCATGTTGGTCTACAGATGGGTCCTAGCAGTGCTGAAATCTAGCACAACTTTCCATCCTGTGCAGCAATCCAAGGGTGCACTCCAGCCAATTGCTCTACCCTGGGAAATACAGATGCTGAACTGATCCCTGTGTCAAGTCAAGGCAGATCCATAGCTGTGGCAGCTCAGGTAGCTGATAGTCATTCCTCCCCGTTCAGGAGTGATGGTGTTTCCCAGTGTTCCTTTACCTCTGGGGTGACAAACTGAATGGCATAAGGGTGCCAGGCTGAACAGTTGTCTGCTATGTGAAGTGGCAGGAGACATTAGATAAGACCTCCCAGTAACCATAGGGGAGCCTGAAATAACCCAGTGCTGCCTGCCATTTCCATCTCTGCTCCTCCCCAACATGGCACCCAAGCTGTCTGCTTGAGCTGGGACCTGTTGCTGGGGAGCTGGGGCCCTTTACAAATCTGGCCCAGGCTGGCACTGAAGTGTGGCACAGCTGGGTTGTGCTGTGCCAAGGATGAGATTCTGGCGGCTACAAAATCAGTCTATTAACAGTGCAAGTAACTTGGGGAAGCCCAGTATGCTGTTACTGGCATAGCTGGAAGAAGTGGGGAAATTACTGTTGATGGGAGAAACCATCCCTAGGAAAACTGTCTTGAACACAGGCAAGAGGGCCATGATAAGTTTGATGGCATCTGCTGCCTTGGTTATTTGCCATGCCCAGGACTGGCTCTACTTCTTTGACCTCAGCAGTAGAGAGAGGCTGGTCCAGCTGCTAGCACAGGGACATGGTGTAGAGAAGCTCTGGGACTTACGGCCCTTGGAGCCAACCTGCTCTTCTTGGGTCCAAATGATTCCTGTTGGCCTTGGCAGGAGGCAGTGTCCTGTGCCTGAAATAAAGGAATGTGTCTGAACCAGAACAGGGTCTGACTGCTCTTGACCTGTTCCCCCAGAGCAACAAGGTACCCGGGAGTGCAGGACTTGGCCTTGTTCAGGTCAGGCAGGTGGGGAAAAGCTGGCTGTAAAAGCTGCACAAGCTCCACAGAGGGCAGTCCCAGTTCAGCCCAGAGGTTTTCCTGGTCTGGAAGCAGGAATCAGCACCAGTTCCTCTTGCTGGACTGTAAGGCAGAGCAGGAACACATTGGTTCACGCACCATGCTCCCAGGTAAGCCTCAGCAAACCCAGCCAGTAGCACCAGGTTTCAAGGGGAGGGAGGCACATTAATTCAACATGAAATGGAACATCCATTTGGAGACTTCTGGAGACCTTTGTGCAGTACTTGGATCCTTGTGCCCACAAGCCTTTGACTTTCTTCAACTGGACATTGAGAGCCCCTGATACCACTTTTCTGCATGGTAGCAGAGCTCCTTCATTGCACATCCTACTCTCCTGCCAGCCGGGAGACAGCTGAAGAGGCTTGTTCTTTGGGGTGACAGGGATTGTGTGGGCATCAACCAACTCACAGAGACAAGCTGGAGGAGTGGGGCTGACTGACCACTGGACAGGTGAAACCCCCATAGGACCAGCAGGTCCAATGACCCTAGGATGGAGACAGGAGTCCCTGCAGACTCAGCCAGGGACCAAATACCCCAATCGAATCACTGATTTGTCACTTCTTCCCCGAGCTGCAGAGCTATCGTAGATCCGGGGCACCCCTTCGGGAAGCTGCCAGCCGGCCAGTGGAGCTGGCTGGGGCCGGGGCAGGGGTTGGGAGGGTCTGGGCAACGACCGCTGCCGAAGAACCCAGCGGGAGCCGGGGAGGCAGAAAGAACCCCCGAGGACAGATCAGCATTCCTCACTCCCTGCTGGTGCCGAGGGAAATCCGCCCTTAAGGGGACCCTTTCCAGTTCCCCGCACTCTGAAGCCTTTCTTATCCGACGGGGCGGGAAGCCGCACCAGGGAGAGGGGCTTTGGCACCGAGGCTGCTGAGTGGCTTAGCCCTCCGGCACGGGAGTCAGACCCGTAGGGTGGGCTGTGCACAGGCAGGACCCCTCTCCGACGCCCCGGGGGGGTTTACGGCTGTAGAGGAGGGACGAGCAGCACCGAGGGCTCGGGAGAGGCGGTGATTTGGGGACAAAACGTGTCGAGGAACGGGGTGCGGCAGGGGGGCGGCTGGAGGTGGGGGTGGGTACTCGAGGGGCACCGTGGACGCTCGGCTGGTCCCGGGCAGATCCGAACACACCCGGTCTCGCCCCCCTACACGCGCCGGCGTCGTGGGGCGAGGGGGGCGCCCCCGCCTTGACGTCAGGAGAAGGGTTTATAAAGGCGGCGGGCGGCGAGGAGATCCCCAACGCCGGAGCCGAGCCGCAGCGGAGCCGTCAGCACCGACCCGCCGCCGCCTCTCCGCGCCCGACCCGCCGGCGAGATGCTGTCGTGCCGCCTCCAGTGCGCCCTGGCCCTGCTCTCCATCGTCCTGGCCCTCGGCACCGTCTCGGCCGCCCCCTCGGACCCGCGGCTCCGGCAGTTCCTGCAGAAATCTCTGGCTGCCGCCGCCGGGAAGCAGGTGAGAGCCCCGCGACGGGGCGGCCACCCCGGGCACCCTTACTGTCTGTGAGAACAGGCTGCTAACTTCAGACAGTGCAGTTAGTTAAAAGAACTGAGCTGAAAAGTAAAATTACTGCACAGAATTAGTTCTGTTCTCACTCAAACCAGGACAAAAGATCATCTCTTGTGCTACCTCACCTGGCAATTCAGTTGTCAGAGACTTGTTTGTATTTTTAAGGCTAATGATCCAACTGCTTATATGGCAGTAGATGTTTGAAGTCATATTGTTCATATTAATTGCTTTATGAAACAACATGAGCTGAAAATTGATTTTCTACTTTTAAATACAGATTGTTTATATTAAGTGTTTTATGAAGAATGTGAAGCAAAATTGATTTTACGGTCCTGCAGACTGATTTATTCATCAATGCAGAAGCCATCATCCAGTGTTTATATCCTAAAGTTAATTGACATTTTGAAAGTCCTTTCTAAGCCTTTCTCTCATCTGCCTGAAAATGATTACAAGTGCTATGTAGAAATCAATTAACTTAATTATAATTAAATATTTTAAAAAACCCAAAACATCCTGAAATTAGTAAATTCATGTGAAAGGAGAAACTGCAGCTTAAGAAAGAGTTAACCAAGTAGCAATATCAAATATACACCTGAAAAAAAATAGGTTCACATCATTGTAGGTGCTCTGTAATAAACAGACATGAAAATACTTCTTCTTGGAGTCTGGCTAAGGAGATGTTCTCTTCTTTTATCTCAGTTTTTGCACAACTTGCTTGTAAGAGAAGGACTTGGCCTGGATACACAGAGCCCATTTCAGATTCCTCTCTAACACCTATTGCCCTCATAGACTTTCTTTCCATTAATTGGAAAGGTAGTCAGCACTGAACAACTTCTCTCTATTCAACACGTTGGAGACCATGATACAGATTGACAGTGGGCCAAAGATTTTTTTTTACAGCCAGCTGTAACAACATTTCTATCCAAGCCAATTGGATTTAAGAAATGATCTTTTCATTGTATAAAAATTGAATGGTAGAAGAGTTTATAGAGGGGCAGGGAAGCAGCAGCCCAGATTGTCTCCAACAGAGGAGGGCTCTCTCTGCATATCTGTCATGGCTTGTCTGAGCCACTTAACAATAGTCCTTCATTTTGTAGAGGATCTGGTCCTGTAATCGTGGTTTGGAATTTCTCATAGCAGGATCTGAAGGTGAAGTAAGTAGTTTTGTGAGGTTTATAGATTCTGACATTAGGCTCCAGCTGCCTATCCTGCAGAGTTTTTCTAGGCATAACTTGAAGCAAAACTGTAAATAATGAGGGAGTTCTGCTGAGTGAATCATGGACACCAACACAATTAAAAATAGACCATAGTTAGGTGCAGGACAACAAGTTATGGTTCATTTATGTGTTAGGCTTTGGCACCTAGAAAGGCAAGGCATATTCTCCTTGTGGATCTAATAGTATCTAGAGAAGTGTTTTGTTGCCAGTAAAGAGGGTAAAGCAGGGGGAAACGAAAGATGAGTTTTGTTTTGGGGTAAACTCTGTGTATGATCTCTGCCTAGGACAACACTGGGAGATTCCAGAGAAGCTCACCTTCCCCATCCTTCATTCTCAGAGACCCATAAATTACAAAATCATCATTCAAATTATATTTCCCTATAGCATTAATAAAAAGCTAAAAAACAAAACAAAAAAACATATATGCAACAAAATAAACAAGACAGACACTTTGCTGATCTAAGTAGTACCCTCATTACTGACCTTTAGAAAAGATAGGGAGGAAAGGCAAGGAGGTAAAAATTAATAACCATTCTTGAAGACAACAGAGAGCTGACACAAGTTATGTGATCTAGGCATTTTTATCTACTCCCCCCATTTTCCAGAAAGACATAATTAGATTATAGTCAGTTTAACCTGCAAATGACACTTGGAGGACTGACAATCAACTCTGCATGATAACAGTGGGGTGCAAACGTCTGAGTGCTGTAGCATTTGTGTGGATCCATTGAAAAATGCAATTGATGGGCCTTCCTACCTTGTTAAGTTCAGTGACACTAGCTGTAACTACATGCAGGCATGAGGGATATACACATTTCCTTAGCAGAGAGACTGAAAAAATAAATAACACAAACGAAAATCCTAAAATATCCCTTAATAACCAATCTTAAGGAATGGTCAACATTAATACCTATCTATCTCCCTCTGTGATTTAACTTATAGGCTGTGGTGTTTATATATATGCAAACTGTCTGATGTATAATTTTATCTCATGTTTCAGACTGTAGTAAAGTTGAGACATGATGTACACAGTTTCTGCTAGAACCACTGTAAATGACAAAGGTTAATGATAGATCTGTGAAAAAAAAAAACAAAAAAAAGGGAATAAGAACAGCAGATGTGTGTGCATATTTGTATAATAATTCAAGGAAACCGATGACAAGTTCTCCTTTGCTGAAAAATTGTTCAAATAAATGGAGGCAAATATAAAAGGATTGTAAATATAGGCAAAATTTCCAGTACCTAGGATATCTGGAAAACAGACCTAACTCACAAACCTCTCCAACTATCACATGTACTCTCAGCGCTTGATGGAAAACACTGCATTATGAATTGGAACTACCAGTCTGAAAGCTGGGAAAGCTTTACCAAGGCTTAGATGCCTGCTTTATTGATCCAGTTTTTTTCTGTGAACCTTCTGGGTTACTGAAGTAGCATTAAAGTACTTGAGTTGGCAAATATCCTTAATGTTTCTATCAATTGAGGGTATATTCACTGCAAGGCTTGTCTTCAATCAAGAACTTCAGTCTTTTTGGGCTAGGTGACCCTAAAACCTCTTGTCATAATTACCAGAAAATTTGTGAGTCTTGTTCACTGCATTCTTGCAGTAAAGATTCATTTACTGCAGTCTTGTTTACTGCATTAAGTCCTTACACTTAACAAATTTCCACTCTCTCACCCTCCTCTTTTTACTCCTTCTACAGCCTAGCCTGGCTTCCAGTGTGCCCAAGATGGTGTATACTAAATACTGCAAGAGAATGGTGTCTTGCTCCGGTCATAGACCCCAGCGAGGTTTTGATTGTATTCTTGAGAACAGAATTAAGAATCTAAATGGAGTCAAGTTCCAAGTGACTTTATTTGACCAACAACAAATTTGCAAAGTAGAGAGGGAGAGAGGAGAAGAAAAGAAAGGAAGAAAGGCTCAGTCACAATAGCTAACATCATGGGTCTGCGATGTTCTGTCAGTCCGAGTCTGATGGAAAACGTTCCTTTCGCTCTTCGATGTCCCTTCCCACGATATTCTTTCCCACGATGCTGGTTCCCTGATATTACTTCTCGATGTTACCTCAAGGTGTTACCTTCCAATGTTGTCTTCCAGTGTTACCTTCCACCAATGCTCGGTGTTCCTGCTCTTTTATCATACTGTCCTGTTGAATATTCATCCCATTTTGCAGAACTATTTAGCATATTCCTGGAGTTGCTTTGCTTAACCCCACCTACCACCTGGTGGTGGTACTCATGCCCAGTACTGTCTCTGGGAGGTCTTCAGCTCGATCTTCCAAATCCCGGGTCTGGGCACATGTGCAGGGGTTAGGTGGCAGTTCGTGGAATCAGCTCTGTACTTGAATTTGTACAAAACAGGAACTTGAGCCATGTGGTTCAGTCGTCACTCAGTCTGTGGTTAGATGCTTACCGACACAGCTACAGCAATGTTGAGACAAACAATCCTTGATCTGACACCATCTCCAACACCGTCTCTGATACCACCCCATGGCTCAACATTGCTGTATCAGAGAGGATTCTTTGTGGTGGTATGGGTGATAGAGATAGAGAGAGAGGGAGAAGAAGGAAAGGGATAGAAACAACTAACGATATTAACCAATTAACAACAATAACAATTGCTTAACAATAACTTCAACAACTATTTAACAGTAACTTCAATTAACCATAATTATTAACCTTATAAAACTAACACATTTTTTAGCATTTACACAGCCGTCTCCCACTTAGGGAGATCATCATCAGGTAGAGGGGATGTTTGTCCACATGGACATTCAGAAGTAGGACATTTGTAGACAGGACGTTGACAAGGACAAAGAACCATTATACTAAGAACAATTAAGGCAATATCTAACACAGCTATGGCTGCATAATAAAGAGCTACTAATACGTCCATCATTTTTAAATCTTTTGGTGTGACGAAGCAAATGATTGCGGCCTTCACGGGAGCTGGCATCCATGCGGTCCTTGCTCATCAAGGTTGGGGTGGTGTCTGCACATGCAGCAAGAAAATAAGTTTCCACACCTCTAGCCTAGGGCACATGCTTGTTTTGGGCCCATTGTTCCTAGTGTGAACCCAAAATGACTTTGAAAAAGAGACAGTTAAAGGAAAGAAGGAGAGAGTCAGACAAAAAGTTTACACAATCTCCATGATTGAGCGCTTGGTCGGAGTGATGAATCTGATCTGTTTTATGCCATCAGGTGAGGTCATAGTAATTGCTTGCATGTTGCTTACGGCACTATGGATTAAATGTATCAAGCACAGGATAGCACAAGACAAAAACACCAAAGCTGTAACAAATGCATAGGCAGATAAAATAAAAGCTGTTTTACTCACATTGCTCCTGCTAGCCAGTCGCCATTCCAGCTATTTCATGTTTGAGCAGGGACATGGGCTACTTTCCTAATATCTGTGGTCAGTTGATAAACCACCTCACCTACATTGCTGATTTCCAGACAGCGATTGGAGACATTTAGTTTCCCACATACTGCTCCTTCTTCGACCAGAAAATAATCCAAAACCATGCAGTGTTGAAAGATTGCAGCACGCATCTGTTGAGACTGTCGAGTTAAAACGTCTATAGCATAATTAGTTTTATTGCAAATAATTTCCAAGACTGCTTGCAATCAAATTATATGGTTCAGATTATAAATTGCTTCCCTTGCCCCTGATATGGATTCATTGGGTTTCCAAGTAGCAGGCCCATAATGTTCAATTGTTCTTTCAGGAGGCCACTTGTTTTCTCCCTACTTTTGTGTTCCACCTATTTTAATCCCAACAGATCACTTGTTGCGGGCAATCCTTTTGTCCCCTAGATTATCCTATAGTCTTATTCCCAACAGAGGTCCACCTGCCTCTGGAAGAAGGAAAAATAAAGGCTGAATAATTCATATAATTCACATAGCAAATTCCTGACCAGTTTGCTGGTGGTCTCTTGTAGGCAGTATGTCCACAAATCCAATAATGGCCTTTTTCGGCTTTGGCACTGTTAGGAAATGGCCCAGCTGCAATCTTTGGGAGCTGGAAATAAATTGTGTTAATCATTTCTCAAAGGGCCAAAAAAGACATTAGGGTAGCTGTTTGTCTGACAGGTAGAATACCAGGCACCAGTATTGTTTTTCCACTCACAAGTTTGATTGTAAATATGGTTTCAGACCTTTGGAAAATCAAGGTTTCATTTCTGTTTGACCAATGTCCCTTGAACCCTCTGTTACGTCCAGTTTCATCAAGCCACATCCATATGTAAATACCACTATTCATATGAATTGTTTTAACAACTTTATAAGTGAGTGTCCATTGACACCTGCTTCTCCCCACATTCATCCCTCCCTCCTGGGTGCAATTTAATCAATATCTACCCACAGCGGGAAATTGAACTGGCCGTGTTTCATCGTCATTCCAAGTGGTGTTATCAGTGTCACTATAATTGCTTATGATTCGTGCTGGAGTGAAGAGTGTAGAGGTCCATGGCCAGCTCAATGAACCTAGAGGTCCTCCACAAACCCAACAGTGGCTCAAATTAAAGGTTTGACTAACCGTTTTTGCTAACACAATAAATTCATTATCCTCAAAGGGATCATATGTGTCAAGGGAGGTAGAAATGAGCCCCTCTTCACTCTTACAGATAAGTCCCCAAAATAATATAGTCAAAAATAACATACACATCCTGACCAAATGTTACTAAAATTCAGATCCGCTTCTTCTGTGAGTGTGTCTGGGTTGCTTGCTTCCTTCTGAAAGTGAAATGAGATATAAATTACCTTCTTGGGTAAAAAAGAGGGAGCAATCCATTTAGCGTGAATCCTATCAGTGTGAATCTGAAACCACATTTTCAGAGCTCACACTGTATTCTCCCCACTTGCCCAGGGAAATGCTTCGGCATGAACTAGGCCAGAAATCCCTTCCACACTGATGCAGTGAAAAACTCAATAACCAAAGCTGTTAAGCAGGCATTCTTTATTTTGCGGTGCCAGACGAACAGGGGATCACTCCTCCAAATGTGCGTCCCTATACAAGCTGGGTACACAGTTTATATGCAGACTAAACAGACATATTCATTATACTTCTTAGAAAGGGCAGTCTTATACTAATGAGTTCCTAGAATTCATTTACATAGTCCGAGCATGCGTAATAAAATTAGTCTTGCTGCCTTCTGCTGCTTCTTCCTCCTGTTGCCTCATCCTCCTGTTGATGTTTGCTGTGTCTTTTTCCTCCAGTTCCCCCCTGTGGCCTCCTCTTCTTTTCTTGCATCCTGTTGTCTCCTGTGGTCTCCTTCTCGCACCACCTTTTTCTTCCTCCTCTGCCTGCCTCCTCTTGCCTCATCTGCCTACTCCTGTTGGCTCTTGTTGCCTTGTCCTCCTCCTCCTCCCCCTCATTGTCATCCTTTCCTCGTCCTCCCTGTTTTGATGCCTCTCATCTGCTGTTGCCTCTTCCTGTTCTTACTCCTCTTGCCTCCTCTTGCTTCTGCCTCCTGTTTCCTCCTCTTGCCTTGTCTGCTCTTTTTCCTCTTCATGTGACCTCCTGTTCACTCTTCTTTCTCATCCTCATGTTGCCTCCTCCTGTCTAGTCTTTCTCCTCTCCCACCTTCTCTGGCCTCTCCTGGTCCCCTTTTTTGATTCCTTTTCCTTCTCCTCCAGTTGCCTCCTTTTCCCTCATGTTTCCTATTGATGCCTCCTCCAGGTGTTCCTGTTCCTGCCTGTTCCTCCACTTCTGTTTCTTGTCCCAGAGGCGTGGTTTCACTTGAATCACTTATCATGGAATGCTGATGCAGGATCCTGCTCGCCGTGGAATGAGTGGAATGTGCCTCCCTCAGACCAGGAAATAGGCAACACCTTTTATTGAGGCAGAACCATCATTTGACAAAGTGTCATGAATGTGATGGGATGCAGCAGCTTTAACGGCGATGTATCAAGGCTCAATGTGAGGGCAAGGTTGACTCTATTACTTACTACAGGGGAGAAAAAGACACAGGTCAATCGATCTGGGGTTGGACTGGAATGACTGTGAGAGGAAAATTGACTTGGGATTGAGCTGGAATGATTTTACAGAGAGATTGGGAATGAAAGGGGTAAGCGATGCCCTCCCGTTGCGTCATGAGCTTCAGAACGGACCCCCTTGTTCTCTAGATTCCACAGAGCGGAGGCCGGGTGCAGCTGGATCTAATCCTTCTCCCAGACAGGGACAGTGGTTTATGACTGAGAGAATTTGGGCTCAGGGTTTTCAGGGATGGTGATTTAACAGGGCTTTCTGGGTCCTCTATTAGTTTAAGGTAGCAGCAGTTTAAAATTCATTAACACTCTCACAGCAAAGGGTAAGATCAGGCTATTTGATCAGATAACAATGCTTGATCAGTCAATAATCAATCCTCTGTTATAATCCCTGCAGTGATTCAGAGAAAGATTCAGCAAAGTTTTCTAAGCAAATCACACACAACAGGGTTAACCTGTAATTAAGATGTTGTCTTTTCCGCAGGTCAGAATAGATTTTGGCACCCAGTGACAGAAATCTAATTACAGTGAATTACTTACTTCTCCTTTGTCATCTTCTACCAGCGGACGGGCTTTCCTTTCGTTCGCTTTACCAGCAGACAGTCAGAGTCTGCCCTGATAGCTGTCCCAGCTCGCGGGGAGATGCCGAGGCACAGCCGCTGTGGTCCTGGAGAGCTCCAAGGGGTTTCACTCAGGATCGGTATTTAGAGGTTCGCAAGATGATTGACTTTGGTCAGAACTTCTTCTCTGGGGCCATTTCTCTCATCAGCCAATGGCAGCACCCTTCCAAGGGAGCTGTGATCCAGGCAGGAGGATTTTCGGTACATTTGCCAAGCAATCAGGATGTTGAGGTGCAGCTATGTGGTGCCTGATCGTTCCATCTCCCTGGACTTGTACCCAGGGGAGGAAGGTCCTGGATTGCTTCAACTGCCTGCCTCATCAGGTAAAATCAGAAAGTCCCAGGCTGTCCCAACCCACTGCATTTTGTAATTAAAAACAGAATGGCTGCCACTGACATCACAACACGGCCCAAGGAAGGGTCTGCACCACCACCCAGCCTGGCCCAGGAGAACTGCCTTGCTTGAGGAAGGCTGTGACATTTGATTTTTCCCACCCATCAGAAATCTCCCATCATCATGGTCTCTCCAAGCTGCTGGACAGCAGATGCCACGGCCATCACCCAGCTCCTCCAGCAGCCTTATGCATTATCTCCTCTGCTCCCAGGGAGACGTGTGAGTCCAGTTTGCTTCCGTGCTCTCTATCTGGATATTACACCATTGACCAAGTGGGTCCACATTTTCACTTATCCTTTTCTTTTTTTCCCTTTCTTTTAACCCTCAAAGTAATTGCAAAGTACTTTTCCATTGTCCATCACTTCCTCCTTTAGCACTTTTGAACTCCAACTACACTCCAGCTCTCCTAATGCCAGCTCCACATACTTGGACAATGTCTCTTTCCAGGGAAAAAAACACATCTCCATCTGCCTGGAACTTCCTCCCAGGCATTGAGCAGATGGTCCTTGAAGTTCTAGCAGCTCTCGTGGCCCTCTGACTTCCACTGCTGTCTCCATGGGATCCTTCCAAGCAGAGCCTTGACTAGCCCAGGACACCTGCACTGGCACCACAAACCTGAGTCCCTGTAAGTCTCTGGCCATGTAGCTGCCTCTATCAAAGTTCTGAAAATCCCTGTCCTCTTCAAAGCAGCAAGAGAAAAATAGTTCAGAAGCCCCTCAAAGACTGGTCTATGAAACAGAACAAAGCTGAAGCAGGAGTAAAAGAACACAACAAATTTTAAATGATGAAACCTGGGTTAACACATTTTCTAAGATTACCATCAGACTCAGTCTGCAGTATGAAATAAATAACCGGTATTTGTGCCTCTTGCCGAGAGCCCAGTGCCCTTAAAAACTCTGCCTTGTAATTGCGTTGCCAGTGGCCATGGCACACCTCACGCTTTGCCTCACCTCTCACCTCTTTCTACATTGTGCAGCATTTCATTTCAGTGGATCGAGCATTTCATTGCCTGAAGCCTCCTGCAATTGCTGATGTTGTTGTCCTGGCAGAGCCATCACAAGTGAGGAGGAGCCACCTCACACTTGGAAAAGTGCAGCTTCAGGCCAAGGGATTCAGTTCAGGATTTGGCCAACAGAAACCTCCTGAAGGGAAAGAAAGTGAAGGGTGTGATGTCTACGGAGAGGAAAAATAACCCATTTATTGGGTGTTGGCAGTGGGAGGGGCTACTGGGGTCATCTCTGGGAGAAGAGGCAAGGGGTTAACCCATGCCCTACACAGCTGGTTCTAGACACATCAAAAATGGATCCACTGCTGGTAAAAGCAGAGCAGCTACAAGCCCTGCAACCCTTTAGGCTGCAATTCCTTGGACAATATTCTTGACTCCATATGGTTGGGAAGTAGCTGTCAAACCTTGGGCTCCGCACTGACAAAACCCCGTTTCATTAGGGAGATGCCACAAATGGAGCCAGCTACAGAAACTTGTACAGGAGGCCTCTGGGTCAGAGAGACAGGGTTTGTGTCCCTGGAGAAGTGGGATGGCTGCAAATATTCATCTAAGACCATGGTTATCAATGGCAGGACACTCAAAGCACACCACCACTTGTCTGAGAAAACTGGAGATCTCTTGTGCAGCTCACTGCTTCTCAAGCACTCCCAATAGGATGACTTTCTTCAATGTGTCTTTGAGCTCCTTGTTCCTCAGGCTGCCGATGAGGGGATTCACTGCTGGAGGCACCACCAAGTACAGAAGAGTAACCACCAGATGCAGAGCTGGGGAGGAGATGAAGGGAGGCTTCAGGTGGGCCAGCATTAAAGTGCTGATAAACTGGGAGACCATGACCAGGTGAGAGATGCAGGTGGAGAAGGTTTTGTGCCATTTCTGCTCAGAGGGAATCCTTAGCAACGCCCTGAAGATCTCCAAATAGGACACCACAAAGAAAACAAAACAGACAAAAAATGCATGAACCACATTTAACCAAAGTTCCCTGAGGTAGAAGTGTGAGCAGGAGAGTTTGAGGAACAGGGGGATCTCACTAAGGAATGAGTCCAGGGCATTGCCCTGGCAGAGGGGCAGGGAAAATGTATTGGCCGTGTGCAGGCCAGCAGTGAGAAACCCAGTGGCCCAGGCAGCTGCTGCCATGTGGACACAAGCTCTGCTGCCCAGGAGGGTCCTGTAGAAGACCATGTAGCGGTCATGGGACATGACAGTGAGAAGTGCAAACTCTGCTGCAACCAAGGAGACAAGCAGAAAGACCTGAGCAGCACATCCCTTGTAGGAGCTGTCCCTGATGTCCCAGAGGGAGTTGGCCATGGCTTTGGGCACAGTGGTGGAGATGGTGCCCAGGTTGAAGAGGGAGAAGTTGGTGAGGAAGAAGTTCATGGGGGTGGATGTCCCAGGCCATGGTGGTGATGATGAGGCGGTTGCCCAGCAGAGCAGCCAGGGGGATGCCCAGGAAGAGCCAGAAGTGCAGGAGCTGCAGCTCCCGTATGTCTGCGAATGCCAGGAGAAGGAACTGGGTGATGGAGCTGCTGCTGGGCATTTGCTGGTTCTTGACACAGGGGCACTGTCCTAAGAAGAAAAAGATGGGACAATCTTGACAGGCTTCTCCGAGCAAAGCCACTCCATTTTTCCTAGGAATACCCCCCTCCTGCATTCTGACGTGTTTCAGTCTGTGCTCTGTGCGGGCTGAGGGTGCTCTGGGGAGCAGGACCTCTGCCCGTGTGCTGCCAAAGAGTCATCTCTGCCCCGCTGCTGCAAGGACAGGGAAGATGGTTCTTGACACTGCCGATGTTCACAAGGGCTGTCAGCTGCAACTCACCCTCAAGGGAAACGTCCAGTTTCTGCACTCACCACTCCAGTGTGGGCTGCACAAGAGGCTTCACACGGCTTTATGATGGTTTTCTCTGTGCTTTTTTTTTTCCCCCACCCCATCTGGGGAGTGCTATTCTGAGGGGTAGAAATCCTCATGGTTAGGACTGAAAGTGTGGAATCCTGAGAGAAGACAGGCAAAAGGCGGAGGCAGGAGAGCTGCAGTGACCTTCAGTCTTGTTCCCAGCTGTCCTGGGCTTTTGCTTGTGCCACCTCCAAGGTGACTTCACACACAAATTACCCTTCAAATAACCCCCAAACTCCCACCTCTGGTGAGAGAGGGGCAGTCTTGTGTGAAAGGCCAGATCTGCAAACTCTTCTTTCTCCAGCACAGCTGTGGAGTTGGGATGGAGAGAGCAGGATGTGACCCTTCACAGAGAGAAGCAAAGGACTCTGAGAGGAGAGCAGCAACCCCCAATGGACAGCTTCACCCTCCCCAGGGTGCTACGGGTGAGCTGGGCCGTGCTAGGGGCAGCTTGCAAGCCCGTCGGGACAAGCAGAGCAGACAATCAGGGGTCCTGAAGATGGGATGTCTTCAGTGCAGAGTCAGCTCCTGACCCAGCAGACGGCTCCCAGACTTGATCAGGTGCCTTGAAAAAGCTGTTCATCACTCCCTGTAATGCTGTAGGAGCCTTGGTCTCCTGTGCAAGCCTGATAGCTCCGTCCCCATTTCCAGCAATCATCACAGCTGGAAAGTGAAAGCACTGACTCTGGAAAGCACCTTTATTCCCAGGGAGCCCCCTGCCTTGATGTGCTTCTTGAAAGGTGCCCTGGTAGATGTCCTGGGGGTGATCTGGAGATGTGAGCAGCCCTGACTCAACCAGCACCTTTGCAACAGCAGAACAACCCTGCCGTGCCATGCCCTGCCCTGCCCTGCCAGAGGTCTCTCCAACCTCCCTCAGCTTCTCCCCACAGCTTCTCCATGGGCAGCTCCTCAGGCAGGCTGAGAGCTGAGCCTGGTAGGCAGCAGAGTCCCTGCCCCATCACACAGCCCCCGGGCTGCAGGGACCCTGCCGTCAAGGACAGCCCAGCCCACCCCTGCCTGCACACCCACCTTTACACCCCTGCAGCCACACTTGGAAGGTGGCAGCCATCATGTTCTTCATCTCTGATGGTGCAGCACAATGTCCCTGATCTGCAGCACATCCTCCTCCTCTGCAACAGAGAAACTATGGGAGTTGGACTTAGAAATCCCAGAAGCTAAGGTATGGGCCACCTTGAGAAGACCCCTCCAGAAACCACAGCTGCTTTTCCCTGCAGTCAAAGACTTCATGTTCCAGGCTGGGAAGAATTGTCTCTGACTCAGGTCTCAGCAGCCTCCCAGCCCAGGCTGCCTTCCCCCTCTCTCTGCTGGCTCCTCTCCCCTCAGGGCCTGCAGGCAGAGACCCAGCCCTGCTGCGCCTGGCAGAGGAGCTGCTCCTGGCACTTCTGAGAGTGCTAATGGGCCCCACCGAAGGTGAGGACCAACAAAGCCTCAGCAGGGGCTTGTTAGAGCAGCAGACTGGAGGCACTGGGGACAGGTAGGCAAAGGCAAGGTGAAGGTGGCTCTGAGGCTGAGCAATCCTGGCCGGGTGTTATCAAGCCAAAGGGCCAAGGCCTGGCCCCCAGCCCCTGGCAGGGCAGATCCTGTCCCTCACACCTTGCTCAATCTAGATCTCAGTCTCTATTCAAAATTCTCCACTGGTATAAGAACAATAAGCTCCACAGCAGAGAAGAAAACAGCACACACTCAAGCCACTGAAAGCACAAATGTCTGCTACTTCTTTGTAAACAGATTGGGGGGGGGGGAACCTGTATCCCATCCACACTACTCAAAAATCAGCTCTGTACACACAGGTGCGCTTTCATCCTCTTTCCTAAACCAGTAAGATGAGACTTGCTCTTCCTCTTCCCATCTTCACCTTCACATTTAGTCAGTCAGTGAAAGCGGCAACTATGTACACGTAGGTAGGTAGAAGTCCTTGGTTAATAAGAAAGGCAACTACTGCTCAAAAAATCATTAGCCACAGAAGTGTCACCTGGTGAACAACAGGCAACAGTATACATTTCTCCAGTAGCATGTAATTTGCTTCATTTCTTTTTTTCTATTTTATCACTTAACAGATTTTTCCACTTTCATTAACTTTCTTTTTGCCGTATGTAACTATATGATTACATTTAGTAAATAACATTTAAATACTGAAGCTTGCAGGAAACTTGCATTCACAAGTTCAGAACTCCTAGAACAAACATGATCTCCCTGTGAAAAGAGATGAGGCACATTGTTTCTCTGCAAACAAGACAGGTCTCATTCCGGACCCAGGATTAGCGGTAGCGAGCCATCTCATGCAGTCAATATCCTTACACCCATCTCTGTAACTGATGAAGATTCAGACCATCTTGCTGCAATCGTCGTACTCTTAGTATAGAAAGATCCAATCTGAGTGGGCAAGAGCAGCTGATGATATGCAGAGTGCCCAGCTCTCCACTTCCAGTTTTGATTCCTGGCTTTCAGGAGCAGCAATGAGCCCATTACACAGATGTAAAGCATGTTCAAGAGGTGTATTTAACAGCGCTCACCTGTGCCTTCTCTCGCTTGGCTCGAAGTAGCGTGTCCTGGTAATGTTGTGCTACCTTTGGGGCTACGCTCTCCAATTTTGCTGCAGGAATCTGTAAGGCTTGAATCGTCTTTTTGGTGTCCCCTTCATCCAGCGCTTCATTGATAAGACCAATTGCCAAAATCCCTAGGGAGGAAGGCATAGGCAGAGAAATATAAAGTTCCATTTTTGGTCAACGGTAATGGTAAGCATTGCTCGAGAAGAAACATGCTGTTAGTCCTTCCTAAACCAAGTATCATCTGAAAACTGTAATACTTTTAACAGAAAACATTATTTACTAGTAAAGAAAACAAGTCTATTTCTCCATCTTAAAGGAGTCATAATACATGGGTGTTGCAAATAAAAACAAAACAAAAAAAAAAAACCACACTCAGTGAGACCACATACAAGAACAGAATTGAGGCCTCAGACATCCATCTCAGAGCCACCAGCAGAGAATTATCAAAGCCCAAATAGCCAGAGTTCATAGGTTTCAGTTTTCCAAGGTCCTGGCTTCTCTCAAAGGAAATCTTCGCATGAAGCTAAAGATTTGGATGGAATACCATTTTTAAATACAGTAACTTCGTATTTTAGAAAACTTATTGAACCTATCTAGTATTAGCTGTATTATCAGAGATGTGTATGCTATTTAAGTACAGTAGAATTTACCATTCAGATAAATTTAAAAAAAAAAATCAAAAAAAAAATCAAATCTCTTCTAGATGGCTAAATGCAAACAGAGTTTACATCATACATGTGCTGCCTACAGCAACCATCTCCCATGAATCACAAAATAACTTGGGTTGAGATGGACCCTAAAGGTCATCTGTTTCAATTCCCAGCTTAAAGAAGGATCAGTTCAAATCCTGGTTTGATCACTGCAGAACAAAGAGATCTTTTAGACAAAAGAAAGTAAGGAGCTCACTGTGAGGATTTCAAACTTTGGTTACTATATCTGAAGACAGTGACTTTTTCTTCCATGCAGGAAAGGGAATCTCTAAAACAGAAGGTTATATGAAAAACAGAACATCTTAGGAAGAGGTAGTATTTGGATGAATTTTGAGGACACTGCAAGAACCAGGATGATTAAAATGATGGCATGGTTTCTGTCAAAAAGCAGATATGGCAAATGTCTGACTTGGGAAAGGGCACAGGATGTAAGTAGTTGTTAATTCTCTCCAATTAGTTTGCTAATATGGGAATGACAGAATACAGCAGCAAGTTACAGCTCCTCAGTAGAAAGCATTTTTTCATTTGAAACTCTTTATGATAGTAGAAATGAAAATTATATGCTTGTATGCCTTGAGGACCTCCTCAGACTAACTTAACTTATTCATAGATGAGAGATAAAAAATGAGAGTAAGGGCCTGAATGAAGCAGACGAAAGAATTTAGAAATTCCCTGTTAACAGCTTGTCTCATTACAGAATTGTCTGCACTTTTTTTTTTTTTTTAATAGGATAAGGAGTGCTGAGAGTACAGAATTTTCAGACTTCTGCTGTCACCTCTTACACAGAAAAGATATTATGAAACTAGAATCCTGGTGTGCGCACACAGGTCTGAGGCTGCTTGGGTGGTTTCAACCCATCTGCTCACGTGACCCAAACAGGAAACCCAGTGTCTATTTGGAGATCCAGGAAACAAGTTAATCAAGATAGTAGGCTCTTAAATTGAAATTTAACCCTCTCCATAGTATAAAATCTTTTCAAGATGAAACACAACTCACCAACTACGTGACAAGAAGTGGCACAGGACACCTGCCTGTTTTGGTGTACAATATAAACTTTACCATCGCCTCCACATTTGTGACAAATGCCTCCCCTCTTATAATGCAAGGCTTTGAGATAAATATTACAAAGATAGCTTGAAATAAACATCATGCTACTTTCATCTGCAAGAGGATTTCACTACTGGTCATAATCAAAATTATAGCCCCTTAATGAAATAGAAAAAAAAATTTATAGAAAATTAAACCACCTGATACAGAACTTAACAAGGATCTATCTAAGAATAAGTTTGCTTAATTGTGCTGTTTTCAAGGACTCCTCTATCTCATCCCCACTCTGGATTTTAAATCAACTAATATTGTCCCAGAGAAAGAAGTGCTCCAATTTTCTGCTTTGCTGAAAATATCGTAATTGCACTAAATCCTAGCCTTCTATCACTGCTAAAAGACACTTTATGAATATAAACTCTACTAAAAAAAAAAAAAAAAAAGGAATTGGAAAAAATGCAGAACTAGAAGCAGCATAGAAGTTCAGTGACCACCCATTCACATTTCTCTGCTTGCATCACGAACAGTGGTCTCCCCTGTGAGTATTTAAGCTTTGGTACTTGCACTCCCTGTATACACTAACAACTTCTATGGGGTTTCACATATTTCACAACTGCGGATTTATTTATTTTTTTTGCACTGTGCCAATAAGCCAGATTAAAAAGCAACAGCTGTGCAGGCATATTATTCTTCTTCTGATCAGAAGGTCAGTTATCAGCCACTTCAACTTCTATAGATACTGGCTTTAACAACCAGTAGCAGTACACAGTGTTAAAACAGAAAATAGAAGTTTCTAATTTCCTTACAGGACTAACTGTAAACATAGCAATTAACCTGTTACAGATCAGCACTTTCCATTTCAACATTAATTGGAGATTGAGTCCCAATATCCGGAAATTAGAATTCAAAAGGCAAACAGATGAGATAATCAAATGTTCTTTGAAAAAAGGGAAGTCTGTATTAAATGTTTTAAGCAAAAAACATTTCAATACATAAATTCTGAACAGAGAGCACTTCAGAATGACGTTTTTGGGCTTCTCTGTTGATTTATCACTGAATCAAAGTAACTGCAAAAGCCTATGTCTTTGATGTGGTATTTGCACTACCAATCTTCACAGAAGCTGTAGTTTGGAAGTAGTGTTAATACAGACAGGAGTTAAAGAACTGAGACGACCACCTAGAAATAAACTCATCTTCTCTGCTGTTCATTCAAGCTCCTTGTCCACCATAGGAACACATCTGACATGTTAATTACATCTGAGAGTCATCAGCACAAAGACAGGTAAGCTCATCTTGCATTTGCAGGTCAGATTACCCACAGGTGAAGAGGGGGATCCTGGACTGAGTCTGTGGAACTTCCACTAAATACTGCAAAGGTAAGAAGGTCAAAGCCCATTCAAAAGAAAGACTAAAAGGGAGAAGAGGAGGACCTGAACAGGGCAGAGACCGTAGCCGAAGGAAGAACGAGACAACTATTACTTAACGTGGCAAATTAGGAAAGAGGATGGAGTACTCCAAGACAGGGCTACAAGTAACTCAGATTTTGGTAATAGTAGTTTTCCTTAAATTTGAAGGTTCAAACCAAAATTAGAAGAGATTCTAGACTAATCCTAGACACTGACAGCAGACGGCACATTGTAATCCAAAAAGGATTGTAATTTGCATCAGAAGGATTAATGACCTGTTTGGAGGTACTGATTTCAATTCCACAAACACTCCTGACGGCCTAATCTCTCAAACAGTCCTCCTATCTTTACATTACAGACCACCAAATCTTGCTCAGAACTAAGATCTTCCTAGATATCCAATGTATGAAGCAAGCCAATCAATAACTTTTTGTATTGACCTGCATCTCATTTAGGACTCCTTGTGAGCTAGGATGTGAGTCTAGCATGAATCGAGCAGAAAAACTTACTTTCGTGTTCTTCCTGCACAACTATGTTCACACGATCAACACATGACTGGATATCATTCCACGTGATAAATTCATTTCCTTCTGCACGCGTCTGAGCTTTTAGCTTCATCAAATCATCAATATATCTGAGAGAGAACAAAAAGCAAAACCAACAAACATCGTATCACAACAAGCTGGCCAGGGAACACACAACACAGCATGAGAATTGTACACAAAGTGGAAGAGGTAACATGAGAGTTGAAAGTGGAACAAATATAAGGGGAAGAATAGAAAGAGGAAAGGC
The DNA here is from genome assembly GCA_024336885.1 of Actenoides hombroni. NCBI lineage: Eukaryota > Metazoa > Chordata > Aves > Coraciiformes > Alcedinidae > Actenoides > Actenoides hombroni. The sequence goes on along the minus strand of WUAM01009935.1, from coordinate 3,497,002 downwards.
TGCATGGAGGGTGGCCAGCACAAACGTGAAATAATCAGCAAGAGCACTGAAACACCAAATGAGGTCTGGGGCAAAGGACAGGGTGGGTGAGCTGGCACAATATTAATGACAACCTAATGGTACCACAACATAGCTTTAATGTGAAACTCATGAGAAAGTGTGAAGAGACAGCACAGAAATCAGACCAGTAAGAAACAGTAACAGCGAAAACAAGATGCAAGAGCCAATGGATATTAAATCAATACCATAGCAAATAACACAGAAAGAACCTCAAGTGTAAGACGGAAAAAAAAAATTCACAAAGTCACAGAATATAAACAACATCAAGGACAAATAGGATTCCTTGAAATATCTACCTCTGAGAGTTCTCATCCTCAATGTTTGTAAGCCCTGTGACAGGACTGCTCAGTTGTTTCCACACTGTATTCACATCCCCTGAATCCAAGGCCCTGTTAATCAGGGCTACAGAAGACAGCATCTCTACAGCCACAGATAATTCTGGATGGGTGAGGTTACCCTGCATACAAAGAGGACAGCAAATTAATTCCATTCACTCTTTACAAACTATTGCTGAACACAGAATACAGTAGTTGTTAGAACAAACATGTAAGAAAGCCAGGGGACAACCTGAATGACACTGGGGTAGAAAGATGAGTATTATAAACAAAGCTGTATCATCAAGTAAGAGATTAAAGTAGAATCTTACAGGGCCAAGTAGCTCAAGATTTAGATTAAACTTCACACCAGAACAGAGTGAACACCAAAGCAGTTCTACAAAGGCTCAAGACAGGTTTGTTCTAGAGAACACACTTCACGAAACGGACAAGGCAGACCCAGCGATCCACAGCATCTTTGCAGCACTTACTTCAGGGCTCTGTTGCTGCAAGGTGGCCAGCTCCCTTTGGTAAAGATCTGCAGCAAAGGCATGAATCTCTGGTAACTGGGCCTCTGAATTCATCATTTCTGCCACAGTCTTCTCAGCATCACCCGCTCGAATTGCAGAATTAATTCTGGCTACTGCTGCCAGCTCTGGAAGTAGTATAAATAATGAGGAAGGCAGATAGTTGAGTCCCCAGTAATAAGAGCACTTTCATTCTACTCAATAACCAGATATATAACAAGAAAAAGAGTTATTCCCCTAGCTGCATGAAATGAGTGAAGCTTCCTCATGCATGCTTCCCCAGTTTGCCTTCCATTACTGCAGACAACTAAAATAGATAATGCCTTACTTAAAACAGAGTTCACGTTTCAATCCAGTTCACCTTTTTGCCTGGTTATCAAAGGACCGTTTCATCATTTCGAAATTCTGGTAAGAGGCTTCATAATTGCAAAACTTTGGATGGATGAATAGTAACAACTTCTCTTTACTTTCTGCATCTACTCTGCTCAAGGCAGCAACAGGCACTTTACAGTGGGTACACATTGGCTAACTTTAAAACAGCGCAAGTCGGCAAACAAATGCTGAGCTCCATGCTTGCTCACTGCAGGGGGGCTGGACTAGATGACCTTCAGAGGTCCCTTCCAGCCCTAGACATTCTATGATTCTATGAAATTTGGACTTTTGCCTGTCCTATAATTATAAAACCCTACATAGAAAGAATTTTTAAGGCAATATGAGATAGCCAGGGGAAAACCTATATTATACTGAATTATGTGCCTATATATTAGACTACAGTGAGAAAAAAAAAAATCAATGTTAAATATGGCTGAAGTCTTATGAAAGAGAGGTTAAACGGTGAATGGGACAAGATCAACAAGAGAGAGAATGTATTTGTGCTTGTCAGTCTTTTCAACTCTCAGTTTTATCATGTTTCACAATTTCTGATTGTTTATTGATGTCCTAACTCCTTGAGTCAAAGGAATACATAAGTAATCTTTTAGTTTAAAAGCAAGTCATAGTTCCAAATAAAACTTGAAATCATGTATCGTATTCACCCTGAAGGCTCAGGCTGTAAATGCTTTTCTTCCAAATGTGGTTCACTTCATCTAGAAAATTTCTATTTAATGTTTCTTATGATAATTTCAGTTCATTGTTATCAAGGGTTGGGGCTGGGCTGTCCTCTAGATAAATGACTGAGGCGCTCTATTAACCCCTCTTCCTTCCCCAAATGGAAGAGAAAGGGAATAAGGGAGAGAGACTTATGGATTGGAAAAGAAAGCTGAAACTTCTTTAATGAAAATAATAATAATAAAACCATTATATACACAAATATATATATAAAACCAATGTCGGACCCAACCTCCCTCCCGGATGGCAATTATGTCACCATCATCATTGATGCTGTGGAGCAGACACTGGGGAAGCCCCAGACTGAACTCAGCAGCAGACAGGAACTGGATTCAGGACCTGGAGTCTGGAACTGGATTCAGGGACACATGGACTGGGATCAAAGGCAGAACAGACAGAGTCCTCCTTGGATGCCAGCCATTGAAGAAGAGATCTTGACCCTCGTGATCCCTCAGCTTTATACTGAATATGATGTATATGGGATGGTATATGTTGGTCAGTTTAGGGTCACCTGTCCAATCCGCTCCTCCCCACAGGTGTGGCCTTTTACTTTCTACACCCCCCAACATGGTACACAAGATTTAGCAGTGGTCTTGGTCTGCACACAAGCGAGTATAAGCAAGAGTCTTTCTATATACCATTCTTTGCTAACTCTAAACATCAAGTGTTATCACTGCTAGAAGCAGACGCTGTCTGCGAAAACATGCTGCTAACTTCAGACAGTGCAATTAGTTAGAGGAACTGAGCTGAAAAGTAAAATCACTGGACAGAATTAGTTCTCACTCTAACCAGGACAGTTGAGCAGCTCTTATGTTACAGAAAGTTAGCTTGCCTGAAGGAATAGCAAGTTAATAGAGGATATACATTGCAGCCTATGATGCATTATGTGCACCTATTTCATCTTTACACCAGTTATGTTAAGATGCGAAGGGGATTTAATTTCATTATATACACAAGTAGTAGAACAGGTGTCCAGAGATGCTGTGCATCCTCCCTCCTGGATATTTTCACCACCTAATGGGAGAGAGTCCTGAGTAGCCTTGTCTGACATTACAGATGACCCTGCTTTGCGCAGGAGGCTGGACTAGAGACCTCCTGAGGATCATTCCAACATGAATTATTTTATGAGTTGGTGTTTTCTCAACAAGTTTTCCCTGAAGGGCTACACTTAAAACTTGTATGCAAGTTCAGCTTTGGAGTCAGATTGTGCATTGTGTCTTTTACTATAAACCCCGCTCAACTTTCAAGCTTTGGCCAAGCCTGCATGATAGACTTCTGATCTACTGGGATAATGGGGTAGTGAGAGACTAAAAAGCTGTGATTCATGACAAAAAGCTAGTAAGATTAGGATGCCCTAATATAGGGCACTTTTTTTTAACTTCTGTCTTGCTTCTCTAGTGATGGTGGGTTTCTCTGCCCACTGTGTTTTTCTTCTGAGTTTACAAAACTTTTAGGTCATTTTCACATACTCTAAAGTAACAGAAAATGGGTGCACTCTGGGTTTATATATATTTGTGTGTGTGTGTGTGTCTGTTTTGGGTATTCTTGAGTGGCAATTTAATTTTGTTTCTGGGTTGCAGACACTGTTACCGTCATGAGTGCATTTTTCAGTGCATTAAACTTACTTATATTTCTGGTTTTACAGGCAAATCGTACCTGCCCAATTTGCAGAGCTGATGCTTCAGAAGTGCATCATGATTCAGAATGACTAATCTAAGAGCACAAACCTGTTATGGGTGTTCCTGGTCATGTATATATGAACTATCCATTGAAATTACCCATGTGTCTTCCAGCATTCCCTTTACACAAAAGGGTCAATGGACATTTCTTTGCACTGCGCACTTCACTGAATATAAAGCTTATAATTAGCCTTCATAATTGTGGGATTGCTATACTGTGTGATTTGAACTCCAAAGACTTTTTTTTAGCTTAATTTTGTGTGTGCACTAACTTTTCCTGGTTTTTGTATTATCATTCTGAGTGTTGCTGCAAGATTACAGTGGACATGATCTTTTAGCATTTGCTTTTATAAGAAGTGGTAGATCTCAACAACATAGCAATCTACCTTCAGATACTGTGAGTGGGCCATGAATGGAGGGGGAGGTTTGAAAGGATGCCTGAGGTGCACTTGTGTATATATGTTAGAGAACATATATATCAGACTGTACTAAGAATGTATGTATGTAATATTAACTATGCTGCAATGTATAATCTTATTTAAACAGTACTAGTACTGTACACTGGTTTCTTTCCTTGTGTTTGGAGTCACATACTGAATGCAGAGGGTGCTGCGATTACAGACATTTAACACTTCCTCCCCAATATACTTAATGGTATAAAAAGACTTTTTTACTTGCTATTTGAACAGATGTTATGTTTCCCCTTTATTGGAAGCTTTTAAGTGTACCTCTAAAGAGTGTGTTCATTACTCAGTATGTGAGTAACCTTGGCTTTTCACACACAATAGGAAATCCAAATTTCAGTATAACAGATTTAGTACTTATTTTATTGATATAAAGTTGCAATATTACATAACTCATTTAACAATGTTCACACTTTAAATCGGTGACTTGAGTGTTGAAACTTTTCTGTTCTCCTTATAATTTCTTCTATCTGGGTTTTATTTACATTCAGCTGATTTCAGATTACACTTGAGTTTTGAAGATACTGCACTTTGTGCTCCTCCTCCAAAAGGAAGCTGAAAAGGTGCTGAGGGTCTTGTGCAAAGTTTCTTCATTTTTTTTTTCTTCATCTTTTTTCTAAGTATGTACTACTTTAGTATATAAATGTTGGCTTTAATCACTTATGTTATTTGTTTACAACAGTTTGTATACAAATAAAATAACTTGTAAGTGGATATGATTTTATTCCTGTGATGAACAAAATAAAATTTTTAACAAGTTTTTCAGAGAAGTAGAACATTTGATTTTTTTGTGCTTCAAAAAAGGTTGGTGATGGTCATTCACTGCTACAATACAGTTGTCCTATGATGCTACTTCTTAGTCTTTTCTTAGTATTTTCTGATAGGTTTGGCATGAAAAAATTTCCCTTATTTCTTTTTTTCTCAAGTCTCCAGAATGGTCCACTGTAGAAGGTTAAATTGGTACACCATCCAGAGTAAATAATGCTGTGAAATGGGAGGTAACTTTCAATTGACTGCCTTTCAAATAATATTTTTAGTTGTGTGATGGAAAATATTGACTTCTTTAACACTTCAGACTGTTAAGAACTTAAAGATGTTTCAGTGAAACAACTGGATCTAAATATACCATAGTTAATCAAGGGATGTGATTTTTGGCATCAAAATGTTTTCTCCTAAATTTAGTGTCAGTACCTTGGTTACAATAGTACAAGTGACACAACTACCCATATTGCTATAACTTGATGCCAGTCTGAGTTTTGTTTTTTCTTTGTCGTTTATGATACTCTTTAATGTTGCTATGCTTGAGTATGTTATCTTTTCAGACAATGTGATGTTTTCTATGCTGCTTGCCATTTCTTTGAAGGTTCTACGAACCAATTAATTGCAGCTTTTTTTTTTTTTTATTGTTTCAGATGCTCTTGTCTTTTAGTTACACAAATAGCACTCAAAATTTTAGTCTTTCCATACTTGTCAATAATTAAGAATGTGAAATAAAAATATACTGTTATATCAGCTTCAAAGTATTACAATTCCCCCTCTCCCCCAAGCACTAAAGAATGAACTCTTCAAAATAACATCAAAAAAGTTAAATCACGTATAGTAAACGTTATACTGAATAAACTTTATTTTTAAATGTGTGTGCTCTATATGTCTTATAATACTTAAGGTCTCTAATATATGTGAAAGAAAACCCCAACCCTAGCTGTACAGATTTAACCATAAGAAACACTACTACACTCAGTATTCAGTTTGAAGCATGGAAAGAAGGCACTTGTTCTAAACTAGATATAAAGATGTAATGAACAAGGCACACTTCATGAATACCAAGGGGAAAGTAATCTTTCTATAACTGGAGAAATCTTTGTGTGTAATGTCCCTTTTCTGCCAGTAAAACACTGTGAGGCAGCTGGAGATTTATGAGATGGAGTATCTAATTTGGTAAAATACTGTATTAAATTGTTGCACTTCTGTGGCTGATCTCTTCTGGAATATTACTTCTGTTTGCATGGGACTCTTGCAGATGTGTGCAGACTTGCTTCCTGTGGTTAGTGTGTATAAACAGAACGCATGCATGCATTCTGAACCAGATCAGACCAGCTACGACCAAGTCTTTTCAATTGTGTCTGTCAAAAGAGAAGGGGAAGGGGATTTATGTTCAGCTATTGACTGCCATGTGTTGTGTACATTTGTGTCTAATGTCACAGTCTGTTGTGGTGCTTCATGGTACCAGACTCCAGCGAGACATTTAAATAAATATTCATTGCTTTTCTGACATACTTACCCAATAGGGAGGTAGGGGACATGTTAATGGTTTACCATACTGGCACACCTGTTGGATTTTTTGGGGGGATTGTTTTTTGGGGGTTTTTTTTGAAAGATCTCTCAACATAACTTTGACCTGCAAGAGAGAGTCTTAAAGGCTTACAGATACCTCCAAGGTCTCATTTTATCATTTTCTTTCCAGAAATCTTACTGTGCCAAGTAAAGAGATTGAGGAAGTGTGAAGTAATCAATCTGCCAGGCCTCTCCATATTTATACTTGGAACATCGCCCCCCCCATACCACAAAGATTTTAACTGTTTTGCTTGTTTGATTGAGGCGCATGTTTCACAGTCATGGATAACCTACGCAATAGCGTCCATGGTTAAATCCACCCCTCGATCACAAGGCCATCTCTGTGTTGCATCTCTTCCCTGGTGTCCTGAAGTATCATGGGTCCACCGAGCTAAAAATAGTTCACCTTTATGTTCCAAATCTGAGTCTGTCTGGAACACTTTAGCAGCTTGATCCCCTTGATGATTTTTTCGATGTTCCTCGGTGGCTTGACTTTTAGGTACGTGGGCATCCACATGATGGACTTCTACAACTAGTTTCTCTAGCCGAGCAGCAATGTCTTGCCACAGTGTGGCAGCCCAAAAGGGTTTACCTCTGTGCTGGCAGTTATTCTGCTTCCACTGTTTTAACCATCTCCATAAGTCATTTGCCGCCTTCCATGATTTACTGTAGAGATAGAGCACTGGCCACTTTTCTCATTCAGCAATGTCTAAAGACAGTTGATGGCTTTTATCTCTGTAACTGACTTGATTCACCTTCTCCCTCAGCTGCTTCTGCGACTCGTCATGTGGGGCTCCGAACATCAGCTTTCCACTTCCGATGATTTCCTATAAGATGGCAGGATACATCAGTAAACAGAGCATATTGCTTATCATTATCTGATAACTGATTATATGGTGGGGCTTCTTCAGCACATGTCACTACCTGTTCTGGTGGCATTCCAAAGTCTTTACCTTCTGGCCAATCCATGATCACTTCTAAGATTCATGGACGATTGAGATTCCCTATTCGAGCTCTCTGTGTGATTAATGCAGCCCACTTACTCCATGTGGCATCAGTGGCGTGATGAGTGGAAGGAAACTTACCCTTGAACATCCAACCTAGGACTGGTAATCATGGCACCAGGAGGATCTGTGCTTCAGTACCAATCACTTCCGAAGCAGCTCGAACTCCTTCATGTGCTGCCAATATATTTTTTTCAGATGGAGTATAGTTGGCCTCAGAGCCTTTGTATCCTTGTCACGGTTTAGGGTCAGGGCAGCCCCTTAGACCTATAACAGACGCTCTCTGTTAACCCCCCTCCCTCCCTCCCCAAAGGGGAAGAGAAAAGGAATAAGGGAGAGAGACTTAGCGATTAGAAAAGGAAACTAGAACAGCTTTTATTTATTTTTAAACCAGGTTAAAAATTACAAATATTCTGCTCAGCCTAGACAGCATATAAACGGGGAGCTGTTGTGGAAGGGCTGGTCTACCATTAACAACAAACAACAGGCACTGGGTGAATCCCTTGATGTCTAGTATTGTTTCCACCTGGCATAAACCATGTCAGTTTATCTAGCAGCCAAGACCTGAGGCCAGCACAGTCTCCAAGGAGCCCACGAGTGGCTTGGGAAATACAATGATCCTGATGTACTTGATGTATTTGACTTCTGTGTTTTGGGGGTTTTTATGGTGCTTGCCAAAATTTCTCATGAATTCGTGTAATTGCGAATTGATCTAGCGACTTTCAAGTCAGTCCCAGATATCTTAGGAATTGTAATTAAATATAAAGAAGTTAACAAAAATTGACTTCCTCATATCCGTCCTGTGCATTGAAAGATGTAACACATGTTTCAGTGTACCAACACTGTACAACTTCTGTCTCAGTTTGGCCAAGCATTCCCACCACCCCACCAGAAATTCCACATTCTGAACAGAAAAAAAGCCTCAGAAAGCACCTCAGCAACTTGTAAAAACCACTGACTGTGTCCCTCATGAAAGAGAATGCTTCTCTTTCATAGGTCACTCAGCAAAGCTTGAATATCTACAGCAGATACAGATGCTGAAAAGAGAATGTGAGATTTAGAAATGAGGGCAGCTCATGCATGTCTGCTCAGTGACTTTATTTTGTTGGGATATTTTCTTGACCACAGATATAAAAATATGCATTACAAAGAAAGCAGGACAGAGGGGAAAGAAAGGAGAAGAACGCTGGTTCTTCATTCCACATAGGGTACAAAAGGGGCTTTTTTGCTCTGCAACTTACTGCAGTGCAGTGCCCACTTCTTCTACATGCTGTTGCCCCAGTGTTTTTGTTGCACTCACAGTTTGCCAACGTTTTTTCAATTTAAGGGACAGCAAAGGTAAATTCCTACTACATAGTTACACACTGTGGAAAACGTGGTAACTCACAGAATAGACCTCTGCCAGTGGAAAAAAATGACAACTTAAAGCCCATATTTAATTCTTTCTGTGACAAACCCTATAAGATCTTGCTGCCCATTTTGGTGCTGGGCTGAGGCTCCTTTCTCAAATCCACTTCAAAGCTCCCATTTTGACAGCTTGTGCTAATGTGAGACATCTTTCTCCCATACAGACGAATTATCCTGAAGCAGCGTACGAGCAGAAGACATAATGCACACATTCCCTGATTGCATTGGGTCAGACAATTTAAGCACAAAGATAAAACCAAACAAAATCCAATCACAGCCGTTCTGTAACAGTAACATTTGAAACCACCAGTCAGCTCTGGGCTTCACAGCACTAGGACTCGTAAGGTATGGAATAAAATAAAATCCCTGGTCTCTAGAGGCAATAAAGGATGTCAGATAGCAGCACTCTGATCTAGTCCGAGGGCTGGGTGATTAAAAGTAATTAACTTGTCTAATTTTACACTGAAAAAAAGAAAGAAGAAAGAAGAAAAGAAAAAAAAAAAAAAAGAGTCAGGAGCTTATCTGGGGCGGTGCTTTAAGTGCAAGTTATTTCAGCAGATTTTTATTAGACTGTTCAACCCACACAGCACTTGAAATGGGACACTTCTTAATGATACTGCCCTTTCACCTGTGCATTCATACAAGATATTTCTTTTTCTTCAGACCAAAACATTTTATCTCATAACTTCTGTGTTATGACAGTTTAACATTTTTTTCAGTTGTACTGGTCACTGACTATTTTTTTGCCATGTATCTACCAGGTTACTCTTACATCAGAGTAATTTGCTGGTGGATACACATTGCAAGACTGCTACCACAGCTCAGCCCCTTTGGCAAATATCTAGGATAGGATCCAAAACCAAACTATTTTCTATTGGGTTTTGCACCAAGCCAAGAATATTAGCTGCTTTATAATAAAGAAGTCAAACTGTTTCTTTGCAGTATTACATCTCTAATAATTTCTTTCTGAATACTTTAACAACTTCCCATTTGACAGTCTTCGGCCACAAGAAAGTACCTGCTTTACTCATTGTTTGGGAAGAAAGTCCCTGGCAAATCTGCTGCATGGAGCTGGATGGTGAAAATACAATGTACACGAAGTAGTAGATTTTTACTTTGTGGCCGTATCCTGTCTGAATGTCTTCATATATAGATCATTACTATTTAAATGTAAGATGGAGACAAAGTTTGAGCCACCACAAATGAAAGCACACCACCTGCTTTGCAGACAATAGAGTCTAAAAATAGACAAGATGGTTTAAGAGGGAGCAAGGCAGGTGAGGTGACTTGCCAAATGTCAACCACTAGAGAAAGAGACAAATACAAATAAAGAAGGTAACCCAGTAGATTAAATTTTACTAGACTCCTGCTCATTTGACCATGTAGCTTTTTCAAAGCCAAAGCCTCTGTTTCTCATCTTTATTTGACCAGTGTTAACCCACAAGACACGCAATCAAGGAAGACACACTTGGAAATGCTTAAAAGACTGAATAATATCCAACAGATGTAGAAGATAAACCAAAATCCTTGAGCAACTTTGCAAGGGCAGGTCTGACTTTGACCTTTGTTATAGAGAGGAAACTCAGAGCTATTCTGCTACAAACGGAATTAAATCACATTGATGCGTTAAAATAGGATAACATTGATAAAGTTCTGATGATTTCCATGGCAAGGCACCAAAGACTGAGGATAAAATGGTGTAACCTATCATAATCCTAGTCAGGATCCACTGAGGCACCCTCCTGTTATGGCCACCAGCTGGAGCTCATGTTTTCTTACGTGGTATTTGTTGACTCACACTCACCTGTCTGGAGGTGTTTGGCAGGCCACCTACAAACAGCTACAAGATCTGATCATGCAAAGGCAGTGTGCACACTCGGACTGCCTCAGCTGCTTCCAGTGGGGAGCTGCCTGATGGTTCAGTGAAGACTACTATCCCAGCTTTCCCACCTAAGAGGCTGGGAAGAGTCACCTGAGCTCCATACGCACAGGAGTCAGGTGGCCACAAGCTGGGTGGGGAAGAGAGCTCTGTCAATACACTTCCCAGTCAACTGGCACTGCAAGAATTCAGTGCTCGCCTCACTCTGACCTCTTCTCCACATGTGGTCTGCATGGCACAGTGCCAGAGCTTGTATGTGGTACTGCTGTATTCCTTCAAGCCCTCCAATAAATTTTTTATTATTTTTTTTTTTAAAGTGAAAGAAAAAAAACAGCTCTCTTTTCTGAGAATGGGATGGTGTACAACAGATGCAATCATAGAATCATAGAATGTATTGGGTTGGAAGGGACCTCCAAATGTCATCTAGTCCAACCCCCCTGCAATAAGCCGGGACATCTCCAGCTAGGTCAGGCTGCTCAGAACCTCATCAAGCCTGGCCTTGAATGTCTCCAGGGATGGGGCTTCCACCACCTCTCTGGGCAACATATTCCAATGAAAAGCAATTAAAGGGTGCTGATCTGTTGATCGCTTGTACTACCATGGACATGTCTACTAGCAAATTTATAACCTGACTGCACCCCAATCGAAAAATGACAGTACTTGGAAAAGGAAAGCCTTGTAAGACTGATGTGTTACTTAACTGCTTTTTTAATGTTTATGACCCACTTCCATGCCTATTTTTACAAGAAAAATGTCTCTTTTCCTTTTCTGCTCCAGTTTAATAGGTGCCTGGTGCAGGAAAAGGAAATGAGACAAACCTGGAGGAGGACAGAGGCAAAGAGGTGTGTGGAAGAGGGCCAAAGGTGAAACAGAGACATCATTTCAACAATGAACAGATGTGACACTTGTGGGGTTTAACATGTGACAAAGGCTCATTCATAGGAGCAAGTGTGGACCTGGGGGCCTCATAAGGAAGATGATGTTGTTGCAGGAAGGAGAGTAGAAGAGGCCAGTGCTTTGACACTGCTCATCAAGCTGGAGGAAGTAAGATTTCCTCATTTTAAAGTCCAGCAGTAATGAATCCCATTAGTGGAAGGGAAAAAGCAGCAGAGAGGACTTGTTCCTTTGCTGTATCTTTAGATATCACATTAGCTGCTCTGGAGGCCAGAATGACTCTTACATACTTCCTCTTTGAGGGCTGCAAAATAAACCACCAAAAAGAGAAAGCCTCAAATCTAGCAATGTTGCATCAATGAGGGGACAGCATCTCTTTAAAATTTCCCTTTTATTTTAAAAATCTGGATATGAGATCTTAATATCATAGTGAATAAAAACAAAATGAGGAAGTTCCTAAATACAGCAAAGGGAATTGGTTATGGGAACTGCCTCAAATATGGAGGGAAGCTTTTTACTGAACTTCTCACTGGGATAAGTGGTATGAACATTACTCTTTCTTATCTGCATCAGCAATTCCAGTGATCAAATGGGAGGATCTAGAGGAACTCAAGATTTCTACCAGTAACGATTTGGCTTGCTTGTGAATGGGACAAGAGGACACCAAAATTAATGACTTTCAGGACCAATCAGTGTTAAATATATGCAAATGTAGGAAGGTGCTGCTAATAACCTGTAGTAAAAAGAATGCTGAACTACACTGCCTGGGAGCAGATTGTTAATCAGAGTCATGAGCTCACTTTATCTTTCCCTGCCTTCACCCTAGGGAAAAAAATGGTCAGCTCTTCCTCCTATTCTGGCTTTTGCTCATTTGCTCCTTCTTTTCCAATCTGGCTCTGCTGAGCTGTCTGCAGCTCTGGCAATCACAAAATCACATTTCTCTCCCCTCTTCATCCTATCACCAACAGGAGTCCCAGGTTCTGGCTGACAGGCTGCTCTGCCTGGGTACTTGGAAACAGAGAGGCTATGCCAAGGAATAAGCAGTCTGTCTGAAAACTGATCACATTCATCAGTCTTTGGCCCTAAATAAGGACATAAAGTATGTTGTGATGTGTGACTGTTACAGATGATTCAGGTTTTCAGAATCTGAAATCCTGAAGGGGATTACTAATCTACTTTGAATTTAAAAAAAAAAAAAAAAAAAAAAAAGGAAGGCAGGAGGAACTGTTCTTCAAAAATGCCAGCAATTTCTTGCTTCTTTATGTGATCCTTGCTCCATTATATGCATGTGTATAATTAGACCAGGGTACTCTGCAAACCTCAGGCTGGGTCTGGATTAGGTGTAGGTGATTATTCTAGTGTTGGACTGAGACCAAAGCAAGATGATGGGTCATGTTCACAGACATCAGCACTGTGTTTTACAAGCTGGTCTCAGAAGCAGCTGCTGGCAGGAAGCTCTGTGGGCTGTTTGATCTCATAAGATTTTCTCTACCTGGTATACTGGCAGTTCTGCAAGATAACAGTTCACTAACCACTTGGAAGACTTTCAGGAATTTCAACAGAAAGAAAGAAAAAAAAAGAACAGGAGACCAGGCCCTGGAGATGCAGTGCAGCAAAAATGGCAAGTTAAGAGGATTCACATCTGGAATTCAGAGATGTGTCCTGACAGAAGCAGTACTGGCCTATGGAGGTAATGTAGCCTCGTCTACATGGCTTTAGGCGAGCCAATTCCTCCTTGGGCAAGATGTGTTGGCATAGGCTGTAAAAGTCTGCATACAGGAACTGTCTCTTACCAGGTGCTCATGTGGCAGCTGGCACTCATCTCAAGCAGTAGTTCTATGGATACTCTAACACATATAATAAGTGTTGAGTACCACAGGTGAAAGCCCTGGAGGTGAGAGGGGTTCATGAAAGCTGGTCAATATTCAAGGGTCACCTCCTGCCAAGCCCAGGAGCAATGTGTCCCAAAAAAGAGGAAGGCAGGTAAGAATGCCAGGAGGCCTGCAGGGATCAACAGCGATGCAAAAGGATGAACACTGTGATGCAAAAAGAAGGTTTACAGAGAGTGGAGGAAAGGACCGTTAACCTGGGAGGAATACAAAGTTGTCTGAGCAGCCAGCAATCAGGTTAGGAAAGATAAAGTCTGAATAGAATTGAATCTGTCCAGGAACATCAAGGGTAGCAAGAAAAACTTCTACAGGTATGTCAGAGATAAAAGGAAGGCTGGGCCCTCTCCTGAAAGAAACAGGAGACCTAGTCACAAGGAATATGGAGAAAGCTGAGGTTCTCAACAACTTCTTTGCCTCATATTTCACTGGAAAGGGCTCTAGCTGCACCAGCCAAATTGCAGAAGGCAAAGGAAGAGACTGAGAGAAGAACTGTAACTGAAGAACAAGTTCAAGTCCATGGGACTAGACAAGATTCATCTGTAGATCCTGAGGGAACTGGCAGATGAAGTTGCTGAACTTATTGCTGAACTTATTTCCATCGTATCTGAAAAGTCTGGTATCTGGTGAAGTTTGCACTGACTGGAAAAGGGGAAACATAACCCCTGTTTTCAAAAAGGGAAAAAAAGAAGACCCAGGAAAGACCACAACTCTTTGGACTCGTCCATCTAACCAGTTTTTCACCCAGGAAAGCGTATGCCCATCCAAGCCAAGAGCAGGCAATTTTTCTAATAGAACATTGTGGGAAGCGATGTTGAATGCCTTGCTAAAGTCAAGATAGACAACATCCACAGCCTTGCCTTCATCTAACATTGAAGTGAGTGGATTTATTGTGCAGGATCCTGAGGTCCTTGTCCACCCTTATGTGAGATGTTTAATGCTGTTTATTAGTACTGTTGGCACATTGTGGGTTGTGTGGAGCCTGGTCTCATCTTGGGTGTCAGAGAAGACAACTGGGTGTGACAACACCAAAATGTGCCCTGAGGCGGTCTGTCCCTGGGTAGCAGGGTGTGTGGAAGGATTTGGGCAGGTTCCTAGGATGGTTATCACCTCCCATAACCTGGGACTTTACACCAGAACAGGCAAGTAACCCCGTCAAATTGACACACCACCTAATAGAAGGGTGCCTTGCCTATCCCAGTGAAAACCAGCAGCTTCTAGCACTGTACTGGGGCCTGGCCTGTGCCTATAGAGCCACAGTTCAGTACTCTCAGAGGACTTCAGTTGAGGTAGGGACCCAAACTGTCTCTGAGGACAACCTGAGAGGGAGCCAAACAAGAACAAAAACAACTACGACTAGAGTAATTTCCCTGGTAGTGAAAAGAAACAGTGGACAAGGAGAACAACAGGTCCATATCCTTGATTAACAAGGGAGGAGGAAGAAGAGGAAAGCTTGATCAAGAAGCTGGCCCTTCAACGAAGAGATGGGAGGAGGAAATAAGAGAACTCAAACAGAAGAGTGCAAGCCACAGTTTGCTCTCACATAGAAGGGTGTCCAGTACACCTGGAATCAACTGCCCCAGGGGTGGAAGCACAGCCCCACCATTTGTCATGGACTAATTCAAACTGCACTGGAAAAGGGTGATGCCCCTGAACATCTACAATACATTGACGACATCATTGTGTGGGGCAACAAAGCAGAAGTAGTGTTTGAGAAAGAGAAAAGAGTAATTCAGATTCTTCTGAGAGCTGGGTTTGCCATAAAGAAAAGCAAGGTCAAGGGACCCACAGAAGAGATTCAGTTCTTGGGAATAAAGTGGAAGGATGGACTCCATCATGTGCCTATGGATGTTGTCAACAAGATAGCAACTATGTCCCCACCAGCAAACAAGAAGGAAACACAAGCTTTCCTGGGCCTTGTGGGTTTCTGGAGAATGCATATTCCAGGTTACAGTCAGCTTGTGAACCCTCTCTACCAAGTAACCCGAAAGAAGAACCGTTTTGAGTGGGGCCCTGAGCAACAACAAGCCTTTGAGCACATCAGACAGGAGATAGCTTGTGCAGTAGCTCTTGGGCCTGTTCAGACAGGACTGTCTGTGCAGAATGTACTCTACACAGCAGCTGAAGAGCACGGTCTCACCTAGCGCCTCTGGCAGCGAACATCAGGAGAAACTCGAGGTCGACCATTAGGATTTTGGAGCCAGGGGTATCGGGGATCAGAAGCCCGCTACACCCCGACTGAAAAAGAGATACTTGCAGCATATGAGGGGATTCGAGCCACTTCAGAAGTTGTTGGTACAGAGGCACATCTCCTCTTGCCACCATGATTACCTGTGCTTCATTGGATGTTCAAAGGAAACATTTCGTCTACGCATCATGCAACCAGTGCAACATGGAGCAAATGGGTAGTGTTGATCATGCAACGGGCGTGACTGGGGAAACCCAACCATCCAGGGATCCTGGAAGAGATCATGGACTGCCCAGAAGGCAGAGATTTTGGAGCACCACCTGAGGAGGTGACTCGTGCCCAAGAGGCATAGCCATATAATGTGTTACCAGAAGATGAAAGGCATTATGCTTTGTTTATTGATGGATCCTGTCGTGCAGTAGGAAACCATTGGCAGTGGAAAGCCGCTGTGTGGAGTCCCACAAGACAAGTCATTGAGGCCATGTAAGGAGAAGGCGAGTCAGGTCAATTTGCAGAAGGAAAGGCGATCCAACTAGCCCTAGAAAATGCTAAATGAGAAAAGTGTCCAGTGCTCAATCTCTACACTGACTCCTGAATGGTGGGTAAACCCATCTGGGCTGCTGTACTGTGGCATGAGTGGAAAACATGGCTCTGAAGGTGCGTCATGTAGCTGCTCATGTGCCTACAAGCCGTGCCACTGAAGAACATTGAAACAATGACCAAGTGTAGACAAGGCTGCCAAGATTGAAGTCGCTCAGCTGGATCTGGACTGGGAGCGTAAGGGTGAGCTATTTGTAGCTTGATGAGCCCATGAAACATGGGGACATCTAGGGAGAGATGCAACGTACAGATGGGCTCGTGATCAAGGGGTGGATCTGACTGTGGAGGCCATCACACAGGTCAGTCACAAATGTGAAACGTGCTGCAATCAAGAGAGCCACGCGAGCAAAGTCCCCCTGGAATAGAGAGCGGTGGCTGGGTTTCCGATATGGCGAGGCCTGCCAAATCGACTATATGGGCCCACTGCCACGAACACGCCAAGGCAAGCGCTACATACTCACCATGGCAGAAGCAACTACTGGTTGGCTCAAAACATACCCTGTAAATCATGCCACTGCCCAAAACACCATCTTAGGCCTTGAAAGGCAAATTGTATAGCGACACGGTACTCCTGAAAGGATTGAATCGGACAGCGGGACACATTTCCGAAATCACCTTATAAATTCCTGGGCGAAGAAACATGGCATTGAGTGGGTGTATCACATCCTGTATCACCCACAAGCCTCTGGAAAGATTGAAAGATATAATGGACTGCTAAAGACTATGTTGAGAGCATTGGGCAATGGGGGATTGGGATACAAATTTAGCAGAAGCCACTTGGCTGGTCAACAGCAGAGGATCTGTTAACCATGCTGGTTCTGCACAAACAAAACCCCTATGTACAGTGGGAGGATAAGGTCCCTGTAGTACACACAGGGAAGTGGCTGGGAAAATCAGTGTGGGTCACTCCTCCCTTGGGAAAGGGCAAACCCATTTCTGGGACTGTCTCTGCTCAAGGACATGAGTGTACCTGGTGGGTAATGCGGGAGGATGGGGAGACCCAGTGCGTACCTCAAGGAGACTTAAACTTAGGAGAAAAGTAATCTATGACGTGATCTGTATGTTGCAGGAAATGCAGTGAAGAGTAGATTTTGCAAAGAACTGTATAAGTGTAATAATGACCCAAACCTAGATGGTGCTGGTGCCCAACTATCAAACATACTGCTTCTCCTCTCCCGAACATCCATCCTGAGAGACGGAGCTCAAGTCATCACCTGTTTGTGAACATCTGGAGGAATCGAGAAAACCCATGTTAACAGAGGAATAATACCTATCTGTTAAAGGACAGGAGATAGTAGTTAATGAGAATGTATTAATCTACATATTCTGTATAAAGATGGTTTTAGAGTACGTACATTGAGATGCAAGTGTTGATATGAAGGAATTTCAGTGATTTATTTATTATTAGATATAATGGCATAGTTAAGTTGTATTATGTGAGACCTGAGCACGACGCAAATGGTATGGAACAAGGGGTGGAGATTGTATTGGGTCTGACTGAGCTGGCCCCATAGAAGCCCTCCCGGTACTGTGATTTGCACCGAGAGCTGGAAAGGTGCTGATAACACACCCATGTTGTGGCTACTGCTGAGCAGGGCTCACAGCACCAAGACTGTTTTTTCAACACTCCCCCTGCAGTGAGATGGGGTAGACAAGATCTTGGAATGAGACACAACCGGGACAGCTGATCCAAACTGACTAAAGGGATATTCTATACCATATGACATCAGCTGAAAAAAGCAGGGGGGGGGGGCATCCGCTTGTCACTGAGCAACCAATATGTGATTGGAGGCCTGCTTCCCAAAAAAGGGGCCAGACATGCCTACTGATGAGAAATAGTGAATAAATCTTGTTTTCTTTTGCTTCCGCGCATGGCCTTGCTTTGCTTTTTCATTGAGATGATTTTGTCTTAGTCCAGATTAATCTTATTTTCTTCCCCCTGGTCCAGCTGGGGGGGAGGAAATGATAGAGCAGCTTAGTGAGCAACTGGCATCCTGCCAAGGTCAAAGCACCACAAATGCACATATGTGCTTTATGATAAATAGGCATAAGGACTCAAAATTAAAGTTACTTGTTGCTCAAATACTTCATTCGGACTTGTTTCAGCTATAATCAATGCTACACACTCATTGATTTCAGCAGTGATTAACTAGACCCAATATACTGGTAGATAAAGGAAGAACCTGGGAAAGAATTCGGAGTACAGTCATCTGATCTTTGTGCAGCATGCATTTTGTCATTTACCAAAAAAAACCCCAAATTTTTGTATTTGAAACTAGTCATCACACACATTCCAAGTTTTCAAATATTTGTTGTATACATATTAACTATTATTTGATGTAATAGATTATATTTTAATTTTGCAGGTCACATAATTGAGCAAATAACATGTTACTTCCTACCCTCCCTTTGTTTTTTTAAGCACTATTACAGTAATACCAAAAAACAGCTTAAGCTGTGGCCAGGGATTAAATGGAAGGTTTATGCAGCCAACTAACAGTCCAGTATCATGTGATACCAAACCATGTGTTATCACTAATCAGTCCTCTTAAGCACACTCAGCACACCTCTGCATAGAGCAAACTCCACTGAGGCAGGCAATGAAAAACCAGAACACCCAAGAAGGGAAAAACTGTTTAAAAACAAATTTCCAAAAGCATACATAGTTATTTATACATGCACCAGATAAATTTGCCTTTCTAAAGTTCTGGGAATGATTTACGACATTCAGACAGAGAGCACCCCTGCAGCCAGTGGATTATTTGTAAAAGTCAAAGAATCATAGCATGTAACCTCAAGAAGAAATCAACATCATGCAAACCCCATTTACTAACATCACAGTGAATATAAGGAAACATCTTAGCCAATTTAAAATGCATTTAATTATTACCATGTAAATGAGATTAACCTGATCATTCCAATACCTACTTTTTAAATATCTTTCAAGACAGCACACAGGATTTAATCGGCTTTGTAGAAGGAATAAAAGATACTTTGCAAGCATAGCTTGGACCCCCCTAGTGGAGGCTTTTTTCTGCTAGGGAAGCATAAGGATTTAGTGATGTCATTTGTTTGAGCTCATGTCACATCACTAATATTAATATAATCTTTGGTCTGGCCTTCCATGTAAAACCTTTATTTCCTACCTAATATTTAAATACAGCCTTTAGAGTTTTACAAGTTTTGAAGAGACATCATCAATTCCATACTCTTCAGCTACATTCATATACTAAAGAACATGCCTTATTTCCAATCTGAGAACATGCAGTTTCAAATTCCGATCACTACATGTAGCTTTACCCGTCTGCTAATGATCTGCTTGCTTTTCCTTTTCCTTGCATGGATAGTTATAATTTGATACAAGCACCTCTTGACACTTCCTGATAAGTAGCTCAACCTATTTGGTTTACCCCACTCTGTACAATCCAGTTTCCAGATGTCTAATTATTTCTGCAGCTTTTTTCTGAACACTTCCCCGTTTTTCGGCATCCCTTTTCATGCACAGACACCAGAACTGGACACTGTAGTCCAGTAATGGCTCATTATTGCCATATATAGAGATAACAGTGCCTCACAGCTTTCACTTAGGAAAAAAAAAATCATAACAGGGAGCTCATGTTCAGCCTGTTAGGCTGATCATAAATTACCCTAACATTAAGATCTCCTGCAATTACAGCACCTAAGGTGCTAGGTAGCTCAGAATACTGAAAGTAAACTACAGTGTCCATTATTTAGACGCCACTGGCCCCCATTAAGCCTTGGTCAACAGCATTCAAGTCACCCACATCTAACTATCTTTTGAGAAACAGCCTCCCTCATTTTAAGCTTCACACAAGAAAAATCTCCTTTCACATTAAGCTTGCTGAAAGTTTCAAAAGAATTTTTAGACTCTTTTCCAAAAGTTCTATATCCCACTTGAGCACTGATACAAATAGAACACACATACCTGTATTAATGCTCTGAATTAAGGAGTAGTAATGGACATAAAGGATAAAGCACTCTGGTAACTCCAAATATAGTACTTTCAGTATGAAGTTAGGTATGGACCTCAAAGTATCCAAAGCTTACAATAAAAAACCGTTTCCTCTGCCTCGTGGCTGAACTACACCTTCACCCACACTAAGGGCAGGTATTGGTTCTGAAGTGAGGGGACGGTATCCTGCTTGAAAGATGATGAAGCAAGTTGAGCAAGCTTTGTCAAACACTTTGTGATTCCTTACAATGCTCTGGGGCCTCCTGAGGTAAGAACAGGAGACAGGATGTTGAGACACTAAAGGTGAAACTTAGCTCATCTTGCATGGCCTGTAGATAAGAGAAATCAAGGCTAAACAGCCCCAGATCCTTCAGCCTTTCCTCATAAGACACATGCTCCAAACCCTTTACTAGCTTTGTAGCCTGAACCACTTCCCTGGGCAGCCTCTTCCAGGGCCTGACAACCCTTTCAGTGAAAAAATTCTTCCTCATGTCTAACCTGAACCTCCCCTGGCACAACTTGAGGCCACTTCCTCTTGTCCTAAAGGACCTCACCTCATGGGTGATGGTATTCTCTAAGACTCATTAGAATAAACCAAGCTCTAGAGAAGAGAACCCCAACTGCTCGGATCCTGTGTGAGTTATGTCACGCTAGTCCTGATGTCCTGCTATCCTTGACAACATGTGGAGCGGTGTCCCGATGTGATTTAAGCCCCCACCCCCCAAAAAAAAAAAAACAACCAAACGGGTTTTGTGGCCGTTTGTGTGGATCTGTGACCACTGGCCATGGTTTTGCTGGCCTGAATATGGATGCTCTATGTGCAGGGGACAAACATCAAGCTTGGGACAGAATACTCCAGACCATGTATTCTGCAAGAAAGGACTGATGTGGCTGGATTGGTGCAAACTCTGGCTGTTCCGTGCCTTATCTCACCCAGATAAGAGAGAGTTGTGAAGCAGAGCAGCCTGTTTAAAAATATCCCTCATCATTAGAGGAACAAAAGGGGTACAGAAGAGGGCACAGGAGGGTCATGTTCTGGCCTGGCTACGCTCTTGTAGCACCCATTTAAATCCCCATTTATATTTTCCTAATACACTCGTCTCCCCTTTTGCCTCAGAGGGGTTTTAATTGAATTTCCGTGTCCCGCCAGCCATTCAGCCAGGAGCTGCCCCCAGTCAAACCAGTTTCGGTGCAATAACAACCTGAGCCCTTCCGCTACATTTCCACCCTTAAAAGCAGCTGAACCTTGTCAGCTGGGGGAGGGAAGAGGTCTAAAGCTGAAAGCTGCAAGTAAAATCAACTCACACCCATAACTGGGCTGAGAAACGACAGTAATTACACTAACAGCCCCTATTAAAACATGGGTGCTGGCTTTTTTCCCTGCAAATGCATGTGGAATTTCCAAGTATCAACTGTGTTTGAACTACCTGGCTGTAATCGTATGCTCCAGTACGCTCGTGGTGAGAACACAGTTTGTAATAATTACTTAATTACTCAGCATAACGCAGCCATTTCTCTTGAATGTACTTTTGGTTTGTTTTTTTTTTTCAAATAAACTAAAAAGAGAAAACCAGAAGTATTTTTAAACATTCCCCAGTGAGTCCTGTATTATTACTACTAGTGGGTAAAGCAGAAATTAAGTTGGAATTTACTTTCCCATAGTTCACATTTATGTGGCTGTACAGCAATTAAAATCATCTTTGTCTAGTTTCTCAAAGCAGGGACCTGGACACTACATTTCTGTTGGGACAACTGCTTGTCCATCAGGAACATCAGACCATGCTGGGCAGGGACAGCCTCACATCATTAAACTGAAGAGTCTTCCCACCACTTTTGATAGTTTGGGGCTTCACGTGCTGAGCTGCTGAGATGAGACCTGTCTGTTGCAGGGGGAGTTTCAGGTTTGCTTACACAAAACTACTGTGGCAGATAATAGCAATATAATATGGCCTCAAGTTGCACCAGGAGAGGTTTAGGTGGGAGCTGAGGAACAATTTCTTCAACCCCATCAAGGGTTGTCCAGGGCTGTCCCAGGCCACCCAGGACAGGGGTGGAGTCCCCATGATCCCTGGAGGGGTTTCAAAGCCCCACATGGAGATGTGATGCTGAGGGACATGGGTTAGTGGTGCCCTAGCAGTGCTAGGTTAATGGTTGGACTCGATGATCTTAAAGGTCTCTTTCAACCTAAACAATTCCATGATTCCATGAACTATGCAACTCCAAGCCTCCCCCAGAGCCAGGGTCCTCTAGACTTGCGTTCATCTGGGCCTTGCTTTGCAATTAATTAATTGCATTCCTTCCCTTTACCATTGCACCACATTATCTCCTAACTGTAAAACACTATCTAGGTAAGGCAGAATCAAACCCACCTCAGTCCCACCAGATACCAGGTGGCCCTACACAACACAACAGAGAAGCAGGAAGAAAATTAACATTTTCATTATATTCCACTCCTCCTGTGTCTCTCAATGAAAGGTTCTGGTTTTAAACTCAACTGTATGTATGTTTTTGTAACATCAACACATCAACAGAACCTGGCTTCTGACAGGTCTCTGTTACCATCACAGCTGTGATGTGCAGCCACATCCTTCTGCACCAGCACTGCGTCAGATACCAGGACCCATCCAAGTTCTGCTTCTGTGATTCTTTCGTAAGTTTATAAATAAAAAAGCCATCAAAGCCCCGTTTGAGCAACGCACATTACTGAAGTTCTGCCTCAAAGGATTCACTCTTCATTGTGAACGGAAAACAGGCGTTTTCCAAACTAACAGCAGCCAAACAGAGTTTGGGGTTTTCTGTTTTATTTTCTTTTAGCATCAAAGTAACGTGTCCTCGAGCACAAGTATTTTACTTCCTCAGAACACACCTACATTTTCCTAGTGGTTCACACGATAGTCTTAATAATCAGAGAACTAATGGACTTGGGAGGAAGACAGACCTCAGAGGACACAAGAAAAGCCTCTCTGTTCTTAGTACCATCTATTATTTGGGCCACCATTTTTTAGGAGAAAGAGATTTCTTTTTCTCCTATCTTCTCCCCCCCCCCAATTTATTTATTGGTTCTAGTGATCACTGTCAGGTGTCAGCATGAAAAGGAGAAAGCTTTTTCTATTGATACACATAAGTAATATTATTAATCCTTCTCCTGTAACATCTCGGATCTCCAGGCAGTGCTAGGAGCTGAAGCACATCCACAACAACAATGGAAAGCTCTTACTTCTGACAGCCAGCACGAGCAGGGCTAAAGGGAAATTATTTTGAAACCAAAACCACTTTTCACAGCGAATGGCAGAAACTCCGCATTTCTTCCACGTCATTTTGGTTTTGTTGTGTCTACAGCAAGTGTAACTTGGCAGGAGTGCAAGACTTTGCAGACAGATATGGCAGCAAGAGAAAAGATAGCAGCTCTAAAAATAAAAGACTCTGACCGTATCGTGAGCAGGAGCTGAAACGCAGAAGAAACCCGGACGTGCTATCAGTAAAAAGGGTGGTGGAAGCCCAGGCAGCAGCAAGGCCCACGAGGCCTCTGAAACACTATTTTTACTAGTATTTGAGAGAACTGGCCAGGACAAACTGGTCCTCTCCTTCTACATAGGTAATGCTGAGGATGTATCAGACTGACAAGCTTCAGAGGAACGTGGCCAGAGAAAGGCAACGGAGCTGGGGAAGGGTCTAGAGCACAAGTGTGGTGAGGAGAGGCTGAGGGACCTGGGCTTGTTCAGCCTGAAGAGAAGGAGGCTCAGGGGAGACCTTCTGGTTCTCAACAGCTCTCTGACAGGAGGTTGAAGCCAGATGGGGTTGGTCTCTTCTCCCAAGGAAAAAGTGACAGGACAAGAGGAACTGGCCTTAAGTTGCCCCAGGGAAGGTTTAGGTTGGACCTGAGAAACAATTTCTCCCCTACAAGAGTTGTCCAGGGATGTCCCAGGTTGTCCACGGCAGTGGTGGAGTCCCCATGATCCCTGGAAGGGTTTCCAAGCCCCACACGGAGATGTGGTGCTGAGGGACATGGGTTAGTGGTGCCCTGGCAGTGCTGGGGCAACAGTTGGACTTGATGATCTGAAAGTCTATTCCTGCCAAAACAATTCTATGATTCTTTGTCTCTAGGATCAATTTTTACAACAGAAAATTGACAAAAACCAGGAGGAGGAATACAATTTTGTAGGTAAAGTTACCCACCAGACTATATTAAATTAATATCAATATTACACAACTCAGAACTTCAGAACTGCCAGAATTAAGTTGTCCTCTACTAATATGCTATTTCCAAACATTCCCTTTTCTCTTGGGGTGGGGGGAAAGGAAGGAAGGAAGGACTGAAGGACCTGCTGCCGTGCCCAGTGTAAATGTTGAAGAGGATTTAAGGAATTGAGCTGGCAAGACAGAACTATCAATTTCCTCAACACTAATAAATGAGCCCAGTAAGAACAGCCATTGATACTGATAATCACCAGCTTTCCAGCCACCCTTTTATGCTGGAGACTGAGCCACACACATTAAAAGCCAAAAGCATCCATCAGTTTGGGATGCACAACCTGTGCCGCCCAGGGAAGAACACACATCTTCTAGCACAGTTCCAATCCCTTTCAGTTCCACCTCACCAGGGAGCTCAGGGACAATGGACAGGACTGACTGACCAGTCAAATCCAGTCTGCTACGTCATCTCCTGCATTGCCTCGCCCCATTTACCACAGCTCTTCTGCAGAAAGTAAACAGTTCTGAGCACACCGCTGATGGGTGGACTGTTTGGTAGATAAGGCATTGGATGAAAGGTCTCATCCAGAGGCTAGTGGTCAACAACTCAATGTCCAGATGGAGATCAGTGACAAGTGGCAGCCTTGAAAACTTATTTTTGTTATTTTAAAAGAAATAAATTACCCACCACCACCAGCACTCCTGATGGCTCAGAAAGTCATTACTGCTGCTTTTCATGCCCTCTGCAGAACCTTTCAGAATCCTTTGCTTTAGAAAACTGAACAATGAAACAGTCTTGACAAAATCAAATTGAAGGCTGAAATAACAAAGGGTTGTAATGTTCCTGCTGCTAATGAAACGTAATTTAACAAGTCAGTTCAATAATTTGCTTTGAAACCCCAGAGTAAAGTTTCATTCAGTAGCTGTCAAAATTAAGATACCCCAAGCCTCGCAGATGAAGCAAGGACCATGTTTATAACCTGCTTATACTGGGAACCAGACTGGCAATGTGGAGCCCCACCAGCTTGGCCCAGAGGAGAATCTGGCTCCACACAGAAAACATCAGACCTGGGTTTTTAGTAAATCATTTTTGACCATGACATCCAAACCAGTAACCATGACTGGAGCTGAGCTGCTACCAAAGAGCAAGTTTTATTTCTATGTGCAGTAGAAACACAATTCAAGCAGAGATAGCGACGTCCCTGTGCTGCGACTCCTGTGTTTGGGGAGGCTGGGCAGCCTCTCATATCGCTACACATACCGTGTGGAATCCCACCAAAAAACTGCTTAGGACCTAGCACATGGAGCTTGAATGCTTTGAGAAGGGGTAGAGGGTGATGAGGAAGCAAAGCTGGCCAAAGCAGGGACACGGTCCATGTATTTTGTCTGATGACCAGCAAAACCACAATGCCCTTGCTGTGGGCAGCTGACTCCATCCCAACTGAGATCACCAGCAACTACCCTTGCGTGGAGCCACACGCTAACCCTTCTGAGGCAGAAGTCAGCCACATCACTTACAGGTTCGATTAAGCAGAGTAGGAACTTAAATGACAATTAGCATCCTAGCATTGACGCTTTGCCTCAGAGGTGATGGATGAAGCGATTTACCTTCAGTGAACTTCTTACTTGAGAAACAATTCTCTGCCCATTGTGGGCAAAGTGTCATTAAACAGGAATCTCAATGGGATGAGTCAGCTAAATCTGTTCCTTTCTCCAGCTTCCTGCCTTTTCTTCATCTTTCATGTCCAATATTAATTTGATTCTTTCAGAGACAGCCATTTTAATTGATTAAGCAGACCTGAAAGGTTGGTGATGTGGCACCAGCATTTTTAGCAACATGTTCCTTCAAGAAAAAAAAATAAATTAAAAAATCATCCATCAGCTTTATGCTCTTTACAGAGAAGGAAAAAAAGATACCTATCAAGTCTACATCTTTCACCTTCCCCAAGAGATCAATCATTTCTCTTTGTTCAACATGTCTGGTTTAGTACTCCCTAGCTCGCATGAATTTTTGCATGCCTTCACAGGGGGGTAGGGAACGTTCCCAGGAGCAACACTCGAAGAAAGGTATCCTGTTCCTTCTGACGGAATGTGGCACAGGAACCTTGTCTCATGAAGGCTTCAGGAGTAGAGTTTGCTCTGCTTTACTTGGGCTGCCTTTGAAAGCAGTGGCCACTTTTCAGCTACCTGAGCGAGCAGCAGCTGGCTCAATCCTACAGACATTAGGAGGTTAAGAGGTGTGCCAGGATTCAGGCCTTGATGGGTGGACCTGCCAGGTGACTTTGTGCTCCAAAAACTTTTTCCCCAGTAAGTATAAGTGCGGGCACAAAGACAAGGGGAGGGCTGGAAACCATCTGCTGGGAGGCCAGGCTGGGAGAGCTGGGGGTGTTCAGCATGGAGAGGAGAAGGCTCCAGGGAGACCTTCTGGTGGCCTTTCAGGACTTGAAGGGGCCTGTCAGAAAGATGGGGAGGGACTTTTGAGCAGGGTCTGCTGGGAGAGGACAAGGGGTGATGGGTTTAAACTAAAAGAGGGAGATTGAGACCAGAGAGAAGGAAGAGATTGTTCCTTCCTTCCTTCCTTCTAATTTTATATAAATTTCTAAATTATATCATTTGCTCAGTTAAGGCTAACTTGACAGTCACAATTTCACTTGCTATTCATCTATATCCTTCACCATATAATTTAAAGGGAGCACTGTAACATCTAATTTTCAGTGTCACTTTTGTAGTAAGACTCTTATTGCTCAACATTTCCTGTCACTAATACGGAAACTAGCTCTTGGCTCTAAGTACAATGCAAACACAAGAGCCTTCCTGTTTTCTCCGCTGTGCCCATTGATCAGTGACAATATCCTCATTCCCAAGACTTGTGTATAATACTCAATATCTTAAGAGGAAGTAGCAAACGTACTGAAGCATGTACTCAGAGTATGTAAGAATTTCTATATCCTGACAGCTCCATATCATTAGTAGTAAAACCCTTCCATTATTCTTACAATTTATTTATATGCACTTGCTGTTGAGATGTTGAAGAAATTTACTAAGGAAGAATATGAGAAGATTGAATATGGGCACTAAACTATAGTTTCTGAAGTACTAGAACAGTGGAAAATAAGGAAGGTTGCACATACCTCCAAGAATGACTAGGTAGTGAGGTTCAGACACAGACAAATGTGTCAAAATTCCTACCCTCACCTACAGAGCCTTGATTTGCAAATTGAGATCTAGGAAGAACATCCCTAATCAAGGCTTATTTAACTCACACAACAACCGTAGTATTATAATACTTTCAATTATCAGCTTTCTAAAAAAATCCCAGTACACATTCCGATTTGAATTTTACATTACATTTTGGTTAAAATTTACAGCCTTGCTTAGCTAAAGAGGGCATCATAATTCAAAAAGAATTTGGGCAAAATTGAGATGTAAGGCAACCCAAACCTGCTTTTTTCTAAAGCCTGTAGTGTTCACCTACAACATCCAAATGCTTTAAATTTTTCAAGCAAGTTTTCAGGCAAGGCCTGGGAACTTATTTATCAACAATAGTAAGTGAAGTCTAAATATTCAGTCATGAAGAACTCTTAAATTATCCAACCAACTACATCATCTAGCAGTAGGGGGCTTTTTTTTCCCTTAGGGCTACATAGTAGATTGGATGGAGTCTGATTGGATCTTCTCCAGCTTGAAGGAAATACAGTGGGGCAGGGGGATTTTTCCAGAGAAAAGAGTAATTATTTGGATTATATACTGCATTAAAAGAAGAGACTGTTGGGAAATCTAAAACTTTTCCACCCTTACGAGAAGACAGTCTGTTCTCATGGTTCCCATTCAGCCTGACTGTTGTGTGGCCAGTAGTTAGTTGGCAAACTGCCAAAGGTTTTAGTCATTATGCAAATACCAGGAAGGAAATGGGGATTTTCAGAGTGAGATGAGGATTTTGAAAAGAAAATGGGTATTCTTACCTCTTATCTGAATCCAGGCATCATGCAACAAAAAAGAGGAACATCTCTGAATATCAGCTTTCTATGTGCCAGATTCTAAAGCTTCTTTACACATGGAGTGATGATTTATTAAATAAGGTTTACTGGAATATTTACATTGCATTGTGATAGAAAAGCTAAATAATTAGTAGCTCTTTTTAGGTATAATACAAGAGGCTGTATTCAAGAGGATCAAATCAGCAAGAACTGTGGACAGTTTAGAAGCATTGCCAATGTTTGTGACAAAATTCTTGATATATGTTGTTTTTTCTTATGCCTCATTGCTTGAAATCCTCGTATTATGTGAGAATGTCAGTTTTTATTTAAAAACTAATGTCTTGTCTGTGTAACTAAGGACATTAAGTAAAAAAATATGACATTCAAAAGGTCAAGAACGAAAAAAAAAAGAGAAAGCAAAATAAAGGAAAATTTTTTAAATCACTGAAACCCCATGATGATGAAGAAAGAGCCTTACTCGCTGTTTTTCAGTACTTACAGTTAACCATCCTTTTCTAACACAACACGTTACACATATTCAAATACAGCTCACGCGGTGGAAAATTCAGAGCCTTTACCTTTTTCTGGAAGACACTAATACAGATCAGAAAAATTGTGCTTTATTTCTTTCCCTTTCACCAGAAATGGGGAAACAGGTTGTATAACCTTGTTATTGTTTTTCTCTTTTACCCATTTTTTTCCAGGTCTAGTGACGTGCAGTTGGAAACCTGGCTTTGAGACTTGGCTTATTTTACACTTCAAGGAAGAGTTAAAATGTTTCCATTTTAAAACTCATGACTGAAACTTATCCCTATACAGATGGCAATCAAAAAGGCTTGTGAATCACTTGCACAGGACCTTGTGCAGGTGATATCCTAATGAAAATGTTCCAAAGGAAAGGAATGGTAAAAGCTTTCTGTAATACAATTCAAAACACAAGTGTGTTTCTTAGTCATATTTAACGAGGCAGTTCTCGTAAAAGCACTGATCAAAAAAACCAGTTATGCTACTTATTATAAGGTGACATAAGTGAGAGATTGCCATTGATTTTGGAGGCACAGAATTTAGGGTCACTGTGCTTTCTCCAGTTATGCCAGTGGAAAATCTTTACTTGTTGCTGTTGGGCAATATGGAAGCAGGTGGTGGTTTTCTCCTCTTTACACTATAGAAACAGTACATAGAAATCAGCTTGGTCAGAAGTTGGTTTTTCAGTAATTCACTCCCCATTTTCACTAGGATTACATAAATGCTTCTGATTTTCTTAATGTTTAGAAGCTTCCAAAGAAAAAAGTTAATAATGACAACATTCAGCATAGACATAGAAATACTTCAGCATAGAATACTGAAAGGGCTGTAGTAGTGTTCTTTTGCACCGATATTAAAGGTTCAAACCTATAAGAATGTGTTAAGCACAAGCTGTTGTTCACTTTATGCTAGCTCTCAGAATCCACCAATTACCCAGTTAAGAAACTGCAGTAAAATATGTACTTTATATATTTCTGTTGGGCATCTGCCAATTAACATGGACTGTCTGAGTAATAGTTCTAAGAATCACATGAAAGAAATCAGCAGGGGCAAAAATGTTGAAACTTTAATAAATGCTTTCAGATCAGAACTGCCTTTGGCCTAGCACTATGTACTGTATATTTGACAATTCATCACATTTTGAGTTTAATGACCAATACTAATTTTCAATATTAATGAATATTAATTTTCCTTGGTGTACTATCAAAACTTGGGGACATTCTACTCCCAAGTGCAGGCAGTTTGTTCAGTTTCCAGCAGCATCACATTACAGTCATAGGACTAGATTTTGAGGAGTGATTAGAGGTAGGCACCTGAGCCCCTGAGCAGGAGTCCAATAGCCTGCATTAAGCCTGCCTGCAATACTTCAGCAGCTGAAATAGACCTCTTAGAAAGAGGTCTAAAAATTACTAGGAGCCTGACAGGAGGAATAAGCACTTTGAGCCACTGATGGCTAGCCAGTAAGAAGCACTGAAGACAGAGGTGGAGAGGCAACTCATGATCCACATCCTGGAGTGGGCAAGAACCCAGTTTTGTGTTTTTCAGCAGTCACCTGAGAAGAAGAAATCTCAAATTGCAGTCCAAGGACTTCTCAAGTATTTTATTCAATGTCTGTTTTCTTTAAAGTACATCAAGAGTTGTAGATTCCTCCATCATCAGACACCTCACTGACCCAAGCCACCCTAACTTATTTTTTGTAAAGTAGAAAAGCTTCCAAAGAAAGAATTAAAGAGTATTTTATTTATTTTATCCCTCTTCTCTTCCCCACAGAATGACACCAAGTATATATATGGTTAGAACACTCCAGAATGTGGTGCAAGAGCAATTGTACTATCACACTGTTAGCCTCATACCCTGCTTGTTATATTCTTCTTTTATCCTGCTTGAGATATGCAGGCAGGTTCACTGCTGCAAAAGTGCAGCAGGAGTCCCTATCTTTGCAATTCTCAACTACTTTTAGTCACTGTATTCTTTTTTGAAATAATTGTCCCTGTTTCATGCTTCCTCGCTGACATTAGGTACAGAGGTCTGATTTTTGGAAAGGAGTGATAAGGGAGCAGGTAACAAAAAATGTAAGAATGTCAGTCCTGACCTCACATCTGCCCCCAGCTGCTTCTGGCCACTTAGTTAACATGGTTGTCTTTCACATTCCTTCATTTACTGGGTCTTAACATATGTCTTCCTGTCTTCATTCAGTATGTTTCAAAGTACAATTCCTTTATAATCCTGGTCTCTATTCTCCATTAATTCTTTCTTACTCACTTTCCTGTCTCCTTTAGAAACACATTTCATATTTTCAGGGTGATCAGTACTGAAGTACCTTTTAAATACACTTCCAGGAATATATAATCACAAAAGAACAGCCTTACACATCAGCCATTTGCTGGTCATTCAACTCAGTAACCAGCTATGAGGAGATCACAGCTAGTGGTGCTTTAGGTCTGCAAGCATTTTCATTTAAAAATTAATGACCAGGGTTTGGCTATAAAGAAAACCTGCAAAAGTTTCTTCAAAACTATTTTGTCCTCCCAAGGGTGAATCAAAATGTTCACCAGAAGTTAAACTGAGGTCCAGCCAATACTGAGAAAAAGAAATACAAATTTCCCTCACTAGCTACCAGCCAATATACATCCTACACGCCTCTAATCTCTGATGTGAAGAGTCTAAATTTGAGTCAGTGCAGATACATACCTCCAGTATCACCTGCCTTTGCCATGTTAACCACCAGCCTTTTTTCACTAAAATATATATAAGGCAGCTGTTCTGGCCCCTCCAGCAGCCACTTAGCTGCCATTTATGAAAGCTGTTGCAAATTTTAGCTTTGCTAGCATTAATAAATCATAGAGGCCTTCTATTACTTCCATAGGAAAAAAAAAAAAAAGTTTAATTTTTCAACATCTATGGGTTTTGTTTCCTACTTTTACCTTCTACCCAATTTCAATACAACTAGGCAATAGACTAATCAGGGATACCGATTAAAATGAATCACTTATTTTTAACAATCTCAGCTCTTGTGCCTAGTGAGGTTCACTAGCTGATTCCTCAGTTTAAATGTTTGGAATGCAAAGGCTGAAAAGGAATGCTCAAAACAAAGAAAAACTGTTTTTCTTGGACTCATAATAGTCATAGGAAATTAAATTTTCCTACTGAAGCTGTGACAAGATGTCACTAAATAGAAAGTCTAAGCTATCTCACAACAGTCTTTGAAGTAAAATATTTTCTGTATAAACAAAACAACAATGGCATCAAATATAAAATTTCCCTCTGAATTTCCATAACTGTGCATTCCTTTCTATTTCTAGTAAATAATCACCTGGACCTTGCCTACATTATGAAAAATTTGAACCTACATTATAGTTGTTGGAAGAAATGTGACTTGGGAGTTTTTGGTACAATTTTTCCAGCATGCCACATCTTCAGTGTACCAATTTTTCAACATGTCCTTGGTTCAACAAGAATAGTCACTAAATTCTAGTAGAGACTGAAGCTGATTAATAAAAATTCAACTGCTCTTTTAAATCAGGCAGATAAAGAGCACCCTCGCAAAAGGAGAAACTGCTGGATGATAGTAAAGTGCACCTTCTTCCAGGAACCGATTTTGCCCATGTCTCCTCAGGGAGAGGAGATAGATACTTTTTAATCTCACTTGTTGAAGCCTTGTAGGTGAACTGCATAGTTTTGCACAATTGGCAGTCGTCACTGAGGATAAGCAAAGACAGGAACAGAAAAGCTGTTGAATAGGAAGTGCACTGGCAGAGGATGTGTGGAGAAACTAGAATAATGGCAGGCTATGTAATTCTCAGCTTGAACTAATAGACCATCTTCTGCTAAAATGTTAAAGATGCACTTCTTTTTTCTTTTTCTTTTTTTTTTTTTTTAAATCACTGTATTTAAACAAAATTATAACGTCTTACATCATCATAACGTTTCCATACAGAAGGCTGACCAAGAGGTTTTGTTGATTTAATGCATCTCCAAAAATTTAAATAAATATTTTTACATGTCATTACTAAGCTTCAAGCATTTTTCCTGAAGCAAACATTATGGATTAACCATTGAAGTACTTTAAACAAATTGCAAAATATTTTTTGCTTGTCTAGCTAAATCTTAAGGTTCTCCAGCAGGTCTCCAATGAATGAAATAAACGGAACAAAAAGAGCAAGTGTGTTCCTTTAATACGCACATCACTTACAGTGCCCTTGCTAAACAGGTATGGGGCTCTGCAAGAGGAACCAGTTAAGAGCAAGGTTAAGAGCTCACAAAAACCAGTTGAGCCAGCAAGATCAGCTCTCCTTCAGCCAACCATGAAAACTGACCCTAATAAGAGAAATCGAAGGGTCATTGTTATAGGTGATTCCCTACTGAGCAGAGTAGAGGGCCCAATATGCAGGCCGGACTCGCTTCACAGGGAGGTCTGCTGTCTCCCTGGTGCCCGTGTGAAGGATGTTGCAGGTAAATTTCCCTTCCTTGTGAATATCCCCCCCGTTCGGACCTAAAAATTAGTTTTTTCAGTTCAATACCCCACCCCCAGAGAAATGAAAACAGAAAAAAAAAAAAAAAAAAAAAACACGAAGAAAAAAAATAATTAAGTCAGATGGAAAAAAAAACTTTACAGGGCATTTCTTTACAAAACTGAAAAAAAAAATCTTTTCAGACATCTTGAATCTGTATTTTGGCATCTTGATAGCTATAAGTCTTGACTGAAAGCAAAAAAATATTTATTTTATATCAAAATGACAGAATAAGTTACTTCAAAGGTCCTAACTTATCTAATGCGCAAAACTCTCTTTAGTCTATCATAAAATTGTGGTACTAAAGAATTTTATGTTAAATCACAACAGGAACATACATGCTTGTTACAAACATTCATCCAGCAGTCTATAGACAGTCTAAAAAATGTGGGGTTTTTTTTAAATTTATCTTTGCCTAGAAAAATGCTACATATCAGTTTCTGCTGGTGAGAGACTGAAACTTTCATCTGGCAGGGAAAACCTTTCTACCCTCTGCAAGGGAAAACATTTCAGAAATTCCCTTTTTCTCTGAAACACTGTGTCTACACCATCCTGGAGAAATTTGGGGTTTAAATAATATTAGAGCCATATCTTCATGAAACAACATCTGAGGATCTAAGCCCTGCTTCTCCACAGAGCTAATGAGCATTCAGTTCTGATTATTCACATGCTCTGAGATACTTTTTAAACCTTACTCTCTAGGATAAACTGTCATTTAAGATGACTAAATTGTCTAAAATTCTTTCCCAATTAATTGCATCCATGCCCACTGTTATCTGCTAGTTGTACTATATTCAAAATTTCTGTAATATATTAAAACTTCAAAGTATTGACAAAGTTTATTATACTGAGACCATTCATAATTCCTTTGTAAGTATTCAGAAGTAAGGTTAGAATGATTTCATCAGGTCCCTGCCCTAGAGTTCAGATTCTGCTACAGTTTCAGATAAATAAAAGGTTCACCCTTATCCTCAAATCATTTCAACTCCTCTTGCTGAAACTTCTTTTCCAAATGTTGACTTTGCAAACTCTATCTTCATTAGCAATCAATGTGGTGCAACAGCAATAGATCCATAGTGCAGAATAGGGGACCTCATCACCATACTGAACATGATTCAGGGGAAGTTTATTGTCTAATAGCTCTGGTGTGGTCCTGCAAATGAAGTATCCTTTAACAGTCAGAGTGCACTAGGAAAGCTTCTGGAGTGTATCTTGGTGTTTAGTTTTACTTGAAAGAAGCCCACCATGATACCTCAAAACCATCCAGCAAGTACTGGTACATTCCTTCAGAAGTGCATGTCTGACCTGCACCAAAATGGTAATGTTGACAGACCACAGAGTATCACCACACGAACAGGCTGTGACTTACGTAGGATTGCAGAGGCTGAGAGGACAAACTTGAATGCTAAGGGCCCTGTCAGAAGCACAGGGAGTAAATTGAGAACATTTTCATGTTCACTTGAAGGATTGCATTAGAAGGAGCAGAGACAGTATCAGTGATGTTGAAACATAAATGAATAACACATTGGTCTATAGATTGTAAAATAGAGCTCTAATTGCTGCACTCTGTTAGAAAAAATTAAACTGGGCTACTAATATGCCCAAATACTGTGTAACTAGCCACCAGTGGCTCTAGCAGAAGGATTTGTCCTGCTACAGTCTGCTGTGACTTTTGAATCCAGCCCTCAGTTATTGAAAGATATGGAGATAGCATTGAAGGGGAATAGGAAAAAAAAGAAACCATCTCTCAGCTAATTTTTTATATAATTACTACTCTTTTGTGGTTAAGGGCTGAGAAAAAATTATTACTTTGTTCTTCTACCTAGGGCTTTCTACTTGCCTGATTTTGTAAGGCAGGAGTATGTCATTTTTTTCATGCTTTTAGATTAGGGCTCCTTCACTTATGAACACAAGTAAAAGATAGAAATCTTTTAGAAGTATGGGGGTTTTATGGTTTAATTTTATACTTTCTAGTTATATTTGGTGTATATTGATCATAATTACAGTTTACAGTTCATCAAAATAACAATGTTCCTATACACAATAGAAGACATCTTTTCAATCATGGTTAGCTGTGAAATTCACAAACAGTTTACATAGCTTTTGCTGAACTTTATTCTTAAAGTTTACTGTGTTCTTTAAAAGTTTCATCCACCTTAGCTCATATAGGGAATTCGTAGCTCTGGGTTTATCATTGTAGCATGTAATATTTAGGTCTGCTTATTTATTTTTGCATTTAGACAAGTGATTACTCCAATTTGCTTGCATTTTCTGGAGAAATTAATGACATTATATCGTGTTCAAACATGACATAAGTCAAAGATTCAAAGCTTCTGAGCTTTCCAAGGATTTAGAAACAAGACAGTTCTTAAAAGAGTGGGAAAGCAAAAAAAGGTGAGACAACAGCACTGTTTTGAATCATAATTATCCAGAAGCTCAGCTGCTTAGAACAGGTAGAGCTCCACTGGGTTCAGCAGAACTACATGCTTTTGCAATCTTGTAGGATGCAGTGAGGATTATGCAACATTCTTCATCCCCTCCCCCCCCCCTTCTGCATTTTGCCCTTGCTACTTGAAAACAGACTGTTAGAAATGCTTTGCATTCCAATGTCTATTTAATGACAGATGATCTATTTTAATAAACTTTTCAAAGACTGTTTCCAGATCTCTCTATTTTTATTTTTAATAAGGCTATGTGAAAAGCAAGTATAAATAAAGCCCTAATACTATAGTACTACATAAACACATGTGTTTTGCTCAGAACAAGAACTGTGGAGAGATAATTAACTCAAATTGCAGGGGTTTTGTCCAAACACTCTGCCGTTACTGACAATTTCCCCACTTTTAACTACCTTATAATTATAAACGGTCTATATGCCAGATCACTTTGTCATTTTTCTGTTGGCTAGTAAGAAATAAAAGCTCAAGCTGTAGCCTGCCTTCTTTCTTTATTCCATTGTACTGTCTCCATGGCTGCTATCAGAAGTGAGAGAAAAGGATAACTAACCTTAAAATCCCTTCAGTCAAAATGTTGCTAATTTGTAAACCGCATTCCCAGTCACTAATAGCAATAAAGGTTTCTCTGCATCCACATGCCTTAATACAATCATAGAATCATCTAGGTTGAAAAAGGCCTTCAAGGTCATCGAGTCCAACTATTAACCCTACTCTACACGTCCACTGCTAAACCATGATGCTAAGCACCATACCTACGTGACTATTAAACACAGACAGGGATGGTGATCCAATCAATTATCTGTGCAGACTGTTCCAATACTTGACAACCCTTTCAATGAAAAAATTCTTTGTAATGTCCAACCTAAACCTTCCACTTGATGCCGTTTGCTCTTGTCCTGTCATTCCCTTTTGTCCTGTCACTTGTTACTTTGGAGAAGAGACCAGCACCCATTTCTCGACAACATCCTTTAAGGTAGTTGTAAAGAGCAATAAGGTCTCTCGTGAGACTCTTATTCTTAAGCCTAAACAACTCCAGTTCCCTCAGCCACTCCTCATAAGACTTGTTCTCTGACCCTTCACCAGCTTTGTTGCTCTTCTTTGAACACTCTCCAGCACCTCAATGTCCTTATTGCAGTGAGGAGCCCAAAACTGAACTTGAGGTGTGTCCTCATCAGTGCCAAGTACAGGGACATAATCATTTCCCTAGTCCTGCTTGCCACACTATTTCTGATACAAACCAGGATGGCATTGGCCTTCTTGGCCACCTGGGCACACTGTTGGCTCATATTTGGCCGATTGTTGATCAGTACTCTCAGGTCCCTTTCTGCCAAGCCTTTTACAGAGCAGCCATTATATTCACATCTGAATATCCATTCATAATGATAGTAAGCCTTTTAAAATGTTATTTATTTATTTATTTTAAAATAATATCATTATAATTATATAAGAGCTTAACTCATGTTCAGACATGATTACATTTATGTATTAGATCAGCAACTCATTATGAGATCCATGTGAATGACTAGAAAAAAGTTTTTATTTTTGAGGAAGCCATTAGGTTTCCATGATGGAAACATGAACATTAAATAGCTATCAATGAACATCAAAAGAAAGAAAAGGCTGAAACATCTGTGTCCCTTCTTCTTTCCTAATTTTTTTTAATGGCAGTTACTATGTAAAACCACTAGAAATGACAACTTTATATCTTTCTTTCTCTCTGTTTCTAAAGGAACAAAGAATCATTTTAGATAAAAGGTTGGTCTGTGAATATAAGTCACTTTTAATAATGATGAAATGGCAGTGTTCTGTGAGACTATGTTAGTCACGTATTTCAGTATGTAACAGTCCTTTGCAAATGGATTTTCCCTTCCCCCTACTGGGTTCTCTCTTTTTAATGAGCCTAGAGGGACAAGGGAATCATTTTTTCAGAACTGTTCACTCACCAAGTGTCACGATTACATCACAAATAGCCAGACAAATACAACAATCATTTCATAAAAAGTCTTAAAATGAAAATTTTAAAAAGTAATAGTACATCAATAGCAAATTGTTTTCTTCTGTCAAAGAATTACCCAAATACAGTGTCTTACATTAAGAGAAAGAAACAGGACACATGAACACACATTTAAAGGATTGGGTTTTATTTGCTTTTCAAATGCCACAATAAATATCTGTTAAATTGTTTTTTCTTAAACCTAATGGAACTGACTATACTGCAGCTAAACTCCAAATCTATGCATCAACACATATTCCTAAACAAGCATTATGTATTTGTGCAATATAATTAGAGTACATACTAATGCAGCATAGCTGTAATAGTAAACAAAAATCCCACCCCACTTCTGTTTTGCATGCATGAAGTCCTGAAGTCTGAGTAACTAGCCTTGCATGTGGAAAGGTTCCTTTGGTATATATGACAAAACTCCCATTGACATTACTGCATCTAAAAACCCAGTCTAAGCAACCTCATTTCCTTTTGATAGATTTTGGCTTTGTTTTCCTGGATTTTAAAAATATTTTGGGCACCTTAAATTGTACTATGTGTATTTAATCATGAAGAACCCATAAATATGAATAAAGGTTACTAGATCAGAGTGTAATGTTAATGGCTGTAGTATTATTATAATGTATTCAAGCCATAAATTTATAAACTTTAAGCACATATACTTTGGGAAACACTTCAAACTCAGTCCGAACATATTTCAATTCCAGAAAAAAAACCCCGAAGATTTAATCTTATCATAAAGTGTGTGACATTAGGGGGCTATAAGAAAGCCGAGGAGAGACTTTTTACAAGGGCTTGTTTTGATAGGACAAGGGTTAATGGCTTAAAACTGAAAAGTTTAGATTACATGAAATAAGAAGTTATTCACCATGAGTGTGGTGAGACACTAGAACAGATTGCCCAGAGAGCTTGTGGATGCTGCCTCCCTGGAAGTGCTCAAGACCATGGTAGATGGGGCTTTGAGCAACCTGGTCTAGTGGAAGGTGCTCCTGCTCATGGCAGGGGGGTTGTGTTTAAGCTCCCTTCCAACCCAAACCATTTTATGACTCTATGATTCTACGATTTTTGAGGTATTCTTTATTTATTCAAATGATGTACCCATCCCACATATATACAAGTTAATCTTGTCTTTTATATTATGCCACTTTCTGGGCTTGTCATTATGAAAATAAAAAACCCAACCACATCGAAGTGATCTTGGATAAGAAAAATACTGATTAAAGAGAAAACCAACACTGATTATAAAATCTTCTGGTGCTACTCAGACATAAGAAAAGTCTTAGTCTTTCTCCCAGTTTCCTTCTCAGTGAAAGCTACAGCATTATCAACATCTAGAAGAACAGTGGAAAGCTAGAGATCTTCCTCACACGCTTATGAACATTAGTGAAGAAAGAAAAAATTTAATAAGATAAAATACTGACCAGAGTCAGTAAAGCCACTTTAATAAAATTAGTATAGGTGTCCCACTAACTGCAGTGAGGTCATTCTGCCCTAGATTTTAAAGACAATCAGTATAACCACCTGCTATTAAAAAACCCCAAAGCAAAACATTGTCAAAACCTAAAAATGTGGTGGAAAGATAAAAGGTAGGGAAAGAGAAACAAGGTACTCTTCAAAACAGATAGGGGGAGGGGTAACAGAGAGATAACAAGGGAGCTCAGTCTCTGGAATTCTTTATGCAGAAATGTCTTATACCTGATTAAGATGAAATGATTGTTATGTTTGACTTTGTATCAGAAGAGATGGGAGAAGTGATGTACCATCTTTTCTGTTAGGACTGGAGGGAGAAAACCCATTAATGCACATAAATGAACAGGAGGAGAGGAGAGGAGAGGAGAGGAGAGGAGAGGAGAGGGAGGAGAGGAGAGGAGAGGAGAGGAGAGGAGAGGAGAGCTCTTCCATAAGGTCGAATCCTGCCATACTCTAGACTCAGCAGCCTGGGAGTCTTCCAGAGACACTCAAGAGTATAAGGTGTTGGTGGTCTCTAAGCAGCAGTGAGGAGGCAGATAAAAGAAAAAAAAATAATACTTTATGGGAAGTTCAGGAAGTTACAGCGAGAATGGTACTTGCTTCCTTTTTGAATTTCACCAATAGTGAATCCACAGAAAAGAGCCTAAAGAGTATCTTTAGCCAGATTTCAGATTTCTTTCAATGATAATGTATAACTGATCATTCCTACAAAAACAACTGATATTAGGTCTGTTTTTACAGCCCTAATATAACAATACTGGGACAGTCTACTTGTCCAGCAGAGTAATCCATCACTGACCTCTTTTTCTGTTATATAATGTATTTTATTGTCTTATATATATTTATAGTCTAAATTACATATTATACACTATCTATATTTTAACTTTATTCAGAATCCTTAGTGCCTTTCATAATCAAAACCTGACTGTAACATTCAAATGAAAATCCTAGTTTTGACTTCTATCATTTTCCCTCCATAAAAAAATGTTTTTAGAAGTATACATTTTAAAAGATATATCTACCATAAAATTCATATCCCTTCTTTATACAAACAGAAGCACATTCTTAACACGATATAGTGCGAATATAGTGGCTTAGCCACTTCATCTGCCAGTTCCCTCAGGACCCACAGATACATCTTATCAGGTCCCATGGTCTTGTGCACCTTCAGATTCCTTAGATGGTCTTGAACCTGATCTTCTCCTTTTCTTCTCTCTAATCTCTTCTGCTTTTGGTTGACAGACAGCTGCATATGAGCCAGCAGTGTGCCCAAGAAGGCCAATGGCATCCTGGTTTATATCAGAAATAGTGTGGCCAGCAGGACTAGGGAAGTGATTGTGCCCCTGTTACTTGGCACTGGTGAGGCTGCACCTTGAATATTGGGTTCAGTTTTGGGCCCCTCACTACAAGAAAGACATTGAGGTGCTGGAGTGTGTCCAAAGAAGGGCAACAAAGCTGGTGAAGGGTCTAGAGAACAAGTCCAACAGTTATCTAACTCTACCAGGGCCACTACTACACCATATCCTTAAGCACCATATCTAGATGGCTTTTAAATACATCCAGGGATGGTGATTCAACCACTTCTCTGGGCAGCCTGTTCCAGTCTTTGATAACCCTTTTGGTAGAGAAGTTTTTCCTAATGTCCAACCTAGTCATTGAGTACCTCAGCCTTCTCTATATCCTGGGTAACCAGGTCTCCTGTTTCCTTCTGGAGAGGGCCCACATTTTCCTTAGTTTTCCTTTTGTCACCAACATACCTATAGGAGCTTTTCTTGTTGCCCTTGACATCCCTGGCCAGATTTAATTCTTTCGGGACTTTAGCTTTCCTAACCTGATCCCTGGCTGTTTGAACAATTTCTCTGAATTCCTCCCAGGCTACCTGTCCTTGATTCCACCCAATGTAGGCTTCCTTTTTGTGTTTGAGTTTGTCCAGGAGCTCCTTATTCATCCATGCAGGCCTCCTGGCATTTTTGCCTGACTTCCTCTTTATCGGGACGTATCACTCCTGAGCTTAGAGGAGATGAAACTTGAATATTAACCAGCTTTCTAGGGCCCCTCTTCCCTCCAGGGCTTTATCCAACAATACTCTACCAATCAGATCCCTGAAGAGGACAAAGTCTGATCTCCTGAAGTCCAGAGTGGTGAACTTACTGTGCACCCTCCTTGTTGCCCTAAGGATCTTGAACTCCACCATTTCATGGCCACTGCAGCCAAGGCTGCCCTTGAGCTTCACATTCCCCACCAGCTCCTCCTTGTTGGTGAGAACAAGGTCCATCAGTAATGGACTTTTTCTAGCCCACTCTATAATTTATTTTGGAAAGAACTCCGTGTTTGTACATTTGTACATTTGGTACATAAACTGATAAATAATTGAGAGATAAGAGCATTCAAAGAAGTCAAAACAACACCAGAAAACTAAAACAATGTTTTTCTATCACATTTTGCTAAAAAATAACTTAAGCTATGTTTTGCACCAGAGGTTTTGTTCACAAGTTTTGGGTTCAAGGCTTGCTTCAAGCGTAGACCAATGTCTAGTCTAAAAAAAAAATTTAAAAATATAAAATTAAGATGATAGTAACAAGTTCCCAGATTCAGATGTTATTCCCCTGGGATTTCTAAAATAACTCAAATATGAAATTATAAAACTATTACTTACACCTATCAGTGAGATCAGTGTTATTTCCAAAATACCAGATGACAAACATGATGCTGTGTTTTTAAAAGAACTGTTTGTGGACAGAGGAGGAGAATCCAGAGAACTGTAAGCAAGCATGTCTGATTTCTGTACTGAACAAACTTCAGAAACGTTTGGGATTAAAGTAAACATTTTAGTATATATGAAAAATTAGAGAAGTGTGAAATGGGCTTTTATAGAAGAAAACGTGCTTCAGAACTGGTTAGAGGTTGGCAGGGTTTTTAATTATGTTTGGGGGATTTTATGGTTCTGTTTCTTTGGTTGTTTTTAATTGCTTTTGTATATGTGCTTTTTTTCAGTTGGTTGGGTTATTTAAGGAGTCAGCATATGAGTAAAGATGATCCAGTTCCATTTGTATATATGGATTTCAAAATAGGTTTTTGTAGCATACTTTGTTAAGAGCTCCTAAAAAGACTAAGCTTTTATGCAATACTGATTTATTTGGGAGGCAACATATTAAAGAAAGTTCACTGACAATAAAAAAAAAGAGAATATATAAGGGAATAAAACAGCTTCAGGTATCCATAGCTACCTGTGAACCTTAAATTAAATAACAACCATAAAGACAGGGTTCTAACAATCATTGTCATTATCTAGTGATAAGGAGGAATCAAAAAGATACTCAGATTGTTGAGAACTATTGAAAAAGAAATAGTGAGAACAGCAAGGAGTGTTTGGATAGACTAGAATGCATCAGTTTTGAAAAAAACTTGGGTTTGTGAGAAAATATATACAACTGTGAACAGCAGAGGAAATATGAATAAGGAAAAAAATCACTTGCTATTTCTTATGTAAAGACAAGGTCACTCAGTGAAATGATCAGGCAGCAGGTTTCAAAGTATTTTTTCAGAGAATGCACAGTGAAGATTTTATGTGGATGCCAGAGTAAATATGAGTTCAAAATATGATTAGGCAAAATCCTAGGATAAAAATCTATTGAGAGAAATTCAACACAAGGATGATGTCAGTTGAACAATGAATTCAGCTTGACATAGTTTGGTAGGAAATAGTGAGAGAAATGCCATTCTATTCTTGAAGTATTATTTTCACTTTTTCCATCAGCATCTGTCAGAGACTACTGTCGGAGAGTAAAATCTAGCTAGCTGAATGGAGGATCTAACCCAACATGGTTGCATCCATGTATGTGTGTGACTGGGGAGTTGTTGGTATGCCTGTATCCAACCAGTGCAACATGGAGCACTCCCAACCAGAAAATAAATATTTTGAGACCTATTAGCTGAAGTTATTCACCAATACTTAAATGTGGAAATTGACTGTATCAGAGGCAAGAAAGCCTTCCCTTCCTTTTAATGCTTTTCATTAATTAATAACAGTTTCTGTGAAGATCCCATGCTCACCTAGATTGGTTGTTATTTGCATATATTCTGAATATTGTTTATCTACCTGCTAAATTTAATATCTACAGTATTGCATCAGCCTCATGTTCTGTAATTTCTTGTCCCAAAAGAATGCTGGTGTGTTGGGTTTGTACCTGGGGGGGAGGGTGTTGGTAGTAAGAGCATGTGTTTCTGTTGGAAGTTTCGAGAAGCTCCCCTGGCTCCAAGTCAGACACACCTCTGGCCAATGCCTAGCCAATCAACATCTCTGCAATAACATATAAATGAAGGGGAAAAAAAAAAACCCTACTGAGAATGTTTGTTTTTGGAGCTCTCTTGTTCTGGAGAACAGTGCGATG
Source organism: Actenoides hombroni (assembly GCA_024336885.1). Taxonomy (NCBI): domain Eukaryota; kingdom Metazoa; phylum Chordata; class Aves; order Coraciiformes; family Alcedinidae; genus Actenoides; species Actenoides hombroni. The sequence goes on along the minus strand of WUAM01009935.1, from coordinate 3,453,160 downwards.
TGGTAGAGACAACCATGCACACACCCAGGTCAGTCAGGAAGGAGCTGGGGAGGCACATCAGCACAGTCATTCCCATTTGGTCCATGATGAGATGGCAGGCTAAGCCCTTGCAGTCCTTAGAGATCAATGGTGGCAAAGAATCCTCTTTGCAGCCTGTGAAGGACCCCACGTTGGAAGAGGGGACTCATGTCAAAGAAGTATGTGACTCTGAGGGAAGCCTGTGCAGGAGCAGTCCATAGCTGGGAGTACTAGAGCCTGTGAAAGGGACCCATGCTAGTAGGAGGAGTTAATGTGGGACTGTTTCCTGTGGGAGGGATGACTTGTTTCCACAGGGGAGGCCCATGACAAGTTTTCCCTCAAGGACAAAGGAGCAGCATGGAATGGAATGGACATGGAATGGACTGGGACAGGCTGCAACCCCCATTCCCTGCCCTACTGCACTGTGGGCAAGGAGGTATCAGAGCTTGGCCCAGGAAGAAGGGCAAGTGGGGAGAAGGGATATATTTAAGACTGAGTTGTATTTTTCAATATCCTATTCTATTAAAATAGTGAATTGGTCATAGTTTTGTTTGAATTAAATTGATTTTGTTTGCCCAGCTCAGGGCTGTCTTTTGCTCATGACCATAATTGATGAGTGAGCCCTCCCTGTCCTTTGTCGCAACCCTTGAGCCTTTTGTTTTATTTTCTCCTCCCCATTCCACTGGAAGGGGGTAGAAGTGAACGAGGGGCTGCATGGTGTTTTGCTGCCAGCTGGATAGGCTCAAAACACAACTAGGTAATTCATCTTCTTTTGAAGGATTTTGCACTTGCTTTCAATGGAAACACCATAATTTCTTACAATCTTTGTTACTTAGAACAGCACTGACTGAACTGAGATGAGGAAGAGAAAGGGTGCACATAGTAACTTAGTATCTAACAAACCTTTACCAAGAAACTCAAACAACTTGGTTTGCTTTAAATATTTCGCTCTTGATGACTTGATTGATTTGACTTAGCACTTGTACATGTATTGACATATCCTGAGTGTGCCTGTATAAGTTAATTTGTGTTTAAGCTCAAGAATTTGATAGAGGTTTGGCATGGGGATGTGGGGAGGGAACTATACAACACTGCTAAGGCTACTTGTAGAGGCTTGGAAATGTTTTATTCTTGTTCTGTTGCTAAAGCTACCCTTCTTTTGATATTGCAGAAAATAGATGAAAATACCATGCTGTCCCTCTTGCCTAAGTTGACTTTTCTTTGGTCATTAATTACAGAGCAGAAATTTTACAATATTTATAATTCCATCACCATGATTTTTAGGATATGGGAGTATTATGTTGCCTTTGTTAAATGTCTGGTTGTTATTCCACAGAGTCAGGTTACAAATGTTCAAGCAAGAATTATGTAGGGTGTGGATTCTTGCTATATTTTTCTTTTTTAAAATGGTTTTCTTGTAGAATAGTGTAAAATCCACTGTTGTTTTCCATGGTGCTTTAGCTCAGCATGCATGTGACGTATCAGAAATATGTAAGGCAAAGCACAGGCTTTTTTATTCTAAAGACCAGCAAGCAAGGAGGCAGTGGCATGCTGTCAGATAAAAATACCATTCCCAGGAATTCCAGAGAGTATTTAAGCTGACTGAAGACCAGTAGAGATTTTCACTGATCACTATTTATTGTTTTTAATATTTCTTTTATTGAAAAGATCCTCTACTTAATCTAATTAGTCAGCTGCAGTAGGCATAAAAATGAAATTAAAAGTTTACAAGTCTTTCATATTCTGTGTATTTTTTTAAGGAGGGTTCTGTGATTGTGGATGGAAGCTTAGAGCAAAGTTACATTTGCCATTTAGGTTACCAGTGCAATGAAAATTTGACCACAGTATGAAGGTTCACAAACTTACCTTGAATGAAATTAAAACACACAACTGAAACAGGCATTTCAAGGGTATCAGACTCTGTTACGCATATAAATATAAATGCATTCTCTGCAAATTACTTTGGGAGTATAGGAGACATGAGTGGTGAATGTAGAGACGTTTTAAAAGAGTTAATCCATAAAGGATGTCCAGTTGTGGAATGTTTGAGTTTTGGTGGTGGTAGTAATGCAACGCATTAGTAACAGTAATAGAATGTATTGTTACAAACAGCATAAGACAATGACTCAGTAAAATTGATAAAAGACGGAAAAAGTTGTTAGTTGCTTTTTCACAATTACCTGAAAGAAGTAGGTAGGTAAGCATGAGAAAGCCCTCAACTTTTGGTTTGAGCTCAGTTACTTGAGGTCCTGCCTCCCCAAAGCTGATCACCTATGAAGCAGTCTCATGTGTCTTTCTGTGACTGCTGGTGCAAAAAGGAAAGAAAATACTATATAGAGGTAATTTCAGTTTTGTTGAGCAACGGTATTCCACTACTGTGTTATAAAAAGTGAGTCGTGAAACAATATGGATTATAAGTACAGCTTTTAAAGGAAGTTTAACTTCCATAGGATTGGATTTCTTTGCATAAGGTAGTTAGTGTCTACCAGTCTCCAGAGAAGGAGACTCCACAACCTCTCTGGGCAGCCTGGGCCAGGCTCTGTCACTCTCACAGTGAAGAAGTTTTTCCTCCTGTTGAAGTGGAACTTCTGTGTTCCAGTTTGTGCCCATTGCCCTTTGTCCTATCCCAGGGCACCACTGACAAGAGCCTGGCCCCTTCTGCTCGACACCCACCCTGCAGAGATTTGTAACCATTCATAAGATCCCCTCTCAGGCTTCTCTTCTCCAGAAATGAAATTACCAGAATGGTCGGGAGTTCTGGGTTTGTTCTTTTTTGAGTAAATACAATTTACACATTCCAAAGAACTGAATCAAGTGGCTGATTTACCTGCTTGTTGTTACTGAACCAAGAACTCTGGCTGGAAAAATCCTGTCACCACCTTTCAGCACCCGGAGCCTGGAAAGAAAACATCCTTTGGATATTTTTTTTTTTCCCTTTTGCTCCTAACTATGACCCTTCTAAACTATTGATGAGAGAAGCCAGGCTGCCCAAGTGTTACTATCTAACTTTCTGCTGGCAGTCCAGGCATAGCTGATGAGCCTGAGCCAGCTTACATTAATGACAACGCGGCAGCTATTACATGAAGTAGCTGTTCCAGAAGGTAACTACCAGACTTAACCCACAAGGGCCTTTTAGTTTTCAATTAAAGGAGAAGGCTCCAATTAGATCAAAACCATTCACATGAAAGGAAACTCTGTCTTGCAGTATTTGGGAGGCTAGAATTAGCCTCGCTCTAAGTTGCTGTTCTTCCCGTGGAAATTTAGTCACCTTTACTAATTGGTTTTCCTTGAAATAATTAAGCCTCGCTGCCCCAGCAGGCTGCCACCTCCCAAGCTGCCTGTTTTAAGGGCAGACTCATAAATGTCACCTTTTAGAGTAAGAGCAGCAAAATGTTCCTTTCCCACCCCCAAAAAGCCCCAACTTTGTGGCAGTTGGGCCCCTGGTCCTGGTCCCTTTTCTCTTGCTGACTTACATCAGCTGAGCTAGGTTTAGACGCGTAAAAAAGGGCTTGTTTTTCCCAAAGCTTTTAAGTGGTGAGCAGGAAATGGCATGTGATGGAGGCAGATGTACCTGAGAAACACAGGCAAGAAAATTCCAAAGCCATTAAGAGTTGCTGGCAGGAGGTTCTGCCTTGCCAGGACCTGTTTGTGATTAATCCTGTAAACTTTGGGAGCTTTTCTCCCAGGACAGCTCTGCGCCCTTTCGAGCGTTTCTTCAGCCGGGTGCTGGATTTCCAAATGGAGATGGAATAACCAAGAAGATACTCAATGGAAATTCCTCCCGTTTCTTCAAGGACAAGATATTAACCTCAGAGTCTTTCAGAAAGGCTTTCGTGAGCTAGAAGCAAAAAATATGTTCTCTGTCCTCAGTACAGACTGTGACCGAGTCCGAGGTTCCGCTGTTTCTCCAGGAGCCTGCCGTGCTCCCAGCAGCGAGCGCGCGCGTGACGGCTGTGCGCTGCTTTTTCTGCCTTTGCCGTTGACTTCCCTCAGTCTTAGTGGTCCACTTCCCTCTCTGCTTGTTTTCTTCCTGTGAAATAAGCTTTTATTGGCTCACCTACCCCCAGGCACAGCTGGTAACTTCCCAGCAGTAGGAATCGTTGGGTGGAAACCCCGCTGCCCGGCGTTCGTTGCCTGTCCGAGGGCAGGCGGCGAAGCTTTACTCAGAGCCCTTCCCCGTGTGAGTTATTGATGGGGTTTGGGGCTGTTTCAGCTTTTGTGCTATTCATCAAATCTGTTAGCAAAGCTTAGCGAAGTGATCAACTCCAAGATTGATTTCATTATCTTCCCAGACTGACAGATAAGGCAGTGAAGGAATATGCGACGTACCGCTCTGGCCTTCTCTTCTGGGCCCTGGTAGATCTCATCTACAGCATGTTCAAGGTAAGGAAAAAACCACTCAGGTCCATCTGCATCAGCTTTCCAGCCTGAGCAGCTACAAGCATTTGAGGTAGAAGGCTGAGTTCGAAGTCCCTTTCTCCAAGATCCTTGTAAAAACCTCATGAGAAAGGCAGCAAGAGGCAGCCTGTGCTTATTGTACCCCTTGCGCTCTGGTACCTGAAGGCTGGAGAGACTTCCCCAGTTTGCAGCGCTTCTCCCCTGCTGTGTATTGGTTTATTTTTTCCTGTTTGAGGTTCATTAAAGCAAGGGACAGGCAGAGCTGCACCAGGGAGGAGGTAGGAGCATCCACCAGAAGGAAACCTGCAGCTTCTAAAGAGAGTTAAATCCTTAGGGTGAGAAAAAAGCCGTCGACCTTGTTTACGTTACGAGATTATAAAGTCCCACACGGGGTAACTTTCTCTGTTTGCCTTGTTCACAAAGAGCTCCAAGTCCGAGAGCAACGGGAGAGGGCATCGGGCTTTGCAGTTATTCTTCTAAACAGTTAGTTTTGGGAAGTGATTTGGTCCTGTTTTCCCCCCCCATCTCGTAGAAGGTGCCTACCAGTAACACGGAGGGAGGCTGGTCCTACTCTCTTGCCGAGTTCATACGCCACAACGACATGCCAATCCACGAGGCTGCAGACAAGGCCCTGAAAGCTTTCCAGGAGGAGTTCATGCCGGTCGAAACGTTTTCTGAGTTTTTGGACGTGGCTGGTAAGCGTGCCCTTGCCCTTCCCCTTCCCCTTGCCCTTCCCTGGGTCGTCGGAACGCGCCCCGCAACCGCCGCTCGCTCCGGACGGCAGCCTGCCCGACGCCGCTGCCCCAGCTTCTCTCTGCCAGGAGAGAGGAGTTGACCCCGTTTTGAAACTAGTTAGGAGATGCACTTTGAGCATCCCCAGCCAGGCAAATCTCTCTCGTCTGCTGCTGCGGGTTCTCCTCCCGCTCTGTTAAACGTCCCAGCTTAAGGGTGGGTTGGGGTCTGTGCGGTTTGGAGGCTGTGTACGGGCGGCAGCAGCTCAGTGCAGCCAGCGTTCCTGCCCTCGGGACTTGGCTATCCCTGGGAGATGCTGAATATCAACGTGCAGAGGAGCTGCTCTTACTTCTGCCACAAGTCAGTAGTGCCCCAGGCCAGCCTCTCGCTGTCCAAGCGCGTGGAGCTGCCAAGCAGGATGCCCGCAGCGGCTCTGGGGTGCGAGAGCCGTGTGGATTTAACGCACACGCACCCAGCGAGGGGTTTATCTTCGTCTTGCCCATCCTTAAAATAAAATTGCAGCTGTCGTTATTAACCAGACATAGCACAAATCCCTCGTGGGGGCAGGAGCCGCTTCGCGGGGCTGATTATTCCCTCTCGCCTTCTTTTGTTTCAAGGACTCTTATCAGAAATCAATGATCCCGACGGCTTCCTCAAGGACCTTTTGAACTCCATCCCCTGAGCCGCCAGCACGGAGAAGAGTTGGGCAGAGACTACACTAGCTTGCCTTCCATCCCTTTGTGTTCCTCCTTGTGCAGTCTGTCCCTTCCCTGAGGAGTGCTGCAGGTTTTTTGGGGTTGTGGGTTTTTTTTGTTGTTATTGTTGTTGTTGGGTTGGTTTGGGGTTTTTTTGTTGGGTTTGTTTGTTTTTGGTTTGGTTTTGTTTTTGTTTTTTTATTTTCTACAGTTTTTCTTCTTTGGAGTGATTTGGAATTTAGATTTGTTTTATCCTGTATTTCAGTGCTTCTATCTGTAAAGCCTTGTGTATTCCAGCTGGTTGAAAGAACTTGTACAGAGAGGAATCCAAACCAGTAAATCTTAATGCTTTAGTGTGCACCTCTTTGAAGTTAAATAAATCGAACAAATGGGTAAGATGGGTTCGCCTAGTACTTTACCCATGCAGTACCCGAAATGCCAAGTTCTCTCTCATCTTTTCTTCCAGAGCTCCTTCCCTCAGGGCTCAGAGCTGCTGCTCTTTCCGGCCCCTAGTCTGGACGCAGGGAACAAAAGGCTCCTAGCGAGCAGGGACGCAGACTGACCCGTCTTTACCGATCGTACACGCAGAGCGGGTTCCCCCCCGGGTGTGACACGAGCCGTAGGGACTGGTGGCCTGCAGGGACAGTGCTTCCTTCTACCCCTGCTCCCCCTGGGCGAGGGCAGCTGTCCCAGCTCTCCCAGCTCTCCCAGGCGTGGTCATCTCCCCCGTGCTACGTTCCCCCTCTCCAAGGCATGTTGCACATCACGGTGTCTTTCCTGACCCGCCCCTCGCCGAGGCTGTATTCAAAGCAGGGCTGCAGCTCGGTGCCTCTGGTCGTGGCAGCACCGACGGTGACGTTACCTCTCGGAGGGATGCTCCGCGCATCCAAGTTCTTGTCTCTCTCTCTCTCTCTGCTAACACTTTTTTCAGCTTCAGCAAGACGCATGGCAAACAGACACTGCACGCTTCTCGAGCCGGCCGCTTGCCCTCTGGTGCACGTGCCCTGACCTGGAGCCGGGTACCTGCTTTCAAATACAGCCTTGCCTTTCCTCACCCGCTCGTGCATGCTGGTACCTTACCTCTACCACCAGTTCTGCTCTCCTGTAACCCAGCTGACACCTGGTTAAGCTGGAATCTAATAAAGCTTTCCCTGTCTTCCTCGTCTCTGTTTGAACTTGAATTTCCGCAATCCTAACACAAGTCCCATCCCATAAAGCATAATTATTTGAGAGGCTGAAGAACTTGGCAGCCTGTTTGATGCCTGTTGTTAGTGTAGGGCACGCGTTTTGAGTTGGCAGCTGGCGAAGGGGTGAAGGCACAGGGGTTTTCTGCTGACCTCCGTGGGTGCCTACGTCACTGCTGGCAGGGAGATTTGGTTCTGGGCAGGAGTACGAGCAGCAACCCACCTCGAGAGGTGTGGGTGATGTCTTCCAAGGGACTCGAGGACAGGTTAGGGGCTGGCCTGTCGTTGGTACAGCTGCCTCTCAGGTAGAGGAAGGGGCTTGATGTGTGGACTTTCTTCTTTAGTAGAGCCACGCTGCACTTCGCCCGCCTTTTAACCACATGAAAGAGAAGAACACACCTTGTTTTAGAAGCACCATGAAGTCCGACCTAACAGTCTTCTAAAGAAGCAGCTGTAACATCCCTGGGGGCGGACACACGGCCAGTGCTTCCCAGTAGCGGGGTACAGCCCGGGGGTGAAACTACCCCCCCTTTCTGTGTAAATGACCTTTCCAGTCAGCGGGGTTGCTGAAAGCAGCAGTGAACAGGTCCTGAGAAACCAGCGTTTTGGGGCTGTGGTTCTAACCCTTCTCCCAGTACAGAGAGTTCAGGTGTGAGACTGAAACTCCACCACCTTTCGATGTCGTCCTTGGTGTAAGATCGAGCGGGTAAACTGCAGGTAAGAGCTGTTAACGTGATTTGGAAGGCTGGGGGTGTCATTCCAGGCTGCCTCGCTCCCTGCTTACTGTCTTTTCAGAGACAAAACACACCTTTGCCCCTTTGGCCACAGCCTCGGCGGGCCCGGCAGGCCCTCAGCTTTTGCTTCACAGCTCTTGCCTCACCAGCACCGAGAGGGATGTTACAAACCCCTTGCTCAGTACCTTTCTCCAGCTTTCCCAACAAGGTAACTCCAGCCCGGTGCCAGTTTTTGCTGATGCAGATCTTGGTAAAACTCTTCATTTGTGCTGGCTCAGGTCTTTGGCGCAAACAGGGGCTGGTCTGGCAGGAACTGGTAAAGTTACCAGCGGAATAATTCTTTTTCTATCCATGTAGTAGGATCAGCAGATCCTTAAGCTCCCCAGGAGCACAATGCAAGAGCTGGTCGTTCACCGATGTTATTGCAACTCCGAAGAAGTCAGATCTTCAAGGGAGGTCATAAACTGTGTCCTTACCAGTGTAAGCACTGTTGGAATGAACTACTGGGGGCTATTCCAGAGGGTTTTGCAAAGGCCCTGAGGTGTATTTTGGAGAATAAAGGTGGTGAAATAAGTGCTTCCCTGCCCAGAGCACGAGAGGGCTGTGATTTATGGCGAATCCAGATCTGAAAAGATGGTGAAAACAGCAGGATAGTGCTTCCACGGAGCAGAATAGCTTGGAAGGGACTGAAAACTAACAATATCAACACCCGAAGGCCTAGAGAGGGACAAGAACAAACAACAAAAAAAAAGTGTTTTGGAAAGTTTCAGCTGTCACAGGCCACACACAGAGGCTCGGGCGTTCACGGTGCTGCACACGGTGATGTGCTTTGGGCTGCAAAACCCCCACGGGCTGGGGCTGGGGAGGGTGGCAAAGACTTTTGGGGAGAGTGTTTTGCTTATTCTAGAAATGAGAGAGGAGCAAAACAGAGCCGGCGTGACCTCGGTGATCGCTCGCACCGCGGCTTCACGGCCAAGAGCTTCCCTGAGCCGATCTGACGTCTTTGCGATGACTTTTCGAGCCGGAGGGTCAGATTCTGGTGATTTTTTTATTAATTAATCTTGGGAACGGCACCTCCCAGGGGAACAAAGTGCCCTGGGCACCGGCTGCGGGTGAAAAGGTCCCATGAGCCCGAATTCGTTCGTCGCTGCTGCCACGGGGTTGCTTCTGAGATCCCACAAACCCACCCTGGGCCCCCTGCTCTGGGTGACCCTGCTGGATGGAGCAGGGGGGTGGCACCAGGTGATCCCCAGAGGGCCCTTCCAGCCCCCACCGTGCTGGGGTTCTGGGATGCTGCAGGGGCTTGAGGTGTTGAAGCCCTTGAAAATAACCGGTGCTGGTTTTACTTGGCCTTAACCAGATCCATGAGCCTTTTGGAACCGAGTAGTATGGGGAAGAGCAGCTCTCAGCCCTCCAGATCTGCCCCTGGGTCCAGCTGCTTTGAGAAGAGAAAGGAGTGGGCTCTGCACAGTGGGACCTGATTCCTTAACTAGAAGGGCTGCACTTTGTCTGCCTCTTGCCCTCTGGCCTGGCTGTCTCCAGGAGCTGTGGGCCTGCTGTGGCAACTCGAGGGGATTTTTCACCCGTAGATGACTGGGTGTAGTAACTGTATGTGTCTGAGGAAGCCTGGAGGAGACCCCCGAGGCTGTGCATCAACTCAGCAGAGCTTGCTTCTTGTCAGCAGCTCTGGGCTCTTTGAGGAGAGGTCTTCCCTGGCCCAGCCCTGTTTCCACAGCACCTTTCTATTCCATCAGACCGGACGTTGTCTCTCTCTTACCAGGCAAGACCTGTCTTTTTTTATCTGCTATTCTAGGAAGTTGGATTTAAACGAAATTCCCTTCTCCCAGCTCCCCAGCTTCAAGTTGCAACACAAGATTCCCCTCAGTTGGGAGCAGCTGGATCGGAGCTGCCTTGAGCTGGTCGTGTTCACGCACAGTGGGGGCTGTGAGATCCTGTGCGGGTGTCTGGCTGTGGGGTGTCTGCCTGTTGTTTGCAGGTGGGTTTGACAGCTTGATGAAGTTCTGGAAGGAATCACAGTGATTAGAAAAAGGGCTTTAGGAAGTGCCATCTGTACAGCCATCGAGCCTTGTGGAGCTGTCTGACCACACCTCTGCTCCAGGTTTGGCCTGGATGGTGTTTTCCAGGCCTTTCAGAAGAATGCAGATGTTACAGATCATCTTCTGAGGGGAGAGGAGACCTTTTGAGTGTCTGGAACTCTCAGCATTCAGCCGCAGACTTTAAAGCTGCTCTTCTGCTGGGGGATTTCCCTTCTCCCTGGCAGTGACCCAAATGCAAACTGCATCTCACAGCTTCGAGATGCACGTTTCTGTCACTTCTTTTTTAGCTTCTTCATGGCAGCCCAGGGAGCACCATTCCTGTGGTCTCTTCTGGACTCCACAAAGCTTGGTGTGGGAATTGGAAATTTGAAAATACAAGAGCTGATAATCCTGTCCTCCCACTCTGTTCTGTCCTTTATTGCTCTGGAGTTACCCTTCCAAACACCACCTTCTACGGTTCTTTGGGTGGCTGACACTTGAGTTGGACCAGTGGAATTTCATGGTGATGCTTCACTGTTAGCTCAGTTTTCTGTCCCGCTCCTTCCAGCTGCTTTGGCAGCGGTATTTCCAGAGGAGTCGGTGGTCACTGAGGAGGAAGTGGTGGTCGCTCTGTGCAGAAGGAAGGAGATCTCAGAATGGGTTTCACAGATCCGTCGGGCGGTGGTGAGAGGATAAGGGTGGGCTGTTAAATTCCGCCCTCTTCTGAGGCCCCACCAGAGGGTCCCGCTTGCACTGGAACAACAGGTCTAAGGACGCTGGCTGAGGGTGGACAGGTTTTTGCTTCAGGAACTGGAACCACAGTTGTGCTTACTGGGCACGAGCACTGGGCAGAGCAGCCTTGGTCTTGAAGTCTTCTACTGCTTCCAGAGCCGCAAGCGCGCACGTGCTGTGTGTGCAGCCCGTGTGAGGTGAACCATTTCCCAGAGGAGCTGGTGTGCCCCTGCCCCAGAGCAACACACCAGTGCTGGCTGAGAACTGAACTGGTTTCTTCACACACAGCCTGGAGTTAGAGTGTTAGGGGTGTGTTGAGTCCCTGCTGCTGAGCGCAGGCACCACTGCAGCCCCTGTTTTCCTGGGGGGTGGCCGTGCTGGCAGAGCACGGTCTGGGTGCCTTGGGAAAAGGCCACAGAGGAGCCCTTCCCTCACCTGCCTCAAGGATTCCTTTGGCAAGGTGGGCAAAGGATCCGCTTTTGGGGGCCGGGGGTCCCCCTGAAGGTGCAGCTGGCCCAGGAGGGGGGCAGGTGCTGTTAGTGCAGACACAGGACAGGGGCAAAGCCAGAGGTGCCCAAGGCCTCGGGCGCTCTGGGGATGAGGCACAGCCATGTGGGAGCTGTAACAGAGCACAGGCCTAAATCCCGTCTGCCCACCTCCTTGTGCCAGGACCTAAAGCCCACTGGTTTCTTAGATTCAACTTCTCCAACCTTAGAGAGAGACAAAATCAGACCCTTCAGAAGGGCCTAAAAGGTTGTTGGCGTTGCGGGGGTGAATGGATGGCGTTGCCGGTAGCGACCTAACGGCCCTTTCCCCCCGCAGCCGTCTTTGCCCTGGCTTTGGCCGTCCGAGAGATGAGCGCGGCGACGCGCCGGGTGCGCACGACTCTGTGGTGCGCGCTCCAGATGACCTTGCCCAAAGCCGAGCCGGAGAGAGCGGCTCCTCCTCGGGAGGAGGGAGATCCCCGCGAGAGCCCTGGCGGCTGCGGCGGCCTCAACTAGAGCGGTGCTGGGAGCGGCCAGTGCGGGGCCGGCCCCGGGGCCGCCAGGGGTGACCCATTAATTGGTTTTAATTATTTGTGAAGTTTGAACTCCTAATATTCCTATTTAAAGCCGTGTCTTGAGGAGAGGTTGGGTTTGCTCCCAGGGCTCGCGGGTTCTACCTGAACTGGGGAGGTGCCGGGCAGCGTCGGGATATGGTAAAGCCAAACGGGTGAATGTTAACTTAAATAATTGGACTTGCTAATTAACAGCCAAGGTATTATTTAACTTCTGCAGGTGAGCTCTGGTGTACAACTCTTCTGATAACTTTTTAGTTTTGCTTTAAAAAGATAGGTTTTAAAATAATGATTCTTAAAAGTTGTCATCTGAGGGGGTGTCCTGCAGTGTCTGGCAAGATTGTGATGTCAAACGGGGTTTCTTATCGATCGAAATGGGAGGGAAAATGCTCAGAATACCCACTATGCATGTAAAATTAAATATTTAAAATAGAAATATTTATGAATTTGACATTTTAGAATCTAAGTTTGTGAAAGGAGAAGCACCAGGTCCTACTAAATTACTGGCATGACAAATTGCTGTTGTGGAACCATGCGACTCGGTGAACGTGTTCAAATCATTTGGGCGTGCAGGGGGGGGGAAAAAACCCCAACCCCCCTCTCTTTTAAAGTATTTAACGATGAAAACCCGACCCGCGCACGGGATGGTCCTTCGGGGAGCTCCGCAGCAGCCGCGGTGACGCGCGTTGGTTTTAACACCTGAACTCTAAACTGGAAGAGGTCTCGAAGTTCTGAAACGTAGGTTTTCCTCAGGTTACTCTTTCACTAGTTTGGTTTGCAATTCAGTTGTCCTATTCTGGCTTTCTTGGCTTACCTGGGCATTTCGACAGCTCTTAGTGCTCGTTTGCCCGCACGCCTCGGTCTCTGCGGAACTGCACCGACTGCCTCCGCGGCGCGAAGCGCTGGTGGACGTGGCTCAGGAGAGCCGGGCTTTTAACGCTTCCAGCATCGCGTTCATAACGTCTGCACTCGGTTTGTTCAGCTGTCCCTGCCTGGATACCCCGATCCCTTAAATGTCTCTGTTCTTCCTGCTTGGGGGATCCTGATCCGCGGGAGGTGCGGCCGCAGCGCGTGAACCGTCGTGAGATGAGGGGAGGAAGCGAAGGAGAGCGCGGCGGAAAGCGGCGGAACCCTTCGCTCGCTGAGCTCTGGGCCCCAGCGCTGCCCTGGCACAGGGGGCGGGAGGACAAAGCGCAGCCTGGAGGCATCGGGTCCCTTCCCTCCAGCCCGGGACACGCTGACGTTCACGCGGCCGCGATGACTTGAGTCTGTCTGGTAAATAAATTCACTTTTGTTGAAGAGCATTTGTTCTGCACTTGCCTTTTGTAGGCTCGGCTCCCAGAATGGGATCCGTTAACAGGGACTGGGACTTCCAGTTAGTTCCTGGCGTACATTAAGAGGTGTAAAGCAGTGGGGGTACTGGGATTGCTCTCTTGTAGAGAGAAATGAGGGTAACAGCAGTCAAACCAAGGGACAATTGTATCACTGGGGTGAAGCCGCAGTGCTGGGTTTTTTCCTTGAGAGGATCTTGTTCGTTACGGGCTCTGTGCTGCCGGAGCAGCTCAGGCAGGTGTTTCAGTACCTGTGCTGGACACCCTGGGACTCGGGAGTGTTCCTGCTCCACACCTCTCTGGGTGTTGGTGCCAGTAACACCCTCAGTAGCCCAGGTTCAGCTCACTGGAGGCAGCGTCTCCAGGGCACTGCGTCAGTGGCAAGAGTTACTGGCCCTGGGTTCCAGCAGCCCCGTGGTTGGAGGGCAGAGCTGCAGTCTTAGGGGCAGCTGGTCCCCATCTGTGAGGTTAGGTGAGACTCCAGCCCGGGCTGGGGTCCCAGCACCCCCAGCGAGCAGGTGGAGCTGCCCTGCTCTGGTTCCTGCCTCCACTGTCTGCTGGAGCTGCCCCTGCCCAGCCTTCAGTGCCAGCCAGGAGGAGTCTGGGCAGCCAGACAAGCACTGTCAGCTGCCCCCTGTGATGGACTGGGGGTGGTGACGGTGACCGGCCAGGCTGGGAGAGGAAGCTCCCCCTGTGCCCTTCGTCACCCCATACACACTGCTGCTGGCTGTGCAGGTGGCACTCCCAGGGGAGCCCTTTGTTCTTTGGATGGGGGGCAGAGGGGGTCAGCTCCTGGCCCGAGGGGTGAAGGCAGCTCTTTCCTCTGGACCTTCATGACCAAGGGTCTCATGGAGCTGTAAGGGGCTCTGGTGCCTGGGGGCAGGGCCAGCCCCTGACTTCGTTTCTGCTCCAAAGCAGCGGTTTGGGGACAGTCAGGGCTGGGTCACAGAGCTCTTGGGGCCCAGCCTGGGAATGGGGGGAGAACCAAGGCTGCTGCCAGTGAGGGCAGGCGGCTGCTGCTGCCAGAGCAGCTCAGGCACAAGAGGAGGTACCTCGCTGGATCTCCCTGGACACCCAGCGGCTTCCTCAACCCAGGGGGCAGTTGGGGCTGCTCCAGGCTCGGTGCTGAGCCCCGCGGGGGCTGTGCAAAGGGTTCCCAGCCCCAGGAGACAGGGAGAGCTGGCCAGGCCACGGTGCTGGGCTTTGAGCAGCCCCCAGCTGGTGCTGTGACACCCTTGGCCCTCACCGGCCACGCTGGCATTAGTGGCATTAGTGTCCCCAGCTGCCCATCCTGCTGCAGCTGCATGACCCGGCCTGAAAGGTGCCACTGCAGCTGGGATCCACCACACTGCTGGGACAGGCCACGCGGCCTGGGGCTGAGCACAGCTTGCTCCCAGATCACAGGGTCACAGATCTCCCAACAGTTTGGGTTGGAAGGGAACCTTAAAGACCCTCTAGTCCACACCCCCTGCTAGAGCAGGTTGCACAAAGTCCTGCCCCTCCTGGTCTTGAACACTTCCAGGGATGGAGCAGCCCCAGATTTTCTGGGCAACCTGTGCCCCTCTCTCACCACCCTCACACAAAATAATTTCTTCCTAATATCTAAATCCCCTCTTACTTTAAAACCATTCCCTTCATCCTCTCACCACAGTCTCTGACAAAGGTCCCTCCACAGCTCTCTTTGTTCACCACCTTGCAAAGCCCCAGGGAAGAGCTGGAGGGTGACTGCAGCCTGGGAAAGGAGGTGGGAATAAATGGGGCGCGAGTAACAGCAGATGGGCCCTCGGGAATCCTGCTGCTGGGCGAGGGGAACACGAGGACCCGGGACAGAGGGGAGCCCCCCACCACACTCCGGGCACCACAGTCCGACGATGCGCATTCAGACAGAGGAACCCAACCTTGGCCAACCAGTTTTATTGTTCGAGTCCAAAGACAAAGCAGCTGGAGCCTCCCTGGGCACAAGGTGGTCGAACAGCAGCCACAGCCCTGTGCCAGGCTGGGGCTGAAAGCGGGCACGGGGGCCAGGAGCCACCAGCACCCAGGAGCCCACCTTGTCTGCAGCCCCCCAGGTAGAGCCGGCAGCAGCGTGGGGCTGAGGAACCCCAATGTGCTGCGGCTCCTCCTCCACCCCCCGTGCAGAGCTCAGTGTTCTCTCCCCTGGCAGGTGACACCGTCGTGAAAAGGCTGGAACAGCAGCTTGGGGGGCCCTCAGGGGTGAGAAAAGCATTTGGCTGCCCCGGTCAGCTCCCGGCCACGGCTGCGCCCGCTGAGAACAACCAGCTCCTAAACCCAGCACGTCCCACTCGCTTGCAGCCGCTTGGCACCGGGCTGGCCTTAGAGGCATAGAAATACCAGCTGCTGGACACCCCGTGAAGCGCCGGGGAGCACCCCACGAAGTGCCAGGGAGCACTGTGCTCCAGCTGCCAAGGAGCACCCCACGAAGTGCCAGGGAGCACCGCGCTCCAGCTGCCGGCAAATGGCCGCTCCTGCGCAGCGCCCCGCCAATAGCGGCGGCCGGAGGCGGGGAGAGGGCGGGGCTGGGCCGGGGGAGGTGCGGGAGGATGGTGGGGCCGACGGCGAGTGGTGAGCGTGTGCTTTCCTTCGAGTCCTAAGTAACATAGTTTTGGCATGAAAGTAAAAAAGCAAATAGGAATAACTGAATAAGGGAATTCACAGTTCAATTTGAACGAACGTATGACTAATACTAATCCAGTATTAATATATTAACATTTATTAATGTTTGTATGCTAACAGATGAAAATGTTTTGCATATGAACCAAGTACTTTTCTGTGCATAACTAAATGTTTGCCTGTGTAGTATTTTAGCAGTAGAATAAAGACTAGCTTTATGTTGTGCCAGTGTACTGACTGGAAGAGCTATGCTGTTCGGACAATCTTATTCAAACCTTCCTGCTCCCACTGGGAACACATCACTGCATGCTACCCTACTACCTTCTCAGTATTAGGAAAGATAATAAGGTGAAATTGTTTCATACGCTGCTGCACTTCATACTTTCCATGGATGCTCTTGAAATACTAAAATTTAAAAATCCTTGAAGCAAATACTGAAAATTGTCTGACACCAGTGATGCAGTAGGAAGGAGAGAACATGGGGCTATCCTTGACTGGCTACCTGTTAACTGGAAGCTGTGGTGTGTGTAGCAACAGCACTTAGGCTTTCTGTAAAGTAACTGTAAGGCCATCTGATAAGAATTCTACTAATGTCAGCCAGATTTCCTCTAACACAGCAAAGACAGTGGAAGCTGCATGAGATCATGGAGTCTGTTCAAAATACCTTTCAGATCAGGTATTTTGCTTCTGATCCTACAGAGACTTAACAACTTTGTTAGTTTTGACCATTGCACATGACTAGAGAAGTTAATTTTAAGCCTGCCTATTTGGCATGAAAGATATTTTAACAATATATGTGACTGTTTCATTTCCATATGGCGTGATCCAATTAAGTTGAATTGGCATCGTTGCATTAATTGAAGTGAGGAGTTGGATCAGTTGAGTGCTCAATCGGAGTAATTGCCCTGAAATTAGGATCAGAGTCTTCTGTTTTTCATTACATCTTCTAAGTTATGTCCACCATATCAAGAGTTAGATTTTGGTTTTGAGTTCTGTTGTGATTTGGGGTATTTTTTTCCTCCATCTCTGCTGTTCATGCTGTCTTAAATCCTTTGGGCAATGTTCCTCACAAGAAAGGGAAAGGAATAGTGCATACCAAGAAGGTAAAAAAGGTTAATGCCCTGTGTGGTACAATCTTCTGTCTTTATTTACCTGGTTATAGCAGTGACAAAACTGTTGGGCTCTCCAGACAATAATCTGTTTAAAGCTCTTGGAAAATGCTTGTTTTTATCAGCATTAATTGCTTCCAGGGGGACAAAGCATTAAGGAAGGTCAGCTTCTGCATCATCAGGGACTAGTTAGGACAACTGCAAAGGGAAGAGAAGTACAGTGAAAATTGTTCTTCTTATTGTTATCTTGCTATGCATAGTGCTCCGAGCCTGACAGCACACTTCTTTGTTTCTTGTTTGTAACGTTACCTATTGCACTATAAGCGTCATTTACCTTGGAGGACTTTTCTTTTATCCATCCTTATTTTTCAAGTATTTACATAAATGCTACCAATTAATGTTTGCTTTTGATGCTCCTTTCTGTGGGAAGCCGCACTTGTAAAGATCCCAGTATGCAAACCGTTGAGTGTCCTATTCAAGGAACGCAACCACTGCTGAACAGCTTGAGGTGGATGTTTCCCTAGTGATTTTACCTGGACACATGTGGGAAAACTTAAGTTATGCAGTAGTTAAGAGGAGGTATAATCTTTTTTCGTTTTGCTGTTAGCTGTCACCTTGTTGACAAATTTAGAGGGACTGTGCTCCTTCATTATTCATCACTTTTGAAAGATCAGTGATGGAAGGATGAAAGAATAAGATAGTTTTAGTCTTGTAATAGGTTCGTGTTGTATATAGTATACTGAATGTAGAGCAGTAGGTATTGCTATAGGTGTTTTATATTTGTGGTTTTTTTACATATATATTAATAGTGTATCTAAGATTAACGATATATTACCAATACTTGCAAAGAAAAAGTACAAAGCTTGATTCCTGTGTTTACTCCAGGACTTACCTGATTATTTCATAGTGATAGCCCTGCTGGCTTGATGTGATAATCTGTTATAATATAAACACAGGGAAATCAATATAAATATTAAATAGAAGAGCAGTTCCCCCCCAGCAGCTCTATCACTTCTGAGAACAAGCAGGCTAGTCAGCATTTCCAAGGGTGCAGCAGCTCAGGTATGAAGTGGGTCCTTTGCCCAGAGGTTCCCCAGCCACCATAGTTTTTCAGGATAGCAGTGTAATCTGGTCAGTTTGTCTTGAGTGATATGACAAGGTGAAACTTTTATTGTTGTTTCTGGGTATTAAAATTTCGAAAGGCTTGTGAGGGTCACATTTAGTAGCCAACTTATTTTCAATTTGTGTAATATATATCTTTTTACTATAAGTCCTACTTATCTCTAAACCAGTGCAATTTTCAACAGTGTAAGAGTAGAGTACTTCACTGCAGTCACTCTGTAGGGCATGAGAGAATAATCTATATGCAAAAAGTGGAATGTTGTAATCACCCCTTGTTACTGTGGTTCCTGATTACCTGACTTGCCAAACACATGTAAGATTTTCCTTGCACAGGACCAGCTGACATGGTAAACTGTGAAACTTGGAAATTTAATTTGCTTTTCCCTGTTTGTTCTAAGAAACAATCTGACCAGAAAAAAATAAAAAAGGCAAGAGAATATATTTTAAATTCAAGAAAATAATCCATTTCATCACATTAAATGTGTCCAGAAAATGAGGTGCTTTGGTAGGCATTTTTGTGACCTTGTTTATTAGTGTTAATACTGTAATTACTGTTTGCTGCTACTGTAAGATATACTGTCATATGTACACAAGGTAGACTGTACTGCTTAGTATCTCTTTGTGTGCAAGTGAACTACTGATAACTGGTTGCTGAGTATTTATTTCCTCAAACAACTGTGCATCTGTTGTTTAATCTTAACCATCTCTCCCAATTGGCTTTTTGGACTTTTATGTTCAGCTGAGTCAAAAACTTTGTTATGACATGGAAATTTACATTGTAGTCCTCCCACTCTTCACCAGGCCAGCTGTAAATGAGGAAAAGTAAGTTAGGTTAGCATTTGGTTTTAATAAATCTTTGTTTTTAAGCTTATACTGCTGTAGGTGCCTGTAAATTGATTGTAATGATTTTTCCAGATGTTTTCCCAGATAGTCAAAATAGGTTGTCTCCAATATAATTTCCTAAGATGCTTCCCCCCCCCTTCTTTTTTTAAAGATAAGTGGAATGTTTGATCTGCTCCAATATTCTGGATCCTCACTTATCTCAGAGACATAGAAAAGAGTGAACTTACCCAGGTCACGCTGCATTCAGAGGCCAGACCAAGAATAACAGAGCAGATAACAGGTATGTCTTGATTCCAGATGTATAACAGATACCACCTGATTCCAAATCCACTTTATGCCACACTGGTCTTGAAATCTATTTGAACAGTACTAATGTTATTATACTTCAATCCATGTTATTGTTGTAGCTGCATAGCTAGAGATTCTGTTAGTAGTATCAGTTTTGAAGAAATCCACTGGAGTTTTGAGTTAACTCCAGAAGCTTACTGGTGCTGTCCGTCATTACGGTTCACAAGCCCAAGGTTAGGCACATATTGTGATCAATTCCCACATTTAAGAAAATGCCTTTCTGCCTCTGGTGTGCAGCTACTCTCTAACCAGTCAGCCCTGTCACCCTCTTCCCACCATGTTTCAGCTCAGAGAAAGCGGGCCCAATAGCAGGGAATCGTGCTGGGGCACAGAGTGAATGGATCCCAGTAATGGTCAAAGTGGCAGAAATTTGTGACCTTGTGAAGAAAGGACTCCAGACAGAAGGAATGAGGGAGGAGAAGTCTGAGCTTTGAGTAAGAATAAAGAAATTGGAAAACACTGCTGTAAAGAACCAGAAAAAATGGCATGTTTTTTGTGAGAGACCTCAGACATTATTCTTTGCACTGGAATCATTAAATCTTTCTGTAATAAAGTGAAAAGTTTGTAATGTTCACATACCCATCTCCATAGGAATTCCTTGAATATTTTCTTTAGCATGCAGAGGCATAGCTTAAGTTGGCCACTGGTAAGAGACCATCCCTGGTTTATTTTCTCTGGGGATTTCTGCACCACGTAGACTTTCTCTTTGACCTTTGCATATTCTTCAGAGGAGAAGAGGTTGAAGTCTGCAGGATCACCAGAAATACCCAACGTGGCACAGCTGCTCTGGAGAAAGCCTAAACTGCATTTGAGCACAGGAAGTAGTAAACATCTGGGGATCATTTGAAACTGTAGCTGCTTACTCATTATGGAAGACATGAAAGAATCAGTTAATGTTTCTTTTCTGGGTAGGTCTTTATCACCACTTTCCCTAAACTGTATTAATAACTATCACTAGGGACAGGAGAAGCACACATATTTTAAAAGGCAGCAGTAGTTGACCCACATCACAGAAATAAAGGGAGAATTTGAATCTTGAGTTTTGCTTGTTTTCTGTCCAGAAGCATGACTCTCTTTTGTTGCAAAAAATTTTTGTGAGGTTTGACTGAAATGTCTAAAGATACATACAAATAAGTCACGTTAACAAGAAGAAAGAAAAAATCCCTCCTGTAAGGTCTCCAAAATAATTATTTCTCTACTCTACCAAAAGGCATTTTTTTGTTTGTTTGTTTGTTTTTTTTTTTCCTCCAGCATGGGCTTTTAATTTTAATTTAAGATAAAAATATATGAGAAGGTAGTTTTTGTTTCCTAGAACGTTTGGCCTAGTATTTTCTATACCAGGTCACTGAGACTCCTTCTGTCTGTGGAGCCAGTAATCTCTATAGCACCCCGAGGACTATCCTCCAGCCACCCAACACACATGGTTTGCTGTGTGTGGAAACCAAGTAGAGGAGTGGAGGAGAAGGGATGGTCTTCTGCAAACATACCTGCTGAGGTTGTTTGAGTCTACTGATAGGAAATACCTCTGTGAGAGTCCATCCTTGTACGCCCATAGGACCGTGTAAAACGGGACTAAGGAGTCCTCACTCATGTCTGTTCCGAGTGATTTTTTGAATCTTCTTCCTGTCCCAGTCCCCACTAACCAAATTAAGTGGAAAGGGATTGCATCCAATTCCCTCAAAGCAAGTACTAGTATAAAATTTTTTAAATTCCTTTATCTGGAGCATGAACTAATGTACAGAGTGAATTTGCCATCTCAACAACCTAAAATACCCCACAGGTCTTTATGTACCTTGGGGACGTTGCTTAGAAAAACTCTACTTTTTCTTAAGTTTGAGTAAGAAGTAATAATGCACAGATGTCAAAAACAAGACAAGATACCCACGATGTAGATTTAAATGAACCTTTTCTGCACAGCCATGGCAAGGCAAATTTCCAAAGCAGCATAGTTGAGTCTTGCTGCTGTTACAGATATTAATGGATGTTACTTGATTGAGTCCTTCTGTGGTGCTTTGAAAGGATACACTTATGTGTCTAATAAATTAGTTTGTTTCCTTGTTCACATATTTTTTGAGGAGTAGAACTACAAAAATATTCTTTCCCATAAGGCTGGGAAAGACAGAACCCACATATCATACTTCATTCTGTCCAAATGGGATATTTCTTTGCTGCACCTGGAAGAAATGCCAGGATCCCAGCTGATAAAAATTGTATTTCAGTGAAGGCAGAGGGGAACATGAAGTCACTGAGGGAGCAGACCACATATAAACCCAACAGCACAAATTAAGGAAGGGTTCTTATCTGTGACAGACTAATTGGCTGGGGCCTACTGTTTCATGTATCAGATCTCTCCCTGCTGTTCAGAGAATCTTGACTGCAATAAATCCATGCCAGAAATGATTTATACTTCTATGTGTATATCTGTTCATAGATTACAGTGTGGCCTGCTTCCTATACAACCCTTCCGTTTGCAACCATCATCACTGAGTTGAAAAGGGGGTGTTTGCATCTACACCAAAGTAAACAGTGTTTGTAAAGTTGGACACCACGCTCATTCATCTTCACTGTAGTCTCATAACCCATAGCTCTACCAAGAGACTGTGGCTGACATCAACCAATGTCCACAAGATAATATTGTTTAGAATAAAGATTGATGTACTTATAATGGATTTTACACACAGTTCAACCAAATATATGATGTCCATTTACCAGCGTTTTATTTTTATGTCAAAACACTTGTAATTTAGAAAATGAGGAATAACAAGACTTTTGGTTATAGCAGGAAAAAAATGGAATTCCCATGTCAATATCACCAGGCTTCTCTACATTTACAGTATTCCCTCTTCTATCCAAGAATGCCATGAAGTTTTTGCCCTGGGTGACCCTGCTCTGGCAGGGGGGTTGGACTCGATCATCTCCAGAGGTCCCTTCCAACCCCCACCATTCTAGGATTCTGTGATAGAAAACAGAACAGTAAAGGACTGTTCTGTGCCAGCTGGGAACAGAAATAGTTGTTTTCTGAAGCAGACTTCCTGATTGTGTGGAGTTAATCAAAGTGACTGGGTAGCAGCTCCTTGCTTTCTCCAGCCTCGTCCCATTTCTGGTCGGTACCCGCTGATGATCAGATTTTATTTGTGCTTTCCCTCCCTTTGAGCTGCGGTGTCATCTCTCTACCTGCATTTGCAGGTTCAAGTTGACCTTACCTGCTTATATCTACTGGGACAGCAAACAATTCCATAGGTTATTAGGTTGTTATGCATTAAAATTAGCAGCTGTTTGAGAGCATTCTAGTTTCGTGGTGCGAGAAACACGGTAACGTCGAAGGGGAAATAGCATCAGATAGCGCACGAGATGAAATTCACTCTCTTTAACTGGCATCACGTGGTCCTGGGCACCATTTAAAGCCTCAAAATGGGCTCGGAGTGGCTTGCAGGAGCTGGTCTTGTATCTCTTTATAGGGATGAATTTCATCTTACGGCTGTGCCTTCACTGATTGAAATAAATTGCTTTGGGGAGTTGATGTGCCTGGAAGCAAACGTACTGGTTGGGGATTAACTAATATGACAGAAGATTCCTCTCCTGGTGTAGATAGTTTCATTCATACGCTCACAACCGTTGCAGTAAAAATGTTACTGGTTTTGCATATTCGAGCACAGAAGTGCTGCAGGGTCAGAGCTGGGCTCGAAAGTGATGGAAAACCCTGATCTGAACATGTATTACTGTTGGTATCACATTGTAGGGTACTGGAAATTAAACACCTGAAGTTAGTGGTCTCCCTTGACCATAAAAGCCCTCTTTCTCTCGGTTAGCTGTTTGTCATCTGGACATTATGTCTTTTATCTCTTAGAGATGCTGTGAAAAATAAATTGTTTCTGAAAAACTCAAAAATAGAGTGCTGAGAGCAATAAAAAAACCCAGTGAGGAGCTTAATTGTATCTTCGGGGAAGGTTTAGAGTAATATGCTGTAAATAAGGTATAGGACCTCTCGCTGAACAACAAAGAACATGACAAAGTATTGAAGAGCTGTTGGTTCAGTGAGGAGAACCTGCTTTGTACATCGTGGAGCCTGTGTCTGGGGAGAGCGAGGAAGAGGAGAAAGAAGGATATGATCATGAAAGATGGAAGTGATCTGCATTAGAGCAATGCAGCCAATGTCAGGATGCATTGGGGAGCAGCAAAGCTAAAGTTTCTCAGCTTTCAGGTCTTTGTCTTCAAAAATTGCTTTTTTTGGAGCGTACTTTGTCACAACGGTCGCCTGCAGAGTCAACTCAACGGACCTGGCCGCATCTGTTCCTTGGGCAAGGGTCTCCTTGAGTTCTTTGCTACGCAAGTTCTGAATCCTGCCCCTCCCAGACCATGAGGTGTAAAGAGGATACGTTGGTTGGCAGCAGTAGCAAGGTCATCAGCCACTGAGTTGAGCAGGCACCAGAGGCAGATACACCCTTAAGGCTTGAAACTCGAAGCATGGGGTTGACTTGAACTGTGAGACCCACAGCTGACAGAGCTGCTTGGTGTGCTGTGGTGGGCATGGCAAGAATGCAGCCTATCAAGAAATAAGAGATACTGACCTGAACTGCACTGTGCAGGTAACTGGTGGTGGTGTGATGCAAATGGAAGGCTGTAGAGATAGCTCAGCTCGGTGTGGGATTTCTCAAACTGAAGGTTTTCAGACACTTGTTTAGGAGCTGAAAACATAAAGGCCAGAAGAGACAGTGGCAGTCTGGGGGGCATTGAGAAAACTGTGTCCAGCAGGTCTAGGGAGGTTCTCCTCCCCCTCTGCTCTGCTCTGGTGAGACCACACCTGGAATACTGTGTCCAGTTTTGGACTCCCCAGTCCAAGAGAGACAGGGATCTACTGGAGAGAGTCCAGCAGAGGCTACGAGGATGCTGAAGGGACTGGAGCATCTCCCCTGTGAAGACAGACTGAGGGAACTGGGGCTGTTTAGTCTGGAGAGGAGAAACCTGAGAGGGGATCTTATTAATGTCTATAAATATCTGAGGGGTGGGTGTCACATGGAAGGGGACAATCTCTTCTCTGAAGTGCCCAGCAATAGGACAAGGAACAATGGGTATAAACTTGAGCATAGCAGGTTCCACCTCAACATGAGGAGGAACTTCTTGTCTGTGAGGGTGCCAGAGCCTGTGCCAGGCTGCCCAGAGAGGTTGTGGAGTCTCCTTCTCTGGAGACTTTCAAGACCCACCTGGGTGCATTCCTGTGTGACCTGCTCTAGGTGACCCTGCTCTGGCAGGGGGGCTGGACTCGATGATCTTTTGAGGTCCTTTCCAACCCCCAAGGTTCTGTGATTCCGTGTGAAGGTTCTCAGAGATGTAAAGGATTCAGAGATTTCAATCAAAGTTGACCGCAGCTGGCTCGGTTGGTTTCTTTCTCTGGCTTACCTATGAATGATATGGTTGGCTTGGGATTTTTTTTGTTTTCTATGGTTGGTTTAGGATTCTTTTTGTTTTGTTTTGCTTGGGTTTGGGTTTTTTATGTGTTTGTTTTTTCAAGGTGGCTGGTATAATACAAGCCTTGCTTAGACCAAGCTCCTTCTACTGCTGAGCCAGCTGCCAAAATAGCACACACAGAACCCCAAGATGAAAAAGAAACGTCTCCTAAAGGAACCCTCATCACTCACGGCTGCACATCTCCACCAAATACCTGTTCAAGACTTATTTTTCAGTTAGCAACTAAATGAATTTAAATATTGGAGAGCTAAATCCTACAGTCCCTGTCACCAAACACTGGGAGGATTTTGGCCTCTGCACTTCAGGGTGAGATAATGCATTGGCTGCAGTCACGTCTGCCACAGAACACCAGCAGTTGAGATAGTATCTTATTTATTTATTTTATTCATGTTATTCATTGCCCTTAGACTCTGAGCTCTGTTTTAGAGCTGTGAAAACAGGGTGTTAATCGTTATCCTTCTGACAGAACACAAATTTCACACTTTTTTTTTTTTTTCTCTCTTTGCCCTGTAGAAAAGACTTCACATCAAGCCAGGGAACACAAAGACTGTGTCCTCTGCTAGCTGAATTGAAGTGGCTTTGACTAAAAGGTGGCCTTTATGGACCCAGCAAGGACAGGCCCCTGGAGTCAATTCTTGCACCGCAGAGCTGTAAGAGGGATGACAAATTCTGACCAACAAGCAGGAACAAAAGACAGGAGGTGGGAAAAAGCAGGAACTGGGCCCTTACTGCTGAAAATTTTTGTTGAGTAGCCCCACGCTCTTGTTAACACCAAATAAATCCCTTCAGACCAAGTTTCGAACTCTGTTCGCTTTTTGATGCGGATTAAAGAGAAGCCTGAGTGAAGAGCTAGTCTTAATTCTCATTAAAAGCTAACTGGTACCTGGATAAATAATGCATGTCCTGTGAAGCAGGCACACTCCTGGTCTCGCTGCCAGCCTGGCTCAGCACCAGAGCATCACATTCTTCTAAGGACCAATTACCAGCTTCCCACTCAAAGGACTTGAAAAACCTTGCCTGGCTGCTCTCTGTCTGCTCAAGTCCCTTCATTTTTGCTGCTGAGAAACAAATTTCGGGTTATTTTTACGTTCTGTGATTCAACCTGAGGTAGAACCCTGAAATGCTGATATAATACAAGCAAAACAATTTCACACATCCCCCCATAAATGAAACCCAGGCTGGGTTTCAGTAAGATAAATCTCTTTCTTGTCGTTGTCATACATAATATTCAACTATCTTCTCCTTAAGACAGATGCTGTTCTGTTGTTCCTCACCGTGATTTTGTAAATATTCACCCTTTTAGTGATATTTTCCTGATTATGGAATGACAGAACAAAACCCAGAAGAATATGCAGTGAAGTCGGTAGAGGATGAAGGAAAAGAGATGCAGGTAGATGCAAAAGTGATGGTCTGCCCAACACCTGCAGTCAGCAATGAAGAGTTGTACCAGCAGTGTATTTGAGTTGGTAAACACGTTCCTCTAGCTTCTGAAATGTAACTTGTTCATCATTTTAACAGCCCGAGAGTTTCCCATTCGTACACCTGGGACACTACATGCAAATGATGACTTCTATTCAGCAAGGAGGAGTTGTTGTATCTCTGAAATGCTGGTTTAAGAGCAGCTACTAGGGAAATAAAGCTTTGCACCTCTTCATCAGGAGGCAAATACAGGTAAAAACATCCTACAGGTATGGGCTCCAGCTTCAAAATAAGCAGGTGCTCGCTCTGAAGCAAGGACAGGCAGGTAATCCAGTCCCTTCCACGGAAATTCCTTTCACAGAATTCCCTCCTGCACTAGTATAGTTCCTCTACCCACTTCAAATGGGATCTTGGCCTGTTAAAACCAACAACAAAACTTCTCAGACACATGATTTCTCTTTGTCTTTGGCTCCTGCATACCCAGGAAGCACACCTAGGTCATTCTTCCAGTGGGAAAGCAGCTTCTTTTCAGTGTCCTGACGTGAAAGTAGGAAGAAAGTATGATGAAGGAGGTAAACAACCAGCACCAGAAAGCCATAGGTGGTCTGAAAAGCAGTACCTCAGTGACAGCAGAATGAGACAGCAGAGGAGGCAAAGTACCCAGGTACTCATTGGCAGCACCTCGTTGTCAGCTTCCCCTGTCATTCTTCTCGAACAAAGCCAAGATTCTCACAGTCATCAGGCCAGTGAAACCAGCTGCCTCATGTCAGCAAAGGCAAAACTAGGTGAACAGACACCTGAAGGGCTCAGTAGCCAAACACACCCATGTGTGTGCACACAAGCATCCCTCAGTGCTAAGATAACAGCGTGAGCAACCTTTGTTTCAACAGGCTCCCCAAATGGCGCGTCATCTAGACCAGAGGTGACAGCCCAGAGCCACAAAATCATGTGGGTTGGAAGGGTCACCTTGAGATGACCTAGACAAACACTCTTGCTCAAGCAGGGTCAGACAGAGTAGATAAAAGGAAAGCATAGAATCATAGAATTGTCAGGGTCGGAAAGGGCCTTAAAGCTCATCCAGTTCCAACCCCCTTGCCATGGGCAGGGACACCTCCCACTAGAGCAGGGTGCTCACAGCCCCAGCCAGCCTGGCCTTACAACACTTCCCAGGATGGGGCTTCCACCACCTCCCTGAAATAATTATCTTTAACTAAGACCATCGAGACCAGCCTGAGCAACACAAGCATCTAGCCTTGTGCCCGCCCCTCTTCCTCCAGCAGCAAAACCCATCGACCTCACAGTGCACTCCAGCTCCTGATGAACTCTGCCTGAGGTGGAAACAAAATGGATTCGAACAACAGTTGTGTCTCTGAGAAAACGTGCTCCTGCCAGCAGCCCCCTCCTACTGACATCAGGAAGGTTCAAGCTTGAGCTCCTCTATGGATTGCAGCTGTGGGGGAGAGCTGATCTCTCAGGGAAGTTCAGGCCATTCAAGGTGAGAGGTCAAAACCAACACCTTCGGTTGAATGGGACACGAGGCAATCACTTCTGGTGTCAGAACATCAGAGCTGTATGACATCACCATGACAGGCCAGGTAACACCAGGGCTTTCCACTGTCTTTGCTGGGTGAAGCATCAGCGAATAGCCCCCATCAGAGAAGTCCAGAGCTGACAGAGGAACGAGCACAGCACCAGCCAGCACCTCACGATACGTCCAGGTCACGTCCACGGCGTCAACAACCGTGGCTCCATTAAGGCAAATCCAGCCCTACAGAACTATCCCATGCAAATCATCCTTGGGTTTTAGTAACGTAAAGGAGTTCTTGTTCTGAACACACCTCAGTGTCCTTTAACAATGTTTACAGAAGGGAAAGTCAATATAAAATACAGTTTGCAGGTTATGAAAATCACAAAGAATCAATCTCAGCAGGTACAGGAGTGTGAATCCTCTACAGTTTTAAGTAAACTCCTGGTTTGCTTCCTGTCTCTCCCCATCCCAGGACTCGGTTTATTCAGTAAAATGTCAAACTCTATCCCCCGAAGCACCAGCTAAAATTAAAATCTATTCTAATTATGGACGATTGAAAAATAGAACTTTTGCTGTGTAGAATTCAATTTTTGGTTCCTGTTTGTTATTGATCCAAAGGAAAGAGAGAGAGAAAACATCCAGTAAAAGTTCACTCCGTGCTCTTATGCTTTGTAACATTAATTCTCTTTTCTGTAATGTTCCAGCAGGTCAGTAATAACAAATACTTGGGCCTTTTCCTTCTGCCTTTGGCTGTCCCATACTCATGGAATCAGAGGTGGGGGTTGGAAGAGACCTCTGGAAATCAGGGGCACCCAGAGCAGGGGGCCCAGCAGTGCAGTGTCCAGCCGGGCTGGGAATCTCTCCAGACAAGGAGACTCCACAGCCTCTCTGGGCAGCCTGGCACAGGCTCCCTGCTCTGGCAGGGGGGTTGGACTAGATGATCTTTCTAGGTCCCTTCCAACCCCTAATATTCTATGATTCTATGATAGAGATAGGTCGATTCAGGTTAGACATTAGGAAGAATTTCTTCACCATGAGGGTGGTGAAATACTGGAATGGGTTGACGTTCCCCTTATCTACAAGGGCCAAGGTTTCACAAGATGAGCTACAACTTACAAGGCTACAAAGTTAAAAACTACGAGAACATTTATAACTTAGGGTTGCCCAGAGAGGTGGTAGAAGCCCCATGCTTGGAATTTTTTAAGACCAGGCTGGATGGGGCTCTGAGCAACCTGATCTAGTGAGAGGTGTCCCTGCCGTTTGCAGGGGGGTTGGAACTGGATGATCTTTTAGGTCCCTTCCAACCCTGACAATTCTATGATTCTATGATTCTATTCTATGATCTTGAGTGCCATCACACAGCATGTACAGGAGAGCCAGGTGATCAGCATGGGGTTACAAAAATCAGGTGTTATGTCCCACTCGATGGGGGGGAAGAAGGGAGTGATGGAGGTTCGGTGATTTGCTTGGGTTAAATTAAGGAGACTTGCATCATAGGTCCATAACATTAAAAAATTTAATTCTTAATCCCCTGAGTAAAACTATATATGATGTACTTAAACGAAAGAGAAGGTAAAGAGGAGAGACAGAGAGAGGGGAGAGGAGAGAGAGTGAAAGAGTAGGCAAAGTTCCAGATCACCACCCAGGGGTCCAGAGATGTCTCACCTGGTCCATTCCTTTGGGGGGGTCTTCAGTGGTGGGTGTGCACCTGCCAGTGTACTTGAACCTTTTTTTATTCTCTGATAAGAGGAGTGTTGCTTCGCTTCTTCTTGATGTATCTCTTAATTTGCATGGGAAGCATAGAGAGGTGGTGCTTATTTGCATAGAAAGCGTAAAGAAGTGGTAATGACTGGGAGAAGGGTAGCTTTAATGCTTTCCACCAGTTGAGTCGGTGGTCGCGGAGACCCTGTATTACCCTTTGCCTGGTAGGCAGCAAACTTCCTTACTTTAGTGGGACATATGAAAACTTAGCAAGGGGATGAAGCTATTTATCCTCCAATGTACTTCACTCTTGTCTTAGCTAGCATATTTTGTCTCTTGTTCTAACCACAAGGCTACTTCTTACATCAACTTTTTTAGGTCAGAGTGTTCCTCACACAACGTTTGAGACATCAACTTGTTTAAGTCAGAGTTCTACAGCAAGTCCTGCTTGACTAACCTGATCTCCTTCTATGACAAAGTAACCTACTCAGTGGATGAGGGAAAGGCTGTGGATGTTGTTTATCTTGAATTTAGTAAAGCCATTGACACCGTTTCCCACAGCATTCTCCTGGAGAAACTGGATGCTCATGGCTTGGATGGGTGTGCTCTCCACTGGGTAAAAATCTGGCTGGATAGCCAGGCCCAGAGAGTGGTGATGAAGGGATTTAAGTCCGGTTGGCGGCCAGTCACAAGTGGCGTCCCCCAGGTCTCACTACTGGTGCCTTTTCTGTTTAATATCATTATCAATGATCCATATGAGTGGATTGAGGGCACTCTCAGCAATTTTGCAGACGACATCAGGTTGGGTGAGTTTGTTGATCTGCTTCAAGGTAGGGAGGCTCTACAGAGGGATCTGGACAGGCTGGATCAATGGGCTGAGGCCAAGTGCCAGGTCCTGTACTTGTGTCATGGTTTAACCTTTTCCAGCAACTAAACACCACACAGTCGCTCGCCCACTGCTTCCCCCCCCCCACACACACACCCCCTCCTGAGGGATGGGAAGGAGAATCGGGAGGAAGAAAAAGGTGAGACCCCATGGGTTGAGTTAAGGACAGTTTAATAAAACAACACAAAGTGAGGAAAAAAAACCCCAACAAAAATAACAATATTAATAATGAAATAATATACAAAGTGAGTGATAGGAACTGTGAGGTTCTACCAGTACCCAAGACACTGCTTTCCCTGCTCCAGATGCAAGCTGATGCCAGAAGCTGAAATAAGTTGAAAACAGGCACCCCAACCCCAGGCCAGCCCTCCCCTTGCTTGGCCAGCAGCTGCTTGTGATAATTAACCCTAACCAAACCCAGGACAACTTGGGAAACAACAACCCCCTGCAACACTATAGGACTGGGGAAGAGTGTCTGGAAAGCTACCCAGCAGTAAAGGACCTGGGGGTTCTGGTCAATAGCTGGCTGAATATGAGCCAGCATGTGCCCAGGTGGCCAAGAAGGTCAACAGCATCCTGGCTTGTATCAGAAATAGTGTTTCCAGCAGGACTAAGGCAGCGATCATCCCCCTGTACTCGGCACTAATGAGGCCGCACCTCAAATGCTGGGTTCAATTTTGGGTCCCTCACTACAAGAAGGACATTAAGGGTCTCGAGCGTGTCCAGAGAAGAGCAAAGAAGCTGGTGAAGGGTCTGGAGCACAAGTCTTATGAGGATCATCTGAGGGAACTGGGGTTGTTTAGCCTGGAGAAAAGGAGGCTCAGGGGAGCCCTTCTTGCTCTCTACAACTACCTGAAAGGAGGTTGGAACAAGGTGGAGATTGGTCTGTTCTCCCATGTAACAAGAGATAGGACAAGAGGGAGCAGCCTCAAGTTGCGCCAGGGGAAGTTCAGATTAGATGCTAGGAAAAATATCTTCACCAAAAGGGTTCTAAAGCACTGGAACAGGCTACCCAGGGAAGTGGTGGAATCCCCATCCCTGGAGGTATTTAAAAGCTGTGTAGATGTAGTGCTTAGTGACGTGGTTTAGTGGCGACCTGGAAGTGCTGGGTTAACAGTTGGACTTCATGATCTTGAAGGTCTCTTCCAACCAAAATGATTTTATGATTCTATGATACTCATATGTGGGTTGTAGGAAGCCAAAATAACTGTAGTGGCTGCCAGATGCCCACCAAGCTGCTCTATCACTTCCCCTGCTCAACAGGATGGGGTGGGAGAAAATAAGATGAAAAAGAACTACTGGGTCAAAATAAAGTTAATTTAATAAAGAAAAAGCAAAAGCTGCATGCAGAGCAAAGGAAAACAAAAAGCTTTATTCCTTACTTCTCATCATCAAACAATGTCCAGTCACTTCCTGGAAAGTAGGGCCTCTATGCATAGCAATTGCTCTGGAAGACAAACACCTTGATAACGAATGCCCCCCTCTCCTCCCCATTTCTCAGGTTTTATTGCTGAGCATGACATCATATGGTATGGAATATCCCTTTGGTCAGATTGGATCAGCTCTCTTGGCTATGTCCCCTTCCAGCTCTTACCCGCTCCCAGCCCGCTGGCCTTTGAGTGTTGTGTGGTTTGGAAAGACAGCCTTTATGCTGTGGAGCACTACTCAGCAGTAGCCAAAACACTGGTGTGTTATCAGCACCTTACTAGCTATTAATACAAAGCACAGCACTATGAGGGCTGCTATGGGGAAACTTACCTCCATCCCAGTCAGACCCAATAATGTAATAAACAATAATAAAATTTTACTTCAAGCAAAACAAGAAAATATGTTTGTGAGCTGCACCACTTAGTTTCAGTGCAGGGGCCATGAGCCTGCCTTTCAACCTGTAGTTGATCCCTTTATCATTGCAGAAAAGCTTCTCTTGCTTGAGTTGTCAGAGGTCACTAGGTACCACCAGTCTAGAGAAGGGGATGTGACACGTTGTTATGATTTCAATCATCTTATGTGATTGTCAGGTCTAAAAAGCCTAAGAATAGCAGGGAGGAGGAGAGAAGGTAGGACAGGAAGGATAATTCACATGGAGAATCACCATGAAGGCGTTGTCCCGAATCCGGGTTCTTTACCTGGTGTGCAAAAAACAATTGACACACAGAGTTGAGATATTTGTTTTATTCCAGTTCTGCGCAGAAAAGGGTGCCAGGTGATAATTCACAGTGCTCACACACCTTTTGAAAAATAAGCCAGGTCATATTATATAAAATAACAACAAAGAAGAAACTACAGTGAAGCAAATGATTGGTTAGTCATCATTACTCCTAACTTTACATATGAAAGCAGAAATTTACCATTCTCTTATCTTGAGGACTAGTTCAGCACAGTCAAGGTCTGATAGTGCCCTCAAAACCACCTACACAATTCCACCTGGAAGTTCTGTGACTGTTAACCCTTTCTTATAACAACAAATGAGAAGACAAAAAAGGATGTTCTAAAAGACTGGAATTAGGAGAGTGTCATAAAACCTACAGCTTAGACAGGAACAATGGGTTTATTGCCATTTTTGTTCATTTCCTATTGCTGACTGTTCTGTTGCATCTATGCAATGCAAGAGTCTGGATCCATTTGTCTGTGCAGAAGATACATTATTCTTCTCCATGTGTTGTCCCTCAATTGGGGTTTAGGTTTGTGCCTGGTGCACAGGAGCCAATGAGCACACAGAGTCAAGATCCACCTTATAACGTTTAATGCAGTTCTGTACAGAAAGGGGTGCCAAGCTATAGTTCACAAAGCTCACACCTCTTCAAAGGGATTGTAGAGTTTTATACGGGTTACAACAAAGAGAAGTTGCACAATACTTGTTTATTGGTCACCTTTTGGTCATATAAATAATGCCCTTCTGTGGAGTGTTTTGCCAGGGCTAGGCTGGTGGGAAAGTGAGGGAGTGTTAGGATGGGAGTATAACCTTCGGTAGCAGTGGGAGTGTTAAACAGCCCGGGAATGTCCTGTGAACATCTGTCTTTGAACTGTTGTTTTGAAGATAGCTGTAATGCAGCTGAGAACTTTTGTGTTTGCCTGTGTTGTTAATGAGAGCATGGCTGGGTGCTCTCATTGGTTAAGTTTGTACGGTAAACATAGTTGGATATATAAGTGGCTTGCGGTCCTGATAAAGCATCTCTCTTGCACCTTAACCGGGGAGTCTGTGATATGATCCACCACACCCTTCTGTGCATGCTATCATTAGTAGCTAGTTCATTATACAGAGGCAGTCTGACATTAGCATGTAGTCTCCTCCCAGGGGTGTAATTTTTGCCATGCTAACTAGTCTTAGGTTACCTTAGGTTACCTTCAGGCAATCCCACTTCCCCCTCTCCAATCCCTCTGGTCAGGAGGTGGTTTATCTTTTGTTGGCATTAGCTTATCCCTGTGTTATCTTATTTTGATTCTTTAATTGAGGACCACAATTTCCACATTGTGATTGTTTGAGGACCACACTTGCTCTAGAAATTGGCAAGCAAATAATAGAAAGAAAAAAGAGGTTGTAATTTTGCAGGTTATTTAGTGCCCTTTGTCTGCTTCTCTAGAGAAGTGAAAGTCAAACAGAAACTGAAGCATGGCCTAGTCTGTATTTTATGAAATCTATTGCCTAGTAAGTAAGCAAAAATCTGAGTTTCATTTTCCCATCAGACATCATGAGTCTCAGTTATTAGCTGGTTTTTATGCCAATGTTTAAAAGGACTTGATATATTTACCTTCATTTTACAGAAAAAATGTTTAAAATTCCTATTTTTTACTCATAATCATTCTAGAAATTTACAACATTTGAAAATATTATATCACATTTCCTTAAAACCAAGT
Source organism: Actenoides hombroni (assembly GCA_024336885.1). Taxonomy (NCBI): domain Eukaryota; kingdom Metazoa; phylum Chordata; class Aves; order Coraciiformes; family Alcedinidae; genus Actenoides; species Actenoides hombroni. The sequence goes on along the minus strand of WUAM01009935.1, from coordinate 3,419,335 downwards.
CACTTGTGCAATGGTCCATTTTTTCCTTTAATTGTAGGAAAAAAATAATAAAAATAATATATCAGCAATGTAAAATACAGCAGCTGTGATGGGAGCCACCACAAAGCCAACCTGTCAAACATACTGACAAAGAAGAGTATCTCCTTAGCCCACTCCCAAGACATCTGTGATAAACTCAGCCCAATACCTCCTTAATGTGGAGTAGTTAGCAGGACAGAGAAACTATGATAACGAACTAACTTCCCAGGAAAACAAGAGTCAGCAATAACTAGTCTGGGAACTGATGTCTTATTCCCTCTTATCTACACCCAAAATCATAGAATCATAGAATGCTTTGGATTGCAAAGGACCGTTAAAGATCATCTAGTTCACCCCCCCTGCAGTGAGCAGGAATATCTTCAACTAGATCAGGTTGCTTAGAGCCCTGTCCAGCCTGACCTTGAATGTTTCCAGGGATGGGGCATCTACCACCTCTCTGGGCAACCTGGTCCAGTGTTTCACCACCCTCACTGTAAAAAATGTCTTCCTTATATCTAGTCTGAATCTCACCTCTTTTAGTTGAAAACCATTACCACTTGTCCTATCGCAACAGGCCCTTCTAAGAAGATCGTTCCCATCTTTCTTATAGGCCCCCTTTAAATTGTCTGCAAGAACAGATCAGCGTGAGAGCGGGACAGACAGAAGACTCACCAGGGATGCCTGGCTGACTCTGATCATCTTTGAAATTATACTTTTTCCATTGTTGATTAGCCCCGCTCTTGGGAACAGTTGGGTGAGTTTCATACTGATGAAAGCAGGAGACGAAATGTCTGGTAGTGTCTTACTAATCTTTGAATAAGTAACAACAATAGGGGGATAGTTGTAGAGTTAGAATGTACTGTGAAATTCATAACCTTGTGGATAGTGTCTATCTCTAGGAACAGGACAACAAAGGATCCTCCTTCTTGCCATTCTTGTAGAGGGATGTCACATTTGCTAACCTCCAGTCAACTGGAATATCCCCAGTTAGCCAGGACTGCTGACAAATGATGGAAAGTGGATCGATGAGCCCTTCCGCCAGCTCCCTCAGTACCCTTGGGTGGATCTCATCCAGCCCCATAGACTCCTGTGGGTCTAACTGATCAAGTTCTAGTTGGGCTTTGGCCTTTCCATTTTTCTCCCTGCATAGCCTCATGGAATCTTTGTAGTCTTTCTGAGTGGTCTGCCCCTTCTTCCATAGGCCATAGGTTTTCCTTTTCTTCCTGAGTTCCATCCAAAGCTCTCTCTTCATCCAGGCCAGTCTTCTTCCCCAACAGCTCATTTTGCAGCACGCTGGGATGGCCTGCTCCTACACCTTGAAGATTTCCCTCTTGAAGAATGTCCAGTCTCCCTGGACCCCTTTGCCCTTCAGGACTGCCTCCCAAGGGAGTCTGTCAACTAGCTTCCTAAACAGGTCAAAGTCTGCCCTCCGAATGTCCAAAGTGGTATTTCTAATGACCCTCTTCCTTACTTCCCCAAGAATTGAAGACTATCATTTTGTGATCACTATGCCCAAGATGTCCTCCAACCTTCACATCACCCACAAGGCCTTCTCTGTTCACAAGCAACAGGTCTAACTAGGCCTTCCCTAGTTGACTCTTATCACCAGCTGTGTCAGGAAATTAGCTTACACACACTCCAGGAACTTCCTGGACTCTTTTCTCTCTGCTGTCTTGTATTTCCAGGAGACATCTGGTAAGTTGATGTCCCCCACAAGAACAAGTGGTAGTGATTGAGACTTCTCCCAGCTGCTTATAGAAAATTTCGTCTGCCTTCATCCTGGCTGGGTGGTCTATAACAGACTTCCACCATGATGTCTGCCTTGTTGCCTTCCCCTGATTCTTACTGATAGACACTCAACTCTATCATCACCATCATTATGCTCAAGACAATCAAAGCACCCCCTAACATACAGGGCCACTCCACTGCCTTTCCATCCTGTCCTATCCCTTCTGAAAAGTTTATAGACATCCAATGTAGCACTCCAGTGGTGTGAGTTATCCCACCATGTTTCCGTGATGGCAACTATATCATAATTTTCCTGTTGTACAATGGCTTCGAACTCCTCTTGTTTGTTGCCCATACTGTGTACATTGGTGTAGATGCACTTCAGTTGGGCTATTGATCCCATTCACCTTTTTGGGGGGAGAAGGCCTAATTTCTATCTGACTATTCCCAGGCGCTTCCATGATTTCTAGCCCATCAATACCCCTTCTGTCTTTGCTATCACATGACATTCTTTCCCCTACCTCCACTGGGCTGGCAGATCTAAGGACCCTTCTATCACACCATCCCACAAACATTGGCGTGCTTCCCCCAAGCTTATCTCCAGCAAGCCAGGTTTTTATCCCTTTCCTCCTTTGTATCTTGTTTAAAGCTCTTTCAATGAGCCCTGTCAACTCCTGTGCAAAAATCTTTTTCCTCCTTTGAGACAGGTGTACCCCATCTGTCACCAGCACGCCTGGTGTTGTTTAAACTGACCCATGATCTAAAAACCCAAAGTCCTGCTGGTGGCACCAGGTTCAGAGCCAGGTATTGATGTGATGGGTCTTCCTGTTTCTTCCCTCATTGATCCCTGCAATTGAAAGAGAAGAACACTACTTGTGCTTCCGATCCCTTGAGCAGTCATCCCAAGGTCCTGAAGTGTCTCTTGATTGCTCTCAGATTTCTTGTTGTGAGTTCATCACTTCCTATCTGAAAAGTCAATAATGGATAATAAGCTGAGGGCTATACCAGGGTAAGAAGTTTTCTTGCTACATTTTTAATCCGGGCCCCAGGGAGACAGCAGACTGCCCTAAGAAGTGGACCTAGTCTGCGTATCAGGCCTTGTGTTCCCTTCAGAATGGAATCACCTACGACAATGACCTGTCTTTTCTTCTTCACTGTTATAACCAGCTCTCATGAATCCCAGACCCTGGAGGTAAGAGAAAAGGTCTGGAAAGAGGAAGAATTTCCCTTGGTAGAGAATGACCAGGTTAGACACTGTCCTGGTTTGAGTGAGAACAGAACTAATTCTGTTCAGTGATTTTACTTTTCAGCTCAGTTCTTCTAACTAACTGCACTTCCTGAAGTTAGCAGCCTGTTTTCACAGGCAGTGTGTCTGCTTCTAGCAGTGATAACACCCCATGTTTAGAGTTACTACCAAGGATTGGTATGCAGACCAAGGGCACTGATGGATCTTGTGTACCATGTTGGGGGGTGCAGAAAAGTGAAAGGCCGCACCTGCAGGGAGGAGCAGACAGGACAGGTGACCCTAAACTGACCAACAAGGTATTCCAGCCCATATACGTCATATTCGGCATAAAGCTGAGGGATCCGAAGGTCTGGAAACTTAAAGAAGCCTCAGGTCTTCAGGCCCTGATTATTATGAGGGACTTCAGCTATCCTGATATTTAGTGGGAAAGCAACACAGTGGTGAACAAGCATTCTAAGAGATTTCTTGAATGATTTGAGGGCAACTCAGTAATGGAATTGCTGGATGTGCCATCTAGGAGTGATGCTCTTCTGGATCTACTTCTTACAAATAAGGAAGATTTGTTTGGAGATGTGACTGTCAATGGCAGCCTTGTCTGCAGTGACCATAAGATCACAGAGTTTGAGATCCTAAGGAGCATGAGGAAGACAAGTAGCAGAATAAAGACCTTGGAGTTCACAAGAGCTGATTTCACCTTGTTTAGGGAACTCTTATGAGGGACCCCATGGAAGTTTGCTTTGGAGTGCAAAGGAGCTCAGAGGTCATGGGAGATTTTCAGAGACAGCTTCCTCAAAGCACAAGAGAAGTCCATACTCCTATGCAGGAAAAGGAGTAGACATAACAAGAAACCAGACTTTTTAAACAGTCAGCTACTGAGAGAGCTCAAATGCAAAATAAGAAGCATTTGAGAGATGGAAAAGGGGACAAGCTCCCAAAGAATATAGAAATATTGCTTGGGTGTGCAGAGATGCAGTTAGGAATACAAAAGCTCAGCTGGACCTCAAACTGACAAGACACGTCAAGAATAACAAGAAAGGCATCTAGAGGTATGTTTACATGAAAGCAAGCATAAATGCATGAATGTTTCTCTCTGCACACATATGTGCATCTGTGTCTCCCTCTCATAAAGAAGTCTAAATTAGAAGGGGAGATCATCTAGTCCAACCTTCTGCTAAAAGCAGGGTCCTAGATTAGGTTATCCAGGACCCCATCAAGCTGTCTTGACTATTCTCAGCTCATCAGTTTAGCTAGTTTTCTACCCATCCTGCGGTCCATCTATCTAGTCAGCCACCTTGCTAAATTAGAGGTAGATGATATCCACTGCTCTCCCCATATCCACTGAGCAATATTGCACGTGCAATACGAGAGGAGGATGCTCATGCACATACAAAAGGATAAAACATGGAAGATAACTTGCTGACACATCTGGTAAGTGAGCTTACCAGGGGAGGTGCCTCATGAGACCTGCTGTTTACAAACAGAGAAGGACTGGTGAGTCATGTGGTGGTCGGAGGCCGTCTTGAGCTTAGCGACCATGAAGTGATAGAGTTCTTGATTCTTGGTGAAGTAAGGAGGGGGGTCAGCAGAACCACTACCGTGGACTTCTGGAGGGCAGACTTTGGCCCATTCAGAACACTGGTTGTGAGAGTCCCTTGGGAGACAGTCATGAAGGGCAAAGGGGGCCAGGGGGTCTGGATATTCTTCAAGAAGCAAGTCTTAGAGGCACAGGAGCAGGCTGTCCTCATGTGTCGTAAGATGAACTGTCAGGGAAGATGATTGACCTGGCTGAACAGGGAGCTTTTTCTGGGACTTGGGAAAGAAAGGAGAGTTTACCACCTTTGGAAGAAGGGGCAGACAACTCGAAAAGAGTACAGGGATCTAGTTAGGTCATGCAGAAAGAACATCAGAAAGGCAAAAATCCAGCTAGTATTAAATCTGACCACTGTTGTAAGAGATAATAAAAAAAGGCTTTTACAAATACATTAACAACAGAAAGAGAGCCAAGAAGAATCTCCACCTATTCCTGGAGGTGGGGGAGAATATTGCCACCAAGGATGATGAAAAGGCTGAGGTACTTAATGCCTTCTTTGCCTCAGTCTTTAATAGTCAGACCAGTTATCCTCAGGGTATTCACCCCCCTGAGCTGGAAGATAGGGATGGAGAGCAGTATACTCCCCCATAATTCAGGAGGAAAGTTAATGACTTGCTGCACAACCTGGACACTCACAAGTCTATGAGGCCAGATTGAATCCACCCGAGAGGGCTGAGGGAGGTGGGGGAGGAGCTTGTCAAGCCACTCTCCATCATTTATCAGCAGTCCTGGTTAACAGGGGAGGTCCCAGATGAATGGAGGCTTGCCAATGTGACGCCCATCTACAAGAAGGGCCGGAAGGATGATCCAGGGCACTACAGGCCTGTCAGCCTGACCTTGGTACTGGGGAAGTTTATGGAACAGTTCATCTTGAGTGCACTCACACGGCACATGCAGGATAACCAGAGGATCAGGCCCAGCCATCACGGGTTCAGGAAAGGCAGATCCTGCTTGACCAACCTGATCTCCTCCTATGAACAGGTGACTCACTTAGTGGATGAGGGAAAGGCTGTGGGTGTTGTCTACCTGGACTTTAGTAAGTCCTTTGACACTATCTCCCACAGCATTCTGCCAGAGAAGCTGGTGGCTCGTGGCTTAGACAGGTGTACTCTTTGCTGGTTGAAAAACTGGTTGGATGGCCGATCCCAGAGAGTTGTGGTGAACGGAGTTAAATCCAGTTGGTGTCGATGGGCCGAGGTCAATTGTATGAGGTTTAACAAGGCCAAGTGCCAGGTTCTGTGCTTTGGTCGCAACAACCCCAAGCACAGCTACAGGCTTGGGGAAGAGTGGCTGGAAAGCTGCCTGGCAGGAAAGGATCTGGGGGACAGCTGGATGAACATGAGCCAGCAGTGTGCCAATGTGGCCAAGAAGGCCAAATGGCATCCTGGCCTGTATCAAAAATAGTGTCGCAGTATAAGAAAGACATGGAGTTGCTGGAGCGGGTCCAGAGAAGGGCAATGAAGCTGGTGAAGAGTCTGGAAAACAAGTCTTATGAGGAGCAGCTGATGGAACTGGGATTGTTTAGTCTGGAGAAGAGGAGGCTGAGGGGAGACCTTATTGCTCTCTACAACTACCTGAAAGGAGCTTGTAGTGAGGTGAGTGTTGGTCTTGTCTCCCAGGTGACTAGTGATAGGGCAAGAGGAAATGGGCTTAAGTTGTGCCAGGGTAGGTTTAGATTGGATATTAGGAAAAAAATCTATACTGAAAGAGTGGTGAGGCATTGGAACAGACTGCCCAGGGATGTGGTGGAGTCACCATCCCTGGAGGTGTTCAAAAAACATGTAGGATATGGTTTAGTGGTCATGATAGTGTTGCGTTGATCACAGAATGTTAGGGGTTGGAAGGGACCTCCGAAGATCATCAAAGATGATCGTAGTTGATGATATTAGAGATCTTTTCCAACTTTTATGATTCTATGCCCTCACACATGCAGAGGCACTTGTGCATGCATGCGCACAAAGGTTGACACAGGAGCACACACATATACGGACACATACAAAGGGAGACACGCATGTGACAGAGAGGGAGAAGCTAGCATGCACCCACACAGAGGGAGACACAGGGACACATGCACAGACAGATACAGATGGAGATGGTCACACACAGAGGGACAGATATGTGCACATACAGAGCCATCTAGATTCATACAGACATAGAGCGAGACACTCCCCCCCCCATGTACACACACAGAGGACACTGATATACATGGACACAAAGGGATATGCACACAGAGCATGCACACGCAGACACCGATACACACATACCCAGGGAGATGCACATGCAGGAGATGCACACAGACACAGGGAGACAGATACACGCACGCAGACAGGAAGACAAGGAGATGTGTGTACAGAGGGAAGCACACACATAAACATACGGGGAGACAATCATGAGTATATGCACGTGGACACAGAAGGACATACTTGTGCGTGCACACATGAACATTGGTAGATAGTGATGCATGCTCACACACAGGGAGACATGCATGCACACACCCCCACAGGAGGAGACACTCAGATGCATATGTATACACATACACAGATGAACAGAGGAAGATTCACACACGTGTACACACACAGCTGGAGATGCGCACACATATACCATCATCTCTTCCCCGTCATAATTTTTCTGTTGGTGTCAGTGTACAAACACTACTGAAAATGCCCTGGATTTGCCTGTATGCAGTTGAAAAGCAATTCAGGCCTAATGTCATGTAGTTTTTATGGTGAAGATATGTCTGGTAATCTTGTCTCAGTTAAAATGACTAATAACAGACACGATAATGATAAATCAGTGTACAGTACAGCCTCAATTCATGGAGGATGAAATGAAGAAATAAAAAAATAATTTTTTTTTTTTAAAAAAGAATTTAAAAAAGGAAAAAAAAGAAACTAGAAAGAGTTCTTCCAAAATTCATGAAAGAGGAAAGTGAGGTTTTGTTGACACTCATGTTTGATGAAGAGCAAGCAGGCAGGCAGGACGAGTTGCTCCGTAAGCAAACGCTGCTCTAGGCTGTATTCCACTCTCCCTGCTCAAATCAAGGGATATAATTAGCTCCTGGAAACTTCAAAGCGTGGGGTGCAACAACAGGGGTACAAGAGGCGAGATTCCCGTTTACCAGGTGGGCAGCAGTAGACTGCGGGGGGGGAAATCTTAGATGGAGGTGGGAAGAAGAGAGTCTTGGGGTAGCACTTTGTGGGTGGGAGAGGAGGGGGGGGTGGTGATGTAAGGTCTGCACGACCTGCTGCAGAATCAGAGAGCGGAAAGGAGTTGATTTCATCCTTTGCTGTTCCCGTATGAAGAATGAAAGGGCAGGGGATGTTAAGTAGAGTCCATTGAATTAGATTAAGGGAGATTAGCTCCTACGCTGTTGCTAGACCGGCAGATCAGTTGACCAGTTTTCACTAATTTTCCCTCTTGGGGTTCAGCGTTATCTGAGATTGATCGAAACCCTTGGAGTATTGTATCTGGAAGGCAACTGCCTCCCAGGTCTCAGATCTCACCGATGCAATTCTGAGTCTTGATGAGTTGCATCTTGCTCAACGCCCCTTCGGTTACAAAGCCTGTGTTCACTTGACACGGCTTGAAAGGTACTCATTGAAAAAAGACTTTCTTCCTCACAGACGTATTTTGAAACCAGAGCAAAGTCTGAATGGGTTGTTTCAGCAGGTTGATGGGTGATGCCGTGGGCTTGGGATACCCCATTGTGCCTATTGATCTAGGAAATGGAAAAAAGGATTTTAAGTTTATCTTTTTCGGATAAGATTTTTATTTATTTGTTTTTTTTTTTTTTTTTCAAATCAGGGGAATAGAAAAGAGTTTTTAATCATTTTGCTTAGCTGTCGACACATGAAAGTTCTTCCAGAGTACAACACGGTGTGAATTTAAAGGGAGTGAGTTTTTTCCAGAAGACAAGCCCTTAGAGAGACAACTTTTCCACTGTTTTAATATAAGCAGATGAGCCACCGATTAAGGCTTTGGGCTGCAATTTAGGAGATCAAGGTGCAGTTCCCAGCTCTGATGTAAAATATCCATAGCTTTTGATATGTCCCCAAATGTCCTATCTGTTGCTGACCAGGACTATTTGCAGAAGTGTGAACTGGCTCAAACCAGAGGGTTTCTGTTTTACAATAATCATCGTAGCTCTTCAAGGAGCAGGATGAGCGCGTTGGGCTTTCACTCTTCAGACCGTTGTCCCCTGTCTGTGCCATGACATAGCCCTTCCATCTTTGTTCCTTTGCCCACTTGGTTTCTTCAAAACACTAAGAGATATGTGACAGCTGCAGTTGTTTATTGAGGCTGTGGTTCTGTGTTTGGAAATTACTGAAGAAGAGTGTTTAAGGCTCTTGTTTTCTGCACCATCTGGGTTCACCTTCTTGCAGCCGCATGGAGCTGATGGAGGTGGTGGTTTTCTCCAAGACAGGAGGGATGCTCAGGAGCAAGCAACTGGAGGTAGGGAGTATTCAAATTGGGCTTGCTACTGAAGGAGGCACTGGGGAAAATGCATCTTGTGTTTCCAGTCCACAAGCTTCTGCACCTTATGGCAAAGTAACGCTGAAAGCAGGAAAGCAAGACCTTCTGAGTCCTCTGCCAAAGACCTCGACACTTAACCCTTCTCTGTCTTAACCTCCCTAGCTTCACACATGGGACAGGGTCTTGCTGGCTTTGTAGAAGAGGTTGAAGGTCCCTCAGGTTTGTCAGATGCTTTGTGGTCAGAGTAGATGCGGCACAACTGGGTACTCGGGATTTCTCACCTTCCTTTGCAGGCTAAACCAACTTGCTTCGATATTTCCTTCGCACCCATATTCATCAACCTGTTCCAAATGATTGCACACTAACATCCCCCAATGCACAGTCTGGGCTCTTGCTGGACTCCTTGCCCAACTAGCACTTGATGGTGGACTCCTTGTCCATCTAGCACTTGATCCTGGTCTGTAAGCAGTGAAGGGGGCTGTTTTGACATTGACCAGGATGACCGGTCAATAGACATCCAGGAAGTCCTGCCAGTTAATCCTGGTCATCTCTGACTGGGAGATCCTATATTTGGAAGCCTGCAGCTATGGACAGAAATGGCTAAATCGATGCTCAGCAGGGCACCACAGATCCATTATGTCTTGCTTAGCTGCCCCCTGTGCTGTCCCTTTGGCAGCAACAACCTGACTATGCCTCCTGGAAACGCACAGAGAAACAGCACAGGGCAGGAAACCTTGCAAATAAACTAAGAAGTTGGCTGGACTAAGCTTTACAACCAGAACAAAGAATTTGCTTCGGTGCTGCATCAACTTTGGAAACGCCTCTTGATGAGCTGCTCTTAGCAACATGCAATTTAATGGTGCACCTCTTTTAATTAAAACACCAGCAGATCAAAACCCAAAAAGCTCTCGAGCGGAGCGGTTGCAGAGGACGTTTCTCGAGACTGAAATGCAAGCCATGCCAGGAATATTTCTTTCATAAAGATCTGGTGACTGATGTTGTGTGACAGAGGATCACCCTTGGAACTAGAAGTGAAATCCACTTACGGAATTGTATGTGACAACAAAAATGAATTCATCAGGAGCGGTGATCCTAATGAACGTGATATCCCTATCCTAATGAAAACCTTAAGGAGTTTTGCAGGGAATAGAGCCCGAGTGGTTTACAAAAATAGACACCCTTGCAAAATAGAAAACAATTCTAAAAAAAAACCAAACCCAGACCAATCCCAACCGAAACACACAAATCAATCATTTGCAAATTCTTGAAACATTTTGTTTTGTTCTCGTTCGTTTTCGGTTTTCATTCCTTACTTCCAACGAAGAAAAATGAGTGTTGATTCTATTCCTTCCCTCACCCCCCACCCCTTCACGGCTGCATGCATGCCTCTTTGATTTGGGCTGGCTGGATCATTAATGGAATATAGTGAGGTCTTTTCAAATCTTGGAGAAGAAAAAAGGAGAAAAAAAAAGAAAAAAAGAAAAAAAGGAAGCGTTTTCTGTTGCTGTTTATATTCCCCCATTCAGGGCTTGACAATCCACCCTGTCTGTTCCAGAGGGCCCAGACCACCTGAGTCTAAGTTTAGATCATATCCTGCTACATTAAACTCCACACATAATACGTTGGCCACATGGGAAAATTTAAGGAAAATGAGATTTTATTAAAACCAGGAGACCGCCTGGCTGCAGAGGGATATAATAACAGTGTTATGAGGTTCTTATCTCACATGAAAGTTTCACATTTCCCTGGTTTCCTTTCCCTTATGCTACTAGGGCTTCCCCCTCCCCCCAATCCCATATGGGTATCTGGTTGTTTAATGCGACGGCTAAAAAAGGCAACACAATGAGTAATGAAATAATCCAAACTATTTTATTGCTCCGTGAAGGCCCCGTAGACTTTTGAAGCTAGCACAACAGCATCAGAGATTCCCACTGGCAACCCAAACACCTGATGGGTCATGCAATCCACCTTCCCAGAGGGAAGAAGTTGCCATGTGGCAGAGCAACGTGGGTTTGCACGTCAAGAAGAACAGCTGATCTTGTGCGTTGTGCTTGAATTCCTTCTGCTTTCATCTTTTTGTATCTTGGAAGATGCTACTCAGACTTTTGCAGGTTTTGAAGGAGCCAGTGGGCACCTGGACTTCATGGTTAGCTAGGTATGCTGTGCCCCTCAGCTGGTTTGCTCTGAAAGAACACCAGGTATCTTGCTGGTGGACTGGGTGAGCTTCATTGTACAAGCCTGTTGGAGCTGAAGGGGATGTCCTCTTCACGGTGAGAGCTTTAGAGTTCCACTCTTTCACAGCTCCATACAGTCAGACGTTCATGTTCACAGCTAGCGAGTGTCCTGCTCTGCCTTGGCCAAACTGCCTGTGCACGCCTGGAATAATTTCTTGCAGGAAGTTTTTGGGAGGACAAGGGACCTCTGACAGCCTTGGCTCTTCTCAAAAACCGACTGTTGTTGGACTCCAGCAGATTTTCTTTAGCTGGTCCCATGGGGGAACATACCAGAAAGGGGGACAAATCCAGTCTGGCACTGACCCTATCGAAAGTTGCAGAAGGGAGTGAAAAATCTCCATAATTCCTGTTCCCAACAGCACAATACAAACTTCCCCGGTGAACTTCCTTCCCTGAAGCCTGAGGGTTTTTCTGTCTTCTATTTTTTTTTTACCCCCTGCTTTTATCTCCTTCGCTTGTATAATTAGAAAAGCCACCAACATTCACTGCAAACCATGTACTTGATCACCCCAGTCTTTGGAGACCCTCCTCACCCTTCCCCAGAGAACATCCCCCCCAACACTTTTCCTGAGGTGCTCTGATCCGTGCGTCATTCTGCCCCGAGTCTGTTGCTTTAATTATACTCCCGAGACCTGCACGTTAGCGAGGAGCTGTGGGAAGACTCTCTGGAGAACGATGCAGGGAAACCCCTGGCATTCCCAAACGGTGTTCCAGATAGGTGAAGGCAGCAGAGGGCTTTGTTAAGAAATATTGTTCTTTATTTCTTCTAGTGAGGATGTTTTTCATAGCGTTACCGAGGTACGGCTATGATGCTTCTTAGACCCGTCCCAGGGCTTTGTCCTGAAGAGATTAGATATTAGATTTGGCATTCTGAAGAAGCTGTAGGAAAACTGAATGCTTTTGATGAGCTTTGTGTTCAAAGCAATGCGTTCAGGGCGGGCAACCTGCGTTGGCTGTACACTTTGCACAGTCTACGTGCAGAACCACACAGAATGTTCAGGGTTGGAAGGGACCTCCAAAGATCATCTAGGCCAACCCCCCTGCCAGAGCAGGACCACCTAGAGCAGGTCACACAGGAACGTGTCCAGGTGGGTTCAGTTATTTTTTATCACTCGAAGTCAATCACTTTAATGATTTTGTATCACTTAAATGTTGATCTTGAAGGTCGTTTCCAACCTTAATCATTCTATGATTCCATGTTTCTTTTATTCTTCTCTGGGTTACTCCCTTACTGGCATTTTGAGGTAACGTCTCAGGGACAGAAAGGCAATGGGTATGGCTTCGCTGGTCTCACCTTCAAGTCTGGGGAGACTTTTGCTGGGTAGCCCATCTGAGGAGTCATGGGTTGCCTTCTCTGGGGATGGCCTGTTTACAGAGTAAGCGAGGTATTTAATTATGTTTCTTGCACCCTGGTGGCTTGCTGGGAATTGTAATCAAAGAGGAGGCTTAGTGAAAAGCTTAATACAGCCCGTGCGACTGATTTTTGCCTAAGGGGAAGATGAGAGCTGAAAGGAGCAGCAGTGGTCAGAAAAACAAACATACAACTGAAACTAATGAGACTGTTGCCTCTTCCTATGTTAGAGCTCCTGGAGAGACCTCAGTGCTCCTGGGCAAGGACCATAAGACCTTGTTTGTTTGTTAGGTCATTTCCTTTTCCTTTCTAATGAACAAACCAGAGCTGAAAAGGCAGGCAGAATATGTCACCATGCTTTTAAGGGATCTGTGCTGTTCCTGTACCCTGGTCCTGTATCAGTCTCCTGGGTTCTTATCCCATGGCCTTTCTGTTCCTGTGAAAACACAAGTGGATGATGACGGACTCTTGGTGTTAGAGATGGGTGCTGTTTTCTGGTGTGCTTTCTTGTTTGCATCTATTACCCTATGGAGCTTGGCTGGGTCTTCCAAAAATGTGACCCCCTGAGGGCAGGTTGGAAAAACATGTGTTCCTAAGAGATGTGCAGGGATAAGGCAGCAGACCATCCCTGTGCACATCAGGAAGAGCTGCATGGAGGAAAGGAGTCACCTCATGCTCATGGCTTGGATGCGTTTGCTTTTCACTGGATAAAAAACTGGCTGGATGGCTGAGCCCAGAGAGAGGTGGTGACTGGAGTTAAATTTAGTTGGCAGCTGGTCACAAGCGGTGTCTCCAGGGCTTAGGACTGAGGGCTGTTCTGTGTAATATCTCCAACAATGATCTGCACAAAAGGATTGAGTGCACCCTCAGTAAGTATGCAGATAACACCAGGCTGGGTGGGAGTGGTGGTCTGATTGAAGGTAAGAAGGCTCTACAGAGCGATCTGACAAGGCTGGGTTGATGGACCAAGGCCGGTTGTATGAGGTTCAACAAGGTCAAGTGCTGGGTCCTGCACTTGGGTCACAACAACCCCCTGAAATGTTCCAGACTTGGGAAGAGGGGCTGGAAACTGCCTGGTGGGAAAGGACCTGGGATTTTTTTTTGATAGCCAGCTGAGGATGAGCCAGTGTGTGCCAAGGTGGCCAAGAGGGCCACGAGCATCCTGGCTGTGTCAGCACTGGGGTGGCCAGCAGGAGCAGGGCAGGGATCGTCCCCCTGCACTGGGCACTGGGGCAAGACTGGTCCCAGTACTGATCCTTGAGGGACTCCACTTGTCACTGGTCTCCACTTGGATACCGACCCGTTGACAAATGGGTCATAAAAATAAACATGGTCATAAAAATGAGCATGGGCAGATCCTTTCTTCACAATCTTGACACCAATAAATAAAAGCACGAGGCAATGTTTTAATTTAAAAGTGATACCAGCATTGCAGTTTGAACTTCCTTTCTCCTAAACAGAGCTCAATGAACACAAATATCTGCCACAAGAAGGGAGCTTCCATACAGCTGTGTAGAAAGCATTCCTGTGCTCCTCTACATCCATTTCCTAAATTGGCAACAATTAGTAACAGACTGAGAAATTTCTGGCTATGAAAGTGTTGCTAAACACCAGTAATTTATCCCCAAGTTACTTGCTGCAGTTCTGTTGCAAACACATGCACATCACATGCAGACCTACAGGTAGAGAGACAGTTATACAACACTCTGGAAACCGTGGGCTGGAAAAGATGATAGCACAATGCTGTGGGGTGTTACGTGGAGAGGAGGCCAAATCACAGGCAGATTTAAATACTAAAAAAAATTGCAGAAAACTGCTCAGTTTCACCCATTGCATTCCAACCCAGACAAAATAGTGTAAATGAAACTGTGTCCAGGACATTTCAATTCCATTGTGACAGAATTCATGCAAAAGTGAAACCTATCAGATGAGATTTACAATCTCCTTGTTGCCAGAACTGCACTGATCTGAGCACTTCAGGACTATACCTGGTTTGCCTACGTGACCTACCAGCTCCAGTTTGACTGTAGTGGAGATGGAGCCCAAATACTGATTTGTGAAAGTATGTGATCTTACAATATGAATGCATAAACTTCTCAGTTCGACACATCTTCTTTGGATTGTTTCACCTTTATTCAAAAGCAACCAGCACAGGCAGCATTGGCACAGATTTCACACAAATCAGTGTCTTGGACAGCCAAGCCTGTTAGAGAGAAGAGAGAAGGTTTCAGTGAGATGGCAAGAGAATTCCTTGGAGTGAAGAGCCACACGTCAAGAGATTTGGACACTCCATTACTGTTTTTTGAGTTTTAATGGTCCTTAAAGTTACTACTGGTATAAGTAAAACTAATTCTTGCAAAAATCTGCCTTAAATAATGAAATCAGACCTGAATTCACTGGGGAAATAATGGAAATAAGTGGAGGCAGGAGAACAATAGGACATCTTATGGGAGAAGGGTGGGGATGCAACTTGTCGAATCACAGCATTCTTTGTATTGATAGTGTTTCTTCCCCAAGCATCCATTGTATTGGACAGTAAATAAATGCAACATGATAAAATAAAATAAAAAAGCAGACATTGCAGCAGCCAGCTCAAGAATCACTGTGTGTGTCTTGGACACTGATGGTGCCAAAGACTGATTCATCTTATTTACATCTCCCACCTCTTTTAGGCTACCTGGAAAAACACCTTCTACACTGATCAGAGAGAGCAATTTGACCTGCTTATAACTTGTAGTTAGATAGAACTGCATGATATAACCCTGCTCTTCCTGTAAGCCAGAGGAGACTGTGGGCTTTCTCACTTCAAGCCATGCAAGTTAGCGTGCGGCTAGTTGGAGGAAGCTTTTTCTTGGTTACAGCAGCCTGATCCATACAGGCTACGGCTAAGGTCAGCACAGCAGCAATTTTCTTGTAGGGGCTCACAGTTGGTGTAGTCCAAACCCCCTGGAGGGGCAGTAGAAAGGCAGCATGGACTCTCTCAGCTGCTTTAGAAGTGACAGAACAGTAATTACATTTCTTTGCCCGTTGCTATTTGAATGCTTAAGGTTGAAAAGTGGCAACTATGCAATATAAACTACATACTCAGCCTCTGAAAAATCATGGGTGCATCTTCTCTTTTGCACAAAGACTGGAACTCCTCAGGGAGATCCTTGTCAATGCATGGAGAATAGCTAGCAACTGGAAGCATTTTGCGAGGGCTAATGTGTCTGTTTGCATCCATAAGCTCCTTTAGCTTCTTCACAGACTCGAGGGAAAATTTCAGGTCTCCATCCTATGTAGACAACCAGAGAAAAAGGCATCAGGAAGTCAATCTTTAGGCAAATCCATTCCATTTCAATCATGAGCTCTCCCAAAAACTGTATTATAGGGAAAAGACAATGTTGAAACAAAGCCTAGATAAAATCTATGCTGGCTGAAGGCAAAATGACCTCTCAAGGCAAAGACCTTGCAGAGCAGCAGTAAGACCCAGCTGTCTTTCCTTACATGGACAGAGGCAAAATTAGTGCTTCTCACTCCTATAAGAGACACCCATGAAGACAGTGATAATCAGGCTTTAAAAACATGGTATGAAGTCAAATGAACTTCAGGTTTGCAAAACATCTTCTTAAATGAACAACCGAACATGTCAGAACATGCTACAGGGGAGGGGAGGGGAAGTCTTGGGAAGAATTTCAGAAAAAAAGAGCATAAGCCAACTTTGTGCTCTGAGTTAATTACTCAGACCTTAAGGACCTCAAGTAGTCCAAGTGAAAGGAACGCAACACACACGCAGAGTAAACTGCACGTATATTTGGGGAAATACAGATCTAATGATTAAGGAGATAAGAATCCAACTACAAAGAGGAGCTAAAACTCCAGAGCTGCACAACCCAGAAACACCTATTCTTATTTTAGCTATTTTTTTTAATGCCTCACAAGTGGAAAACAGCTTTTTTTTTTTTTTTTTTTCATTAAGTAGGAAGCTGTTCTCCTGGAGGCTCTAAATGTTGAAGAATGAAATAGCTGAATCACAGGATGAATTGTGTTGGAAGGGACCTTAAAGACCATCTAGTTCCAACCCCCCTGCCATGGGCAGGGACACCTCCCACTAGAGCAGGTTGCTCAAAGCCTGGTCCAACCTGACCTGAAATGCTTCCAGGGAGGGGTCATCCAGAGATTCTCTGAGCAACCTGTTGCAGTGTCTCACCATCCACACAGGACAGAATTTCTTCCTAATGTCTAATCTAAATCTACCCAAGTTTCAGTTTGAAACCATTACACCTCATCCTATCACTAACACTCCCTGATGCAGTCTCTCCCCAGCTTTCCTACAGGCTCCTTTTAAGTACTGGAAGGCCACTATAAGGTCCTGCCAGAACCTTCTCCTTTCTAGGCTGAACAACCTCATCTCTGTCAGTCTGTCCTGACAGGCGAGGTGCTCAAGTCCCTTGATCATCTTTGTGGCCTACTCTGGACCCACTCGAGCAGATCCATGTCTTTCTTACACTGGGGTCCCCTGCAGTGAACCTCAGCTATCTCTCAATATATAAGGCAACCACAGAAGAAAAAGAAAATATGTCAAGGCACAAAGATAGTACATTATCCCTGGAAACCTACTGCGTATGTATAAAGAGAGTCAATATCTGTTAAATATTAGTTCTCTTGGTACTCTGAAGAAGTTATTTATATTGCAATCAAATGTAGATCTCCTAAACTGTTTCTAAGGGTGAGTGAAGGCAGACCCAACACACTCTGAAGTACATGCAAGAGAGCTGAAGTCCCTTCTTAACTGTTTCCATGTTGCATGGAATCTGTCAGAGGTGCCACGTATTTTGGGAAATTTGACCCTTTTAATAGCTTATCTGCCTATTAATATTTCACTGGATCCAGTTCAAGATTTCCTGCACCTTTTTTAATAGCAATGTGTGTGAAGGCTCCATAATATAAGCTTGAAGATAAGTTTCATAAAGAGCTTCCTGCCTAAAAGCAGGTGAGACAAGACAATTTCTCTTTTGTCACATCTCGTTTATACCATTCTAGAAAGTCTGAGGTGTCCCCAGCTCTTCCAGCTGCACAAGACATGCAGCAGCCTGTTAGTAATACCTGAATTTTACAGAAAGAAAAACTGAACCACAGGGAGATGACGTTGGTTATCAAGCCGAAGCAAAGCAGGAATTCAGGTCTGCTAGTTTAGTTCATGATCCCTGTTGCAGCCACACTTCACATAATATCAGTAGTTTGTTGAACTCATAATACAAACAACAAATACCAAAAAGAGCAGAAAACTCACCTGAACATAGACTGCCTGGGAGCTGTGCACCAGTAGATGGACTGCAAGGACTGTAAAGGAAAGAAAGCCTTTCATAGTGCCTGCAAAGTGTAGCCTTTCCTAACCTGAATAGATGTTATTTTCTCCTTCTTTGGTCTTTCTTTTGTATCTGTCAAACTTTCTTCTTAGCACTCACACTGCCTAGCAGTTACTGGGAGCTCTACGCTGCCAGTGCAAAGCTGGAGCTTTATAAAGGCTTCCTGCATCATTTCCTTGGTAATCCATTAATCTAAACACTTTATTGACATATAATAAACCCTCAATGGACTATCAGCTAGCAGAGTAGGTCAGCCACACCCAGGCAGATCCTGGGGTTTATGAGTCTCTCCCACTTTGAGAAACTGGCCATGATACAGGTAAGCAAAACATTCCAGCCTCCAATAAATAAATGGTAGAGATTGACCCAACACAACATCTGAAACGCAATATCCACATGAAGAATGTGCTCAGGTTTCTGGTGACTTCCTACAGAGCTGTTGGGAAAAAAATGATTTGGAAGGAGAAAAGAAAAAAAACCTGATTTCTTAGACTGATTGGTGGCTTGTCAGTTCCCTTTTGTGGAGGCTCCAGTACTAAAGTGATAGCGATGGACCAAGGCAGACAGACACAGGCCGTGCCTGCATATGACCAGATATAAAATGTCATCTTTCTGCTGCTTTTTGCGGCACCAAATTAAAATGCATACAAAGTCTTCACCTTTAACACAGGCAGTGCCCCCTCCAGCAGGGGCAGGGCTTGGTGCAAACCTCTTCAAATCCTCAAAACAACCACACACTTCCTTGGGTCCCACCACGCTCAGCTTCAGAGCCCAGTGTTGCCTTCCTTTTGTGGCAAAGTAACACCAAAGCACCCCAACAATGGCCAGAGGGGAAGCTGCAGGTCAGGCAGGGACCCTTCTCCCCTTGTCTGGCTTCACCTTGGGCATTCACAAGACCAGGAAGGGGGAAAAAGTAAGAAAAAAAATCACTGCACTGACGAGAAAGTGCCTGGGAACTTCATCTTTCTTTATTGCTCATCTTGCATCTGAGCTCCACAACCTGGGGCCGATGCAGCCAATGGTGCCTTCTGGAAGCAGTTGCACTTTTTGAGGTCTGGCTTGAAGAATGTGCTGGGTGAGGTCCCCACTGGGGCAGTGCCCCAGTGCCAGGAACAAAGGGGGCTGAGCCCCTTCCCCAGGGCAGTGGGAGCCACTCTGGACCCCGGGCACATTTGGTTCCATTGGTGTCAGAACGGTGCAGCACAGCTCCTGGTACTGCTGCTGCTGCTGCTCAGTTTCTCCCCTCGCACGCTGACCGACCTTGAGCATCGTCCTTGTCCCCAAACTCCTGTTCCCTGGAGCAGCGGCAGCAGCACCACCCACAGCTCTCGGGGGTCACAGGGAGTTATTGTGCTTGAGAGAAAGAGGGGAAAAAAAAGAAAATAAAAATCCAAGAACTCCAACTTCAGGACTGACCAAAAGTTAAAGCATATTCTTAAGGGCATTGCCCGAATTGCCTCCTCTTGATCATGCTGCTGACCAGCACCCCCAGATCCTTTTCTGCAGAACTGCTCTCCAGACTCTCCAGACACTCCTCTCCCAGTTTAGATCCTTCCCAGGTGAAGAATCTGGTACTAGAACTTGTTCGATTTTGCGCTGCTGCTGATTGCCCAATGCTCCAATCTATCTAGATCCTTCTGCAAGGTCTCTAATCCCTCAAGACTCAACAGCACCTCTCAGGTGGGTATCATCAGGAAGCTTGCTAATTGGGCATTCAACTCCTACATGCAGATCATGGATGAAAAACCTGAACAGCACTGGCCCTAGAACTGAGCCCTGGGGAACACCCCTGGTGACTGGTTGCCAGCCAGATACAGCCCCATTCATTACAACCCTCTGAGTCCTGCCATCCAGACAGTTCTTCACCCATGAACCTGCTCATCTCACAGTTGGCCAACTGTCCATGAGGGTGCTGTGAGGAACAGTATCAAAATCCTTATTAAAATACAGAAACACTACACCCACTGCCTTTCCTTCAGCTCCTGGGTGGGTAACCTCATTCTCAAAGGATATCTAATTAATCGAACAGGACTTTCCCCTTGTGAACCTGTGTTCACTGTGCCTGGTGATCACACTGATACAGACATACCTTTCCATAGCACCCACTACAGTCTTCACCATCATTTTTCCAGGTGCTGAGATTAGACTCACAGGTTCTTCAGCCTTCCCCCATGCCCTTCCTCAGTTCTGCTGACCCCCCTCATTACTTCTCCAAGAATCAAAAACTCTATTACATGATCACTAAGCCCAAGATGGCCTCCAACTGTTACATCTCCTACAAGTCCTACTCTGTTAACAAGCAGCAGGTCCAGGAGGGCACCTTCTCTAGTTGGTTGCGTCACAAAGTTCTCTTCCATGCACTCCCCCCTTCCTTCTGCTTTTCTTTGTGTTTCGGGTCTTACGCACGAGGAGGTGGAGAAACGCGCCGTGAGTCACCGGGCCGACCAGGGCTGGGGGAGCGCGCCCGCTCGGTTACCGGGCCCGGCCGGTCAGCGGGTCGCGGAGGGGGTGGGACGGACGGGGCCGGACGCGCCGCGTCGCCGCCGTTACCGGGATATCCCGGCTCCCGGCGTTTTGGGGCCGAACGCGCGTTCTCGCGCGGCCCTCGGTCTCGACGTGCAGCTTTTACGGGCTGGAAGTGCGTGTGATGGGAAACCAGTGCAGCTGCAGGAGGCACGAATCCGGATTTTCAGCCGGATTTTCCCGTTGCCGTTCCGATTTCCAGGGGTTCGGTGCTAGATTTAGGGCTGGGGTGCGTCCCCTCCGTGGGCTTGCTCGGGAAAGGTGGCAGGGGAACACTGGCAGCGTGTGGGAGAGGAGCGAAAGCCTCAAAAGCTTGTTTCAGGTAGTTCCCAGATCACTGGGAGGTTTGTGGGGGACCCGTCCAGAATCTTTGGGAGATAAAAGGTAACCTTCAGAAAAAAATGAAAACGGTGACTGCAATAAAAATAGCTGTGAGGTCGTTCAGGAGTGCGGCTAGAGCTTTTTTTGACTTGCTGAAGAAATAACCCCCACCAAACACGGAATAATTATCTGCAAGAAGCAGTAGATCATTTTTGTGCGGGAGAAGTGCCGCAGTTGGTTTAGAAGAACCAGATTCTAGAAGGTGGCCTTTTTTTTTTTTTTTTTTTTGGCTTATGAAATGGATTTGATAACAGCAGATGTGAAATTCTCATATTGAAATAGCTTCGCTCTGTCTAACTCAAGTGCTGTTATTGACAACAGCATTTGTGAGAGAGAGCAAAACCGATGATGATTTTGAGTGCCTTTCGAAGTCTTAAAGGTAAGGGCGCTGATTTTTACTCAACATATTTTAGAGTGTGATAGAAGTCTTAAGGAATGTTTGAGCTGATGCGAAGTTTTTTGTATTATATCGTCCTAAGCGTCACGTAAAGAAAAAGCACAACTTGAAACCGCAAAGACTTAGTGGGATTTTTGTCTGGTCACGTTTTGCTGTAGGACTTGTAGCCTTTCTCCAGCGTAGACTTAGCATCTCATTGTGTCAGAATACCCTGTGGCATACGGCTTTCTTTTTCTTCTTCCTGGGGGTAGAAAGTAAAAGTCAGAAGTAGTAGATGCGTTACCACGGCCCAGTTATGACCTGAGAGAAAGATAATCATCTGAGTGTGCTCGTAAGACTTCATGCGCGTAACCATCTGTACCGCGGAGAGCAAGCACGTCTCTCGTCGCTTGTGTGTTATGGTGAGTCCCTAGAAACAGGAGGTAGGTTGAGATGTCATGCCTTGTATGTTTTGATGGCTGACTGACAGTCAGGAGTGAGGCTGGTGGATCTGCTGAGCTCTAGTGGATCTGCTGAGCTGCGTGCTCAAGGCTTCGGAAAGATGTAACATGCTCGGCCTGTGCTATGGATCCGGTCCCTGGGGCTGGTCAGGGAAACAAGCTTCTTACTAATGGAAACTGAATCCCTCAGAGAGAAGCAAACCTCCCTGACTTGTTCGAGACCAGCCTGTTCGATCCTCAGTACACCGTCACTTGGTTCTGAAAGCCGTGCCCTCCCCAAGTGTCCCACTCCACTCCGAGATGATAAACCTTGGCATCGGTATGATTCCGTATATTCCCAGTCGTGTACTTGTTGGTGAACAGTGGTATTTTTGGTCTGGCCTGCAGCTGGGACCAGTGGTATGCTGTCCATACTGGTGCATCTGGGGTGCTCTGGCGCTTTGGGAAAAGCACCATTGGTGTCCTGAAGTGAGGTTGTGCTGGTTCCTCTTTGCAGAAGCATTATGGGTTGTTCTTGTCTTCCCCGCTCCATCTCTCTTGCTTGGAGCATCCTGGTTACGTTAGACCTTTGAGTGGAGGATCTTGGGCCGAGTACACTGCTATGTGAGAGTCTGCAATTCATGACGCTGTAGTAAAACTGTAATGCCCATGAGAAAGAATTTCTTAAATCAAGAGATCTGGTTCAGCCTGATACCCAAGAAAATCAGACTGTTATTCACCGGAAAACTGATGGTCTTTGAGGAACTAGGCTAGAAATGTCTTCACGCTTGACTTGAAGCATGGTGTGCTCTTGCTGGACTGGTGAGCACTGAAACCACCGATTCCCCCAGCCCACATTTAGTGCTGATGTAGAGCTTTTATTGCTCCTTTTTGCAGACCAGTTTGAGCCCCAGTCATATTAAAGACCAAATTTTTAGCAGTGAATCGTCACAACGCCTGGAACGAAGCAGAACACGCAGCTCAGGACAGAATGTAAGACAGATATGGAGAAAGCATTTGCGTTGAAGGAGAGAGTCTCCAGAAGGCAGCAGGAAGAACTGGATCCTGAATTGTTAGAAATCTAGCTTTTCTTTAACAATATGTGTCCCAGTGGTAGGGCAACTAGACTAAAACAAGCTGCTACTTACTGCCACGGTGACAAACCTGGAGGACTAACGCGATTTGACCCTCTGGCGTTACCAGACCTTAAAGACTAAGTTTGGATGGCCTGAATTCCACGCTAGCCCCTTTGCTCAGGCGATGGGGAAATCTAGGTGGGTTTTGGAGAGCCGTTCAGAGAATTTACGTAAGACGCCGAGTGGGGAGCTGCCTGAAAGCTAGCTAATAAGAAATAGGAGGCAGAAGGATTTATGTGGAATTTAGGCCATCTGAATATGGCCCTAAGATGCGACTTAGTACTGCTAAGTAAGGTGCATTAACACTAAGAAGACTTGGCTTCAATTTCTATCCATTTCATCTGCTGCTGATTACTAAGCAAATTTACCATTTGAACAGCTCTTTAAGGGTGGGGGCTTCCTGGCTTTGTTTCCTGGCAGGAGGAACCCCCTCAGAGCAGCACAGCCTGTCACCTCTGCCGAGAAGGTCCTGGGAGTCGTGGTGGACAGGAGGCTGAGCGTGGAGCAGCCGTGTGCCCGATATTAACGGGAGCGCAGCCAGTAAGTCAAGCGGAGCGATTATGCCCTTCCACTCAGCGCTCGTTAGACCGCAGCGAGAATACGGAGTCCAGTTGTACTCCCTGCCCAGGACGAGGGAAGTGTTGGTGAGTTCAGTGGAGACCTATTAAGATTGTCTTGAGGCGTGAGCTTCTGCCTTGTGAGGGGAGGCCGAGGAACTGTGCCTGGTGTTGAGCCTGGAGAAGAGAAGGCTTTGGAAGGACCCTTCCAGCACCTACAGGGAGGTTTTTGAGAGGGCAAAGCCAGGTTCTTCACAGCAGTGTGTGGTGGGAGGACAAGAGGCAGCAGGCTTGGATGGGAGTCAGAGATGTCCCTGTCTAGAAGGCATTTTTCCCCGTGAGGTCAGTCAAGCAGCGGGACTTGCCGCACGGGGAGGTTGTGCAGTCTCCTTCCCTGGAGTTTTTCAAAACCCAACTGGATAAAGCCCTGAGAAGGCAGGTGTGACCTCATGGGTGACCCTGCTTTGAGCTGGAAGTTGAACCAGAGGCCCCCTGAGGTGTCTTCCCACCTGAATTATCCCGTGGCTCTATTTATTTAGTTTCTGCCCACGGAGCAGTGGTGGTGGACGTTTCTGAGCCAGCTTGGTTAGGATGGCACGTGGTCTGGCAGCGCAGGTTTACTCATCGTACTTGGAGGAGCATCGTGAGCACTCGAGCCAGTCTTAAGCAGCTCTCCATTGGACTTTATTCGTTTAATCGTGCAGTTGGAGTGAAGTGCTCTTCATCCTGATCTCCACCAGGGTTTGCTATGTAGCAAGGCCTGAAGGGCTCTCAAAGTTTCCAGTGCTCTGCTTTGAGATGCAGTTTGGGATCTGATGCTTTGGAGGATGTTGAAGGAAATCACGTGGACAAGGCCACATCCTACCACACCTCCTGAATGGCTGGTACTAAATCCAGGACTAGAGGGAGGGGAAAAAAGGGCAGCTCTCTGAAGAAACCTCAAATCTTACTCTGTGTTATCTTACGAATCAATTAAAATCGCTCAAAATCCAAAATGATTTTAGAATTGGCCCGTTTCAAATCTTGCAACCATCTTGACCGACCTTTGGGAAGGACTCGCTCAGGGTGTGTGTCCTCTCAGTCCTGGAACCAGCCTGGAGCTCACAGCAAGTCAAGGTGCTGACTTCACGTCTGTGATCCCGTGGGAGGAGGCGGTGACGGCAGTTTGTCAACACGCCTGCCCCAGGAAGTGGTGTTTCCAGGAGTCTGGTTAATTATGAGGACGTGCTGGTTAATTACAGTGTCTGAAATGGGACAGGCTGGTTTCCTGGTTTATGAGGTTCCTGAAAAGCAGGGAGGATGGGACCTAATGCTTGGGGGTTTTTTTAGATACTGTGTGAATATCATCCTTGCCCTGAATGCCTCTATCTACAAGGTGAAACCAGCGTGAGAACCTGGCAGAGGAAAATAGATAATAAAGATGAGAAGTGACTTGCTGAAGAGGAGGCAGCAGAATGAGAGCAGTGCTGCACTGCCAGGTCCTGGTCCTCAGCTGTTGGCTCTGTTATGTTACTGTCTCTGTAGAACATCCTCCTGTCATAAACTCTTAAGGAACTGAAAACTCTATAAACCCAGTTTTTCAGCCTCTTTAGAGGAAGGACTTTCCTACCTTTCCCTTGCTGCTGTCCAGGACAGGGTATGGAACGTGCCTCATTCTGTTGCCTGCTGAGAGGTATCGGAAGCCTGGACCATCTGCAGGAAGTTCTTCATGGGTTCTTCTCTTGGTGACCAGAAGACTTGAGAGCAATCAGTGCAGTATTGTACGTCGGTGTGCACGATGACGTAGGGTTTATTGGATTGGAGAAACAATGTGGTTTCTACCAACCGAAGTTTTCAGATGGTATCAGAATCACAGAATTACTGAGGCTGGAAAAGACCTCTGAGATCATCAAGTCCAGCCTGTGAAGGTAGTCTGTGAAACAGCAGAGCGTGGGCTGCAGTTGTTTCACCAAACCAGTGTTAAAATCCAAGTTACAGGCTCATTCTGTGAGAACCTGTGAGAAATGTGGGAAGTGGAGCATCTGTGGACAGGTTTTAAAAGTTAGATGTGTGTGTACTTTGTGTTTGGTAAAGAGGGGGTCTGTGTTTTAAGAAGGTGGGTATGGAGAAAGGCAGGAGAGAACAGGAGAAGCAGGAGGTGAGGGCTTTGCAGGAGCATGGAGTGGTTCTGTAAAGAGATGCGTCTGCCTCGAGATTCCTGGAAAATATTTCCCAGTCTGAGTCTGAGAGCAGAGTGGTTGCAATTGTATCTGTTTTCATTCCATCATTAGCTTCATCTCTCCTGATTCTGCTGGGCATTTTTTTTTTTTAGAGTGTAATATGTAGTTATTTTGGTTTCTTTTGAAATGTTAGGAGCTCATGAATCAGATGAAACATTTGACTTTTACTCTTCTCCTAGAAATGTTTAATAGTTTATTCTGGACTTGCAACTTGTCAGCTTGCATTAATCTAATCTGACTGTCTGTATAATACAGGCAAAATGGTTCTGCCTGAGAATAGCCCCAAAATCCCT
Organism: Actenoides hombroni; assembly: GCA_024336885.1. Lineage (NCBI taxonomy): Eukaryota > Metazoa > Chordata > Aves > Coraciiformes > Alcedinidae > Actenoides > Actenoides hombroni. The sequence goes on along the minus strand of WUAM01009935.1, from coordinate 3,393,421 downwards.
GCAAGTGCTCTTGGTTCTGTGGCACCTTTGTAAAAAAAGTCCTTGTTTTTGTTTTAAAAAAAATAATAATCCATCAATGAAGGCTCTACCCAGCCAAATACTTGAATAATTTGGTTGTGTTTACATCATCACAGTGGAAGGGTGAGTGTGTGTGTGTGTGTGTGTGTGTGTGTGTGTGTGTGTGTTCTCCCAGAACAGATAACCAGGATACCCTTCTACCAAAACCTCTGTCTGCCTACAAGGAATTTAGTTGCTGATTCTGAGCTACTGACTGGAATTATCTCCCATGAGGATTCAGTTGCCTCCTCCCCTTCATCCCCATACCAGTTGGCACTGGATGTTGGCCTCTGCTTTGCAACACCTGCGTTTCAGAGTTTTACTTTTAAGGGTGACACATAAGGGCTTGGAGCTGAAACCCACACTTCTTTAATGCCTCCTCGTGTAGAATAAAATGGCCTGTTACTCAACAAGTCCTCGCTTTGCTTTTTTGTTTTTTTCATGTTATACAGTTGTTGGGGCATAACTGGGTGGTTCATAACTGGTCCTGCCTTGCTTTGCTTCCAAAAATGAGAGAGGATGATAAAAAGCAAGGGTGTTCATTCCAGTGTGATGGAGGAGGGAGTTTGTCCTGATGCTCTGTTATTTCTAAAGTTAGAAAATAGGGTGATAACGCAAATGAGCGAGGTTGGCATCTTAGGCCGTACTTAAATAAATTCCAGTGCTGGATTGTGAACAGAGGAGTCATTTCCCTGAGCAGTACAAACATAAAACCTACATCAAGAAGGTTTTTAGGAAAACATTGAATTTGAAATATTTTCTTTTTCTTTTGCGGTTTCTTTCTTCTGTAATTGCAGAATGGTAGGGGTTGGAAGGGACCTCCGAAGATCATCGAGTCCAACCCCCCTGCCAGAGCAGGACAGAACTAGAGCCCCCCCCCCCCCCCCCCCCCCCCCTCCCCGCGTGTTGCAGCCTATGGAATCAACAGCATCCTCTACCAGCGGGGCACCGACCCCCCCGAGACCTTCACCCGCGTCCAGAAGTACGGGCTCACCCTCCTTGTCACCACCGACCCCGAGCTGAAGAACTACCTCAACAACGTGGTGGAGCAGATGAAAGGTGGGGGAGCGGAGGGGGCTTCTTCAAACCGCTGCCGGGAGGCTGCTGATCCCTCTTTGTTCTGTCTCTACTGATGCTTCTCGTTTCTCTCGCGCGGCTGCGGCTTCTTTCAGAGTGGCTGTACAAGTGCATTGTGCAGCGCCTGGTGGTGGTCATCTCCAGTATCGAGAACAACGAGGTTCTGGAGCGGTGGCAGTTTGACATAGAGTGTGACAAAACTGCCAAGGACGAGAGGTGAGTAACGGTGTTCCCCTTCACCTGCTCTTCTCTGTACGTGGTAGCTGTGCACGCACAAGACGAACGCCATGGCCATCAGCACTGTCCAGTTCCTTAGAGCAGCTGGAGAGCCTTTTCTCAGTGCGAGTGTGGAAGATCTTCCTTCAAACCTTGCCCAATCTTCCACCTTTCTTCATGTAATTCCTTCTGTTTGTCTGTAAGCCAGCCATTCTATGACTGAAGCATATATAATCCTCAGGTGTTGCTTTTTTTAAAGTATAAAATCAAAACTTGAATTTTAACTAAGTATAGAAAATCCTGTTTGGGGTACATGCCCTAAAGAACTTCTGCTTTCCTGCCAAAATGTTGCCATCCATTCCAGGCTGAGAATATATGCAACAGTCCTTGCAAATATCAGTAAAATGAAACTGACTCTAACTTTTCTAAGCCTGTCTACCTCGCTCTTAGCATCACTACTATATAAAAAAAAAATCTTACAGCTCCATAGAGAGAATTATAAAGAAAATTCAGTATATAGAACCTTTCCTTGTTAACAGTTTTCCTATTTTTCCAGTGCACCACGAGAAAAATCTCAGAAAGCTATTCAGGATGAAATTCGATCTGTTATCAGACAAATAACTGCCACAGTAACTTTTCTGCCACTGTTGGAAACTGCCTGTGAGTATTCCTAACTTCTCTAAAGAAACCAGACACTTCTTTTGGAAAACCTCAATAACTTTTCCACTTAAAAAATACTTTCTGCTAATTTTTAGAGGCTTTGTAATTATTGCATGTTGTATACATTGCATTTCTAAGACAGTATTTCATTAAACTGAGATCAGGACAGAACTCAGGGTGGCTTAACTAACTTAATGAACTTGCATGTGTACTCTGAGGAATGGAATTTTTCATACATAAAACATTACTTTGTGACTCCAGCTCTGGCCAGGCATGTATAATCATTGAGTTCATATGAAGTGTTACATAGAGATCAGCTCCACACCATTTTAACATATCAAAAAAACATCGCATCACTCTCACTTGAGAAAACTAAAATGGCTCTACGTGAATATAACTGGGATTTGTTTTCATTTTTTAACTATTTCTTTTCATGTACCTAGTATCAGTGCAATTTCAGAGAACCTTGGCACGCATCCCCAGTTCTGGAAGATAACACTTTGAATACGCCACCTTCTTAGGCATGCATTGATTTGTCCCCACTTGCTTACAGGTGCCTTTGACTTGTTGATATACACAGATAAGGATTTGGCTGTGCCAGAAAAATGGGAAGAGTCTGGACCACAATTCATAGCCAATTCAGAAGAGGTTCGTCTTCGTTCCTTCACTACTACAATCCACAAAGTAAACAGCATGGTGGCTTACAAAAAGGATTCCTTCCCCTGAGGCATGGGGGTTTTGTATATATCCTGCCATCTTGTATAGTTTCTGTTCATAGTGCAGCTAAGTCATAAACACATTACTTACTGTTGCTCCTGCTGCAGTATGATACAGAAAAAAGGCAACATGTTTGTCTATGGTAATATGATGTAACACTAGACTGAGCTGGCATTGTTTCTAAGGAGGTCTAAATAACATATTCATAACAATAGTTCAATACTTTCTTACCTGTATGAACTAAACTAATGGTATATTAAGCTGCCACATTCACTAGAAAAACTGCCTCAATCTAGGATTAATAGCTAGAATTGTGTTCAGGTCCTGTAATTTAGTATTTTATGATTGTTACAAACTGTATTCTATTAGCAGGCTTAAATTAACTGGCACTAAAAAAACCGACTCCTCATGTGCCAGTTATTCATGAGAAAAGCCTGGGCTGTTTTATTACCAGAGCAATCCTAAAATGAATCAACAGAACAATTCCAAAGTTACTTGTACCTCTTTATAATGAAAGCAGCTGTTGATCAGGAAAATCCTAGGTATATGAAGCCTTGTATATTAATGACTGCCGGGCTCCAGTTCTGGGGTAGTGGTGTTCTAGGTTGGTGTCTGTCTCCTCTGTTTGTCAAGCATTTTCCATGTTTGTATTTTTGTTTTACAGAATAAAGCTTGAAATTGTATAGTGTTTGCTAATTCAGTCTGTGGAACTTGGTATTTCAGTGGTTCCGTGAAAGCTCTATCTTCATGTACAACTGTCACAGAACTAATACCCTAGAGCCATCCTCTGTTGTTACTTTGTTTCCTCCAAGTCTCAAAACAAGTGTTGGGGAGTCAATATGAAATGCCTTCATGGATTAATAGTTTGCCCCCACTTAAAGACTTCAAGTAATAATATAAATAGGCACAGTGACCTACTGATTAAGCACAGTGTCTTCCCTATTTGTTCAACAGCAGAGATTGCTTCCTGCATTCCTCACCTGGTTTTGTACTGGAAGAAATCAGGGATTTCAATTGGTGTTAACAGAGCTTTCAGACTCTTCTATGGTTTTGTTCATTTTCTTCACAAAATTCACTTCAAGGCAGAGTAATTCACCTTTCCCACCCTTTTAGGGTTATGTGTGACTCTTCCTCTTATAACAGCATAATTTCAAAACTTTATTTAGAAAGCACTGATTACCACTGCATTAGAAAGTTTCTGGGCTTTCCTCTCAGGAAATAGTTCTCTCTAGCAGAATTGAGAAGGCAGCCTTTTGTAAATCAGTTGTACAAAATCACTGCTTTTTAAAATAAATACAATCTATGTACTTAAAAAAAAGTTACATTATTCATTATGACAGCTTGTGCTGTAGAAACAGGAAGGCCAAGTGTTTTCTTCTGTCTGCCAGCAATCTTCTTAAATAGGTGACTGCACTACCCCTTTACACCCAGACCACAAGCACTGCCCCTGGGGAGGACTGGATCAAAGCAGTGAGTGCAAGTAGCTCAAACAGAAATTTACACTGGGAACACACAACCCCTGTTTTATACCAAAGGTGAGATCAGGAGGTGACTGGTACAGACTCAGCAGTAATGAGTATAAAACCTTATTTTACAGAGATGCAGAAGTGAGATGCTCCAGGAAGTTCAAGTCACTTCCTTGTACCAAATATAATTTATCCTCTTGAAGAAGGCCCAGCCCCAAGTCCAACTCCATCATTATCTGTAGTTTTTCTTTTATAGAGGCACCAGCAGTCAAGAGATACATTATTACATAATGTCCATGAAAACTGCATGTGAAAAGGAACAGGTTATAAATCCTGAAGTTTTCACAAAGGCCCTGCAGAACAAGAAGGAAAGAAAAAAAACAAGTCACGTAACTGCACTCTCCCAGAAGTCAAGCCTTTATGGAGGTGTCCAATAGGATTTGCTGATACCCAACGGGTCCCACACTCTTCATTTGTTTCCCCTACTTTGAAAGTCACTTCTGTAGAGTGAAGAACCCAAACCAAAGGGGACCCCCCCCCCCCCCACCCTGGCTGGCCCGACTGGTCCCCCCCCCGAATGGGGGAAAGGGAAAGGTTTGGACCAAACCCCCCCGACCCGCCCCCCCACACTCTGCCCCCCTCCTCTATTGTTCCCCCTTCCTTAAAAGTCCCCTCGTTAGAGCAAACAACCCACCCCAAAGCGCACCCCCCCCCCCCCCATCTCGGATGGCAGTACAGTTACCCCCAGGAAATGGGATAAAGGATAAGGTTTAGCAGCAACCCCACAGGCATTCCTCACCTAATTCAGCTGCCGTATGAGCTGGTTGATGGCTTCACCTCTGCAGCCAGGCTTACCCATTTCCTTCAGGAAACCCACTTTGTTACGTGAAGCGTGGCGAGCCACTGACAGGTGGAAGGGGCACAGAAAGTTTGTGACTTTTCTGAAATTCTTCCCAGCAGAGTAGATTTCATGAATAAGGTCTTCCAGGCAAATAATACCACAGTCCCCTGCAGGGGAAAAAAAAAACACAAAACAAGGAAAAATTAAAAAGAAACTTCAACAAAGCAACAAAAAGCCCCTCCCAAACAACACAAACACAAGATGCCGAACTGTGTTGTCTTTCCTCGCACTATTCCAGAAGCACTAGTCCTTCCCTTGGAAGATTTGTCTCCCTCCTATCCTGCTTCGGTCAGACTGCAAACTCAACATCTGCCTCTTTCCTTCATTCACTTCATTTTCTCATCCTCTTTCTCACCTAAATGTTCCTCTATCAGCATGTTGTCAGTCAGAGGCACCCTCTTTTTCTTAATCTTGGCTTGGCCCCGCTTCAGGATGAGCTCTCGTACAGATTTCAGGTTAGGGTGTCTGTGCAGAAACAAAGATCAGATTCTGTAACAGAGACACAACACAGCGGGCAGTCCCATCTTCCTCCTTTGTACAGAGGTGGGAAAGTAACCAAGTTATGTTTAGAACAATGACAAAAGGGACAGTAACAAATTTTAGATATAAAGGTGACAAAGTTTTGACCATTACTGGAAAAGCCAGCTAAGGATTTATGATATCAGATGGAGAATCAAAAAGCTGTTTACATGCAATCTGCTATCGAGTCACAGGACTGGTACTTACCCCCAGGCCACGTAAGGTTCCACAATGCGCAGCATCTTCAGTGATAAAGGAGTCAGTTTAACAAATATTCCAGTGAAATTTTTTCTCAGACGCAGCAACTCAATCACTCTTCTGACTCTCCTACTCACTCCCTTAATGCTGAGTCAGATCAAAAATACTGTTAGTAGCCACATTTCTCTAATACAGCAACAAAGGGCTTCAGATTAACTGCAAGGAGCTGGGTTGATCACCTTTCCTTTGCTCAGAAAAGATAAGGCAGCTCCAAATGATAGTAGTAACAAAGGTAAGGGGTAACAGGAGTTTCTTACTCTACAATCCTCACAGCGAAGGCTAGTTTGCGCTCCTCAGGTAGAGCTGTCTGTCCAGGTCTCTGCTCCATGCGCCTCAGACGGATGTCATCTCGGTGTCTGCGCCACGAATCTCGAACAAAAGTCTCCAGGCGTTTAAACTGGATTTGTTTCCCCCTCTGGAGCTAAAGACGAAAGCAGAAGAAATTGTCACCCTTCCCAATAGTCTCAAAGGCCAAAGGGAAATTCAGAATTTGATGAACTGTGCTCCTTCAGTTTCAGAGGCAGTAGGAACAGCTAGACTTGATGATCTTGAAGGCCTCTTCCAATCAGACCAAGTCTATGATTCTGTGAAAATGAAGCTGAAACTCTAAGCCCAAGGAAGACCACTGAGGGACAACACATGAACAGTGAACAAGGAGTTTTTCCTCAGAAAAATCATAAATTAGGAAAACCAGAGCAAGACCCAGGATACTTCTAGGCATAGGAGAAATCAAATGGGAGCATTTGCAGCCACAGACAGACAGATCTTCACAACTACATTCAGAGCTCAGCCAGTCGCTGGGACAGGCAGAAACAAAGTATGTATCTGGGTAAGGCTGACACTACAGCAGTATCCCTAGTGTGACTCAAAAATACCATCCAACAGATTCACTGGGAAAGACACTTCCAAGACAAACACCTGCTGTATTAGTTGAGATAAAGCAAAACAGGTCTCAAATTTTGAAACAGAAAGGTTTTCTGTGCTCTGCCTGCCTGGAAACTACACACTGCACACAGGGAGTCTGCATCACCAACATGTGCCACCCTACACGTGGAAAAACACTTCACAGTGACCTGTCTAAGCTCTACCTGATTTATCTAGCTAATTACAGATAGTGAACTAAATACTCACAAAAACCCACACCATCTCTATGAATGTTTAAAACACAAAGGTGAGCTGTTTTCAGACAGTGTAACCCCCCTGGTAGCAGCAACAACTCATCAGCACTACATTTTACACACCCACACCCTGGCAATCACTGATCCAAGAGCAACAACTCAGTCTTCAATAAATTTGTGTTGCAGTATAAGAAGCCAAAAAGTTTTGTTCTCTTTACAGTGCTCAAGAGACACGATGAAGATGCTCAACACCTAAAGAGATGAACTCCAGATTATTCTCAGAGATAATAACCAAAGGATCACGACAGTATCGATAAATACAGAGCCTCAGACTCCCTGATCGCCCGCGGAGCTCCGGCCCCCGCCTCCTAGAAGAAACTGCTCACTCTGATCGTTTGCACCATTGCACGGAATTAACGATTCCCTGAAACACAACGCTGCAGCCGCATCTGGGCAAACCCATTTCCAGCACTCGAATTGCCAGCACCAAAATAAAATGGACAGGCGAGTCCACAAGAGTTGGGCACGGGTAGTTCCAGATAGATTTATACTGGGAAACCTCTTGTGTTTAAACTTGCAGAAGAATAAAGAAAGAGAAATATGGGAATAACACCCTGCTTTGAAAGGGGAATACCCCTTGATGAGGTTATGGAAAATTGGAAAAAGATACCCTTGGCACAGGCATTGCAAAAAAGAAAATGGATAACATTGTGCCAAGAGGAATGGCAAATCCTAAAAAACAAAAGGAAGAGAAGGACCAATGGATGAGTGGCCTCCTGAGGGGATATTTAAGCCCCACAAGGAAAATTTTTAAGAATGATTTTAGAAGGATCTGGGAGTCAAGATATCGATTATTGGTGTATTTGGTAGAATTGGGCACAAAAAAGAAGAAAAACTCCTTTAGTAAAAATTAAAAATTAAAAAGCACAAGTCCCTCGGCTCCCAAAACCAAGGAAACTGGGATTCCTTCCAAGGATGTTGGCATGTATCCAATGCATTTGGATCGCATCCCAAACCCAAGAGCAGGCCTTGGTGCACATACTGGAGTCCCTCCAGGAACCGCAATAATAAGACAAGAACCTTGGAAACAAGGTGATATAGTAGCCTGGCAGTCTAAAATGCTAGCCCTGAATGCTCTTGGTACATCTCAACCTCTCCATGCAACACTTTCACCTCAGCAGGAAATGGAAGGTTAGCCTCTCTTGTTATAGGCTGTATGACAGGAAGCCTACTGTAGTGCTTAGTTTGCGCTGGCAAAGAGCATACATGCTAACTTCAAACATCTAGTCCTGGCTCAGTCAGAAATTATTATATCCCTGAATTCTCTCTTGGTGAATATACCCTTGACAATGCATCTCTTTTACTGCCTCAAGAAATCTGAGGCTAGCACCTCTATATTAAGCTAAACAACAGGTTGCCTTACAAAGAACTTAATTAGCCCATTGAAAGAATGTACAATGCAAACTTGCAAAGATTTAGTCCTAGCTCGGTCAGGAAAGTTCCTAGCCCTGAATGCTTTAAGTACATCTCAGCATCTCCATGCAACACCTTAACTTCAGCAAGAAATACATGTTAGCTCATTTGTTTTAGGCTGTATGCCACAAAGCCTACCATAGTGCTTAGGGTGCGGTGGCTAAGAATGTATATGCAGAATTCCAAACATCTAGTCCTATCTTGGTCAGGAAAGTTGGTCAGGGATGGCAACATGCTGCACAGAAGAATTAAAAGGAGGTAGCCGCAAGTGTGTTATGAAGTGAAGGAAAGGCATGGAGAAGGGTAGATTGAGAGAGAATTACGCAGAAACAGCTTTTCTGAGGGCGGTAGGACAAGACATTTGTTAGGTTTTATGATCGTTCTTCTAAATCGCAAATTTAGCAATTGGGAGGGCAACATGCTGCAATATAGAACTAAAAGGAGGTACCCATGAGTGCATTGTGCAGTGAAGGAGAGGACGGAGAAGGGTAGATTGAAAAAGAGAATTATGCGGTAGCAGATTTCCTGAGGGTATGATGACGAGACGTTTGTCACGTTTTATGACCATGATTCAGAATTGCGAATTGAGCACTTAGGAGGTCAACATACTGCAATGCCGCATCGAAGGGAGATAGCCATGAGTGCGTTGTGCATTGAAGGAGAGGCGTGGAGTAAGGTAGATTGAGAGAGAATTCCGGGTGAGCACCTTTCCTGAGGACGCTAGGCCGAGACATTTGTTAATTTTTTTTATGTTACTTCAGAATAGCGACTTGAGCACTTGGGAAGGCAATATGCTGCACAGCCAAATTGAAACAAGATAGCTGCGAGTGTTTTTTCAGTGAAGAACAGGCACGGGGAAGAGAATACTCAGCAAGAGTAATACAAGCTAGCACCTTCCCTAAGGGAGCTAGGCGAGACGATTGTCACATTTTTGAATGCGCCTCAGAATAGCGAATTGAGCAATTGAGAGAATTCTGGGCTAGCACCTTTCCTGTGGGTGTTAGGGCGAAACTTTTTTTAACTCTATGACCACGCTTCAGAATCGCAACTTGAGCATTTGGTAATGCCAGTTGCAGCACATACAAACTGAGAGGAGATTTCCACGAGTGCGTTGTGCAGTGAGGGACAGGCAGTGAGAAGGGTAGACTGCGTGAGATAATTCTGGGCTATCTCCTTTCCTGAGGGCGTTAGGACTAGATGTTTGTTAACTTTTCAGACGGTGCTTCAGAAGCGCGACATGAGCACTTGGGAAGGCAACGTGCTGCACAGCCAAATTGAAAGATGGTAGCCGCTAGTGCGTTGTGCAGTGAAGGAGAGGCATGGAGAAGGGAGGACTGAGCGAGAGAATTCTGGGCTATCAGCTTTTCTGAGGACGTTAGGGCGAGACCTTTGTTCACTTTTTAACCACGGCACGGAATTGCCACTTGAGCACTTGGGAAGGCAACGTGCTACAATGCCGAACTTAAAGGAGACAGCCTTGAGTGCACTGTGCATTGACAGAGATGCACGGAGAAGGGTAGATTGAGCGAAGGAATTCCGGGCTACCACCTTTCCTGAGGCTGTTAGGGCGAGACGTTTGTTAACTTTATGACCATGCTTCAGAATTGCAACTTGAGCACTTGGGAAACAACATGCTCCGCAGCCCAATTGAAAGGAGGTAGCAGCGAGTGCGTTGTGTAGTGAAGGGGAAGCACAGAGACGTGTGACAGCTTGAGTGACAGAATTACTCGCTAGCACTTTTCCTGAGGGTGTTAGGGCGAAACTTTTTTGACCCGTGCTTCAGAATCGCGACATGAGCACTTGGGAAGGCAACATGCTGCAATGCCTACCTTAAAGGAGGTAGCTGCGAGTGCATTGTGCAGTGAAGGCTAGGCTAGGAGAGGGGAAGATTGAGCGGGAGAATTCCGGGCTAGCAGCTTTCCTGAGGGCGCTAGGACGAAACGTTTGTTAACTTTTTAGACGTTGCTTCAGAATCGCGAATTGAGCACTTGGGAGGGCAACATGCTGCAATGCAGAACAGAAAGGAGGTAGCCATGAGTGCGTCGTGCAGTGAATTAGAGGCATGGAGAAGGGTAAGCTGAGCAAGAGAACTGCGGGCTATCACCGTTCCTGAGGGCGCTAGGGTGATACGTTTGTAAGCTTTATTGACAGCGCTTCAGAATCGCAAATTGGACCTCAACAACAGAAGGAGAGTCTAAGACCTTTGGAAGAGGGGACAGGTCTCTTACGTAGACTATAAAGATGTAATGAAGCAATGCAGGGAGAAGATTAGGAGGGCCAAAGCACAGCTGGAGCTCAACCTAGCTATGGCTGTTAAGGCTAATAAAAAAATGTTTCTACAAATTCATCAAGAAGAAAAGGAGAACTAGGGAAAATCTCCGTCATTTATTGGATGCAGAGGGAAACTTAGTAACAAAGGATGAGGAGAAGGTTGAGGTGCTTACCGCCTACTTTGCCTCAGTCTTCAGTAGTGGAATGAGCTATACCCTGGGCATCCAGCCTCATAAGCTGGGAGACAGGGAGGGAAAGCTGAATGAGGTTATCATGATTAAAAAGGAGGTGGTCCGGGACCTTCTACGCCGCTTGGATGCACACAAATCTATGGGACCGGCTGGGTTACACCCAAGGGTGCTGAAAGAGCTGGCGGATGTGCTCGCCAAGCCACTTCCCATTATTTATCAGAAGTCCTGGCTAACTGGGGAGGTCCCAGTGGACTGGAGGTTAGCAAATGTGACGCCCATCTACAAGAAAGGCAGAAGGGAGGATCCATGTAACTATAGACCTGTTAGTCTGATCTTGGTACCAGGGAAGGTGATGGAGCAGATCATCTTGAGTGCTCTTGCAAGCCATATAGAGGGCAACAGTGGATCAGGCCCAGTCAGCATGGGTTTAGGAAAGGCAGATCTTGCCTGATGAACCTGATCTATGACAAGATGACCCGACTACTGGACGAGGGAAAGGCTGTGGATGCGGTCTACCTGGACTTCCAGAAGGCATTTGACATGGTTCCCCATAGATTTCTAACGGACAAACTGGCTGCTCATGACCTGCATGAGAATATGATCTGCTGGATCAAGCACTGGCTAGATGGACAGGCCCAGAGAGTAGTGGCCAACGGTATTAGATCCAGCTGGCGGCAGGTCACAAGTGGCGTTCCTCGGGGCTCAGTGCTGGGGCCATTTCTATTTAACATCTTTAGTGAGGATCTTGATGAGGACATAGAGTCTACCCTCAGTAACTTGGCAGATGACACCAAGTTAGGCAGGTGTGCCCATCTGCATGAGGATAGGGAGGCTCTCCAGAGAGACTTCGATAGACTGGATTGCTGGGCCACTGTTAATGGTACGAGGTTCAAGTGCCAGGTCCTGCACTTGGGCAGCAACAACCCCATGCAACGTTACAGGCTTGGGGAAGTGTGGCTGGAGAGCTGTCTGGCGGAGAGGGATCTGGGGGTTCTAATTGACAAGCGAATGAATACGAGCCAGCAGCGTGCCCAAGTGGCAAAGAAGGCCAACGGCATCCTGGCCTGTATTAGAAATCGTGTGACCAGCAGAAGTAGGGAGGTGATTGTCCCCCTGTACTCAGAACTGGTGAGGCCTCACCTCGAGTACTGTGTCCAGTTTTGGGCACCTCAGTACCAGAGAGATCTCGAGGTGCTGGAGCGGGTGCAGAGGAGGGCAACAAAGCTGCTCAAGGGACTGGAGGAGAGATCATATGAGGGCTGTTTGAAGGAGCTTGGTCTGTTTAGTTTGAGGAAGAGGAGGCTGAGGGGAGACCTTATCACTCTCTACAACTACCTGAAAGGACATTGTAGAGAGCCTGGTGCTGGTCTCTTCTCTCAGGTAATGAGTGACAGAACCAGAGGGAATGGCCTAAAGCTGAAACAAGGCAGGTTTAGACTAGATACTAGGAAAAAAATTCTTCCCGGAAAGAGTGGTGACATATTGGAATGGGCTGCCCAGGGAGATGGTTGAGTCGCCATCCCTGGGTGTGTTTAAGCACCACTTCGATGTGGTGTTGGGGGATATGGCCTAGGGGTGAACTTGTAGAATAGGGCTAATGGTTGGACACGCAGATCCCAAGGGTCCTTTCCGAGCTAAATGATTCTGTGAAGTCAGCTGCTGGGAAGGTAGCATGCTGCACAGCCGAATTGAAAGGAGGTAACTGTGAGTGCGTTGTGCAGTGAAGGAAAGGCATGCAGAAGGGAAGATTGAGTGAGAGAATTCCTGGCTAGCCCCTTTCCTGAGAGAGCTAGGATAACATGTTTATCAGTTTTGACCGTGCCTCAGAAGCGCGCATTGAGCCATTTTGGCATGCACCTCCTTGCACAGCCTAGTTGCAAGGTGGTAGCCGCGGATGCTTTCTGCGGTGAAGGAGAGGCACGGGGAAGAGAAGATTCAGCGAGACAACTCCGGGCTAGCCCCTTTTCTGTGGGAGCTAGTCAACACATTTTTCACTTTTTTGACCGCGCCTCAGAATGGCCAATTGAGCACTTCCGACATACACCATCTCGCACAGCCGAACTGAGAGGAGGTAGCCGCGGATTCTTTCTGCAGTGAAGGAGAGGCGCGGGGAAGAGAAGATTCATGGAGAGAATTCCAGGCTAGCACCTTTCCTAAGGGAGCTAGTAGAGACGTTTGTCACTATTTTGACCGTTCCTGAGAATTGCGGAATGAGCACTTTTGGCATGCACCGTGTTTCACCTCCGAATTGATAGAAGGTAGCCACAAGTGCTTTCTGCTGTGCAGGAGAGGCAGGGAGAAGGGTATATTGTGCAAGGGAATTCTGCACTAGCACTCTTCATGAGGAAGCTAGGACGTGACGTTTGTTAGGTTTTATGCCCGTGCTTTTCGATCACGAATTCAGCACGTCGGAAGTTAACATGCTTCACATGCTAACTGAAAGGAGGCTGCCGTGAGTGTGTTTTGCAGTGAAGGACAGGCGTGGAGAAGGCTGGATTGAGTGAAATACTTCTCAGCTAGCATCTTTCTTGAGGGCGCTAGTTTGAGACGTTTGTTAGATTTTTGTGACCGTGCATCAGAATCACAAATTGAACACTTTCGGCATGCACCGTGTTGCACATCCGAATTGAGAGGAGGTAGCCGCGGATGCTTTCTGCAGTGAAGGAGAGGCACGGGGAAGAGAAGACTCAGTGAGAGAATTCCAGGCTCACACCTTTCCTGAGGGAGCTAGGCGAGACATTCGTTCGCTTTTTTAAGCATTGCTCAGAATTGCGACTTGAGCACTTGGGAAGGCAACATGTTGCACAGCCGAACTGAAAGGAGTAGCAGTGAGTGCATTGTTCAGTGGAGAGGCACGGAGAAGGGTAGGTTGAGCAAGAGAATTCTGGGCTAGCACCTTTCCTGTGGGTGTTAGGGCGAAACTTTTTTTAACTCTATGACCACGCTTCAGAAGCGCAACTTGAGCATTTGGTAATGCCAGTTGCAGCACATACAAACTGAGAGGAGATTTCCACGAGTGCGTTGTGCAGTGTGGGAGGTGTCCCTGCCCATGGCAGGGGGGTTGGAACTGGATGATCTTTAATGTCCCTTCCAACTCTGACAATTCTGAGATTCTATGTCATAAATTTCCTCATCAATAAGTGTCTAACTGCTTAACGCCTCTTGGAAACTTATCATTCACATTTCTAACCCACCTTTAAAGTTATGTGGAGCCTAACACGCATTAATACTTACCTTTAAAAACACTTCCAGTGCAGACAGCCATCTGATTCAGGAGAATTTTAGCAGCTGCAGGCCTGAAACGATTCACTCGGGGCCTTACGCTACCCTCAGAACAACTTCATCAGGAGGAGCTCTTGTTGGAGAGCAGCAGAGCCCCACCACGCTCCATAAAACCTCCCGTGGCTGCGGTGTGACTGAAGTGCCACGACGAGGGCCCTTCCTGCAAATTCCTCCCTGCAGATTCCCCCCGAAAACAGAAAGTCTAATTCAACCTTTCCCCACACGCCACGGATGGGGGCTGACCCATCTGTAATTAGAACGGATGCGCTTGGTGAAAGAATCTCTTGTTATAATTAGATCCAGTGCTAAAGACAAAATGTATTTTTACCAGTGGGTTGGGTTTTTTCATCTTCTTTCGAAGCCAAGCCTAGAAAAACAGAGAAAAAACCAAAACAGTCTGACAAATGTTGAGACAAATTTACTAAGCTCAGTTCCTCACTAGTAGTATTTACACGACTAGAAGTTCACTGCACAAGGCAGTGGAGGAAAGAGCAGCAAACACAGGAAGGGAGCACAGGAAAGGGAAATAATGGACTTTTGGTGGAGACATTACATCATTTGCTTTGCAATGTATCTGTATTTCACAGCCAGAATGGTATCAGCCAGCTCCAAGATAAGGGACATGTTTATTTAGAGAATAAATCTAGTTCAGATTTCATCATAATGTCAATATTTGTGGAATGAATACTACAGCTCCCTTCAGTTAATGCTGGGTAGTTAATAATACGCTGTGTGCAAAGGGAAAAGACCTTCCCAATGAGCTGCTCACACAACCTGGGAATCAGCAGGTTCAGAACCTGGTTCACTCCACTTTTGGAGAGTTCCTTCATGGCTGGGTGCAAGGAAATTGGAATAGCTTTTCAACTGGCAGAAACCAGTTGACTTCCACCTCTCAGGGCTTTGTTTTGGGGTGATTTTTCCAAACGTGACATCTAGGAAAAAATTATCAGGCTCCTGTCAAAAACTGGAGAGCAGGTTGCCGAGGATCATGTCCAGGCAGGTTTGGAATCTCTCCAGAGGAGACTCCACAGCCTCTCTGGGCAGCCTGGGCCAGGCTCTGACACCCTCACATCAAAGAAGTTTTTGCTCAGGTCCAGATGGAACCTCCAGTTTGTGCCCATTGCTCCTTGTCCTTTGCTGGGCACTGCTGAAATGGAGTTATACTTCCTTAAATTTGGGCAGAAAGTGGAGAGGGACTTCCTTAAACATGACCCTGTGAAACAAATTTTTACAGGCTCCAGGAGTAATTTGCCAATTGCTAAGCCCAAAATAAACAGATGACTTCATGGTGGGCTGCTCGCTGTCTGTTTTCTATGCACATGGTGTCAAGGGCAGGTGGGTGACTTTCCAAAGGAAGCAGATGTTTCTGCAGAACACACGCTTACCAACACATGAAGCCGTCAGCGGAACCCACTCCCCCTCACCCAGTCCATGGGTGGCATGTGGGATTGTCCTGTTGTTTCTGCTGTCCCCAGTACACACAGAAATGACTGAGAATTCCTAACTCATTACTCAGCAGCAGCTCTCCCCGTGAGCCTTGAGGAGAGGAATGAAACACGCCTTCTGACACCGAGTTTGCCACTGCCTGGGGATGACTTGGTGATTGATGACTCAGGGATCTGCTCCCAGGGAGCAACCTCCCCTTTGTGAACCCTGGGTTTGTATCTCCATTGTGCCCCAGCCTGGAGCTTGCCATCTGTGCCTCCTGAGTTCTGCTCACCCTGCACAGACCTGCCCTCCCCAGCCTACTCAAGTGGACCTTGGCGATAGCGATGCGCCCACCACATCGCTGACTCCGTCCTTCAGATCTTGGTGTGTTGCAGGAACTGGAAGCTACGAGCTTGACTTCGCTGGCTAGGATGACCATTCCCTTAGCTGCTCTGGCAAGACGTGTCCTGTGTGGCCCAGCATGGCAAGCCTCACGCTGTGCAGTGAGCTGGGGGCGTGCAGAGCAGGTCCCCCGGCACCCTCCACAGCGATGCACGGAACAAACGCAACTGTCGTAATTCACGGGAGAACAAAAGCTGATCATTTTCTGCCTGAACTGAACGTTTCTTTGCAAAGTTCCATGACTCACCAAGCAGAAAATAATCCAGATGATCCTGTTTATTGTTACACCGGTTGATTTTCCTCACTGCAAAACTGTGCTTTATGTCAGTGACGTTCCTAGCAATGAAAATGCCACTCAGCTGTATTCCGACAAACCACGTTAAGTGCACGGGTTTGGCAGGGACGTGTTCCTTTCTGCCCAAAAATCAATTCTGAATTTGTATAATACTCTCTGTGAACAAACAATGTGTTTATTAGCTTCACAGAATGCACCTCCCCTCTGCAAAAAAGATGGTTACTGACAGCACAAGAGATGATACAAAACAAAATTAAGCCTAACGTTCGAAACAATCCCGCGTATTTCGACATATTAACATTCACACCAAGCTTAAAATTAGTACTATTTGGATCACAGATGACTACTGAATGTTATGGAAACTATAGAAGCAATGATAATTACCATTTAAAAATAGTTAACAGTGGGAATTGGAAGATTTAATGTGTTTCCTTCTTTTAATGTACAGCCCCATTCCCAGAATTTCCCTGGACAGACCAACTGTCACAGCTGCCTATCAAGGCTGAATTAGATGAAGACAAACAATACAGGCTTTGTGGTTCAACTGAAGCAGCAGCCTCCAAAGTTTCCATTTCTCATCCGAGGGCACTGTGGGAGCATTGTCTTCCCCCTCTCTGAAAAGAGAATGGAACAATTATGTTACTGAAATTCCTCTGCAGTGGGTCTGAAAGACTGTTTATGTCCAGCCAGGGAGACAGGGAAAACTAAAAGCTGGGATTTCATGACAGCAGGTGGGGGCAGTTTCAGGGTATACACTTTAGTGACATAATGGTTCTGATTCTTCTCTTTTAGGGTAAAGCCAGAGCTGGAAGATTTACTAGCAATGGAGGAAATGGCAATAAAAAATGTGACCTTAAATGCAGTGGTAAAATAATTACCTTGAAAACAAAGCTTTACAATTGGCTTTCTGAATCAATCGGGTAATTGATTCTGATGTGGAGAGCGTGGTGGTAAACTGGGGAGGAAAATCTACTACTCACAGAGAACTTTCTACTATTTTAGGGGCCCTTCCAAGTGAAGTGCTGAGTACGCAGCTCTCACGGGAGTCGGGGGGGCTCAGCAGATAGAAAGCAATCACCCAGTTTGTCCCTTCTAATAGCAGTAATACACTTATTCATTAGCAACAGGCATAAATCAATATTTGGTTTCATGCAACCACATCAGGAAACCAGCTGCTCAGGTGGCCCCAGTGCTCTCAGTTCAGAAGGGGCAGGTCCGAGAGAGCCAAACCGTCTCATTCTGCAGTACCAATAACCTCGTGTTCCCCTGAGGTTGCTTTAGTGCTAACTATAGCTCAGTACATCCACACAAGAAATCTGCAAGTGCTTGGGTGCCAGCGGTCACCTGGGGCTGCAATTGCTTGCAGGAAGAGTCAAGGCATCTCTAGAGAGCTCCCACTCTTTCCCTAGCGAGGCAGAGGCTGTGCCGGTCCCCAGCAGCACTGTTAGCCAGTCAGTGTCTACCCACGGGACAATCTGTGCCATGGTTTCCGTGTGCTCCCTCATTATCATCCAAGACCCTCAACAGTCAAGCAGCAGGACCATTTGATGGTCAACCTGACAAACTTTCTACCAGCTGCCTTCTAAGGGAGGCTGTAAGCCCTTCCCAGAGCAGCCCGTTTCAGCCAGTTACACTTTATGTATAGCATAGAGGATTCCCAGTTCTTTCTGGGGTTTGGTGTAACATCAAAAGACCATGTAATAACAATCTCTTGGCATGTTTTCTAGTGGGCTACTGACATGAGGGTGTAGGGACCAAACCCCTTCCTGAAGGGAACAGAAAAGTTCCTCTTGAGTGGACAGAAGATATCGGATCAGGGAATTAAACTGAGAAATTTGAGTGAGGAAGCTCAAGAGAAGCACAAAACTTTGTGTTCTTTAAGTTCTGTGTAGGCAAACTAATGCTGTGACACAGTGACACTTTCTCAATCTCAATTAGCACTAAACTAATTAAGAAAACTGTTTTATACACTGCAGTGAGTAGTAGCTCTCTTCTTTCTTGGATAATCCCTAGTGTGATGTAAGGGTGATTGAGTATCTAATTACTCCTTAATTGAATGCACATTTTGTACATTTTTCACTAGTTCAAGCTTAATGCTTTTAGTCCAAAAATCAAAGTCAGTGAAATTAAGTTGAACTGGGATTTGGGCAGCTATTGTATTAATGGATTACTTTTGGAAAGGAGCCTAATTACGAGGCAGTCTGAAGGTTTCAGTTGTGTTTGTTATAGAAACACTTAGCGTGTTGTCTGATTGTATATACTGGTACTGTTGTTATTCATCTTCACCCTTTATTGTTGTTTAAGGCTAATTTTTCTACCATGCTAAATTAATAGCACAGTTTCATAATACATGTGGTTGAGTAGCACAGTATTTGGGCTAAAGTTTGATGTAGGTATGAAGATATCAGCTTCTCTCACACGTCTGAAAGGTTTTTGGAGGTGTAGCATCTGAGCTACGATTGTACAAATGGGCAGGTGTGTATAACCAGAGGGCTGTCTCTGTGCCTTGCTTGGTTACAGACTGTACCTCTGCCTCTGAAACCTCCTTGGCTTGACTTGAGTCCTACATATGTTAGAGTCCCACTGCTTCTGGTGGGGTCTTCTACAGACCAGACAACCACCCCCAAAGGAAAGCTTTCAGGATCAGCACCGTGAAGTGTAAATACCTGGGAAATCTGAGAGCTACCATCACAATAACTAAGTTGATTTTTAGTTAAAAAGAAATATTAACATGGTCAACTAAAATTCAGAATGTAAAAAAAAATAATTCATTATGTTTCCAAGATTATTTACTTGTTATTTATTACCTCTTATTATTTATTACTTCTAATTCTTTCATATAATAATTTTATGTACTTAGATTCCTCACAACAAATAAACTTACTTGCACAAAACTGGGATAAATGCAAGACTGTGACTTTATCTCAGAGAAAGGAGCAGCGGAAGGAGCAAAGATAGGGCCAAGCTGGTGTATTTTGTACTAAAGGTTCCAATGTTCCCATAATAATCAACAGAAACAGATTTAAAAGAGAAGACAGAAGAGCATGTCAGTGAAAAGGATTATTTTTCAAAGTCTTCTGAAAGAGTTGAGAAAGTGCAAATAAACAGCCTACAAAAAAATGAAATAGGATGGCTATGATAATATTCCTTTCCATCTGATAAGGAGGAAATAAGATGCCCCACTGCAGCAGCCTGAGGTCAAGATCACCAGCCAAGATCAGTAACTTCCTCCTGCTACTTACAAGTACTCAATCTGCTTTCTAGAGAGTTTCTCCACCTCTTTTGTCTCATCATATTCCTTACCGTCTTGCACAATGTCTCTATTTTTTTCCTCAGAGAAGCATCTTGCCTCCTCCTCCTTAACACTAAGTTAAACCAAAAAGATTTTTTAAAAACTCAAAGGACATGGGTGGCAAAATGAGTCTAGCACTGATTACACATCACCATTATCCTGTACCTTCCCACAACCAGCACCTGAAGGTATGGCTGGGCATGGCTTCAGAAAAGAGAACTGCCTACCTTATGAATCTTTACCTTTCTCAAACTTTGCATTCCTTCCATGAAAATTTTATTCAGTCTGCATCTAGTTGTGTGAGCATTTAACAACAGCTGGCTAACTCAAGTGTACCTTTGCTTCTCCTGAGCTCTGGGGATGCATAAACACCTTTTGAAAAAGTATAGGCCTGCCCTGCTCACTGTCCCAGGCTGCCCAGGGCAGTGGTGGAGTCCCCGTGGTCCCTGGAGGGGTTTCCAAGCCATGGAGCTGTGGTGCTGAGGGACAGGGGTCAGTGGTGCCCTGGCAATGCTGGGGGAACGGTTGGACTCCATGAGCTCCAAGGTCTCTGCCAGACCAAACCACTTTGTGGTTCCATCCCCCAGCCTCTGACTGAGCAGGACACAGACACGGCAGTGAGCAGGGCCGGACCCTCCCCTTCCACAGCCCCCCCAGACCCCAGCCAGCCCAGAGCCTGGGAAGCGCGCCGAGCCCGGCTGGCTGCAGTTAGGATAATGAGAAACATCTGGAGCACACGGTGGGAACAGCTGGAAGCGGGTGCCAGGGCGGCCGGCCGGGCCGCCGCGCACTTGGCAACGGGACAGCGGGGACGGCTCCCAGCCCACCCTGAGCCCCGGGGCCCCCCCGAGCCGGGGCCGCACCGGCCCCCCCCCCCTTATATTATAAATAAATAAATAAATAAATAAATAAATAAAGGAAAAGAGATGGGAAAAAAGCCCTGAATGTAAAAGCAATGATGTGTATTATGTACCTGATCTGGTTGAAAGCCCTATCCAACTGATGTGTTTGAGTCCAGATGGGGATAAAGTGATGCAGAAGTGTCTAAGGTACCTATCTGGATAGTACCACTGGTGACAACTACCATTAAACCTTATCCTTAATACATGTTCTGGAAAGAGATGAAATGATCCTTCGTGAGCTGCCTATTCATGGAGGACATTTTCATTACAGACTTTTAAACATTTCCTTGCAGCATCTCTATGTGAGGCTCAAACATTTCCATGTGTCTTGCCCAAGACTCCTGGGTAGCGCAAGTGTTTCTTCTGCAGCAGAGTTGTAGTGCCACTGTGAAGGGAAATCATATTTTTCGGGTAGTAGCTTTTTATGACAAATCTGCAGGTGTGCCTGGAGAACACTGGCTTGCTGGGGAATGGGGAGAAACTTGAACAGGAGCTTGTGGGTCTAGCCACGGTCCTCCGTTGAGTACAGATATCCGAGTCAGGCTGGTTTTATAGTCCCGAAGCAATCCGTTGCCATCGCCCAAAGCATAAAAACATAGTGACTGTCTCTGAAGACCAAAGTGCAATAGCGAACACAGGAGCTGGGGCACTGATTTGTGGAGCTGTACCTGTCAGTGCCTGACAGAAACAACAGAAAGTCACACGGGTACATCAAAAAGGCTCAATTTAGCACAGAAAACCCCAGGGTGTGACACTGGAGGTGGGCAGGAATATGGGGTGACTATTTCTGGTTAAAGGATGTGCTGGTTGCAGCTTAGCTTTGCAAGACAGAAATCTTTGTCTCTTTGATTCTCTCAGAGCTGAAGGAAGTCAGACTCCCTTTATTCTTTAATGAAGATTCAAAGATTGATGCTTAGTCCATCACCACTGTCTTTTCCTACCAAGAGTACTCATCTGATCCAAACCTGATGAGCAGCTCAGATCAAAAAGGAATAGTGGTACCATATTGTCGGATGAGGCAGACATGAAGGAAGGTCACATGCTTATGAATGTTCGATTTATTCATCAAGATAAGCATGTCTGTGGAGAGGACAAGTCCTCCAAACCATCAGAGCTATCAGATTTGGGTAAAACCAGAGCATTGCATCAGTTAAAATTGGCAATGCCAAGCACGACTTGCATCCAAAAGCAATCCTTGTGAGGTTACCTTGCAGCTCAGAAGGCTTTGCCAGGCAGCATGTAGGAACAGCAGAAGAGGCTTTTATAACATGAGGAATCATTTCTCACTAGGATCTGTCAGGATCTGTGTCTGTGGGAAGAAATCCCACACCTCAGGGATAGGCACAAGGTAAAAAAAGTTGAGCTTGCCCGTGGGAGAAACACGGCTTGCAAAGCTCCTACTTTGTTTGGTATCTGTATTATTCTGAAAGTGTAGCCCTTCCACCTCCCCTGAAATACGGGGTCCCCTACACCACACTCAACCAGGTTCAAGCCCATTTACCAAGGTAGTGCAACGTCTTCCTCCAAAGGGCATACATGTTAGAAAACTCAGCACTCCTTTGAGACCCCTGAGCAGTTTATTCCTCTGATTTTAGTACGGAATATTTGTGTAGGAAGTTTATTGGATGTCTTTTGAGCCCGATGTAATTTTACCACTGGTAGCGTGTCAGGATTAGTCAGCAGAGTGTTTAATCAATACGGAGCACCGCTGAGCTGTTGGCATGCTCTCGTCCCCTGTACCACAACACCTGAGTTTCATTTCTGCAGTTGAATTTGCTTCAGAAAGGTTGCATAGGCATCAGCCCAGGATTTGCCTGAGGCCACTGACTGAAACCATGTTCAGATTAGCTGGGAGCAGCCCATGGGGCAGTCCTGCTTTGCTCTGCTGTGTCCACTCTAGGAGGCTGGGTCCTCTTGGGAACTCAAAATATGTCTGGCTTCTTTTTGCCGAATTGGAGAAGCAAAGGTCTAAGAGGTCCATCCTGAATCCAGCCTTACTTACTCTCTGGGATCATTAGGGAATTTATTTATCATAGGATCACAGACTGGTTTGGGTGGGATGGGACCTTTCAAGGCCATCTAGTCCAACCTCCTGCACTGAGCAGGGCCATCTGCAACTAGAGCAGGTTGCTCAGAGCCCCACCCAACCTCACCTGCAATGGTGCCAGGGATGGGGCAGTGACCACCTCTCTGGGCAACCTGGGACAGGCTCTCACCACCTTCAGTGAAAAAGATTTCTCCCTTTTCTCCAGTTTAAATCTCCCTCTTTTAAACCCATCACCCCTTGTCCTGAATCCCAAATGTCTAGATTAACAAATCTCAACTATTTGCTTACAGTGCAGATTATTTTAGAAGTTTCAACCATTTTGTTTTGAGTTTACTGGTATTAAACACAAACAAAATGATTACTCCAGTACATATCTCTGTGCAATCCCCTCCTAGAAGTTCCTCTCTGAAATGAACTGGATTTGCCTTTCCACTGTATGGGGAAAGTGAAAAAGGGAGATGATTTTTATAGGAGGAAAACCACTTTTTCAGTGAGCCTCCTACCACCACTGAAGAGCTGTGCACATAAACTTAGTCATGCTGGTACCCAAGGGTATCCAAGAGCAATTGGGATTCAGATGGCCCTACCACACACATGTATGTGCCAGGACCAGTGAAACAAGTGGAAGTTGGGAAAAGGAAGGGGGGGATAAAATGCAAATTGTCTGCACTGTCTAAATTATGCACCAGAGAACTTTGAGTGGATCCAGCCAGAAACACAGAATGAATGATGACTAAACACAAAATGATTTACAGCACCCCAAATATAGCTGAGAATCAGCAGACTCCTTAAATCACTTCTGTATTGTTACCGATTAAATAGGTCTGAGCTGCACAGCCCAGCTCTGTTCTTTCCAGCCCAAGCTGGACTTCATGGGCATTTGCTCTCCTCTGTTCTAAAGATGGAGGGCAAGAAAGTCATGTAGTTGAGAGCCAGATGCCAACACTGGCAGGGGTCTGAAAAAAGAGTGGCAACAGCTTTTGCGGAGCAGAAGCCATAATGCCATACCGCAGCAGAACACAGCTTAGTGCTTCAGCCAAGCCCTATTTATAGAAAGCACCAGCATACAGCTATGGTCACATGTCTGAAGGTTGCTTTTCACCCCCTTGTAAATATTTTTCAAACAAGACAGAGGGGTGGGGAGATGAGGGGAGAGGGAGCTCAGAGGGTGGTTAAATTTCTGCAGCACTGAAATTTCAGTACCTGCTGCAGAGCCTTTAGTCTTTACCTCTTAAACTGAAATACCAAACCTCACTCTTCTGAAGCTCTTGCCAGTTTTCACGCCCCCCACCACCACCCCCACAGCCTCACCACTACTGTCAGTGTGCGCTGTGCCATTTTGCTTCATTGCTCACTTGCTAAATATAAATATGAGGTTTTTCTTCCTTCTGAAAGCTCTGCTGTGCCATAAGCACTGAGTTCTGACAACTCCTCCACCTCAACTCACTGAGAGCTACGGATCACCTACAAAGGGCCCTAGGTCCAGCTTAGGTGGAATGTTGGCTCCTGAAGCCAAGGAAGCTCTTCAGACTGCCCTTAGCCAGTGTCATCCAACAGTGGTGACCCTCCAGGCGCTCAGCTTGTCCTCCAGGCTTGGGTATTCTTGTAGTTCGCTAATGGTCTAGTTTGCTTTTGAGGCAGACCTAAAGTCCGCTTAATCTCTCAGCTGTGTTGGAGATGCAGATAGCTTTATGTTCAGCTCATAGCCCACACTACAGCAGTTGGTGGTAGTGCTGCCCACCTCTCATTGGTAAGTGGGAGACTTGGACCTGAGCCCCTTCTATTCCTAGATCCACAGCCCTGATATTCAGACAGATGCCCCAGTTACTAGGCTAGAGACCTGCTTGTGTACTCAGATGGAAGATGAGCTACCAGCTTGAGCAGACCTCAGCTGAACAAGTAGTGGTACTACTATGTGGAGGTGCTTTGCTGGGGGAGGAGGAACTGGACTTCTGTTTCCTTTCAAGGTCAGTTCATGCTTTATGGACATGTACAAAAAAGACTGCATTGAGGCCAGTGCTGGGGTTAATGGTTGGACTTGATGATCTTAAAGGTCTCTTCCAACCTAAAAAGTTCTATGGTTCTATAAATGCAGGCAAAGTAGACTGTAGATAGATAGATGGATGGATGGATGAGGCTGGGAGGGACCTTAGAAGGTCTCTGGTCCAGCCTTCTGCTCCAAGCAGGATCAGTTGTGTGATCAGATCAGGTGGCTCTGGATTTTCTGGTCTTGAAAACCTCCAGACACAGCCTGTACAGCTTCCCTGGTCAACCTGATTGAGTGCCTGATTGTCCTTAGGGTGAAAAAGTTTCTTACATTTAGTCTGTGCCTCTTGCTTCTCTTCATGCCTCGTGTCTTTTCACCATGCACTACTGTGATGAGAATGGTTCTATTTACAGGGTCACCTCAGGGGTACTGGGGGACTGTTGTTAGATGGCCCTGGAGCTGTTTTGGCTTCAGGATGAACCAGCCTTGGTCCTTCAGCCTCTCTTCACAGGGTAAGTGCTCTAGCCCTGACCATGCTGGTGGCCTTCTGATGAACTCATTGTAGTTTACTGATGTTTTTCCTGTAATGAGGGGCCCAAAACTGTGCACAATATTCTAAACACAATCTTAGGAGTGCTTAGTGAAGAGGGATAGTCCTTTCTCTTGATCTGTTTACTGTGCTGTTAATAATACAGCCCAGGATGCTTTATAACCTTCTGTGCTGCCAGGGCCTGCTGTTGACTCATGTTCAGCTTGCTGTGCTTCTCTGAAGTACAATCCAGAAGCCCTTACATCTTCACTGCCTGTATGGAGAATTTACTTGCCTTAGGGACTCTAAAGGATGCTTTACAAATCTGACCATGTTTACCTTACTGGTCTTTGTTCAAGAGAAGTACTGGGTCACCTGAAGGTGTTAATGAGGTGAAGTTTGTGCTGCCTGGAGAGTTTTGTTAACTCAGCAGCTCCCTGTTAGCATTTTCAGAAGTACCTGAAGACTTAATGGAAAAGACAACCATTATCTCCAATTCTATTCCTATTTTTGCACCAGTTTAATTTATTGCAATATAAACAGATGCAAAGGAATGTATGAACATGCATGAGACCTTGCTGGGTTCCCTCTACTTCTGCTAGTAGCTGTTGGTGTGGTGTCAACCTGCTCACGCACAGGACCAGGCACCACCACACACCCTTCTGTTTTCAGCCCAGTCCACAGTTTGGACTCAACGATGACTAGATGGGGCAACACTACTACTCTTGTAACTGACTGCAGCCCATGTTTCTCTTTCTTGTGTTCTCCAGCACCTTTCCATGTCAGCTCCTTTCTTTTTATTGTTTTCTTAGTTGTTCCTTGATACGCATTTTTCTTAGGGTCAGCTGCTTCTCTGAGATAAAGATATTCTCATACAGCAGATGGACAGATCTTCTCCACCTCTCCTTGTGATTCTGAAATGCTGAGATGGGAGGCTATTACCAAATTGTCGAGACAGATCAGCATCGAGGGCTTACCCAGAGGTCACTGTTGGAAGTTCAGGATAGCAGATTCAGTATAGTCTGCAAAATAGTTGTTTGCTTAGTTGTTTGCCATCAAGTGCAAAGGGGTGATCCTGTAGCTCTGAGCATGACCTTACTGGCCTAAATGGGGCTGTTGTGTGACAGGGATTGCAGGATCTGGTTCTCCAGAATGTTTGATAAGTGATGTGTGTCCATAGGGAAATTGGCTTGTTTAGACATTCGGGAATGTTGCTTTTTCAAAACATGCACAGTTTTTTTTGCTTACAGTTTCCGAAGGAAAAGAGCAAATTTCCTGGTTACTTCTAAAAATACAACTGTCTCTTAATATCAAGATGCCAATCTGAAGCAACTCATATAATAGCTTCTAATTTACAGTGAGGAATCATTATCTTCTAGCTGCATCACAGTGAGCAGCAAATAATGAAGGAAAGCTGTGTGGCTCTTCAACAGAGGGGGATGTTCACATCAATACAAAAAGCAAACTGACGAGACCACTCAGTTAGTGGTCTGTCTGATGTTCTCCCTTGGTCTCCTCCTCCCCCACCCTTTAATTTCAACGATGAAGCAGTATGGGCTACAGCATTATGGAAAACACAGGTTTCTCTTCTCAGCTTCAAAAAGCAGGCGACCAGCCTGTATCAGTTCTCCTGTAACCAAGTACCACAGTGCCAGGATGAGAGACTGTGTTCTGTAGCCAGCAAAAGGTGTGTGAAGCACTGAAAGTGTGGAGTGACTTACTGGTCTTGATGTATACAGATGTTTTAAACCAGTGGTGTAAGCTATGTGTCTTCCTCCTGCAAGCCACTGAAAATGAGGTAAAAAGCTGCAAAAGATTCCCCTGCAGTGCTGGGGCCAGCTCTGGAGTCCTTGGCACAGCAGAGACAGGGACCTGTTGGAATGGGGCCAGAGGAGCCCCAGCAATGCTGGGAGGGCTGGAACCCCTCTGCTGGGAGGCCAGGCTGGGAGAGCTGGGGGCGAGCCTGACACTTTGCTTCAGCAAGCATTTCCCTTAAAGATACATGACCCTTGTTTTCTAGCCATTCTCCAACAAGTGTCTACTCATCTAACCCACACTTCCTGAATTTCCTAATGAGGATGTTATGGGAGACGGTGTCAAAAGCCTTGCTGAAGTCAAGGTAGATGACATCCACTGCTCTCCCCTCATCTAACCAGCCAGTTACAACATCATAGAAGACTGTCAGATTGGTCAAACATGATTTCCCCTTGGTGAATCCATGTTGACCTCTCCCAATAACTTTCTTTTCCTCCACATGTTTTGCGATAACATCCAGAATTATTTGTTCCATCACCTTGCCAGGGATGGAGGTGAGACTAACCAGTCTGCTGTTTCCTGGGTCCTCCTTCTTGCCCTTTTTTGAAGACTGGAATGACATTGGCCTTCCTTCAGTCCTCAGGCACCTCTCCTGTTTTCCATGACCTTTTAAAGATGATGGAGAGTGGCACAGCAATAACATCTGCTAGATCTCTCAGCACTCATGGGTGCATCCCATCAGGGCCAATGGATTTATGGATGTTGATTTTGGCCAAGTGGTCTCTAACTTGGTCCTCCTCTACCAAGGGAAAGTCTTCCTCTCTCCAGACCTTTTCTCTTACCTCCAGGGTCCAGGATTCATAAGATCTGGCTTTAGCAGTGAAGACCAAAGCAAAGAAAGAATTCAATAACTCCACCTTCTCTGTGTCTTCCTCCACTAGGGCGTCCACCTTGTTCATCAGTGGGCCCACATTTTCCCTAGTCTTCCTTTTTCTATTGATATACTAAAAAAACCCTGTTTCTTGTTGTCTAGGATGCCCCTTGCCAGGGGGCCTTAGCTTTAGTTGTTGCATCCCTGCATTCTCTGACAACATTCTTATATTCCTCCCAAGAGGCCACTCTTGGGACTGGCTTTCAGTGGTTCCAACTTCATTATGCAGGTGGACATTTTATTGCAATTTAATTTTGTCTGAACAACAGTTGCTTAAATGCATATCAAATTTACCTAAGTTTGTGCTTGCTGGCAGTCATTTGCACTTACCAGCATGAAAACATGCTCTCTGACTGATCTTTAGGAAACACCATCCAAAGCACAGAAATTCCACTACTACTACATGAGACCCTAAACACATTTATGGAGGTTGTTTGGACAGTGGTTTGGCTTCATTCTAAGTCTCAATAAATATTGACATGTATTTATCACTTCCATAGAAGTTATGACTTAACAACACATCTTGTAACATCTATAATTTGTACCTTGTAAGATCTATAACTCTGTCTCATGTATTTTTGCTTTCATTTTAGGAATGATGAAGACTGGAAAGAATGCCCTGATTATATTACTGCAGGAGAAAATAGCTGTTAATTTAAAACATCCTACACCTCTATTTGGATACCGTATTGTGTTAAGCTTGCCAATAAACATGAAGTATTTGATGAAAAATGTTTTAGCATTGATCAAATAGGTGTGCTTCCATTATGCATATTACCTCTACATTTTTATACCACAATACCAACGCAAGGTTTTATCTACACAATGTCTTATACACAAGCCTGAACTCAGTTCAAGGTAGCTACTCC
Source organism: Actenoides hombroni (assembly GCA_024336885.1). NCBI lineage: Eukaryota > Metazoa > Chordata > Aves > Coraciiformes > Alcedinidae > Actenoides > Actenoides hombroni. The sequence goes on along the minus strand of WUAM01009935.1, from coordinate 3,364,778 downwards.
AATGAGCAGACACATTGCAAAACTGCTCAGCTAGGTAAATACTAAGCTGTGGTTAGTCTAATACTGAGCTCTGAAGTACCACACTTTCTTTAAAGCAAGTGCAGGGCTAACATCGGTATATCTGTACTGAACTACAGATGGCATATCCCCATGTTGTGTGTCAGGCTGTGATACTAACATTTCCACATTGACAAAACAGAGCTTGACCCATCTTTCAAATTTGGCTTTCTACGGGTATAATCATCTATGTTTATGCATGTTAAGAGGAATTTAAATCTTGCCTTGTTGTATGCAAACAATTGGAAGGATAGTTAATTACTCAAAAAAAGCCAGTTCCATTTTAGCAGCATGTTAATCTGGCTTACGGATTTGTTTCATGTGTCTCATTCTGTCCCCTGTCATTTTTCCTGACAGACCTTTTGCAGTGGCCATAAATCAACAAGTGCAGACCACCTGAACTGGAGACATTTTCATGTTATTGGACTGATGCAAAGTTTTATAACATCACTGCTCCAGGAACAATACAACTATTATACATGACAAGATAATAATATGGAAACAACAACTGAAAGCAGAAAAAAAGAGAAATCATATATTTTGATATGCCTGTTAACTCATTGCTGTCAATTTTTTGCTATTGAAGGCAGGAGACAGGATGTCTGGTGGAGTTTCACTAATCTTTGAACAAGCAATAAAAATAAATGGGTAGTTGTATAGTAGGGACATACTGTGAAATTCATAACCTTGTGGATAGTGTTTATCTCCAGGAACAGGACAAGACGACGTCTTGAAGCGCCTGAGCATGCTGAACAGACAAGAACTGGAAAAAAAAGGATTTTAGGCTTTAGGTCACTAAAAGAACACAGTGATGAAGAAGAGAAGATGAAGTAAATGTCCACCAGAGGTCATGGAAGACCCCCGAGGGGAGAAAAGACCCTAACCCTGATTTTATTACACATGCTCGGCCTATGTAAATGAATTCCAGGAAGCCCTTAGCATAAGTCTGCCCTTTCTGAGAAACAGAATGAATCTGTATGTTTAGCCTGCATACAAACTCTGTACCCAGCTTGCACTGGGACAGCACATTTTGGGGAGCGATCCCATGTGCGTCTGGCACCGCAAAATAAAGAATCCCTGCTGAATAGCTTGGGTTATTTAGATGGTTACCACATCACCTTCCATGCTCTGGTTTTGAAAGAACAGCACACCCAGATGAAGCTTGCCTGGCTTGAATGCAGGATTTGCGTGTGTGGGTTTGTCCAGTGGATCTTTCAAACTGGTTTATTTCTGCTTTTTTTTTTTTTTTTCCTATTCTCTTTTTTTTTTTCCCCCACCAGAAAGAAACACCACTTGCCAATGCTGCATTTTGGGCTGCGAGAAAAGGAAACCTGGCTCTCCTCCAGCTGCTGCTGAACAGCGGGCGAGTAGACGTGGACTGCAAAGACAGTGTATGCACACAATGCTCCTTCACCCGCGGCACTCGGCTGGCATCACTTGCTGCACTGAGGCTGTGGCAGGTGACACATGAGAATCTTGTGGCACTTAGAGATGATTTAAAAGCTTCTTTTGTCAGGAGGCAAGTTCGGAACTCAAGAGAAACCAGCATGATAATTTACATCAGTGGCGAGGCGTTAGGGATTTGCCAGCACTCAGAAATGTGTCTTTCACAGTTATTTGTGGCCCTGACGTTAAAAACACAGATCCTAACACCTCGGGCTTCTCTCTGCAAGGAACTGTCATTGTAGTAATAGATTATGGTGAAGAGCTGACTCAAGCAAGCCCAGGTAGCAATGTTTCTGTCAGCTAGCAGAGCTCCTCATAATTAGAAGACCTGCTGGCCTCCTAACTTCTTCCTCCCCCACCCCGGTGTCTCCTGGACTTGGCACCAAGAGGAAGGCACAGTTAGATTGCCAGGCAAAAAGAAGCCCAGACACGTGACAGATTTCATGGGGATTTCCTTACTGTAACTGCCATGGTTTAAATTAGTTCTGAGATTAGAAATGGGCTGAAAACATAGATAATGAGTATGTCTTGCTGTTCTGCCTACGACAGATGGAGAGAGCCTTGATTGTGCTAAGCTACAGCAAAGAGGGGGAGGAACTGAGGCTGTGAAGTTCCTAGGTTTCTTTTGTCTGGGACTGACTTACTGGGAGTCCTGCCCGTGTTGAACAGGATTACTGCCATTCCCAGCCTGCAGCATGGACTTGCCACAGCTCCTCTCACTTTGATTACCTCCAAAGTGCAAGAGATTTTTCTAAGCCCATTGCCTTTAACCTATCTCTCCATTTTCATTCCGCTTTTGCTCAGGGCAACTGTTTGTTCTGGAGTACTGCTGGAGCTGTCATTCTGACAGGGAGGGAAGGATGTTTGGATGGGGGCATAAAGTAAATAGGGCAGAGATCAATGTAAAGAAAAAAGGTCCACTACTGCTCTTTTTGCTCATAAAAAGCCTAGCTTTGGTTAATATTTTTGACAATACACTGTAGAATATCATGACTTATATATTATTATATCAGGCATACACATTTTCTAGACTAAAATATTTTCCTATGATTAAGGCTGTGTGCTTCCTTGTTGTAATATCACACATTCCTTCTTTAAATTGAGGCAGTGTGTGTGAATGGTTTAGAAGGATGAGTTTCATCCCTCTGCATGTCATTTCCATGTGTTCTCCATACACTACAAACATAAAACCTAAATCTTCCTTGATTCACTGGGGCAGTGACCTTATGGGGTAGTGAGGGAGCTTGAATGCAGAGTTCTGGTATGGAAAATTCTCTTATATAATGTGAAGAGTCACAGAGTGAATTTGCTCTCATTGTTTGGATATGGAATTAGTATTCAAGTTGCCTGGACCTTACTCCTGACTATGACTCAGAATTAAATGACTCAGCAAAGTCACTCGGCTCCTGTGTCTAAGGTTATTCTTCTGGAAATGATGCAAAGATCTTTGGGATTCTCTGGTAAAAATCCCGTGTGTAAACCAAAACCATCCTTGTTATTGCTGCACATATTTTGGGACAATAAGGCAAAGTCATTGCCTATCTATTTGTTGAACCACCAGACCTTAGCACTGCAGGCAAGCCTGTCATAGTTTTGCTTGAACACCTACTAATTGTTAATTTTCAAAGCATTCTTGATAGTTGAGTTTGAAATGACATCAAGTTTTTCAGTGACCATCAGCTTCCTTCAGCTGTTCAGAAGAGATGCTGTCTCTTCCAGACAACCTGATTCATTGCTGGGGGTGTCTGTTGAAGGTACTGACTTGTTTTTCCTTACTCCCAGCTTGGCACAACAGCTCTGATGGTAGCATCTTACTATGGCCACATAGATTGCGTACGAGAATTGGTGTTGCAAGGAGCAGATATCAATCTGCAGAGAGAGGTAGGAGAAGCTCTGCGTTCAAAGGGGGATTAAGTGATGGTTGGCTTATGACAAATAATAAAAGACTGTTGTCTGTCGCTTTTTGCCAGTTGCTTCTTTGTCACTTGCTGTGCTGTGCATGTATAGACTGGGTCTGTTCTCTTGAGGACATCAAGGAATCAGATGTCTGGAGTTTACAATAGAAAATGAGATGCCAGAGGTACATTGATGAACAATTTATCAAACATACCTGGCACATCTGGTTGGTGAGGGGCACTTACATCTGAGGTGTAACTCCCAGGGTTACAACTTTTACACATCTGCAGTTTTACTTATTGGCAGAGTAATTTACAGCTCTCTGGATGGGATAAGTGCTAAGGAGAAGTTCTTTACCTTTTGATTTGCAGAGTCTGGTCATTGAAATGGAGTGGGTGCCATTGCTAGCCTGGAGATTATTTTGACTGGGAATGCTTTGGAGTTTCTGTCTCTCAGTCTGAAGCCAACTCATCTCTAACACTCAGACAGCTTAGTCACCTGTACCCTTCTCTGCATCTCTGCTTTGCATTCAGGGTATCCCTGGTGTCATGCCATGTTTGCTTGTGGAAGGGACACCAGTGAATGCTTTTGGGGCAATGTCCTCCCCTCATACTCAGCACAAATGGTTGTAAGGAGCACCCGGAGCTACTCGGGTCTTTGTGCTGCCTACACAGAGAGCAGAATGACTCTGGGGCAAAGACAGCTGTAGTGGTCCTAGGAGAAGAGCAGTTTAAGGAAGGCATGCAGTGACATGGGATGATGGCAGGCAGTGCAGGACAGCATTATGCTCAGTACTTTAACAACACAACGTTTCTCCCTTTCCTCGGTTACCTGGAACTAGAGCATTAATCTTGTGCTGACATCTGCAAGTTACTGAGTCAGTGAATGCCATGTCTGATGATAGAAATGTCTTTGCACTTACTGGCCTAAACTTGCTCTAACTGTGACTGTCAATGTCTTTCAGTGGGGTTCTATTCCAAAAAAAAAAAATGTATTTAACATGCCCCTTTCCTTAGGTAAACATTGCTTGAAAAGCAATGGTAAAAGTAGAAGTTGACAACAGTTTTATGGAGCTGCTCTTATATATCACTCAGGACATATTAATTCAGCAAGCCAACAGAAAGAGAAACACTGAAATCCTCCAAAATCACTATGTTGCAGAGAGGAAGAAAAAGAGATTATGTTTAAGCCCTAAAGATTGATGACTCTGTCTGAAACTACATCTGCATACTCCAACCTGTGCTCTTTTACTGTGAAGTTGTTGTGAAGCTGGGGAAGTGAGAGCCCCATAAATGGGTCTGGGGAGAGGGCTCTGAAGTGGCCTCAAGGGGCCAGGCTTTGGGCACTGCAGTGAATTCTGTGTAGATCCCTTTTCCTGCACCTTGTACATCAGATGAGAGAGCCCAAAGGCAGGAAAATCTCCTCCTCTCCTCTCCTCTCCTCTCCTCTCCTCTCCCCTCCCCCCCCCCTCCTTCCCTCCCCCTCCCCCTACTCCTCCCCCCCCCCAGCCTCCCCCTCCCCTCTCCCGCCTTCCTGTCCTTTCCCCCGGGTCCCCCTGTGGCCAGGTCCTCTGGCTCTCCCAAGTACCCTCAAGTACAGCAGTTTATCACCTAGTAACGAGCAAGGAAAAATTCCCCAGGAAAACAAAAGAACTCCCAAAACCCTAACAGGCGTCCTGCTCTGCGCTGCTAGACAGACATCCATGGAAAACAGTCCTCAAAGCACTGCCATTGCAAGTCAGTCAGATCCCTCTTAAGAATCTGCTCCTGTTGTGGTTTAACCCCGGAAGGCAGCGACGCACCACCCAGCCACTCACTCAGTCCCCCCACCAGGGGATGGGGAGAGAACGGGGAGGGTAAAAAGTGCAAGAAATCATGGGATGAGGTACAGAAATGCTGCACGTGAGCCCAAAGCCAAACAAGGCATTCATTCACCACTTCCCATCATCAGGCAGATGTTCAGCCATCTCCAGGGGAGCCAGGCTCCATCACACATAATGGTTACTTGGGAAGATAAATGCCATCACTGCCAACTTCACCCCCTCTTTATATGCTGAGCATGATGTCATACAGTATGGAATATCCCTTGGGTCAGGTGGGGTCAGCTGTCCCAGCTGTGTGTCCCTGCGCCCCCCAACTCCTTGTGCACCCCCAGCCTACTCACTGGTGGGGTGAGAAGCCGAAAACACCTTGATGCCATGTAAACACAGCTCAGCAACAATGCAAGCATCCAAAACACAGCACCGTACAAGCTACTAGGAAGAAAATTAACTCTATCCCAGTCAAAACCAGTAGAGCCACATTGCTTAAATACTTTAAGACAACTATCAAAAAGATAGATTAGGAAAGCAAATTCTTACATAGGAGTGAAAGATCAGCCAAGCTTAGTCAAAACATTGATCTTTCTGTCAAAACCTTTGGAGCAATGGGAAAGATATCACTTGGTTCGGCAGAGTTCACTGGTTATTTGAGAGGTGAGGGCAACACGCACAGCCTGCTGCTCCTGAGGAGAGCTCGTCTGAAACAGAGACCTGCCCATGAAAGTATTTCACTAGTCACTAATTTTGCCTTGGTCTGAATTTTAACCTGGCACAGCCCCACTGAATATTCCTCACAAGGTATTTACCTTTGAGCACACATCTAAGTACACACAAACTGCACGAACTAAATGCAGTTAATTGAAGGAGAATTCCCAAGTCTCCTTCAAAGCTAAAGAGATTTTGGTAAGATAAAAAAAAAAAAGGAAGAGGTTTCCTTAGATACTACAAGTTTTATCACTTCCACAACATTGACTGAGAGGTAGTCCCATTTGTGGCTATTGAACTGAAGGATCTGCTTCAGTCCTCATCTGTCTCAGTCAGCAAACCACTGTTACTAAGACTGCACTGTTCCATTATATGTTCAACAGAAAGAAAATTTCTTCTATGGCATTATTTACATGTCCCTGCAGAGCAACTCACAAGACAATGAGAACCTTATAACATAGTTCTGAAGATGTAGTGGAAATCTACATGTGTTTCAAAGGTTTATAATAGCTTTGTGCTGAACCTCCCCATAATGTCAAAAAGTCTAGAATTGTTTCATACTAGGTTCCAGACTGACTTTACGATGTTGATTTTTGATCTGTAAAATCCTAAACACTCTGCCATTTTATGAGATACTGGCATAGCACAAGTAGGACAGATCCTGGCACAGAGGTATTAAATCAAGAGCCCTTTCCAAACAATTCCCGGCTATGGTCTTGGTCCCTCTAGTCTACAGGCTCGTGTTGCCACGCCATTCTCTTCACAGGATCACAACAGGGATGATGCAAGGTAGGGCTTAGTGACATTGCAATATTCACAGGAAAGCTCATAAAATAGTCCAATTATTTTAGTCCTACTTACATTCTTGCCACGATACGAGTTCAATAAATTCAGCTATGCTTAAAGAAAAATAATTTCTAAGTATAGGGCTGCTGTTAACTTGCTCAAAGACGACAAAAAACTAGACTTCCTAAAGCCAGAAGTAGCAACTAAAAACCTCAAGCTCAGTTTCAACCTTAATGTGAATGGAATAATGCAGGAAAGCATAGAAATTAGTCAATACTGTCTTTGTGCAGAGCAAGCAGATGAAGACAGCACATTAAATGTCAAAAATAGTAACCCTTGCCACTAGGTACTCCAAACGTGAAATGCATTTCAACCAGCGAGTTAAAGGTGCCAAAACCCAATGTCCACTGCTAACAACTTCAAAAAAAAAAGTGCTCTCGAAAGACAAATAATTCTCAGAAAATAAATCTTTTCTGAGAATCTGATAAACATGTTATCTGCATTTCAAAATATCTTGTCCCATCCAACATGTATTCATGTAACAGATGCAGATGTCAATTTGAAAAAAGCTCTAAGGTCAAGGTACCTTAAGATGGCATATCATTGAGATACAAAGTTTCCTAGCTGCATGTTTCTGAGTTTATTATAGTCTCTCTGTAAAGAAGGGCATTGCTGTTCCTGCTCAGGGCAGGTTCCACGGTGGGCTACAAAGCTGCTGTACTGGGACATACCCGAGTAGAGGTGGGTATGCAACAAAAAGAGAGACTCACAATCCCTGCAGCCTGGCATCCTAAATTAGTGAAGTGAGCATTCAGAGGGAAAAAAGACTTATAAAGGAATAGCTTTTTGGTAGGAATCAGCTAATGATTCTTTTTTTTATCCCCAGTATGGCTGGCCCACCTATATTTCCTGTTAGAGACCACCTACCCTGGGAGAATTGGTACTGCACACTTCACATTTCAGAGAAGAGTTTGCATAAATAAGTGGGAAGTTGTCATTAACATACCAAATAAATCCTAAGAGCATCTGATGAGAGGTGGAGTACGAAAAACTATTATGGTGCAGGACATAAGTACTCTTATCTACTAGATGTAAGAAAAGAGTGCAGAGACTGAATGAAAAGCGGTGACTGGCAAATGCTGGGCTGCGATAAATTCTTCCATGCTGATGCTTAAATGCAAAATCTTACTATGCCAAAACCAAATGGGAGACAAGTCAAGGAATCAAACTTATAAATTAAACAGTAATAGTAGGTTTCTAAAGACAAACACTACGTGTTATTTATTATATATGTGATAAATCACTACATTTGGATATTCCAAACTTCAGTGAAAGCTTACCATTCATTAAAATGATGAAAAGTAATGCCAGAGCCAATGCCATCACCAAAAATCCACCGCAGGATTTGATCTGAGAGGAGACAGGAAGAAGGGAGAAAATACACAATTTAAGTCAAAACATGCAATCTGTGATCTCCTCACTCCCAAGTAACAGGGCCATACATCAGTTGCAGAACTTCAGAGATCAAAAAGCCATTATTTTCTTCAATACTTGGCAATCTCAGGCTGCAGCCTTGAACTATTGAAGTATTATCGTGTTAGCACTGGAAGTAGGATGGTATTTTTCCCCATAAATATTTCTTTATACTTGGGTAAATATTACTGGTAGACTCAAATACTCATTTCCCACAGAAATGAGATAGTACACAGACATCCTACACAACTAGGTGAGAAGATTCCCCTGAATTGTTTTTTATTTTATGCTCTTGTTTGTTTAGGAAATAATAGTAACATCAGAATAACACAAAACTTTCATAACTCTCCCTGTTTTCTCCAAGAATTTACTGTTTTGTTGTTTATTTGCTTTTTTGACTCTTTTTTCCATTTCAGTTTTGAGACACTGGCTCTTGTTCTATTGCCAAGAGCTGACTCAAAATATTCTTCTGTTACTGAGTTTTCTTTTTCCCCTGTGCAAAATACTTCTGGAATTATTTTAACCAGCTCCTTTTTACAGCAATAAGTGATTGTACTAAAATGCTGTAGGCAATATAACCACAGGTGTACAAACACAGAACATTATTTTCAATGTAAGCAGGTCACATGGGTGTTTGACTGTCAAAATCCTGGAGTTAAGAAATAGTTATTAACTTCAGTTTTGAATTAGGATGAAAATAAAGTTTGACAGAACTTCTAAAATCCTATCCTAGGGATTCTAAACATATTTCTGCTGTATGAATTTAATTCACTTTCGAGTATTAAAGAGAGTATGATGTCATTCAGATACTGATGTTTCCACATCGACTACTGATACCACTTGGAACATTTTAATTTTTGCCTGATCTAAACAAATTTGTTATCTCCAGATGAGCAGGATCTTCTTCACTGCATTTCACATGCAGTATTATATAACTATAAAGCTCAAGCAATTTATTTTATTGTGTTCTACCTTATTTAAATGTTGAGTTTTCTCCAGCTTAAGTATCTTTATCTTGTTCTCCCTCACATCCTCCTCAGACATCCTACCACCTCTATGACTTCTCTGTAGTCCTTCACAATCACTCTACACTCCTCAAGTTGCAGTTCAACAAGTATTAAAAAATGTCTTACTACACACCTTAAACCTATGCTATTACTATGCTACTACTTCAGTGTACCTAAAATAAGTGTAAGTCTTCTAGCTAAGCCCTCTACATCTGCTTTGGAATTGAGAAAAGTTCTTGAGTTAGCAAAGAATTTGTTTAGGGATGTTCTTCTGGCAAAGAGGTGTATTGCTGGTGAATATCCTGCCCTTATCCTTGTTAAGCTATGACATCCAAACAGCTAAACAGCTTCACTCCTTGAACATCAGGTTACTGTTCACTTACTTTGCTATGTCTTTTTTCTGGTAAAATTACGGCCTGATATGATAGTTTTCTCCAAGATCTAGAAAGCCCCTGAACAAACGGAGCAACCCAGAGAAACCCATGGGAATGGAGAGCTCCCTGAAACCCAGGACCACCCTTAATTAGGTCACTAATGTTTTTTGTCATCAGAGGAACTCTACTGAGCATCTAGAGTAGTTAACGTTGTTCAGAGCCCTGTTTCTTCAGGTCTGATGAATTCTGAAATATTTCCTTTTCCACTGACCGTGCATGTTAATTGTTCACAACTGCAGCATTTTGAAAGGCTGTAACTGAAAGCACAACAACAGCCATTTATTCCACCACCTACTGCCGCAGAGAAAAGCAAGGAATACCTATTTGAGGATTTCAGGGCCTCTTGGAGCCCTAGGGGCTTGTGCTTCTGCAGTCCTGTGAATTATCTTGGAAACAAAGAGAGAGGCCCTCATATTAGCTAAATAGTAGCATCAGACTTGATAGAAAACAGCGTTGATTTTTCTAGTTCAACAGTCACAATGCAATAAATGCTTTTCACAGTTTAGGAGTGTAACAAACAAGAGCGCTCATATGAGCGGCTTCATCTGTCCAGTGTGTCTGTAACAATGAACTCCAAGGCCCACGGTGCAATTTGTATTTATTATCCTGACATGAAGCAACGCTATCCACTTTTTCTAACTCAGAGCAATCCAGCTAATCAGTTCACTGAGTAATATGAGGTCCCAATGTCTTAACACTGATTGTGCTTTCTGACTTAGAAATCTGAATTAAGCATCTATGAAGATCAAAGTTAAAATTAGGTAAATATTTTCCTGTGCTCTGAAATAGGCACTGTGTGAGCTCACAGCTCTATTATTCCTTCGTATTTTAGGAGAAACCTGTGCTCTCATGGAGAGATGGAAAAGGAAGGAGAGAGAAAAAGAATAGAATCCATCTCTCTAGCATCATGACACAGTGCTAGGAAGTAGAGCTTTTCAGATGACTGCAGATCACAAATCCACGCTCACCTGGTTCCTCATGATCCTTTACAGCAGTGAAAACAAATCTCTGGAAGTAAAGAGAAATGTAAAAGCCTCATAGAAGGCAACTCAAACTAAGGAAAAGACATTTGAAGACACCACTTTTCAGTTTTTACTGTACCAAACATACTAAGCATCGTAACCTATGGACACAGAGGAAACAAAACTTTGTCCTAGAAAAGGGTCAGAAAAAGCTTTCCACAAGTCATTTTGGAGAGAGACAAAAGAAAGCTTAAAGAACACACCAACAAACAGGTAATCATGCAAGAAACGCATACAGCTGAAGCACCGTGCTATTCTGCCCTCAAGCAGCCTCATGTCTGAAAGACCCTCCAGAACAGAAAGGCTTTCACCAGCCATGCGTAGAGGAGACATGCCTGAGTGTAATCTAACTACTAGATATAAAGGCATAACCTAGAAACACAGCAGATTATTCAGTTCAAAAAATATGGTTCTCATTTTATTTGAAGTGATTTCTCACTGAAAAACCTGTTGAGACAGCAACTAAAAACTGTTAACAAGGGAGATGATGATTTGTGTGAAGGAATACCGCACAGAATTGCTATGGTTGGAAAAGGCATTTAAGACCACAATGTCCAACCATTATCTAACTCCATTAGGACCACTACTAGACCATACCCTTGCACACCATCTCTAGACAGCTTTTAAATACCTTCAAGGATGGTGAGTCAACCACTTCCCTGGGCAGCCTGTTCCAGTCTTTGATAACCCTTTCAGTATAGAATTGTTTCCTAATGTCCAGCCTAAACCTCCCCTGGCATAACTTGGTGCCATTTCCTCTCGTCCTATCAGTTGTGACTTGTGAGAAGAGACCAACACCCAACTCTCTACAACCTCCTTTCAGGTAGCTGTAGAGAGCCATAAGGTCTCATCATCTCCTGAGCCTCCCTTTGCTGAGGGACATGGCTTAGGGGTGACCTGGCAGTGCTGGGTTAATGGTTGGACTTGATGCTCTCAAAGGTCTCTTCCAATTGAAACGATTCTATGATTTACCTCCTGGTTGATTAGATTTGAGAGTTAAATTGCACAGATTAGGTCCTAGAAGTAGCTAAGTAGAAAATCCAGAGATCAAGGCATACGTCTTAAAAATGAAGGCTGGGAGAATAATATTTCATGACCTAATTGCTGCAGTCAGCAAAGGACTGTGATATGCAGCATCTTTCTCTCTCTCAGAGTCACTCACTATTCCTCACTCTTCAGTCTGGGGAACAAGAGGCTTCCTCTAGGAGGAGACAATATTCTTTACACTAACTCTTTAGCATCTTAGTGCTCAAATGAAACCAGTCCCCTGCACTGGTTATGTGTCTAAATCAGTGTTTGTGCAGCAAGTCAGAGAACTTATTTATATGCTTATGGTTAAGAAATTAAGTAAGGGATGAAGCCTCCTCACAACCTCCACTGCTAGCAGATGAGCCTTAAGAGCCCATCCATAGGAGACCATGCTCTGGGGGATAACTTCCAGTACCGTTTCAGAAAGAAAGCAACAGGGACTCTCACCCTCTGAGATGCTCGAGTCGTGGAACATGGTTTCAAAAGCCTGGTGGGTCTCAGCAAAGGAAGGTCGGTCTGGTGGGTTCCACTTCCAGCCTGCAATGTGAGAAAGTGTCAGTGCCTGAAATGGGTGGAAGATGAATTTTTATCTGTCCAAGGAGACAGCAGATGCTTTAGCTTTCTCAACTGAAGCCAGACTCTGAGCTCTTAAAGTTAAACAGGCTTTAAAGCAACTCTCAGACACTGATTTGTAGCAGCAGCAGTCACCCTACCACATCCTAACAAACAGATCTGGAGAGGGAGGAACCAATTCTAACAACACCAGCTCTGTGCCAACTCCACAGCTTCTCCTATCTCCTCATCCCTCTACCTGAACTTTTTGGGCAAAGGAGATTTCCACGTTTGCTACTAGGGCAGTTCAGCCTGAACACATCTAGCCCAGTCACAGATGTGTGCGCAACGCTCGCGGCAACGTTCTGCTCACGTGATGTTAATACTGAAATTCAGGCAGAGCCTTTCAAAAGGAGAATGTGTGCACCCTGTAGGGGAAAAAGGAAGAGAGTGCTCTGATTCAAGATGGAGTTTGGGAAGTTCTGGAAGGGTATCATGACAAAAAGTGTAATTTCTGTAGTTAGAAATCTGCCCTAGGGGAATGCATTCTAGAAACGGTGTCTGTTGGTATCACCACAGGGTCTGGAAAGTGACTGGCATTCTGCTCATTTTGGGTTGCATTAATACCACACAAATTCTCTGGTTTTGGGCTTCTGTCAGCTTCCTTTGAAGCAGCACCCTTCATCATTACCCAGCTTCTCTGTGTCGTAACTGAAATTCATCCTGACTTTCTTTGACATGCTGGGGATCAGGCATTGCTGGAGGCAGGCTATAGCACGGCCTCTCAAGCCCTGGTTTGGCTGTGTTGTACACTGAGGGCCACAAAGACTGCCCTAGTTGGCAGCAAGGAGTATCTTCCCCCCCTGGTCACACTGACAGTTCCTCTCTGCTCAGAGCTGCTTACCTGACCCGACAGCATGGCCTGGTTTGGTCCCTAGGATCTTCTTTCACCCAACACATTCTCTGCTCTTGGCAGGGCTGAGGGAGATTGGCAATACTCTTAAACTCTGCTGCTCTCTTCCTGCAGCACACTGCTCTACCTTTTGGGCTTTTTATCAGGAGATTTTCAGTTTGTTAGGGAGCATTAGGGAGCTTTTCATGGCATGCTTGGAGGATGTGCTTTGTGCAACCTTGCACACCGCGTGTCTCCCGCACAGGCGCCGTGTTGGCACAGAGCTACATTTCCTTCTCATTTGGTGGCTCCACAGCAAGAGTCCTACTGACAAAATACCTGGACAAATTGCCACAAAGTGCTACCCAGCTGTACTTGGAGGTGATGGGTTTTGAGAGTGAATTCTTGTTCCCTAGAGACCAGGCTCATTTTGCATGAGTAACCAGGTACATCTCAGGTGACAGGGCCTTTTCCATATCAGCTATCAAAGCGGCACATAAGAAGCGAGGACTTCAGAGTTAACTGCAGATTTCTCTCACCCCTCCCAGGCTTTGTCCCCCAAACTGGAAGAAGATACTCACATGCCCTCATCAGTTCGTAAACCTTTGGAGGGCACCCCTCCGGCTGTTCCATCCGATAGCCCTTTTCCAGCAGATCATACACCTGAGAGAGGTCAATGCCTGGGTATGGTGACATCCCATAGGTAGCAATTTCCCACAACAGCACCCCAAAGGCTGCAAAAGGAGGAAAACAAAATTCTTGGTCAGAAGTCTGCCCTTCTCTTGTGTTGCTCGTTACATTGTGGCCTTTACTGTGTCTTGAGGCAGCATCATTTTCGTGCAGACCTTTCAGGCCAGTCCAGGTGAAGAAATTACAAGCTAGAAATGCCTTTTATCCATGAAGTTGTGGCCTGGCTCATGTGACCATCTCCTCCCCATACATATCTGGCCAGGTCAGAAAGCAGGTTACTGTCTAGGCTCGCAAAGAATAACAAAATGTAAAAGAAAAGAACACTGAAGAGTTTTCTTTCTTACCCCACACATCTGATTTGATTGAAAAGGTGTTATAGGCCAGGCTCTCAGGGGCCGTCCATTTGATTGGGAACTTGGCTCCAGCATGAGCTGTGTAGGTATCTCCAGTCATAAGTCGACTTAAGCCAAAGTCAGCCACCTTCACCACGTGATTTTCTCCAACTAAGCAGTTCCGTGCTGCCAGGTCCCTGCACAAAGGCAAAAAGCACCCTCTTTTATTGGAGCAAGAGCAGGGCTGTTGAATACAGGCCTGTGGTCACCTAGGCTGTCCCTCTCTTCTGAGCAGGGAAGTGCTCTCTTTATACAGCAGGTAAAGGCAACGTGAACTTTGTTCTGGACAGTGTCGGAAACTGAGAGGAGTTATTCTTAGGAGCAATAAGGTAAGTCAGGATTAGGGTCCATTCTACAAACTCTATTCAATTTTTGGTAATGATAGCTGTAATGATTTTGTTTCCTGGTTGAGAGGATGAGATCAGCACCTCACTGCACACTGGTAACAGCTTTATGGCACATCTGACTGGATTAAAATAGGATTTGGGATTGACAACATCTTGCACATAGTGGGTACATCAGAACAGGACAACAGCAGCTTTCATGGCTGTCAGGCAGTTGTGCATGAGATTGCTATGAAAGTCAGGGGGGAGAAGATGCTGCAAGATGGTATTGAAAGCGGATAAGCAGTATGAAACCTAACTCTGGGAGAAACCTCCCCAAAAGGAGCAATTCCTGGGCCTGTTCCATCACTGCAACCTGAAACTGTAGCAGCTCAGTGTGACTTCACCCACCTGTGAATGAAGTTCTTCTTCTCTAGGTACTCCATCGCAGAGGAGATCTGAGTGGCCATGTAGAGCAGCACGACAGCGCTCACCTCCTCCCGGTTGCACTCCCGTAAATAGTCTAGCAGGTTCCCAAAGGGCATGTATTCTGTCACGATGTAAAAGGGTGGCTCCAGGGTACACACACCTAGCAGTGAGGAGGAGGGAGCACGTGAATAAAGCTTCCCTTTCGTCCCTGGCTTACCGCTGTTCCTGATTTCATATCCACTCGTCGCGTTCTGTTCCGATGAGCGTTTCTCTGCCACGTGAAGATCTCCACCTACCAGACCCAGACTGATGCAGCCCAACTTAACATTCAGTGCTTTCCTCTATTTATCTGTCCATCCACTTTATGAATAGAGAGAGAAACTTGTGGATCAAAGCGCTGCTATTCCTATGTAATGTATGTGTTCTTTGGAGGGTTACAGAATGAAATGGGAGTTATTCTGAACACACATGGTTTGCTTTTCTTCCCCTCTCTTTCTTCACCAACCTAACGAGCAGCCAACTGGAAGCAGGTACCTGTCAACTGGCAAGATTTCCAGACTGAAATGTCACGACAGAGTAATGTGAAGCACTCCCATGTGTGCTAGCTGGGCGAGTGATCAGCGTGGTGGGACCTGCTCCTAAAGCAGCATTCTCACACATTCCTCAGATGACTGCTTGCTACAGTCATTGCAGTTATGTGCAAAGCATGTACTAACGAAGGAGGAGAGCAACAGGACCCTCGTGTCAGATCTCTGTGAATTCCCACCACGGTGCTGCTGAGCACCCTTTCACACCGTTACGTACGTACGGGAGCAGAACGCAACTACGCTGTGCATCAGAAAGAGCAACAGTGCAACTCTTTGATGAGAAATCTCTTAGTCCCTGCTCCTGGAACCAGACAGGGCTGGGCAGAAACTTCATCTGTGCCCGTTTTTTAAATGGGTACAGAATAGTTGTCATTTTTAAAAGCCTTCACATTGTTTACATTTCTCCTTTCATCCTAGGCTGGGCTTGACAGCTTTGCTCCTGGAAGCAGCAGAAGTCCACAGGCAATTAAACACTAGTAAAGGTTTAGGGTGTCTCCTTAAGAATCTTTGTGTCTGTAGAATTAACATCTAGGCAGAATATTTAACAGTGATCATCGTATAATGCGAGACAAATAAGACACAGCCAAGCTGGAAAGCCTGCAGATTTCTGCCATCCCTGTGCTGTTTGATCTGACTTGCACCTCCACTGCCTGGATCTCGTGTATGTATTTGGCAATACACAGGGTGCCTTCCAGCAGCAATCATCTGGCTGTGTTTTGCTTAACTATGGATTTATTTGTTCTATTTGGTGCAGCTTTTTCTATGAATGTCTCCGATTTGAGAAGTACGAAGAACGCTGTTTGTTGTGCTTCCAATACCAGCAGAAAAATAAGTCCTGGAAAATAATTTTGTGTAGCTGATTTACCACAGTAGAAAAGGCATCCGACTCTGAGAAGGGAACCCTGGGGCACATCTAAGGCCAAGGACACAAACTAAGAGGAGACTGATATTACAGACTTTTATATAATGCCTAGTTGTGCCTCAACAGCAAAGCTGCCTGCTAATGTCTGTGACTATATCTGGTATTTTATTAAAATGCCTCTTAGTGCCAATACTACATAAAGGAGTAACCTGTCAAAAATACCACCCCGGAAGGTGACCTGATTTAAAAAGTTATATAAATACAGGAACTTTGCCTCTGCTTTTAACCAAGACAGATTTCATTTTGGTGGAAAGTCAAGTAGGAACAGAAAGAGCAAAGAATTTCACCAACCTAACAACTGCACTAGATTTGGGTGTTTGATCTCCTTCATCACAGCAGCTTCTTTCAAGAACTCTTCCACCTCCATGGTGTCTTCCTAGATAAAACAGAGAGGCAAAAGAAGGGAAAAATTATCTTCGTGACCAAGGTCTGCTTAACACCACGTACCCGAGCTGCATATAAATGCCAGTATCCTTACCTCCATTCTGATGTTTTGGCTTTTACCAAAGCAAAATACAAGAGCCCTGAAAAGCTGCCTGGCAGCATAGCCAAATGACAGATCTTCAGTACCCAGAAAGTGCTAGACTTTCTCTATGGTAGCCTTTGTGGCTACCAAAGTACTTGTGGCTGATGAGAGGAAGAAAGACTCTCAGGACCACTGACTTAGTTCCCCTGCCTAGCTATAAAAATTAAGCTTGAAACCTCCTTTACTTCAGGGGTACCTAGAATTGTAGCTGTTAATGCTGAAACAAAAGGAGGCTTTGAAAAGGAAGATAAAAGGAGAAGCTGAATTTTTCCAGGAGTAGGGAAGAGGTTGTAGAAGATATTTCCAACATCTCCGATTTCTTAAAGCTTCCTCAGTTCTTCTGAGGGAAGGGAAGTGGACTTGGTAATCATTTCTAGAGATCTCACTTGGACATTCCTGGAGGAGCTTGCTGGGCCAAAGTTCCTATTTTTTTCTAAACTACATGCACTGGTGTTAAGTTTGATAAGCTCTGTTCTGCAAAACCACTCTCAAGCATGGATTTTATGCCAATCAGCACACTCAATTTTCTGATATTCCTATCTTTAGGAGGCATAACTGAGAACATTACAATTGCCTTACCCTTATCATAAACCGTGACCAAATGAACAGTGAGGAACAAGCAGCAAACTCACCTTTAATGTTTTCACAGCAACCGTGAGGTTGTATTTCTTCCAGACACCGACGTACACCTCGCCATACTGCCCTCCCCCAAGTTTGTGCTTCATGGTGATATCCGTCCGCTCCATCTCCCACTTGTCATGGATGGGGGACACGCCGTAGACAGTGGGCTTATTGCACTTGGGTGCTGGGTAATGCAAAGTTGTCACCAGTCCATCTGCCACCGTCGAGTGATGGTGCACGAGCTCTGCCAGCGTGCTGAACCGGCTTTCTGCGGTCACGTATACCTGGCAAGAGTGAACCATGAATCTGCTTAAACAAAGGCAGCTGGAAGCTTTCAGTAACGCTGGAAAACAGTGTCCTGCTTTGAGAACAGAACTAATGCTGTTCAGTGATTTCACTTTTCAGCACAGCTCTTCTAACTAACTGCACTGTCTGAAGTCAGCAGCCTGTTTTCCCAGGCAGTGTCTGCTCCTAGCAGTGAGAACCATAAAATGTCTTGGTATAACTAATGGATACTCATGGTCATTTTTCCCAACACAAAAGAAACTCATATGAAATTTGTTTGCAGGGGACTTAATTAGATATTCACAAATCAAGGGGAACATTTGAAGACTGAATCTATGGTTCTGATACTGGATTCCTGTGGATCTGTTTTGTATTACTGTTTTCAGGAGGTAATTGCCTATCTGCTTTGTTATTTGCACATACATGCACCATAACATAAAACTAGTTTTATGAGCTGCTGTATCAACAGCCTTTGATTCTTAGGTATTAATTCCTGTGAGGCTGACTAAAATACTTGTAAGAGAGTATGGAATACATATAAGCCACTATTGTCAGTGAAATTCCTAAGCTTTTTTGAAATTATTCAAGCTCACTCTCTAATGTCCAGTTCTGAATGTCTCTTACTTCTCTGCATAGTGATTGAAAGCCACATAGAGCTGGAAAATTCAGAATAGTGCACACTATGTTTCCATAGATGTTTCCATCCAAAGCAAATATTTACATCCATAAGCTGGCATTCACTTTTAATTAGACCATGCAGTCTCATGCACAACTCTAATTTTTATCATATTTCTGACTGGGTAATAAACATAATTTGTAGAATATTCTATAGGCTCGTGATTTTCCTTCCACAAGTGGAAGATGTGGGCATGACCTTGCATTCAAATGAAGCAGTAAAAGGAGAGCCATAAAGCTAGGAAATCTGGCAGGCTTTTGCTAGCCTGTGCTTCACTTGATTTTTGTTATGGAAACTTTAATTCCCTCTACCATGCCTGTGCCCCAGCTCCTACGGTGTAGGTGAAATCATAGTGAAATGAAGGCAAAATGCTTCCAAGTAGGACTTGATTTCCCTGAAATTCTACTGGGTGGTTGTCTCCTTGTTTCTAAGCTAAATGAAAAAATACACTTGTATATTTTCATGCTGTGGATAGATGCTGATTTTAAAATACAGGAATGGCATTTTGTACTCTCCTTCATTAGTAACAGCAAATAATTTTTCTGTGCAGAATTATTTTCTTGCTCAGAAGGAATTTGAAATGCATGGAGCAATTATGGAGACAGTAGAAAAGAGGGAAACCTTTAATTGGAATAAGTAACATGGTTGATGATAGAGACTTTGTTTGCTGAGCAAGCTTGTTAGAAAAGTTAAGCTTCTCCCCCACCCTGAAAGCAAGTAATACATTTTTGTATGGATGAGTTGGAGATATGCCTAAGTGTAACAGTGCAAGAAATATTTTTCATTATAGAAGGACCAACTAAATTGAAATGACAAGATAAACCAAAAAATATGTGGTTTAGAGCAAGCTGAAAAGATTTTAAAATTAAAAGCCTGCCTGTTTAAAAATCACTGCTGTATTGAGTTTTATAATTTTGTACCTGTTCATATTTGCCCACAAGAAGAAATAGTGTAGTGCAGTATTGAAGTGATGATAAGGAGTGACCTTAATTACTGCTCCAGCAACATGCAATTTTGCTGGAGTTTTGAAAGAAATGGTAGTTTTGAAACTATGGAAATTTATTTTTTACTTACACCGTGTTCCACTAATGAAGAGTAGTATCTTTCAAATATCAGATTTCATAATTGAGTTTTCAGTTTCTTTTTTATTTTTCCTGTAAACATGTTCACTTAGAGATTTGAGCATGTATTGAATTTAAGAAGTTATGTTTGTCTTTTATAGGATCCATGCTGCTTATCATTGCATAGAGTTTTTCTGTGAGCTTCAGGGCCAGAAATCTCTTAAGAACTCTCTTAAATTTGCTTTCATGTAGACTCGGAATAAATACAAATGTTTTTGAGGTTCTCTCTCCCATTTCCTTTCCTCTGGGGGAGGGGAACCAGAAACATTACTGCTTGCCTGACCCACCAAAGCATGAGATTTTGGTTAGGATTTTGTGTAGGTTTTCTAATGTACTCATATCATTACGAGTCTGTGGCAACGCTCTTCTACTCTTTCTGACAGTGACTTTTTGTGTCTCAGAGAGCTGTGTCTATGTACTATCAGTGAAAATAGCAACAGGGATTATTTACTGACTATGCTGTATATCAATTGTCCATAGGCAAAATTTAAGAAATCCTATAGAACTATATTGGTTGGTATTTTAGAAGAATGTCAATGCAATTTTTAAAACTAATATTTGTTATTTAAGTACTTTTTCCCAACTCCAGAAGTTTTTTTATTGCTTCCTCCCAAGTCTTGAGGCATTTATTTCCAAGCTATGAAAATACATACTGAGACAGAGAGGGAGAGATGGCAGTTAGAGAGGGGAGGAATTAAGAAGCTAAGTAAATCCTACATATTTGCTTGGAAACTAAAGTGTTAGAGGTGAAAGTGGTTAGGAAAGGGAAGGTAGTTAGGGGTGGAAAAATTAGGAGAGAGAATGGGTGTAATAATGCTGACAATATGTTGTTCTATGAGTTTTAAGAGCTGGAAATACAGTATGTCATCAGCATAGTGAGAAAGTCTGTGCAAAATGAGCAATTTACTTGATTAGGTCTTGTCACTTGGCCTTGTTGCACCTCATTTCATTGGCCTCAAGCCATCGATGAATGCAACCTGTCCAGATCCCTCTGTAGAGCCTCCCTACCTTCAAACAGATCAATACTGCTACCCAATTTGGTGTCATCTTTAGTCTTACTGAGAGTGCCCTTGATCCCCTCATCCAGGTCATCTAAAAAGATATTAAACAGAAGTGGCCCCAATACTGAGCCCTGGTGAATGCCAGTAGTGATCAGCCACCAACTGGATTGAACTGCATTCACCACAACTATCTGGGCCCAGCAATTCAGCCAATTTTTTACACAGTGAAGAGTACACCTGTCTTAAGCCATGAACAGTCAGTTTCTCCATGAGAAAGCTATGGAAAGCAGTGTCAAAATATTTACTAAAATTCAGATAAATAACATCCACATCCCTTCCTTATCCATTAAGAAGGTCATCTGTCACTAGAAGAGATCAGGTTAGTCAAGTAGGACCTGCCTTTCATTAACCTGTGGTGGCTGGACCTGATCACTGTGCTGTTCTTAGTGTGCCTTGTGATGGCACTCAAGATGATTAGCTCTGTAATATCCTTAACATCAATGTAAGACTGACAGGCCTGTAGTTCCCCATATCCTTCTTCTGGCCCTTCTTGTAGATGAGTGTCATGTTTGCTAACCTCCAGTGAACTGAGACACAGTTAGCCAGGACTGCTGATAAATGATAGAAAATGGCTTGATGATCACTTCTACGAGCTCCCTCAATACACTTGGATGGATCCCATCTGGCCCCATAGACTTGCAGATGGTGTAACAGATTACTAACCCTTTCCCCTTGGATTAGGAAGCCAGCAGGAGTTATGAAGCATAGCTAAAGTCAGACTGCTTCTCCACAAGACCATTATTGCCCACCAGCTGTGCCCAACACACCGGCTTTGTGCAAGGAGTAGACTTTATTACACCACATCATCTGAAAACATAGTGCTATGCAGTTTGCATATACATCATGGAAACATGAAAGTTATTCTGAAAAAAATCAACCTGCTTGTTATCTTTGTTACCCCTACCAGATCCTGGGAGCCAGCAGGACATGCTTCCAGTATCTTATATTTTGTTAGTTTTCATCATCTAACAAACCAGCAGAAGGAAACTTGAGATAAAATACTGTACTTAAACTGAGATTCTTGTTTTTAAAAATTTCTAACTTTTGTGACTCACTCTAGCAACAGAGCAAGTTGTAATTAATTCCATTTAGTATTATATTTACATAGTATTTAAACACATTTTATTTCTAGAAAAAATATGTCTTTATTTAATAATCTTACAATTATTTTTTTTAAAACACAGTCTTTTTTTCTGAAGACATTATATTGATTTCTGTCCCTCACTGAAAAACAAGACTTCATTATTTCCAGGTGTCATTACCTCAGATTTCACTGCACCTTCTAGTCTTCAGTAACAAAGTAACTTGGAAAATTTCTTTCTTACTGAACTATTGGTTTGGTCTTACGGTGTTTTTTTGTTGATGGTGGGTTTTTTCCTCCAGAATGTGTAACTGAAATTTGATATAAAACTGGAAATTCTTTATGTTGAATGTGAACTGTTGTATAATTAAACAACTTAACTTGGCATCTTTGCTCCAAATTTGTGCCCATTATTTCACCTCCCTTAGATTTAGACTAATTTACCTGTTGATAGATCAAAAGGAAAATAAATAACCCATACCAGACGTAACCAAATATTTTAATATCTATAAAGAATATCTGGAAAGTAAATGATAAATCTATATACTGACTTGGGTACCTGCAGAGTGGGTGGGTTTCAGGGGGTGCAGGGTGAGCCTGAGAGCTGCCCCCTACCCCCTCAGTTCCTTCAGTGGCTATAATAGGCTCTTTTTAAATTGTAGAGTGCTTCCAGTTATTATTTTTTTCAAATACAATGAGTTATTTCATTAAGCAAAATATGATTGATGACTCATACTATCTTGTTATAAACTCCAGTTAACCAGCAGGAATCAAACAGTCCAGAGTTTATCTGAGTGTAAAAGCTTTAAACTTGTTTGCCATGGTTCCTCTCCAAAAAGTAGCCTTCTATGCTTCTGAGAATGCATATGTCAGCGCTAATAACTCCAGTAATCTTTTAATACTTTACATGTATGTGCTTTGGAGAGTAGTAGTCTGGTGATGCCCTTGATATTCAGTAAAGTTCAGATCTTACAGATCTTCAGCACTAAGGAACAACCAAGACTTCGCTTGCAGTTTTTGCAAATATTTCCATAGAAGTTGTTTCTAACTGTTGTTTTCCCAGAAATGAATGTCTCGTCGGTATTAAAACTGTGAATTGCCTGAAACTAACTTCTATTTTATCTTTTCTATTTTAGTTCCAGTTTGAGGTTTTTTTGTATAATTCTTTTTGATTAAAGGAGCTCTTAGTAACTGCATGCAACTTTGAAAATATTAAGATAGTTGGCTTTAGAAGAAAGTTATTAGAGAATAAGCTCTTCAAAAAGCAAACTGTTTGATAAGCAGCACAGCTGATGAAGCCTACTGTCTGCCAGATTTGTGCTCTTTATCTTTCTCCTTCCCATCGTAGTGTCTTCTATGTCTTCTACCTCTTTTACTGGCTATGTAGCAGACATGTAATAGCTGGTGTCGGAGCTGTGTTCTGACTGCTACCTTTTGGAGTGGTTAAGAAGTAAGTCTTACTACCTGCCTTTTCGGCACAGCAAATACTGATTTGGGTGTCTTCCACCATCAGCTGGTTGTTTGGAGGTGGGGTTGTATTGGGATTTGAAGAAATTTGATCTTGACTCTGTTTTCAAATGTATTTGAAGTAACCTGCTGAGGGAGTAATCAACAAGAATCTCTGCTAGAAGTAGTTTAGTGAATTCTTGATACACTATTACTGAATAGAGGAATTATAGGAGAGCTTCTCTTGCACCATACTTTCTTTACACACTTTTTTCTTCACTTTGTCTATGTGCTTTTACTTGTAACAGCTTTCTAACCTCTTTCTTTACTGTGTGAGGCCTCCACATGATACATTCTCCAATGTAGAGACCATAATGCTGGACCACTGAACTGCACCCACAGCCTGAAGGCTGGGACATAAGCACTGTACTGGAAAATGCCATAAGGACAGAAACTTTTAAAAGCTGCTTTTGCCTGAAGGTTGGAGTAGATGACTTCCTGAAGTCACTTTCAACCTTAGGTATCCCATGGACCTATGATCCTATTTCTAGTCAGAGCATCATGTTTACAAGAGGACAAAGAGTGAGAAGGTAGATCCAAATTGCAGCAAACTCCCTGCTTTCATCTATCTCCATATTCCTTGTTCAGAGCACCTCCTTCTTACTGACTTCTGTGGGGTAGGATTTTTTATTTTCTTTTGAAATGTTCATAGTTGTTGTTTTTTAAAGTTAATGCAGTAGTGTTTTATTTGAGATGCAAGGTGCTGGTTTATGAAAATATTATTTGTTGTGAAGGCATCCAAATAGTCTGTCAGTCTAACTCTGAAATAAGTGGCAGGCAAGTATTATTAGAAGTTCAATACACACATATCACATAAAGAGAAAAGCATGGTAGAATGTTGGCTAGAATAAGAATTCTTAGAATCACAGAATCATCAAGGTTGGAAAAGACCTTTAAGATCATCGAGTCCAACTATTAGCCCTGCTTTGCCAAGTCCATCACTAATTCATATGCCCAAGCACCACATCTATATGGCTTTTAAACACATCCATGCATGGTGACTCAGCCACGCCCCTGGGCAGTCTGTTCCAATGCCTGACAACCTTTTCAATGAAAGAATATTTCCTAATATCCAGTTTAAACCTCCCCTGGTGCAGCTTGAGGCCATTCCTTCTTCTTCTTTCACTAGTTACTTCTGAGAAGAGACCAGTGCTTACCTCTCTACAGTGTCCTTTCAGATAGTTGTAGAGAGCCTCCTTTTCTTCAGACTGTATAACTCCAGTTCCCTCAGATGCTTGTTCTTCATAAGACTTGTTCTTCAGGCCCTTCACCACCATAATTGCTCTCCTCTGGACCCACTCCAGCACCTCACTGTCTTTCTTGTATTGAGGTGCCCAAATTTGGGGAGGGAGGGGGGTTAACAGAGAGCGTCTGTTATCGGTCTAAGGGGCTGCCCTGACCCTAAACCGTGACAGGTAGCCAGGGGGAAAACAGGCTCCAGAAAGGGCCAAAGTTAGCATAGGCAGAGGAGGAGGAAGTCAAGGAGGGAGCAGCAGCAGCAGAGCGAGCCTGAAGCTGCAGGAGGAGGAGGAGGAGGGCAGGAGGTTCTGCAGGCCTGGAGCAGGGATCCCCTGCAGCCCAAGGAGGGGGAGTGATAAAGCACCTCAGCAGTGGTGTTGCAGCCCGTGGTTAACTCATCCCTACTTGCTTTGAGATATAATCACTCTATTATCACTTAAAGTAATATTTGATATTGCAGTGTTTGTTTTGTTCCACTAAAAAATTATAATTCTCTTCATTTGATGTACTTGCCAACAAATTTTATATTGAATGAGGTCTGATATACTCAGCTCCTCACAGGTCATGTTGGAAACATGGATCATATTGATCTAAGTGTTGCATCTATTTATATCTGCATATCCAGTATGATCCCACAAATATCTGAATTTTCAATGTGCCTTTTTATTAATTTCATACCAATTCTTCTTTCTTCTCCCACTTTCTTCCCAAAGCTTTCTGTTCAATACACAGAATACTTGGTCTATTACTGCAAAATACCTACTGTGCACAGAAAAGGTTCCTTTTGACTCCCCCATGAACCATCCAGAGATGCAAAACACTTCTAGAATTGCAATGAGCAGCTGGGCATACAGGCAAATTATTTTGCCTCTAGAAAAGTAATTACTTGCATGTTGTCCTCTTTCTTTCACCTCTTTACCCTTTTTATTCCCAGAGACCTCTGACTCACCCTATTAATCTCCATAGTTTTTCCCATTTATTTTAAAAATAAATCACTTGTTCATTTTCTTCCTACCATTTCAGCAGTAAAAAAAAGGAATGAATGAAACAAAATTGCCTTTATTCTTGATCTCATCTTCTAACCAGTCTCTCCTAGTGTTTGACTGTGCTTTTTTTCTAAAATTCATTATGACTTTCTTCTACCTTGATGGACCCCTCTCTGCTCATTTTCTTTTTGTGTTTTCTCTTTACACTAAGGACTCTTCCAATGTGAACCCCACTGAATATTGATTTTCCAAAGGATAAAGAAAATAAGACTGCAGGACTGCCCTTTTTCTCTTCCCATTGTAGACTCTGCTGTTCCTTGAGCCCACAGGGAACCATCAACACAAGAGTCAGATGTTCAGCAAGTTCTGCAAAGAAATTCTTGGGGAGCCATAGCCATGATTTTGATAATGCAAATATTAGGGCAAATTTTTTTCTGTTTGTTTTACTTTTTACTATAATGATTAGGTTTTCTTTTATGAGGGATATTACAGCAAAGCAAGTATTTTAAACTGGCTTTGCTAGAAATGACATCTGTGATTAGATCCAAAGAAATGAAGGGAAGGAGTGAAAGGTGCCAAAGCCCAGGTGCAACAAGACAGTGTTTATTCCCTCATAGCTTTCACATTTTTTTCTTTTTCAGATTCTTTAACTTAGGCCTTGCTGTTTCCAAAGCATCATTTTTCTTTTCTGAAACGATTCCCTTCTTCATCTGTAAATATAGGCTTCCTGGTAATTTTGCCAAGTATGAATTAAGGCAGCTCAAACAGTGTGAATTGATTGATCAGATTTAAAACCTGGACAGCAAAAAAAAATAACCGTTGCTTGATTTGTATCTGGGTTACTATATAATGTCTGCACTAAGTAATATTTTATTTCTTTCTCTACTTGTGTTACTGGTGTCTCTGCCACGTAAAGCATATATAAATACATATTTATGTTTTATCTGCCTTTTGTTAATGTGCTTATAGCGCAACCAGAACTTGATACCTTTGACCTCATCAGTGAACAACACAGGTTGCTACCCACAACTTTTATCTGAACTTGTCTCACACTGTCTGTGAGAACAGGCTGCTAACTTCAGAAAGTGCAGTTAATTAAAAGAACTGAGCTGAAAAGTAAAATCACTGAACAGAATTAGTTCTGTTCTCACTCAAACCAGGACAGAACTCCAGTCGGGTTTTATTTCAAAAGAATCCTGCAACCATTCAGCATCAGTTTTTCTAATTCTCCATATGTAACACTTTTGTATACGGCAGATTTCCTCTGTGATGGAATTTCAAGAACGGAATGAAATTTCAAAAACAGTGGAGTATTGCTGAATTTCTAAGTAATATGTAAAATATAGAGAAAAATCATATTATTCAAGCACAGAAATGTTATATGAGGTTGGCTTAAAACCAAATTCTGTCATTATATATTTGTCAGCTGAGCATAAGAAAGACTTTACTGGCTCTTCTCACTGTGTTCTTTTTTGCTTTGGTACCTTGGTGTGTACATGGCAAGGTTTAGGGTCAGGGCCAACCGCTAGACCTATAACAGCCACTCTCCATTAACATTTTTCCCATTCCAAAGGGAAAGATAAAGGAAATAAAGGAGAGAGACTTATGGATAACAAAAAAACCATAAAACAGCATCAATTAAAGTAATAACAATAAAATGATATATATATAAAGATATATATAAACCAGTATCGAACCCAAACCCCCTAATGACAATTATGTCAACATCACCAATGATGCTGTGGAGCAGGCAATGGGAAGTCACAGACTGGATTCAGCGGAAGACAGAAACCGGATTCGGATTCAGAAGCCAGATTCTGGAACTGGATTCAGGAAAACATGGATCAGGATTGAAGGCAGAATGGAGAGAGTCCTCCTCAGATGCCAGCCATTGAAGAAGAGAGCTTGACTCTTGTGATCCCTCAGCGTTATACCGACTATGATGTATATGGGATGAAATACCTCATTGGCCAGTTTAGGGTCACCTGTCCTGTCCACTTCTCCTTGCAGGTGCAGCCTTTTACTTTCTAAACCCCCCCAATGTGGTACACAAGATCCAACAGTGGCCTTCTTCTGCATACCAGTCTTTGGTACTAACTCTAAAAATCGGGTGTTATCACTGCTAGAAGCAGACACTGTCTGCAAAAACATGCTGCTAATTTCAGAAAGTGCAGTTAGTTAGAAGAGACTGAAATGAAAAGTAAAATTAATGAACAG
This sequence comes from Actenoides hombroni, assembly GCA_024336885.1. Taxonomy (NCBI): domain Eukaryota; kingdom Metazoa; phylum Chordata; class Aves; order Coraciiformes; family Alcedinidae; genus Actenoides; species Actenoides hombroni. The sequence goes on along the minus strand of WUAM01009935.1, from coordinate 3,336,998 downwards.
AATTGTTCTGTTCTAACTCAAACACATTCCACCCCTTATTCCATACCATTTGGGTCATAACCATCAATAGGTTATCATTTCTTTCTACAGACATTTCATTTAGTTCATGACTGTAGACCTCCACCTATTATAACAGTTTCTCAAGGCAGGAAAGATGTTATGGAATTCACTGCAATTCATGCCCATGGGTTGCAGGTTCATCTCAGGAGGTTACTGGATGCCACTCGATGAAGCTAGATACTGTCATCACCACAATGTTCTTCTGAAAGACACTTATTGAACACTGTTATTATTATGCAATTAATATACAGCTTTGAATTGAGTATTCTCACCCAGAGTTAAATTTCCTTGAGGTACACATTGTACTTCACCAACTTTCATCATCACCCACCAAGAACTTCCAGGACCTTGAGCGAAAGCAATCCCAAGAAGGGGTTTGCCTTTGCCCGAAGCAGGAAATCCCCACACAGTTTTCCCAAGAGATTTCCTTCATACACGACAGGGACTTTATCCCCTTCTACTGTGTGTAATGGGTCTGACTGAGCAGGACTGGCTTGATTGATGGATCTTTTGGTGTTAACTAACAAGGTGGCTTGGGCTAAATGGTTGTCCCAGTTTTTGAAGGTTCCACCCCACATTGCTTTCAGAGTAATTTTCAACAGTCCATTGTGTCATTCGGTTTTTCCAGAGGCTGGTGCATGATAGGGGATGTGATACATCCACTCGATACCATGCTCTTTGGCCCAAGTGTCTATAAGATTGTTTTTGAAATGAATCTCGTTGTCAGACTCAATTCATTCTGGAATACCATGTTGCAACAAGATCTGCTTTTCAAGGCCCAGGATGGTGTTCTGGGCAGCGGCATGAGGTACTGGATATGTTTCCATCCATCCAATGGTTGCTTCAACCATTGTAAGCATATAGTCCCTACCTTGGAGGGTTTAAGGAAGTGTAATGTAATCAATCTGCCAGGCCTTGCCATACTTATACTTGGATCATTTTCCGCCGTACCACAAAGGTTTTAACTGTTTTGCTTGTTTGATTGTGGTGCGTGTTTCACAGTCATGGATAAGCTGCGCAATAGCGTCCATAATTAAATCCAGCCCTCGGACATGATCCCATCTGTATGTTGCATCTCTTCCCTGATGTCCTGAAGTATCATGGGCCATGTGAGTTAAAAATGCTTCACCTTTATGTTCCCAGTCTAAGTCTGTCTGGAACACTTTAGCAACCTGGTCCACTTGCTGGTTGTTTTGATGTTCCTCAGTGGCTTGACTTTTAGGTACACAAGCATCCATGTGACGGAATTTTACAACCAATTTCTCTAACTGAGCAGCAATGTTTTGCCACAGTGTGGCAGCCCAAATGGGTTTACTTTGGTGCTGCCAGTTATGGCAAAGAAGCAATCCTTAAGGTCTATAATTAACAGTTCCCAATTTCGAGGAATCATACTGGGAGATGGTAGCCCTGGCTGAAGGGCTCCCATGTCCTCAATGACCTCGTTGATTTTCCTTAAGTCATGTAGCAGTCTCCTTTTTCCGCTCTTTTTTGGTATCACAAATACGGGTGTATTCCAGGGACTAGTTGTAGGCCGAATACGTCCCTTTTCTAATTGTTCAGTGACCAATTCCTGTAATTTAGTGACCTTTACTGTTGTTAGCGGCCATTGATCAACCCATACGGGAGTGTCTGTTTTCCACTGCAATTTGAGTATTGGTCGCTCCTCAATGGCCGCTCCATAAACCCCTGAGGACTGCTAGACAAGGTAACATTCATTTGACTTAGCACATCACTTCCCAACAAACTAATGGGTATAGGTGCTACATAAGGTCGCACAGAACAACAAAACCCATCCGGATTCTCACAGGTAAGGACCATCACGCTTTGTTGTATCGTAGAAATTCCTCCCACCCCCATCAGTCCATAAGCGGGATTGGTAAGAGGCCAGGTCGGTGGCCAGGTATGTTGGCTAAGTATTGTCACATCCGCTCCAGTGTCCACTAGCATGTCATGTATCCAAACTTTTGGCTGGCTGTGACTGAGAGGATGAATAAACTTTATTTTCATTGTTGGCTTTTGCTGACTGATGTCTAAGGTAAAAAAAAATCTCTGGCTGTCCAGTTGAGCCGAATCCACCCTCCCCCCTTTCATTTGTTCAGGCCCGAGGTATCTGCGCAATGAAAGGCACTAGCTGAGCAATGGGACTGGCTGCAGGTATGTTAACTGGTGGGGAGGGAGTCCACACCATAATATGTATTTGTCCAGTAAAGTCCACATCAATAACTCCAGGTAACACAAACAGTCCTTTCTTGGTTGCTGACGATTGACCTAATAAAAGCACACTCAAGCTGTATCCTAAGGGTCCTTTGATATTAGTGGGCACACACTGGACCACTGTGTCCCACAGCGTTACTTCTACTGCTGTTTCCACGTCCACTCTGTCGCTCCCTGCAGTTTTGGCGCAGAGGCTTGTCAAGCTGCCTGGCTTCTCGCCTTCTTTTGTGTCGACACGTGAGGCGACGGCGCGCTCTGCTGGCCGTTTCCCAGAAAAGCTTCACTCAGCTGCCCTATGACCAGGCTTTTAGCTGCATGTCATCCGATACGGCACTTTTCCCCGCCCCGAATTCTCTTTACATCTACACTGCGCTTTAAAATGTCCCGGTTTCCCACAGCTAAAACATTTCTTATCTCGGGATCCCACTATTGGCTTAAGTGCTGCCGCAAAGGCATCCGCAAGCCCTTCCATCTGGTGAGTCGTAGACCCCACTCTATTACACGCCTCTACCATCTGGACCAATGTTGCCTCTTTTGGCAAAGCCAATAAAATTCTTTTGCAATCAGCATTAGCATTTTCTATGGCATGATTCATCATCACTGCAAGCTTAGCCTCATCATTAACAAATGCCTTATTTAGGGCTTCTCGCAAGCGGTCTGTAAATGTCATATATGGCTCATCTTTGCCCTGCCGTATTTGAGTATAAGATGGTTGCACTTTACCCTTTTGAGGGACGGTCTGCAAGGCTGACAGCGCCAAGCGCCCTATTAGCTGTAAAGCCTCTGTAGGTAGGCGTGCCTGTATTTGTACACTCACAAACGTACCTTGACCAGTCATTTGCTCAAACATTATCAGAGGCAGCGGGTCTCCCTCCTGTCTTTCAATATTTTTTAATGACTCTTGCATGCACAACTTATACCATCTATCTTGCCACAACAGCCACTGAGTTGGTGTTAAGAGCATATCAATCATCTGCCGACAATCCCAGGGTGTCAAAATCTGACCCCCAAAAATATTTTCTAACAGAGCTTGCGTAAAGGGTGCTTGCAACCCATAATTCACAACCGATTTACAAACCTCCTTGATTAAGTCCCAATGAAAAGGCGCCCGCTGGTTCAGCTTCCCCCCGTACTACTGTAACTGGGAATGCAAACGGCACATCAGTTATTCCGTCCCTCAGAGCTCCCTCATACACATTCCTCCACCGCTCACTAGGATCCCAACCACGAGTGCCCCACCATTCATAGACCTTGGGGGAGAAGCTGATAAAGAAAAGAAGGTGTTGGCAAACTAGACCCTCTGTTCCCCAGAGGTGAGGGGGGGAATGGAGGATGGATATTTATAAACCAACTCACTTTAAATAGAGGAGGGGATTTATTGATTACAGTGGCTGTAGAACCATGAAAAAAAACCAGTAATCTTTCTAACTGACATGGGGGCACAAATTACTGCACTGATGCAAACTGAGGCAGAGCAGTGTGGAATTTCTGCTTCATCTAAAAAAAAATCTCATTATCTTAAATGCATTGGGGAAAACTCAGTCGGTACCTTTAGCCCTGGTAACATTATGGTCGCCTGGGGAAGAAGACCCAGTTAACACCAAGGTTGCAGTGGGTCCTTTCCCGACAAATCTTTTGGGCAGAGATGTATTGAAGGGCAGACAGCGGTATGACACCCAGGGAAATTCCTGGTCCTTTGGCACCCCTCAGATCAGAAAATTAACTGAAATGCCCTGGACAGAAGCGCACCTGCTGCAAGCAGTACCTGCCCTAAGATTACTCACGTGAAACCGTACCCGCTGCTATTAGGTGCCTGAGAAGGAATAGCCCCTGTCATTGAGGATCTTAAACAACAGGGAATCTTCATGTTCACCCACTCCCTGCACAATTCCCCAGTGTGGCCAGTGCGGAAGCCAAACTGGAAGCGGAGGCTGACCATAGATTACCGCCGACTCAACGCTAACACTGGCCCCTTGACAGCAGCAGTGCCTAACTTCGCTGAGCTGATTTCACTTAGTCAGGAACAAGCTCAGCTGGTGACGGCCACAGCTGATGTGAAAGAGCTGGTTTTCGTGGTTCCCCTGCAGGAGGCAGACCGTGATCGCTTTGCCTTCCCAGGGGAGGGACAGCAGTGCACCTTCACTCCCATCCCTCCGGGCTATAAACATTCTCCCACCTTAGCACATCAGGCTTTGGCACAAGAGTTAGCTCAAATTCCCCCGGAACCAGGAGTTAATCAATACATTGATGATGTTTTGATTGGGGGGCGATCAAATTATTCCAATACGGGTGACACAGGGAAAGATTATACAGTGCTTAAAGTCTCTGGGGCTCCAGATACCCGAGGAAAAAAATACAAGTTGCTGCAAATGAGGTGAAATTTTTAGGGATATGGTGGAAAGGAGAATCAGTCTGTATTCCTCAGGATCCTCTCTCAGCTCTAGATCAGGTAAAGATACCAGAAAATAAAAAAGAGCTGCAGCATGTTTTGAGATTATTGGTCTTTTGGAGAAAACATATCCTGGACTTTGCAATAATTGCACGGCCCTTATACGACCTACTGTGAAAAAGAGCAATTTGGGAATGGACTCCAGCCCATGATGAAGCATTACAGCTTTTGGTGTTTGAAGCAAGCACCCACCAGGCTTTGGGCCCTATCCACCCCACTGACCCTGTCCATATTGAATGGGGCTTTGCACGCTCGGGGTTGTCAATTCATTTCTGGCAGAAGGGGCCAGAAGGTCCCATCCACCCGATTGGGTTTTACTCCAGAAGCTTTAAGGGTGCTGAAAAACGATACTCCAGCTGGGAAAAGGGGCTGTTTATACTGAGTTTAGCTTTCAGAGAAGCAGAGCGGACTATACATCAACAACCTATAATTTTAAGAGGACCTTTTAAGATAACTAAACCTGCGTTGGCTGGAACTCCTCCCCCTGATGGGGTAGCCCAAAGAGATACTGTGAGGAAATGGTAGGCTAAGATCAAACATTATTGTAGTGTTTTTACAGTTACCAAGGCACCCCCCAGCTGTTAAACACCCAGGAAGAGATAACAAACCTCCAGGAGCAGGATGCCCCCCTCCCTTCTGTTATCAAAATTGCCCTGCCTTTCTCGGAGGAGCTGCAGAACGTGTGGGTCACAGACACCTCTGCAAAGAGGGGGGGGGCAAACAGTGGAAGTACTGAGCGGTGGCTATTAATGTGGACACTAAGAAGGAAATCATCACCGAAGGTGAAGGCAGTGCCCAAGGTGGGGAGCTAGTAGCAGTATGGAGTGTGTTCAATAGTGAGGAAGAAACAAGGACTCCGGTGCATATTTACACCGGTTCATTTGCAGTGTTCAAAGGGTGCACAGAACGGCAACTCTTCTGGGAACAGAACAACTGGGAGGTTAATCGAGTGCCAGTGTGGCAAAAAAAGAAGTGGTAAGAAATCTTAGATATTGTCAAACGTGGAGATTTTGCAGTAGCATGGGTGCCTTCTCACCAGGAAGGAAGCACTCTGGCAGGCAAATGGAATAATAGGGCAGATGAGCTGGCCAGAATTGCCCCTTTGCAGGAGGAAGATCAAGCAGAGGAGAAATGGGATAGGCTCTTGGAATGGTTACATGTTAAACGTGTCCATACAGGGTCTAATGATTTATACAAGGAGGCACATGCCAGAAGCTGGCCTGTCACTCGGGAAGCATGTAGGACCTGTATTTCAACTTGTGAACAATGCTTGTGAACAGACTTCGATTGGAATGACATCCCATGGAAGAGTTTCCCCTCCATTTAAGAGATAAAAGGGCTCTCTGGGAAACTTGGCAGATCGATTACATCGGGCCTTTCCAAAAATTGGAAGGGAAACAATATGTGTTAGTAGGTGTGGAAGTCATTTCTGTTTTAGTTCAGGCTGAAGCATTTCCATGGGCAGCTGGGGAGAATACAGCACGAGCCCTGAAAACGTGGTTTAGCTCCCTCCCTAAACCTGATTCTATTCAATCAGACAATGGTAGCCATTTTACTGCAACCAAAGTGCAGGAACTGGCAAGGGAAGAGGGAATCAAGGGGGTATTCCACACCCCGTATTATCCTCAAGCTAAAGGGATAGTGGAACGAACTAATGGGCTTTTAAAAGGCTTTCTGAAACCCCCCAAGCCACGTTGGGCAGAACGCATTTGGGATGCAGTTACTCAGGTCATTGATCACTGGGGAATAAATGGATGCCCCCGGCCGAATGCCTTTTGTCCTAAACCCCAAAATCTCAGACTTCCAGCCTCTTCTCCTGGACAACCAGTACTGGTAGAAATGCCTACCATTGGAACTGTTCCCCTTGTGCTCGCTGAACCCCTCAACAAATATGCCTGGAAGGCAAAAGATGCCTGTGGGAAAACTCACAGGATTCACACTAAATGGACTGTTCCCTCTTTTTAACTCGAGAAGCGAATTTGTCTCGTTGCAGTGTCAGGAGGAAGCAAGCGACCCAGACGCACCCGATGTGAATTTTAATATAATTTGGTCAGGACCTGTATGCTATTTTTGACTATATTATTTTGAGGATTTATCTGTAAGAGTGAAGAAGGGCTAATTTCCACCTCCCTCGACCCATATGATCCCTTTGAGGATAATGAATGTATTATGTTAGCAAAAGCAATTAGTCGAGCCTTTAATTTGAGCCACTGTTGGGTTTGTGGAGGACCTTCAGGTTCAGCAAGCTGGCCATGGGCCTCTACACCCCTCACTGCAGCACAAACTGTGAGCAATTATAGTGACACTGATAAGCCCACCTGGAAGGATGATGAAACATGGCCAATTCAGTTTCCTGCTGTGGGTAGATACTGCTTCAACCGCTCCCAGGAGGGAGAGGTGAATGTGGGGAGGAGCAGATGCCCAATGGACACTCACATATAAGTTTGTTAAAACAATTAATGATAATGGGACTATTTACATATGGATGTGGCTTGATAAAAACAGACGTAACAGAGGGTTCAAGGGATATTGGTCAAATAGAAATGAAACCATGATTCTCCGATGGTCTGAAAACTATATTTACAATCAATCTTGTAAATGGAAAAGCAGCACTGGTGCCCGGTATTGTACTGGCCTGACAAATGGCTATCCTAACTCCCTTTTTGGCCCTTTGGGAAATGATAATACAACTTATTGCCAGCTCCCAAAGGTTGCAGCTGGACCATTTGCTAACGGTGCCAGAGCCAAAAAAGGCCATTATTGGATCTGTGGACATACTGCTTACAAGCGACTACCAGCAAACTGGTCTGGGATTTGCTATGTGGGAATTATCTGACCTCTATTTTTCCTTCTTCCGTAGGAAAGTGGTCCTCAGTTGGGAATAAGACTATATGATAATCTAGGGGACACAAGGATTACCCGTAACAAGCAATCTGTTGGCATTAACATTCCCCTCTGTTGGGATTAACCTTCAAAAGTGCTGAGAAACCTGGGAGATCTCTCATCATCTATGAAATGGCACCATACCACTTGGCAAATATCCCTATCAAACAATCTCAGAAATTAATCACCCGTGTGAAATAAGCACTACTTTCAATTTACACAGCAGACTGATTTTCCCAAGGCACATGACAAGTCAGTAGGAAAAAAAAAAACCCCACCAGAATTACAGATCAGTTCTTGCCTTCTCATCTGCTCAGTTTGGTACTGACCAATGCCTCCCACTTGAAGAACAATTTTTTCCATAGACTTCTCTTTTATAAGATGTCACATACATCATCCCCTTCATTTCTTATGAGATATACTGACCTGGGATTGAAATGTATGTCCTCAGGAACCTGGCTGGGATCAGTGACAATTCTGTCATTATCAATATAGTTATCCGAGTGATCTGGAATCCTAAACTTGGCCATCTGGACTTCTGAATCACTTAAACCAGCATGAGATATACGGGCATAGCCCAACCTATCAGATACAAGAAGAGTTAGTTTGAAGTAGTAACTCAAGGCAATTTCACCACATTCTTAATTCCTGTCTCTTTTTCCCCAAGTTATTATTTAACCTGTCAATATAGCTTTCCATTTCTGTGCATTTCACCTTCAAAAACCTCAAAGCACACTATAAACACAAGCATCATAACACAATGTCATAAGTAGAAGAACTGAGAAAGCATAAGTGTTTGACAAGAAAAATAAGTTCTAGACCTAGAAAGTTATTTTTTAAATTACATTTCTAGAATAGGCACACTGGTCTAAGTTCACCAACTTGTTTCACCAAAGAGATTTTCACTGAAATTCAAGAAAGGAACTCGAGCATCAGTGAAAGGAGCAATGAGAAAAATTAGATTGCAAATGGGAGCTTTGTCGGGGTTTTTGTTGCTGTTGGTTTTTTTACTCAATACTGTTACTTAAGAGAGTTATCTAGTTTACCCCTTTCACTCTTGCAGACACTGCAGAATTTGGACAGTTTATTTAAAATGAGCTTAATTCCATTCACATACATCACCGTGACAATGATGTACAAGTAACTTGGTATTAAAAGATATGGAGTGCATAGGTCCCAGCAGAGGAAAGTTGAAGTTTCCACAAAATCCAGCCTAAAGCTTGACTGGATTAGATCAGCATTTTGCTTCAACAAACCCTGCAATCATAGTTGAAAATCTGTGTCTTCTGCATTGCATACAAATTATGGCTTAGCCTTGACATTATAGAATGAAGCTGCAAAACCAGACCTTTGGAAAAAAGTAGTTGTATGTTACCAAAGCAGATTGGATCTGAAGGCTTTTGACACAGAAGGATGAAACCTGTAATACTGTCTTTGTCCTCAGATTCACAAATACACCAATTCATCCTGAGATTGATGCTTCACATTACTTCATGATATATCTAACTGTCCATACCTGATTTTTTAAGACATAAGACAGAGAGATATTTAAAACCAATGAATAAATGATCCACTTCAACATACCTTATTACTCCACGATACATAATATAACTACACCATCTGTCATGATCTGTACTGTCAATATCCTATGAGTGAAAGAAGAAAAAAAATAAAATCAAATAAGTATTTCTTTAAAGCTTAGTCGTTACAGATAAGCTTTAAAATCAGTAACAGAACCAACATGTAAACCTGCTGCAGAAAAATGTTTTGCCTAAAGCACTGTAATAAAGTAGAAAGAAAAAACCCACTGTTAGACACAGACAAATCAGACAACTTTTTGAGATCTCCTGACAGAAAACCAAACTGCAGAACTCAGTTTTAAAACAAAAGAACCATGGAACTAGAGGTTGGAAGGGATATCTATCTAGAGGTCACCCACGCCCAACCCCATGGTCAAAGTAACTTCAAGCAGGTTGCTCAGGGCCTTATGCAGACAACTTTTAAATATCTCCAAGGATGGAAATTTCACAACTTCTCTGAGCCCCTGTTCTAATACCCGACATCCCTAACTATGATTTCCCACCCCCCTACCCCCCCCATCATCTAACTGACATCTCCCTTATGGCAACTGCTGTCCATTGCCTCTTGTTCTTTCACTGTGTAACTCCACCTTCTCTATAACATGTCACGAAATAGCTGAAGATTGTATTTGAAAATGTGCATGTATTTTCTTATATGTCTAAGTTTTAAATTTGAAATATTAAGCTGAATGTTTTAAATATATCTATTACCTCTAACTGCTAAAAGAACCGGTATTTTTCCATTACCTGGACTTTTCCATTTTTTATTAATTCATTATAATCTCGGGATCCAGGAGCTGAAGTGATGTATCCTAGAAATACAACTTGCTTAGAGCTAGTTTTCAATAAGTTTGAAACAGCTACAGCCTGGAGCTTTCTGTCCAAGTCCTCTCTGAAAGGAATGTAAAAGATTTCAAAATCTGGGACCGTACCGAAGGGCAGTGGCATATTTCTCTAAACAACTTGATGAAGTTAGTAAAGGATGGCCCAGCTGTTTAAGAGCGGTAGCTGCAGTAGTGCTTAACATCCAAGAGGCACGAAAGTTCACACTGGGCCAGAGGATTCCAGTATTGGTGTCCCACACTGTATCTGCGGTATTGCAGACAAAGGGGGGGCACTGGTTCCTTAGGTACCAGGCCATTCTGGTGGAGCAGGATGATGTGGAGATCATGGTTACTAACATTGTCAATCCAGCATCTTTTCTCAGCGGGACCCCCAGGGATCCAGTGACACACGATTGCCTGGAGACCACTGAGGCGAGATATTCCAGCTGACCGGACTGGAAAGAGGAGCCGCTGGAAGATGCTGCAGACTCCTGGTCCACGGACGGAACCAGCTTTGTCCGACAAGGCACCCACAAAGCAGGATGTGTGGTAACCACTACAGAAGAGGTAATAGAGTCCAGAGCTCTCGCTCCAGACACCTCAGCACAAAAGGCAGAAATAATGGCCTTAACTCGAGTGCTGGGATTGGCAAAAGGAAAAAGGATTAATATCTGGATGGACTCTAAATATGCATTTGGGGTAGTACATACCCATGGGGAGATCTTGAAGGAAAGGGGACTTTTGTCTACCCAGGGAAAGCATATAAAGCATGCTAAACATCCCTGCTTTATAACCTTTCACGGGTTGGAGAGTTTGATTTCCGCACCTCAAGCCCCAGTACAGCCCCTATAGGACCAGTTTGCCCCAAATAGCCCCATTACAGCTGCTCTAACCCCATTATAGGCCCACTATGGCCTCTATAACAACAGTGTGGAACCTCTGTTTGGCCCCCATACCCCAGGTTTGTCCCATATACACCCAATTTGCTCCTATAGCACCAGTATAGCCCCTATAGTCCCATTATAGCCCCAGCTTGCTCCCTGTATCCCCAGTTTTGCCTATATAGCCCCAATAAAGCCCCTATAGCCCCAGTAAAGCCCCTATAGTCCCACTTTGGCCCTTATAGCCCCAGGGTTGACCCTATAGCACCAGGATGGCCTCTAGAGTCCCAGTATAGCCCCTACTACACCACTAAATCCCCATATAGCCCCACTATGGCCCTTTTAGCCCCAGCACAGCCCTTCTAGAACCAGTAAAGCCTCTATTAGCCCCGTTATACACTCTATACCCCATTTGGCCCCCAGAGCCCCATTATATCCCATATAGCCCCAGTACAGCCCCTATAGACTCAGTATGGTCCCTACAGCACCAGTACAGCCCCCATGGTCCCATCCTTTCCTACTCGCCCAGTCTCTCTCCCTCACTCCCTTTCCCTTCCCCTCTGCAGAGGGAGGGGGGTTCACAGAGAGCGGCTGTTACAGGGCTAAGGGGCCGCCCTGGCCCTGACCCCTGACCCCTGATCACCCCTCTCCTAAGGCCACAGCCCCGTGGTGCAGGGGAACGAGCGGATGATGCTGTTAAACAGCAGCCTGGGAAAGTCTGTCAGGAGCCATCGCTGACTCGGGCGCGGGCGCGGGCGGGAACATTTGAACTCAGCGCTGGGATCCCGCCTCGCGGAGAAGGGAATTTCAGTCCGTAGGGACTGCTCCGGGGACAGCCCTGCCCAGCCCCACGCATCGCATGGAGCAGTCCTGCCCGAGGCGCGGTCAAGGGGACAAACGCCCGGCTCGCTTTGGGAAGCGCTCGACAGAGCCTCCAGAGGCACGTGGCCGCCGGCAGCCCCTCGGCGGGGACGTTTCCAGTCAGGCACTGCGCTCGGCAGCCCCTCGGCGGGGACGTTTCCAGCCAGGCACTGCGCTCGGCAGCCCCTCGGCGCGCGCCGAGGGGGCTTCCCCTCAGGCAGGCCCCGCACGACGCAGCCCCAGCGCTCGAGCGGCGGGGGCCTTCAACCCGGGCGGCGCGCGGCGGCGCAGCCGTTGCGCTGGCGACGCGGAGCGGGGGCCGTTGGGCCGGGCGAGCTCTGGGCGCTGGGTGACGGTCCCGCCTCAGCTGCTGCGGGAGCACCGGGCTGTGCTGTGCTGGGCAGCCGGGGGGTGCTGGCGAGCCTCGGAGCGAGCCTTGTTTCGAGCGGCTGGGAGAGGCCCGAGCGGCGCGGAGCCCGGAGCCGGGCGGAAGCTGGCAAGGGCCTGGCGGGAGCAGGGGCGGCTGCGGCGCTGGGACGGTGAGTGCCCCGGGGGGTGAAGCGGGCCTGGGAAATGCCAGCCTGCTGCTCTGGCACCTCCGTTTGGGGGCAGCGGGGATGCCGAGGGCTGGAGGGCTCTGCCCGGCTGGCGGGCGGGAGGGGCTGTGCCTCTCCCGGTGCCGAGAGAGATCTCTGCGGTTCCCCTGCGTTTCGTGGGCCGCTTCCTAAAGAGGGGGGGAGCGGGAGGAGGAGGAGGAGGAGGAGGGCGGCCCTGTTGCTTCTGGGATGCTCTGGAGAAACCTGCCTCTGGCTTGCGTGTGTTGGGAGAAAGTCCAGGTCAGAGCTGCTTCGTTTTCTAAGGAGGGCAGTGTAATGAGCATCGCTGTGGGGTGGGGAAGACAGGGCAGGGGAGTGGCTGGGTGGGTGGGTGGTGGGAGAAGGGCTGCCAGGTGCCTTGGGGGAGATAGAGCAGAGGCAGGGGCTGTGGGCTGCTGCAGCCCAGCCTTCCCAGGTGCGCTTTGGCTCACGTGTCCTGGGAAGACCCTCACCCAAGGCAATGGGCTTGGGTGTTCCTGGCGCTTCCTGCTGCCTCGGAGATCTGAGCAAAGGGCTGGGGGGACGGGGCCCTTCCAGCACAGTGGACGCCAGGAGGAGTTGGGCTTGCATTCTTCCACCCCCTAGAATGAGGGAAACTAGGGGCTGGAGCAGGGGGTGAGGAGGTCCCAAAGGCTCCCGTCTCTCTGATCTCTCCCCTCCCTGGGCACTGCCTCTGCCGCAGACACACAAGCTCTGCTGCAGAGCCCGGAGGTGGGGACACAAATCCCCTCCATCCCAGCCCCACGGGCGCAGCGGCCGCGGCCCCCGGCACCAGGCTCCGAAGGCAGAAGCAGCATCAGCAGCGCTCACCCTGTGCTCATCCTCTTCCTCTTGCTTTCCAGGATATGGACGACCTGGACGACCTGGATGACCTGGATGCTCTCTTACTGGGACTAGCGAAACCCAGTTCTGGGCCAGGGAAGACACCTCTGAAAGGCCCCAGGAAAGAGGACTCCTTGGGAGGAGGAGGAGTCGGAGTCAGAACTGCAGGGAAGCCGCCGGCTGCTGAGAAGGGTAAAAAGGAGACTCTGCTGCTCTTCTCCCAGCCCGACTGCAGACAAGCAGGGGCTGTTTTCATCTGGATAGGGAAGAAAAGAAACTCAGCAGGGCTGTAGAGGTATTTTCTTCTGGGAGAAAGCAAATGTGGACAAATTGATCAGAACTGTAGCCCAGGTCCCTACGGAATCTGCGTCCCCCTGAAATTGCCTTTCCCCCCGATCAGCCCCCTCTGGACACAAGTAGCAGCCGGTGTGTTTTGGGAAGGACCGAGGTGCTGGTGGAGCGGGGCCTTTGGGCAAGGGGGGCCAGGAATTATCTGCTTGGAAACCTGCAAACCTACACAAGCTGCTGGTGTTGGCCAGAGCTGGAAACGCCGGTGCTGGTGGCACCCAGCAGTGTCCCCTGGGAGGACAGGTGGCCCCAGAGCAGGCAGCAGCACGTTGTCACTTGCTGTGAGGTTTGTCACGGAGAAGAGTTATTTACAAATGGCTTTGTAAAGGGTCTGGAGAGGCAAGAGCAGGTGAAGCTGCTTTGGTCTGTTGTTAATAAAAGCCCCAGCCCTCCTGACCCTTGTGCCCCCGTTGATCCCATCCCCAGAGCCGCCCCTGCACGCTGTGGCTCCAGCCCGGCGGGGGCCCGGTGTCACCTTTGAAGACGACGGCGACGACTTCCTGGATGCGCTGGGACTGGGCAGTGGCCCCGAGAGAAAGAAGTAAGAGCACCGAAGAGGCAGCAGGAGGGAATGAGGGGATGGGTTGTGCGTGGAGCCGATGGCACCGTGCTGGGTCAGGGGTGCTGGGGCTTCTGCCCGTGGGTCTGGGAAATGGGCGAGAGCAGCTTCCTTCTGCAGAGAAGAGCCAGAGCAGCCTGGCAAGGCTGTGTGAGGAGCAGCAGCCCTGCCTCTCAGAGAAACCCATCTGCCCCTGTGTCCCCAACAGAGAGGCAGCCCGCTCCAAGCTGGAAGAGCGAGGCAGGGGAGAGCAGGAGCTCAAGCTGGACGAGAAGTCCCAAAAGCAGCCAGGTGAGCAGAGCCAGGGGTGGTGGGAAGGTCTGGAGAGGTGGCAGCACTGGCCCTCTTGGGAGAGCAAGACTGATTTCTATGCCCTGGCAGGGGAAATGCCCTCTCTGCGGTGGGGAGCGGGTTGCTGACGAGCTCTCGGTCGGGGCCGGGGGAAAGGCAGCTGCTACAAAGGTGCTGCCCTCTGCCTTGGAGGCAGCCTGGCAGCTTTTGCAGAGTGGCCATAACTCGATTGCCTTTGGACGTGGGCTGATTCCCCCCAGAGAAGCTTTTCCCAGCTGCACTGCGGAGGCACGTTGCTGGTGGCTCTCTGGGGAAGGTGTTTCCAGCTGTATTTTCCCCGAGGCAGCAATGTCAGGGGGAGCTGCAGGGCCCGAGGGGGAGGAGGGCTGGTGTCTGTGCAGCTCTGGAGGCGTGTGGGTGCTGACTGGAGGCTGCTTGTCTGAACAGGGCAGGAAGAGGGCTGGGCCAAGGAGGATTTTGTCTTTGGAGCTTACCGGCCCACGGTGGCCTCCCTGCCCAAGGGCCAGCTGTCGAGGAGGCAGTCTGTGAGGTACTGTGCTCTCTGGGTGTGCGTAGCTCCAGCCACGCTGCCCCTGCTGCGGAGCAGGCAGCGTCCCCGGGGTCCCCTCGTGGGCAGGGTCCCCTTGCGGGGTTCCCCTGGCAGGGAGTTTGATGCGACTGCTTCTCCTTGCAGCAGGCTTTCAGCTGAGAGCAGCAGTGAAGCAAAAGCCGAGCCCTGCTCCCAACCTCCTCCCCCTGCCCCCCAGAGAGCCCCGCGGAGGAACCGGAGCGGCGGTGACTACCTGGGCTTGAAAGATGAGCTGGTTTTGGACTGGGAGGCAGCGGCCAAACCCGCCCCGCCACAGGAGGACTGGCTGAGCACTCTGCTGGCTCACAAGAAAGCCCAGGCAGAGGTGGAGGCCGAGGAGAGAAATGCCAAGGCCTCGGAGGGCCCAGGCAAAGGGCTGGCTCCCTGCTCTGCTGTCAGGTAAAGGCACAGCCCAAGGCTCTCGCGCTCCCGTGCTCCACGTGTAGCTGGAGCAGCAGGATCTCTCAGAAACCCTCAGCTCCAGTCTGAGAAATGAATTGGAAGCAGCATCTGGGCTCGGCTTGGCGTAACAGTGCGGGGCTTTCTCCCGCTGCTGCGTCCTGCAGTCCCATCCCAGCTCTGGGCTCTCCTGCCAGCTGTGGGCAAGGCAGCTGCAGAGCAAGAGGTGTGTGTGGCGAGCAGGGCTGTGTTAGGGGGGGCTGCTGCTGCTGCCCAGGGCAAGGGTCTGGGTGCAGCAGAGAGGAGCAAGGAGGTTTGGAGGCATTTTTGCTCCATCTGCGGCCAAAAGGCCGAATCTGCTGCTGCGGCTGAGTGGGACGGAGCCTTCCAGCTGCAAGGCAGGGCCTGGGTTTGGGGGAGAGCGTGCACCTCGTGTTCCGTCCCTCCTGGGCTCTCCCCCAGAGGATGCCTTTTGCTTGCAGCCAGCCAGCCGCCTCCCCAGCAGCGCCGCAGCGGGCGGCTGCCCCGCAGGACAAGGCAGCGAGCAGGAGCGGCTCCGGGTAAGGCCTCCCTTGCCTTTCAGTCCTCCCCCGTGGGTGAGATTTCCGTCAGAAAGCAGCTCGGTGGGTGAGACTGGGGAGAGCTGGTAGCCCCCAGGGCTGGCTCTGGTCTGGGAGCTCTGTAACTGGGAGGAGAGGCAGCTCTGAAGGGTGGTCAGGCTCTTGCCCATTTGCTGTCGGTGGGACGGCCGAGCTTTCGAGGGAAAGCAAAGCCGAGCAGGGTGAGGTCTGTGCCCCTCTCCCCGAGCTGTGGTGCTGCTGTGCATCGCTCGTGTCTCTGTGCCCACGCAGGCAGCCGGTCCCCTGGCTCAGCACCAGGCCCCCAGCCTCGAGTCCCGCGCCGGAGGCTGCGAAGGGGGATCCCTCCGGAGACAGCAGCGCCCTGGGTGGGTATCGCGTGGTTGTGCAATTTGGGCAGCAGTGTTCAGAGAGGGTCTCCCTGCCCTGCACAAAAGCAAAATCCCCAGTCAGGAGGCCCAGCGTCGCCTTTGGCCGTGCGAACGCTGCCCAGGTAGAGTCCCACCCTTGTGTGTGGGGTGGGGTAGAAGTGTGGGTGTGGGCAAGCCTGTCTGACCCTCTGTGCCCATCCCCAGCTGGCAGCGCAGAGCAGAACCCTTCTGTCTCTGCCCAGGGCAGCCAGGCCCTTGTCCTTCTGGGAGGGGATGGTTCCCGTTGCCACCTCTGAATGTCAGACTTGTTCAATCTTCCGTCCCGACAGCCACGGTCCCAGGAGAGCAGAAGCCGCAGGGCCCTGCCGCGCTCGCTCAGGTAGGTCTGGCGGTCCCACGGCCAGCTCTGCCTGTCCTTTGCCAACTCCTCGCCAGCAAGTTTCTGCATGGGAATGTGACCCTTAGAGCAAAGCCACTCTTCTACAGGGCACGATACAAAAAAACCTCTCTGACATCTCACTGCCTGCATCCAGGAAGGTCTGCTGCTCTAGTGTGGGCATCACTGCACCCCTGAGCAGTAACCTCCAGGGTTAGCTGTCTATTGAGGCAGTTCATTGAAATGTGAAGTGTCTATCGAAATGAGCTGGTTTATTTTACATTGCTCTGAAGCAGAGGAGGTGTGTACTCCTCAGTGGGTGGATCTTCTGGTCGCCCTTTCCTTGATGTCTCTCCTGAGGCAGTCCTGAGGGTATGAAGGAACATTTGTCCCCGGTCATTTAAAGAGCACACAGTGTCTTGGCTCAAGGTGTGCACTCGCTATGATGCTCACTTCAGTTCGTGTTCATGTGCTTTGCCTGGCAGCCTAACCCACTGTGAAATACCCTGTTCTGAGGAGGTTTCCTGACTTGTGT
Source organism: Actenoides hombroni (assembly GCA_024336885.1). Lineage (NCBI taxonomy): Eukaryota > Metazoa > Chordata > Aves > Coraciiformes > Alcedinidae > Actenoides > Actenoides hombroni. The sequence continues at coordinate 3,319,782 of WUAM01009935.1, read as the reverse complement.
GTTTTCCTTTTTGATGTCAGAGGTGACAAGATACCACCAGGAGCAGGGACCTACTGATGTAATAAGGCAGGAAGAAACGTTACCAAAAAAAAATTAATTAAAAAAATGTTATTGAACAAGGAGTGAAATCAGGCCAATCCTGTAAGATCTTGCTTGCTAGGTCTTAGAGAATAATGCCTTTGGATGAATTAGAGAACATATACAAAAATAGTTCCTCATGCATATTTTTGGTCTAAACTCAGGAGGGATGATCCCTTTATAGAATCTCAATGCTGAGATTCAGAGAGAACCCTCATTTAGAAAAGCACTTACACAGAAAAGCAATGTGATATTGCAGTGCTTTGATAATGATCATGGAGGATTTTCCCTAAGGGAGGTAAAGACTTGGACTTTGGAAGGGAAGGTCTTTGGCATAAGAGCCATCAGTGGGTTTTTTTCTGTAGTCTCTTCAAGTCCTTTGAGCAATGCAAGATAAAACATTTTTTTACCTCAAAATTCACTGGACTCCCAAAACCTGAAAAATGTGCTGTTTTTCAAGGTAGTTACTGTGCTCGAAAGATGCATAGCGAGCCACTGAGAACCCTTTGAGGGAACATTTCCAGCTTTAGACTACAAATTAAACCAAGAGAAAATCGTATTTGTTTCTGGGGGAAAAGGAGTTTTGTAATTGTCCCTTTAACACTGCAGAGACATGTTCCTGAACAGAAGCATGACTCCGCTGTAAGAACACCTAAAGGGCTACTTGAAGGCCCACAGAAGAATCTTCAAAAGAACTTTAAACTTCTTGGTGCTAGGACTAAGATTTCTTCAAGTGTGTCAGATGAATTGAGGACAGTTAATATAGATTGCCCATACTAGTGCACAGACGGAGTTGTTCTTAGTCTAAATCCTGGATATTGTTAATACTGAAAGCTTCAAAGAAGCTTCATTTCTATCTTAACATATCAAATAATAATATGTAACCAGGAGGTACCTGAATTTATCAACATTTCAGGTTCAGTTGCAAGGAAGTCTTACTTGAACAGCCATCTTAATACAGACACCTTTAGAAAAAATGATTTGAAGAAAACAATTTAGATTCTTTAGAAAAAAGAAACCCAATTTGAAAAGTTGATATAGAAACTGTAACAATGAACTAGTTAAAAAAAAAAATCCCATGCCCACTACCTTGAAAGCAAAGCATCTCCAATTGCTTTTTTCTTGGTATTAGCATTTCTGTACTAAGCTAGACCTCTTTTCCAGAGAGGTGAAGCTATAGGGGATAATTAATCAAAAGCAAAAGAAAGATTTTGAACTGAAGATTTAGTATAAAAAGTATCCAAATCTATTCGAAAAACAACCAAAGCACAGAGCCCTGAGAATGCCAGTGCCACCAAGGGGCAGGGGAACATTCAGCATCATGCTCTGCCATAGGGTGCAAAGTCACTACAGTGCCTATGGGGAAAAAAAAAAAGGCTGATTAATTGCAACAACCACGTTTAGCCTGCAAAGTTCAGAAGCCAACTTCACAAACTGTGCACTTGCTGGAAAGCAGCAAAGCGGGACAGAATGGGTTTGATGTGTGTATGTGTTCGTTCCACTTCTCAACACACTAAACAGAAAAAAATTGTGGTGAACTAGTTCACTAGAAATCTGCTTTTCATTGAAAAAACTGGGAGTTCAGCAAAGTACCACGGAAGCTTGCTTGTCTCAGAAATACTTTTTTTTTTGTTCCTCTTTTATGACCACGTCAGAAGCAGTTTATATCATTAATGTCAGTGTAGCAGAAACTTGTTTCCATGGTGCTTTACTAGTAGTCAGCCACTGCAATTTTATGTTGAACAATAATTCCTAAGCCTAATCCTGTACCTGTGTGAATGCACAGCAAGTCTGTTCTGGTAGCTCTGGTAACCTCTTCTACCTCTATTAAATTTGCCTAATTTTCTGTCATTTCCCCCCAAGACCTTTGCCTCTAATGCAAATAATTCCCAGTGGAAGATGGCCTCACTCAAACCTTCTTTTCATCCCTGAATAAGGATGTTCAGCTGAGTAAAATCCAACCTGCTAAATACGAGTAAAATTAAGTCATGGAAACAGAGCCCCATAGCCTGCCTTTGCTTTTACCCACCACTTGTCAGACATGATGGCAACAATAGCAAATTAACTTTAGGAAAAAAACCAACCCTGACAGGGCAAAGATACTTGGGCAATATTCAAATGAACCACTTAACCTTTTGGTACTAAAAGCTTCCTGCAATAATGAAACATTAGTCATTAACTCCATGTGCTTTGTTAAATATTAGAGGAGAGTGCACATTCAGTGTAGCACTCATGTACCCTTAGCGACAAAGAGCCATCTGTGTTGACTACAATCTCCAGGACGGGAAGTGTGCTGTGAATGGCACTCCAGCCTCGTAAAGCTCTGGTGTATGGAGAAAAATACACAACAGCCAGTACATCGTGGGAAAAGGTGATCCAGAAAGGAGATTAATCCTGTTTACGAGGTTATTCACCCTTCTCAGTGCTATCCATCATGTGCAAGGGCAAAGGAGAACTGAAGTAGAACTAGTGGCAAGGAAAACTCTGCCCAAAGTAGGGTATTGCCAATGCTGTCTGTCTGGTTTCATGAACAAGTTGCAGCATTTCTCTCCTTAAACCAACAGTTAAAATTCACAAGGTCACTGAATGGCTCAAGCATCATAACAGCAGCAGTGCTTACATAAGCCCCTGCAGCGTTGACTCTGGGGCACTGGGTAGAATAAGGTGAAGAGAATGATGACTTTAAAATATTTACCCAATTAGGCACGTGGACACAAAGGCTGTATGAATGGGACCTATATGCAAAGTGTGCCAAGTTCCTTCCTGAGTAAAGGAAAGAAAAGGAAGAGGGGATTTATTGTATGTCAAAATTCATTTTTGCTTCTTGCGTTCAATCCAGAAAGTTGCTGTGCTCTTTCTTGCCTTCCCCGCTGGCGTGTGTTAGCCCTTACTGGCTCCCCATTCACCTTGACCAAAGTGCAGTTGCCAGTGGGCAGCTGATGTCAGTGCGGTTGCATCTATTCTCCAACATCTGGGTTGAGGGATAAAGCATCCTGACAGACCTCCACTGGTCACCTGACAAGCACAGATGTTAGCCCAGAGCACTATAGTAGATCCTCAAACAAAGGTTCTTCAAAATATCTAAGTCTGGCTTCGGTTACTGTATGAAAAATAAAAATATCACTATGAACTTCTGAGCTATAAACCACTCGATTTCTTTGTTTTAAACGTATGTGTTAATATACCCATAAATTCATGTTAAAATAAAAAACATTATTTGGCCAGCATCACATGTATTTCAATTGTCTGAAATTGTTCTTCTTGTTCCACAAGAACTCAGAAAGTGCTTTAGACAGCTCCTGACCAAGACACAGTACAAGTGTCATCTTGTTTAGCTTTAATGATATTGCTGTGGGCAAGGTCAGCAATTTCATATTGTTCTGTCAAGAAAAGAAAACGTATCAGCAATAAGATCTGAAATTTTTCAGGCCTTCTGGGAATCCTCCCTGTAAGGATCACTACAGCAGAAGGTCTCAACAGGAATAGCAATGGAAATATGTGGAAAGAGGAACATGCTTCTACAGCATATAATTATATTTTCAATTATTTCCAAGTCCTTCAGACTCTAGATAAATGCTTTTACAGTTTCTACTGAGCCCTATATAGGGCTTCTAGTCAGCACTTGAAAATACAGGGGGTTCTTTAGTTTTGCAAGTTCCTTGTTTCTCACTTTTATCCAAGCCCGTAACAAAGTAGTTTGTATTTGGACAACAACTAAGTTTTACAACCAAAATTGCTCTACTGTGAGACATGATTTCTGTATATTTTGAGTTTCTGTGTGAGCTTGTTGCTCCCTTCTTTCCAAGGACAGAGACAATCTCTACTGACTCTTGGAAAGTCTGCGGAGACTTTGCATATGTGAATCACAGGAGTCTTCATCTGATGTCTTCTACTCCTGCGGGAAGATGCCAGACAGAAACACACGTACGTTAAAAACAACTGAAAAACAGCAAAAGAAGATTTGTTCCAATTTGTCCTGGATCTCTTAATACAAAATTTTTCTTTCAACTACTTCTCTACAATATCAGCTGCGTAAAGTCACCCTTGGAAGCCACGGTGAAGAGCTGAGAATACATTAAATGCCAAAACGTAAAGCTGAGCAGTTCTTGTCACAGTACATTATGAGATGATGATGGTGCTTTTTCTGAATTGTTCCATTAGAAAAGCTATTCTTAGGGGAAAAAACCTGGTTAGCAGTCAAAATATTAGGAAGAATTCTTAGTAAATGCCGCCTTGAAAAGTCTGCCAGAATAGCGATGGAGATTGCACACATATGGAATAAAAAAACAAAGCGTTTTTATTCTAATATCTATCTTTAGCTGGGTTTAACCAAAAAATTCAACCTACATTAGTAATTTATAGGCCAACAGGGCAAAGGGGGGGGGGGAAGTATTCATGTTTTTGCTAGTAATAAATGCTTGTGTTAAACATAAAAGTGAAGCAGTAACTGAGGATACATGCTGATACTGAGAAATAGGAACTGAAGAATGAGAAACTGTGGAAGCACCAATCCTACTTCATCCACAGCAGTACAGTTGCATGGTGCGGAGACAGGACTTCTGACCTCATGTACATTTTAACCCTAAAAGAGTTCAACCTTTATGCAAGGAATGAGCAGAGCTGGTTTGAAGAACTCACACTGCCTAACACCTGCAGCTTCCTTGAGTTATGGTGGCTGGTGTTATAGATGCATGAGTCTCTGACCTCTATGACTGCAGCATAGCTCAGAATCCCAAATTTTAAAGTTCAGTAGCAAAGACAACTGAGCTCCCAAAAGATCTCTCTGCTACTTGCAGATATCCTCTTTTCTTAAAAACAAAACAAAACAAAACAAAACAAAGCTCTAAAGTCAGAACCAGCACAGGATGGTTCTTGCATGTAGATAAGCTGCAGAGACTGATACTGAGAAGTCTACAGACAACATCCTTCTACATTATACCAACCATTTAATCCCCTGGCAAGCTCAGGGGGCACTGATCATCTAAAGGTTAGGGTCTGGTCAAGGAGCTTTAGGGATGCAAAACACTGAGGCTTGGAAATCAAACCTGGCCATACCATGGCAAAGCACCGTTACCAACACCATGGGTTGCTGGTTAGCAAATGTGGCTGACACTCTACCATTGACCCTCTTTAGAAGTATGTTGTTTCAAGCCAGGGAAATGAATCAGGATTCTGGTTCATTACTTAGTTTCTGGGTATTTTCCCCATTTAAGAAAATATCACCCTCTGCAGCAGCCCCACAAATCTCTCAGTTTAATGTAAGAGCAAGAAGCAGACTGTAACTCCAGAGTGCTTCCCTTCACTCTCTGCCTTACTCTACAATACCTTCCCTCTGAGTGTCCCTTAGACACACCAAAATCAAGATTTTAAGGACCATTGATGGCTGCATAGTTACTTTTCTCACCAACTTGCAGAGCATCATTTCTGTTATTAGATGATATTCACTTATAATACTTCCAGAAGTGCCTCCCTTTATGCCCTCTTAATTAATCCACAGCTCTGCACCATTTCCCTGTCCCACTGTGCTGGCATGTGGACTGTGCTACATATTGTTCCTGAGAACCAATTTGGGCACTGAGCTGAATTTCCACAGGACTCTTTCCAGCACTTTCTGGGTCCTTTCTGGAACTCCTTTTAAAAACTGCAGGCTGGCATTAGATTATGGTAGTTGCTAACAAGTGATGCTTTAAATGTTTAAATGCTATAATTGCATTACCGTTGTAATGAGGAATGGCACACTGCAAAGAAATCAGGAGAGCTGGGCTGGGAGAACAAGGCCAGCTTTTCTCCTGAGAGCTAAAGACTACAGGCTGTGTATTCTTTACCAGAGTATTTTAGCTCCTCTGGCTCTTCTATCCTCAGCATGGTCCCAGTTGGGTACTAACGGGACTGCTAACAGAGTGGGGCACAGCTCCCACTGAGCATGAACCATAGAATCAAGGAATTGTAGACTTTGGAAGGGACCTCTGGAGATCATTGAGACCAACCCCCCCTGCCAGAGCAGGGTCACCCAGGGCAGGCTACACAGGAACAGATCCAGGCCAACACCTGGTGTTTTGCTAAGTTCTGTTTATGGTACATTGGAAAAATATTTTGAAATGGGTGTTGTAGGACTTTATCCAATCACCCTAGGAGATGGGTGATCACTGACCAATCGCCCTATGGGGCTAGGGTATATAAAGTGGGGTTATAAATTAATAAAGTTGCTTCTTTTGCCTTCTCTTGCTGAATTTGTGTTTTGCTGCATCTCTCCGCTCCCCGTATAAACAGCGACACGGACCCAAGTATGCATACATATACAAATATCAGATACCAAGTATGCATACAAATACCAAGTGTGCTCAAGATATTAAAATATCTGGCATACGATACCCTTCGTAGGACGACTCTTACGTATTACAGGCACCCTCCAAAACCAAAGGTATACCTGCCAAACCAACAGCAAATTTCCCAAAAGAAAACCTTACCAGGATGGTCCTTGTCTGCTCCCGCAGTGAGCCGGGTGAGTCAAGGAGTCCCACCAGGAAATCCCAGGGGCACCCAGGGAGTCCTCTTCTTCAGCGGATCCTGCAGCTGAGCAGAGTCTGTCCCATCTGGGGTGCCAAACTGATGCAGTGAAAAGCTCAATAACCAAAGTTATTAAGCAGGCATTCTTTATTTTGCGGCGCCGGACACACAGGGGATCACTCCTCCAAATGTGTGTGCTGATACAAGCTGGGTACATAGTTTATATGCAGACTAAGCATACATATTCATTATATTTCTTAGAAAGGGTAGTCTTATACTAATGAGTTCCTAGAATTCATTTCCATAGTCCAAGCATGCGTAATAAAATTAGGGTTAGGGGCTTTTCTCCCCTCGGTGGTCTTCCATGACCTCTGGTGGACATTTACTTCATCTTCTCTTCTTCATCACTGTGTTCTTTTAGTGACCTAAAGCCTAAAATCCTTATTCTTGCCAGTTCTTGTCTGTTCAGCATGCTCGGGTGCCTCGAGATGTCTTGTTGTCCTGTTCCTGGAGATAAACACTATCTACAAGGTTATGAATTTCACAGTATGTCCCTACTATACAACTACCCATTTATTGTTGTTGCTTGTTCAAAGATTAGTGAAACTCCACCAGACATCCCGTCTCCTGCCTTCAACTGTGTTTACACATCATTACTCAAACATTACAGTGGAAGCTTATGAAACTGTTAGGTTTGGATTTTGGGGGGTTTTGTTTGTTTTTCTTTTTTTTGAGAGGTTACTGCTATTATCAGTTATTACTAGAAAGGGGAACATCGTCTTTTTTTAGCTCTTGTTCCCATGGTATAGGAAGAACAATTTAATTTTTATGTGAATGCTTTGAAGTGAATACCTGGTAAAGAAACAGACCTCTTCAACTGAACAGTTCTAGTAACAAAACTCACTGTGCATTTTAAATCTAAATCATCCTTAAATAGTTCTACATGCATGTATAAATATTTATATCAAAAGTGCTACTGTTCTATTACCAATGAAGAGTAACTGATATCTCCTAAGGAGACCTAAGTTAAAATAATAAGGACCTAAGGGTCTCTTCATTTAAAGATGGTTGAATTCAAAATATTAAATTGAGTTCTTTGTTTTACTTATGAAGTTTGAGCATAACAGTGAACATGGTAAGGCTATACTAGCCCACTTCTGTTAAATACAAGTTTGTCATTTTCTGTTGAGAAGTGCAGTGAGTGGAATTAGGGTGACCAGGTTATAAATTTTGCTTCCACTGACAAGGGCATGAAACAACAAGCTGTTAATCAACTGAATATGTTAGAGACCTGACAGAACTGGCACATCACAACTAAGCTATGCTGATTTCTTCTGCTCTTAAAGAGGACATCTGTGCACTCAAATTACTTTTTTTGCTTAGTCTCTGGGTGGAGGAAGAAACACAGGATATTGTGAAATCAGTATTTTTTTTTTTAATTAAAGCCTTAACTCATGAACCAGAACCGAGGCCAAACTTTTTCTTAGGTTCCTTTCACCATTCACATTTCCCTCCTTGTAACAGAAGTGTGACAAAAATGATGAATTGAAATGTTTTGCATTTTGGGGCTTTACAGTGTTGCTGTATTTAACAAATTAAATTGACAAAGCTTTGAATCTTGTGAAATTCTTTTCTCTAATGCAAGCTGCAGTGAACATTCAGTCATCAAAACAGTTAAGGTATGACCACTGAGAGCACTAGTTCTGAATAAAAGGAATGGTAGAAGCAGTTTACAGTATAAAAAACAGAGGTTCAACTTACCTGAATAAAATTTCATTGAAAACTATTGTACTACATAATAAGAAATAATGAGTAAATATACTTTACCAGAAACACTGTTCTTCAAATATACACAATGCAGCATTTTAATACACAGGAACCTGCCTTAGCTATGACAAAAGTAAGATTCTATTACAATTCTAACAAAAATATAGCTTATATATATATTTCTCTGCATATACATTTTATGAATGTTTCCTTTTGTTTTCAGAACTAGGTACAAAACATAAAAAAAAATATAAATCGGCATATTATGTAATCTACCTGCTGTAAACAACACTCACTATTACCTTTCTTCCATGGCAGTCTAAGGTCTGGGTGGTGGTGTGGATACTTTTTAATTTTGAGGGTGGAGGGGTTTACCTGCTTCAGCTCTTGATACAGCATAGGGAAGGTAAAGATTATGTCTCAAGACCTTTCCTTTTAATTAGTGGGTTACTTCAACTGAAGTCACAGCTTTGACACTCTTGCCTGCAGCCTGAAGTGCAGTGTTAGAAATCAGAAGTTCTGCTAGTATTTATTAACTTCATCTAAGAATAGTCTAAAATTTGAACTCATGTTCATGTTCTGCACATGATTAAAATGAGATGTACAAAAATATGCATTTGTGCTTTGGAAGCTTTAGCAAAAATTTCCTATCTTAAAACTAATGAAAAACTAGATTTGATTTCTAACTTATTTACATAATCTGAAATACTTTTTACATCATAAACCAGTGTTTTATTAGGAAGGAAAAAAACCCAGTACAAATTATAATGGTGTTATAAATTATAACCTGGAAACTTCTTTTTTAAAAAAGCTACAGTTTCATCCTGTATATAAGTAGCATAATATATGCCCCTGTCATAAAATTCAGATGAGTTTAATAAAATTGATGACCATGCATACAAACACTTCATAAAAAAGGATGTTGATCAATTGTGGCAATAGTTTCTATATAAAGTGACAAAACATCACACAATAACATCTCTAAGAAGGCAGAAAAACATGTGGTTGGCACCAATTTTACAGAATATGCTTATTTTCCTCCATTATATGACCCATTTAAAGGGAATTTGACTCCTCATACCAAGATTTTACATGAAAAAGAAGAGAGAGCAGGTGGTTCTCTGACAGTCTCTGTAATAAAGAAGGTTGTTTTAAATGGTGCAAGGTTTGCTTTTACTATATCCCATTTCTCGAGAGTTACTTATTCTACTGTGCATGTTCGCTTTAGAACTATGGTTCAGAGATCTGAAGAACATCAACAGAATTGGAGCAAATTTATGCTAGATAAGTGGAAAGGTTTTTATGCTTATTTGTCAGCCTATTCTTATTCTACTAGTGATTTGACTATCCCTCCAAGAAGCAGTTGTGTGAAGTGTTAGTGACTACAGTTGTATCAGTTACAAGGTTTGATAAATGCATATTCAGTATTAGAAATTAGTTTCAGAAGTACCTTTTCTGCCACAAAATGTTATTTCCAAAGAGTACTTATTAATCTGTGGATTATATAGCCTTTTTGAAAACATTTTTCTGTAGGATTCAGAGAAGCTTAAAAGTGATGAATAAAATATTTCTTGCCCCACAGTCTTAATTTCACTGGAAAGGAAACACCATCCCTCTTGTATCCAAATTAATAAGTGATTCACAGTGAAACTGGTAGATCAAAATGTCTGTTTTTCTTGCTTTAGTGTCAGTTTTTTTCTGAGGGAAGCCTTGCACTTTAACTCATCCAGTGTTTTCCAGAGTTTGTAGTTAACAGCCAAGTGTTGCATCAAAATATGCAGATGTGCAAATACTGAAATGAACGGGAGGAACAGTTGTACTACATGTGCAGAAGAGCAGCCCAACCTCATCTGAAATTTCTCTTCTCCTAATCTCCTTTGCTCCTTCAGTTGTAAACCAGTACAAAAAGGGGAAAGATATATTTTTATAAGTCTGTTTCTCTTCCAAGAAAATCCCTTTCTTAAAGTATGATGACTTTATCAATTATGCTAGCATGCAACCACTGTGATCTCAGTTTCTGCTGCTCAGAAGAAATACATTGCTAAAGGGAAAAAATAAAGAAAAAAAAAAGCTTAGTTGTAAGACATTACTCCTTTCTTACATAGACTGTTTTGTAAGCGCTCAATTTTCATGATGCTGGTGTTGTATGCAGTGACAACAGCTTCAACAGCATTGTTGCTTAGATCCTATGCTGTACTGCATATTGAATGCTTATATACAGGTGCTGCCCCTGAGAAAAATGGACTAATAGCCATCTTGAGATGATTCATTTTAGTCTCTATAAATCTCTGTCTCAGAGCAAGGAAGAAAAAAGCAGAAGTACTTACCATCCCATGCATCAAACATATCTGTTATAAAATAATCAATGAAGGAAATGTGAGATTTGGGGATATTGCAGGTGTTTCTATCAAATACTGGCAGTACAACAGGCAGACCCTGTCTCTTCTCCTCATCAGTCTAAGAAACTAAAAATCCAGTTAGCCTCAAGAGCTTTGCTGGCCTTCATGCTGGAATAGCAAAGGCCGGGGGATTAGATGAATTGCAGTAAGAGATTTGAGACAAAACTTAGAGGCCCTGAGGTGAACTGGTGTAGGGATTGATAAGAGTAGGACAGAAATAGTTGTTAGCTAGAAGTAGTTATGCTAAGGCCTGTAAGGCCGAAAAACAGTTGACACTGCCCCGACCTTGAGGAGATAAAACTAAGGATGAGAAAAGCAGAGCACCTGGCAAAACAGGAGGATAAGAGGAGAAAAAAAGGGTGCTGAAGGAGGAAAACCAAGAGAATCGCCAGCCAATTAAAAGTGTTTGAAGTGCGCGTGGACAGACTCTGGGTTTGAGTGTGGGGCCAATTAGAAGTGACCTGGGTGCGTGATCAGTGTTGTCTCATGTATAAATATAGCCTGTTGCACTTAATAAAGCGACTTCTGATTACAACCATACTGGCTGTGCTGTCGGAGTCCGTCCCTGCACACTACACTGGGCCCTGGGAGATGTTCCTTGTTTAAAATCCCACAGCACTGGGCAGCTGGAGAAGCAAAGACAGGGGGGCCTGGTCTCTTCCCTGGGGTCCTGGGGTCGCAGCATGACTCAGGGAGATCAGGCTCCTAACTACTTAATATCAAGGAATATATTTATAAGTTGTGTGCTGTTTACACTTGCCTAGACTAAATTATTTTTATCATAGTCTCTTTCACTCTTATCACTCATCACATGGAAGAAAGAACTGTTGTGGATCTTCATCTTTCCCCAAACAACACTAGGGACTACCACAAACAGTTTTACTGCTAGCAACCTGTACATATAATTTGATTTTTAGTGGAAAACACATAGAGTTTCATATGTTTCGGAGTTAGCATGTGAAATCCAAATAAACAATGACAATGGCAGTCCAGAAAAGTAATGCATCTTCATTATAACCATGCATGTTCTGAGCACTGCCCACAACGAATTTTAGACTGTTGCCACTCAGTCCAAAGTTTTTGTAGCTCAGTGCCTTCACTTTAGGTTATGAGAAAGTGTGTGAGAAATGGGAAACTGAGGAAGCTGTTGTTTTCTCCCTTGTGAGGTAACCTGCCTCACTGCTACTGGTAGGAATGATTCATGCTAGATTTCTTACGCTTATTTTTGTTCGGAGAAGTTTTCCCTTGCTATTTGTCGTGATTATCTTCACTCTTCCCATAGCTGATTACTTTTATAGGTCAAAATGTTGAAGCAAGAAATAAAATACATGCATGCATTAATTAAAATAACTTTTTAAAATATCTGTCCTTATTCTGGGGAGATCACACTGTTAGGTAAATACTTTTTCTGTCTTTCATTCCAGCTTCTTCCTGGGATACATTTGGTCTCGGGTAGTAGAGATCTTATGAGAGGACAAACCTTTTGTTAAACCAACAGTTGTGAGCATACCATTGTTGGTTTTGTCGTGTTTTACAGTGCCATAACATCCATTGGTAAAACGTGAGTCTTCCATTTTTATGTGGGGATTGACATCTAGTATCTCACTGATATCTCCCTCTTGCACTCATTATAGTTTTATATGCCTCTGGTGGCTACAACACTTAAGCAGGAAAATACCATGAAACTATTCAAAGTGGCAAGGAGCACCTTGGGTATCCCAATGCCATTTGCATTGTTTAGGAGCAGTTATACCTAATATCTATAAATTCAGGAAAACAAAAGTTAATGGAAATATTTTCTGAACCTAAGATGAGGTAGGTGCCCAGCAAGGTACTGGAGCTTGGGCCACTCTGTTGAATTATAAGTAGCAACACATGCTATCTGTTTGCATGGAACTGATGCAGTGAGAAACTCAATAACCAAAGTTATCAAGCAGGCATTCTTTATTTTGCGGCGCCGGACGCACAGGGGATCACTCCTCCAAATGTGCGTGCCGATACAGCCCGACGCCTTCCGCCTCCCCTGGAGGCCAAAGGCAAAGGGCGAGGGGGAAGGGCGAGCCTGCCGCGGGGGGGGGGGGGGGGGGGGGGGGGGGTGAAGATGTGGAACCACAGAGAGAAACTGGTGAGCTGGAAAATGTGACTTTTGCACTTAATAGTTCGTATCCTGGCTGCTTTCCACGGGCTGCAGAGAGTTAGGCTTTTGGGGTCTAGTGTCTCCTGTGGTCTCAGTCACTGGTGATGGCTGAAACAGCCAGTGCTGCTGGTGCTTCACTGGTGTCCCAGAGCTGAAAAGTGGCATGAAAGCTTCTCCCATGCTCTTGCATTCATGGTTTCCTTTGGGAGACTGGAGGGGAGAGTGTGGTGCCCTGCCCCAGGACAGCAACTTGCTTTGACTTCCTGGGGAGGGGGGGGGGGTGGTGTTTCCATGGTTGGTTCGTGCACAGATTGTACCCAAAAGAGTTAACTGGTGAGGAAACAAGAGCCAGTTCAGCCTAGGGGAGCCAGCAAGTACAAGCATTTTCCTAATATAAAGCTTCATTTAATTACATCTGATGAAGGCTTCAGTGGGAGCCATCACTGCCATTGCGTTTTTCTGGAGCAAATTCCTTCCCTTTGATTCGTAATCTGCTAACATCCCCACTGGCCAATCTTCTACAAACAGCCCTCCAGGCTGGAAAATCAAATGGAAAATGTGGGCTCACATGGCACAGCCCGAGTCTGAGCCGAAAGGGTGTGACAGGGAGGCCGGGAGGTTACAAGGTAAAGATTCAGGCTCCAAACTATCTCCGCACGTGTCCAGACCAAACTCTCACAGATGTCTAGAGATCAGTTCCCAAAGCCCGACAGCTCCGAGAGGCTTGTCACCAATTCAGCTGGTCCCAGTGTCCCCCAGCTCCACGGGAAGCCCAGAGCAGCCCCAGCACCAAGTGTTGAAGATGCTTCGAACCCACGTCAGCCTCGTTACGCCCCTGCCCCTAAAGCCAAGTTTATCCTTGAGAGATCTAAATCAGGAGGAGCTGAACGTGAGTGTGATGGTAGAAACCTCCATCACATAGGCTGAATTCGAGCACAGTCCTCATCCCGTAGCAGGAATGTGTTAGGGAGGTGCATGGCCCTTTTCCAGGGCAAAGATGGCAAGAGGGGTCACACTGGGCACATCTCCCTCCTACCAACAGGGTATTCAGGCAGCATAGAAGCCAGGTTACTTGGACCACCAGTTTATAGATACTTCTTGCCCAACAAAAGTCAGATAAGCTTAAAGTTTCGACAGCAAAAATGCACAGATTTTGGTTTTTTCTCCCCTAAGTGCATCGACCTCCCCAAACTGCAGATGACATTGCAAACCAGCGTGTGGTAAGTGGTTAATGTTAATATAGTGACATTGATTTTACAGCCAGAAGCAAATCTAATCATCATCTAGACCAGCTCCTTGTGGAGCCAAGTAAGAAAAATATTAATTCCTAAACCAATAGCTTTGGGTTCATTTCTAATACCGCATTTGAAGAGAAGACTTTGAGCTTTGGGAACTGATCTCTAGACAATCTGTGAGAGTTTTGCCTGGACATGTGCAGGGAGAATTTGGAGCCTGAATCTTTACCTTGTAACCTCCCAGCCTCCCTGTCACAGAAGACTGGCAAGCTGGCAAAAAGACCTTGCACTACATGAACTCTTGATCCAGTGGTTAATTGCTTTATCTCTTACCACTCACATCTTGGTGCTAATCGTGCTTTATGTCCTCAAGGGACCCGGATCATGATCCCGCACCACGGACCACACAGAGCCGGCAGCGTTTCCCAGTAGGAGCTGAGAGGTCACAGCATCATTCCCCACGGCAAAACAGGTCCAGGAAACCTCACCAAGACACGGGCTTCATAGAATCATCCGGATGTATTTATCTATTCAACCGTAGCAGAAATGACATACTCTAGCTATAGGTAACTGCATTTACTCATTACTCATAATTTGCCTTTGGAATTTTTCCTCTTTTTTTATTGCTGCTTTACAACAGTAGCAATAGCAGTTAGAGTAGCAGCAGTAAAACTACGGAGCATCCAACTAATTACATCTCAATTTAATTACCGCCCTTCTTCCCGGCTCCATTCTAATGAGGTCTTTGGGTTGTTACAGTTGATGATGAAGTGGCTGTAGAGGTGTTATCTGCTCTTCACCTGAATAAGAGCCATTCAAGGCAGAGACCAGTGAGGGCCCTTGAAAGGACCCAGCCTCCCTCTTTCTGCCTCGCACACCAAATGAGCCAGATTGTGAAATGCCTGTTGGAAAGGCAGATAAAAAAATTAAACAGCCACAGGGCACCCAGGTTGGTGGATAAGTTCCAGAAACATTAGGTCATAGATTAATTTTTATTTTTTTTTCCCCTCTTCTCTCTCCCAAAATACACTCCGGCACTTTTCCAGCAATTATCAAAAGTCACTTTTTATAGCAAGGGTGTCTTCTACAGCACAGTGCTCCAGATTCTCTTCCATTGGCTTCCTTCTCATCCAGTTTTGAAGCTTTTCTTTATTTATTTTACATTAAGGTGGAATGGCTCTAGAGGCAAGAACTCACATTTTCCTCCAGATCACCCGAGGGGAAACAAAACCAAGCACCCTGAAGGTCAGTAGAAATCTACTACTAGAACCAGTTGTCCCCCCTGGAGCCAAAGCACAGACCTTGCTACGTTCCCTTTCCCCCCAGTAACAGAGTTGTTGACGATTTCAGACAGCAGCATCCACCTCCAGGGAGCATCGTGGACTCAACGATCTTGTCTTGGGGTGTGGGAGCAGCAATCTCATCTTCTGGCTGCTCGTAAAGCATCCCGTCCCTAATGCAAGTGGCAGGGTGACCTCATTCGTTGTGAATAAGGAATGAGGTGTACAGACCAACCGCATCGCTGCGTCTCTGTTATTTAGGTCATTTGGTTTCAGACCTTCTTCTGGAGTCAAGTAAAGGTTTGGGGGCAGAGTCAACGAAGAAAAGAAAAAGAAGGGCTGCTCTTGTAACATCTCCCATCGACTTCAGCAGTGCAAGATCTGCAGACCAGTTAAGCACATGTCCACTCTGTAAATGTCCCAGTATTCACAACATTGTGTCCAAATGTCTTCTAGCAAGTCTAGAAAGCAGGGACAGAGAGCAACCTTAAAACACAATCCAACCTACCTGCCCCCTCAAGGTACCGAGGCAGTGATAACTCTGTCTAACCCATCTTTGATACTTTGCTGTATCCTGTCCTTAAAAACCATCAATGACTCAAATTCCCTATTTCTGCAAGGAACCTCTTCTGGGTTTTCGTTGTATTTAGATGCTTCCTAAAGGTCAACCCGAACACCTTCCGTCCAGTTCCACATCATTCCTTACTCATCCTACCGAGAATGAAGTGAACAGAAGCTATGTCACTACCTCACCGAAATATTTTTGCATGGCTTTCATTATTCCTCCCTCTCAAACGCCCCTTTTCTCGACTGAGCAACCCTGTCTTACTCAGTCGTCCTTTAGACGCCACGTTTTCTAGACTGCTCATCCATCCTGCTCCTGACTCTGTTGCATAAAACAGATGGACCATCGTCCTCAATCCACAAACTGACATTCATTTGAATCTAAGTAGATAATTGAAGCTTGTTGGATCAATATCAGGCGATGATCTAATATATTGACTAGAGATCTCTATCTGAGTTGTAATGGGTTAGTCATCCATATGCTCATAAATGAATCTGTGGCCAGATTCAGCCTGGGCTTACAACATCCACATCCAGGTCATCTGCACACATAATCTGGGCTCTCTCTGATTCTTCAAACACTTGCCCAATGATGGGGGGGACAAACAAATACCCAACAAATCCCCACGACTCTCCATGGCTTGAACTAGAGACCCAGTCATGGACCAACATCATCTACCATTAAGATTGTCACAGGGTGATGGGCCATAAAAGCTGTGGATTCTCCCATGTTTTATATAGGGCTCAACTTTTAAAAGTTGTTGGGTTTTTTTGCCCCACTGAAGGAAGACTGCCGTGGCTAGAGATGATCAGGGCAGTTTGAATTACCTCCTCTCTGTCTGTAGCAAAGAGAGCCAGAGCCCTGAGGTTAAGCAGGGTGGGATGAATCCAGGTACTGGTGAGCACCGTGGGATTTGAGCATGCTTCCATACCCAGCGAAAATCTTCCCCCAAAGTCCCTGCTGCTTCCATCCTTAGTTCAGGCTGCCTTAAAGTCATTAAGCACCTTTCCAGAAAGGTTGTGTTGCGTGCTTAAAACATCCCATCCAGGAGCTCACAAGTATCTTCTGCCACCTTAAGTAGATGGTGAGACATGGGAATCTGAACGCAACCCAAATAGCCTGAGATACATCTTGTACTGTGACGTGGATTTAAAAGAAGGGAAGCGGGGCGGAGGGAAGATATTAGCACACAAAATATTAAGTCATTCATATTTTCTGCAATTAATTTATCTGTCATCGATAGCCTCATAAACTATTTGACTCCATGACAGCTTGGAAAGAGAAGATGCCAACTTTTCCTGCAGGTGTGCATCTGGTTGGGAAGACATCAGTAATTGTACGTGCAGGGAGGGAGGATGACAGGAGGGAGACAGAGGGGTTGTGAAATAAGATGGGAGGGAAAGGGTTGGCAAAAATGCTGGCTAGCTGCATTTGTCCTCCTTAGAGATGGGAAGAAAGGTTTGCAAAGCCCTGGCTTCTAGCAGCATTCCCAAAAGAAGGTTGAGAGCCCCTTACTGCACAGTTTTATTGATCTGTCTTCAGGCAATAAACCCATAAAAAAAAGCCCAGGGCACTACAGAAATGGTTCAGCACCCTTCCAATACTCAGTGTGATAACTTCAAATAGGTATTCAGGGCCAGATATCAGGTGCTTACATGCCAGGGTGATTGTAAACCCTACTGCTCCCACTAGGATGTAGTTTCCTTCATGGTTTTTGCATATTTGCTCTTCAGAGCTTCTCCCCTGGCACTCCTGTGGGTACCTCCCTGCTGAGCCTGTGTAATGGCCTTGAACTGCAAGGCTCTGGGGCTCAGGAGATTGGGAAAATAACCCAAGTCAAGACAGGCCCTGGTAAAGATCAAGCAGGTGGGGGAGATGCACGACATGGGAAGACACCTGAGCATGGCCAATGGGCCTTGGTGTTTCCAAGTACCTTCAGGTGATAACCTCTCAGTGGCAACAGCTAATAAAATGGGAGTCAGCCAGAGCCTCCCTTTCCTGCTGAAGGAGTCAGCTCTACTGCTGGGAAAAGCTGAGGAAACCTGGTAGGGAACTGGTTGTGACCGTGCCCTGGGTAAAAAGTGCTTGGTGAGGTGATGGAGACCTTTGGAGAACCAGGGGTTGGAAGGAGAGCCTCAGTTTGCAGGGCTGAAGCTCTTTTCCTCAGCTCAGTGCCTGCACTTGCTACTTGGAGCTTGTTCTTGCTACTTGGAGCTGTTACCCAGCTCTTGGTAAGTTGAAGGTACTTCGAAAGGTAATTCAGTGTCTCTGTACCACTTGGTGGGATCTCTGGGGCAACTGTTTCTCAATTGCTTTATTCCCTTGTGTTGAAGTTTAATTAATTTTAATAATCAGAAAGGTTCTGGTTCCCAGACTGGGTTCATCCCTAGTGGGGGTGAACAACCCAGTGTGGGGTTGTGGCAATTTTGCCTGTCTGGTAATTTTGGCAGCGTAAGGTCCCAGACAAGCACCTGTTGATTTCTATTGTATTTTATTATTTGGATGAAGCTGGTGCTGGGATGAAGCTGGTGCCTGAAAGGCTGAGATGGTTTCACCTTCAAATGGTGTAAAAAAAAAGGGGGAAAGCAAAGTCATTACAGCCCCTGAAATAAATAACCATTGTGGAAATGTGGAAAAGTCCTGATATGAAAGCTCAGTCAAGGAAAAAAGCAGGTAATGAGTCTCAAGGGCTAAACTAGTAGTGAGTGGAGCCCTGACTACCTTTTTTCCTTGCTTTTTGGCAGAAAATGAAGGGGGGAAGGTAAAAACAAGGGATGCTACTGTGGTTTGGGGCCCAGAATGGAAAATTCTACAGTGAGAAATAAGTAATTTAAGCAGGATGCTTCATTTCCACTGAAGTCCAAGCAAAGCTGAGGATGATTTAAATTGAAACCTGAAAGTGAGGGGTTTTTGTCCTTCTGGACCAGAAAAGAGTCGAGCGGGCTCCTGCTGCACTCGAGTCCCATCTGCATCTCTATTACCAGGTGTGATGCCACCCAACTCCCACTGCAGCACGCGGAGACATCTCTACAGCCCATAATATACCGCAGACGGTGACTTTGTGATGTGTGATGTCACGCCGGTGTGCCTGAGCGGTGACCTGGAGCAGCCACCTTTGCAGAGGAGCTCACCCTACAGCTGGTGTGTCCTGGGAACTGCAGCTTGGCAATGCAAACCCAGCCTGTGCCTCCGTGTCACCCGGAGCCCCGTGACTGGGAACGTGTTTGTCATCCATACACCCGCCTCGAAACTCGGGAGACAAACAGCTCCTGGGCTGCAGAGGCTCTGCATCAAGCCGTGGAATCGTAGACTGGTTTGGGTGGGAAGGGATCTTTCAAGGTCACCCAGTCCAACCCCCCTGCAGGGAGCAGGGCCATCTGCAACTAGAGCAGGGTGCTCAGAGCCCCAGCCAACCTCCCCTGCAATTATTAAAATTTAAAATTTAATACTTCAAGAATTATTTTCATTATCAATAATTACTTGTTTTGGTTTACAGAAATTTCAAGATATTGAAGAAATACACCTTCTTCATATGAAAGATATTATAGAGTCATTGTCAAATACCATAAAAGAAATTCATTTACAAATAGGAGAGGTAATTTTTCTATTATCATTTGTTTGGATCATGCTACATATTGTTCTTAACTATTAAATGAAACATTACTTAATATGTTTGTGATAATTACAAGATCACATCTTTCAAATGATGGTAACTTTTTAAACCAGTATGAGTTACATAGTATCTTCTCTTTAGATGGAAGTTGGTTTAATTAATAATCCTTATAAGCAGTTCTTAATTGTTTGATGCTCTGACATTTAGTTTTATATGTATACACTTAATTTGTTCCTTTTCCCCTCAGTTTTGAGGGTTTCTACTAATGAATGGTGGTTACAAGGGTTACGCTATTTATTTCTAAAGCATATACGTACTGCTTTGTTGGAAAAACTACTTATTAACAATGTGTGGCCGTTCCTTTGTCATAGAATCATAGAATTATTTTGGTTGGAAGATACCTTTAAGATCATCAAGTCCAACCGTTATACTTAGTATTGCCAGATCGAAAACCATGACAACAGTATTGCTTTTACTCAAGCAGGTGGGAACTGTGATAATACAGTGGTATCAGTTCACACCCTTAACTGGTGCTGGCTTTTCTTTCTGACATTATAGTGGGACATTGTGAATTACAAAATGTTTTAGATGGACGAAATCAAAGTAAATCCTAGACCCATCATCAAGCTATATTCTTTCATTCTTATTGTATACACACTTGCTAATAATAAAGCAAAGAAGGGATTTCCTTGGTAAAATGCCTGTTGATTTTTGGAAGCCCTGTGATATATTTTAGAGGCAAGTATTTTGAACCTTAACTCTAAAGAAAAACACTTTTTAAAGTTAATTACATTATTTTAATTACTGGTTTTAAAATTCGTTGTGTGTTGTTTATTTTGAAGGTGCATGAAGAGTTTATTAATAACATGACAAATACTACAGTTGAAAGTTTAATACAGAAATTTGCTGAGTCAAAAGGAACTGGCAAGGAAAGACCTGGTAAGAGATTAAAAATAACGAGTAAGAAATGTTAATTTAAAAACTATAGATTTCCACTCCTAATAAAAAGTCAAACCGTATTTGTTAATATGTTATAGTAATGTACTTACTATTTCAAATTCTCAGAATTCATTAGCTTTGATATTAAATCAATCCCTCTTATGTAGACTTTTGAGGAAGCTCTTAAACTAGTACTGCTCCTTGGTATATCAGTGAAAAATTTCAAGAAACTGAAGTTCCTTGCACAAACTTACCTCTGTTATGTGCTTCTGTGTCAATTTTATTTCCAAACTTTATTTAATATAAATCTATGGGTATATTCAGAACAAATGTCTATAAAAGTGCTTGGAACTGTTGGAACAGTTGCATCAGTTTATGTGGTTAGATTACAAAATTATTCATTTTAATAGATTATATGTAGATTGTTTAATAAGCAGAAAAGTGAATAGTACTTTCTGAAAGTACTGCTTGTTGGGTGCGATGTATAAGACTTTCCTGGACTGACATAAAAAGACAGGCTCACAGTACTATGTATGTAACATTATAGGAAAAATATAGAGTTCACTTTAATATTTGGGCATGAGTACATGTTTACTAGGTCTGTGAATACAAGAATTCAGTAGTACCATTATTATTTGAGCATTGGGAGTCCTGCCTCTCATCTCTGTCTTCTAGTACAGAAGCAGAAAGTTTCTTTCAGAGCAAGGATGTACATAGCAGAGTAGATCTTGAGAATTTACATTAACATTTTAAATATGGTTATTAGGTGTCTTACAATGCCTCTGTGAGGTGTTTTATCATAACGTTTCATATTCTTTCCGTGATCCACTAATGCTGATACCTGAGTGGGCTGAGGTAAGGTTGTATATGGAACAATTTTCAAATGTTTCCTGTATATTTTACAATTTTTCAATAAAAAGTAAGAAAGCAAAAGTATGAACTTCATGGGTTCAAGTTCAGTTCATCTGAAGTCAGAGGAAAGATGTGAAAATTCAGTGTTCAAACTATTTTAGCTATATTTAGCTATTGCAAACATGTTATGGCTATGGATCCCCATCTTGCATTTAGGATCCTGACTCCTTGGGTTACAAAGACCCTTTCTAATGTATCCTAGAGTACTGTACACTTCAGGTCATCCACATTATTAGTGTGGGTTTTTTTGCTAGACAACATAGTAATCATAAGAAAAACACTTTTTAATTTAGTAGGAGAAGTTATACACACTGTGTACTTATTTGCTGCTTTACAGAGTTCTTTAAATAAATCTAATTTGTATTTTCTGGGGTCAAATAAAAGATTTTGCCATTGTAATTTTCATTTCTTCAATCCTATTTTAACAGCAAAATATTTTAAGGAAAGATTGTTTTTAGTGTGGAAATATATGCACCTTGAATTTTTTTTTACAGAGTGAAATTATTGTATTGATACCAACTTTGTAAAGCAGTCATGGTGCATAGACATTCAGCATCAAAAGAATACAAATTCACAAGAAGTTGTGAAGTGTCAAAGATAGGAGACTAGAAACAGGCTGCTAGTGATGTTAACTATGGTTACTGCTTCTATTATATTCATGTTATTAACTTAAAATCATATAACTTTGACAATTGCAAAGATTTGGAAGGCAAAGTGAGGTATCAGTCTTCTAAGAATGAAATGGAAATATCCAGTGTGGGAGGGAAAAAATATTTTTCTGTAATTGAGAACTGTTCTTAATAGAAATGTATAGAGCAAACGTTAGAAGTTTTTCTATGCTGTGAATTTACTAATTAGGGTGGAGAAGGAAATGGCTTCTCATATAAATCTAAGTATTCGCCGTATAAAAATAATGCTGACTTGGTGTACAAGACAATTTGTTTGTCCTATATTGTTCTGATGTCATTGTTAATGGTTGTTGGTAATTTATTAAGATGTTGCTCTTATTTTTTGCATTTTTCTTAAAAATTTAAGAAAAGAGGAAAACAGAATTTTTATTGTAGTACAGACAACAATGGAAAGCCGAAATCCTTGCTGTCTCCTTAACCCTCCAATAAAGCAGTGATCTGTAGGTGGCAATTATTACATATGCTGTGCCATTATTCAGTGTGAGAGGGGCACTGGATCATCTTTTAGCTATAATAAATATTTCTTCATTGGTTTTGTGTCAGCTTGATCCATCTTTCACAATTGGAATCAGCCAGAACATGACTTTCAACCCTGCATTCTTAACCACACAAGTAGGCAGAGAAAAATCTGACAAAGAGGAATAGTTTATTTTATATTCTTATAAATTATTTTCTTTATATTTTCTCTAAGGATTATGAATATTTTAATGTGGCCAACACTTATGACTGGATACAGAAATATCCAGAAGTGTTTCATTTTCTCAAAGCCTGTGCCCACACATAAGTCTACACAGAAGGTTGACTGAGGAATGAGTTTAGTTTATTGACACTGACAATACCCAAGATATTCAGAAAACTATTCTTCGTAAAGGAAGGCAATCCATTGCTATATTTCAGAAGCTAATGGGGTAAATTAAGTGTGGGTATCTTTGAGGATTTTTATAAAAAGCTGGGCTTGAGAAAATTTTTTTAAAGTATTTAAGGGTGCTGTGCTGTAGAGGTCTGTTTTCAAAGAGGAGGTGCAAGCTCAAGAGCTGTACCAATAAATGTCTTAGTTCCTGTCCTAGATCTCTATTTGATTTTGCCTGCAAAAGTTGTGTCCCTTCATAGACAAACCTGCCAAAGCTGGTGTAGACTTTAGGAAGTTTCATCTGCCAGCATGGATTTTTAATAATTACATATACCTAAGTTATAACCTGGAGAGTTATACAGGTTTTGCTCCAAAAATCTCTTAATGTAAGTGTAAGACCGGTAGCACTGCACTGCCAATATTATCTTACTATGCCAATCAACTGGGAATTTAACGTTATTTGGCAGGCAAGGCTACAAATGTGATACTCTGAGGAAGCCAATTAATCTTTTCTTTTTAGCATGCTTGTGTTTTAATCATCAGCAATACAAATTAATATTGAAAACAAAAGTTATTCTTGCTGTAGCATCCTGATTGAATATATAGTGTTGGAAAGGAAGTTCTTGACACACACATACACACACAAGTCCACATCTGAACTTGAAAGCTTGGTGATCTTTTCCTAGTGTGTGAAAAACTGTTTGGAGTCATTCTATTTGAGAAGGAAGAGCCCATCCAATTCACAGAATGAATTGGATGAACATCTGTGTCCCCTGAAGTACTTGGAGAAATCAAGAGGTGTCCATGATACCTAGCAAGAAATCCTGTAAACCAAAAATCCCGTAAACCAAAAATCCCAAACTCAACTGCATTCAACCATTCAACAAAAGGAGAAAACAACAAAACAGCAAAAAAGAAAATAGTGTGTACTGTAGATGTGTCAATAAAACCCCAAACAATAAAAGGTAACATCAACATAATATTGTTCCCACACCTTTTGGGAACATATAATTTTTGTGGTTTTTTGGACTTCGTTACAATTCTGCAGTATATTGGTATATCTTTCACAGATCTAGCTAAAACACTAAAGTAGAGTATATAGTCAGCAGCAAGTGAGAGATGGGGGGAAAATGGAAAAAGTCCCAGCAAAAAAACCTTAGACAGCATTTGTAGATGCAACAGGGCAAAAGCTGGGGTTTGAGTGATTTTTGGACTCAGTTAGATGAAGTACTGTTGGATTCTCAGAAAAAATCAGGAAAATTAATTCATGATTACAAAGAAAAAGAAAGAGTTGCAATCTGAGGAAACTAATTTTTTTCTGCACTGTGGGAACAATGAAATGTCCATTTTAGTAACTTAAGTAGGAAAAAGATATTAAGTAATAGTCATCAGAAAATGTGGTAGTATGCAGGATGGGTACTACTGTGATAATAAAATTGTGACTGAAGGGATTTTAAACACCTGAAAATATAAGTAATATCTTGAGACTTTTTTTATGCTAATACAGTAAATAAGACCTGTACTTTACTTATATAAAATAGCATAACCTTATATGAAATTAATATTGATGGAAAATGATTTTTGGTTTTTTTTTTTTAACTGTTGGAGGCAGACTTTTAGGATAGAAAACATTCTTTGAACAGAATAAATGTAAACTAAATGGCCTTCTCAAACATGAAATTTTCACAGGAAGCATACTTAGCAAAATTGGAAGGAAAAAGTGTATTTATTTTTTTCTTTCAGAAGATAAAGCTTACAAACCCCAAAACTTTCTGAAATCTGGAAAGATTTAGAAACCTGTTTATAAACATCTGTACTGTAGTTCATTCTTAGTAGACTGTAACATTAGAGAAGAGCAACAGCTTGAATTTTGTAAGAAGCATTTGAGGAGAAATGTGGTTTTAAACTAGGGAAAGCAAACACAGAAAGATAAATTTGGACTTAAAAATAAACTCAAAACATTCTATCTTGTCTCATATTCTACTTTTCTAATAAAATTGAAATATATCCTACACTGTACATACAGTATTACATTGGTCACTGAGTTGTGCTGCACAGGGTCCCACTTCTGATTAACTCATAATTTCATTTACTGTAATACTGTACTATTGTAGTACTTTATACCAGGGCAAACTACCATTGGACAACTACTGCACTGAATTGTCCAGGTCAACTAGGTCTTTATGTCATACTCTTTCTTGAACAAGAATATTTACTTCAGAATTTGAAAATGAATTCTCACTTGATTTACATTTGACTTTATGTGTTCATGATGGTTCTTAGGAAGTGCAGGATCTTTTCTACTTTGTCTTTAGTATCTTTTTTATTGTCATCTTAGTTGTCATAGATCACTTGGGTGGCCTTCTGCATCAGTAAATCCATTTTAAATTATGGATATCAATTTGTCTGCATTTTGGCAATGGACTGTACAGTGGGGTATGGCTTATTTTGTTGCCTGAATAGTATGGGGGTAGGAAAAGAGGAAAATAGCAAAGCAGTAGCTAATTCAGCTAGCTAGACAGACATTTTCCATCTTGTTTATCTATCAATCTAAATTCATATGTGTGAAATTGTTAAATATTACCAAAAACCTAAAATTGCAATTTCTTGATGCTTTCTTACAGGTATATGTGTTTAACATATACACTTTTCTATCTGGTGCTTGGTTTAAATGATTCTTAGACTGGTATTCTTTGTAACTAATCCCAAGTTTAAACATAGCAATACAATTTCAAATTCAAATAATAGTTGTAATGTAAATTCTTTCTATGTAATCATAGAATCATAGAATGTTAGGGGTTGGAAAGGACCTCTGGAGATCATCGAGTCCAACCCCCCTGCCAAAGCAGGATCACCCAGGGCAGGCCACACAGGAACAGATTCAGGCAGGTTTTGAAAGTCTCCAGAGGAGGAGACTCCACAACCTCTCTGGGCAGCCTGTTCCAGTGCTATGTTACCCTCACAGTAAAGTTTCTCCTCATGTTGAGGTGGAACCTTCTATGCTCAAGTTTATACCGGTTATTCCTTGTCCTATTACTGGGCACTAGAGAAAAGAGATTGGCCTCTTCCATTTGCTACCCACCTGATCTTGTGTACCACATTGGGGGGTGCAGAAAGTAAAAGGCTGCACCTGCAGGGAGGAGCGGACAGGACAGGTGACCTCAAACTAACCAACGAGGTATTCCAGCCCATAGACGTCATATTTGGCAAAAAGCTGAGGGATCCAAAGGGTCTGTGGCTCTTCTCCCCTCTTGGACCGCTTTGCCAGCTTTGCTTGGCTCAAAGTGCTATCTTACTGAAAACTGCAGTTAATCAAAATTCGTCAGGAAGACATAGGTACTTGAGCAAAGCTTATCACTTACAATGAAAACACAAAGAAAAGATCTAAGAAGTCAAGGCCAGATTTCTCAACCAGTGTCCGAGCACCATTACTAAGCACCTAGGAATTAATTCATCTTAAAAATTCAAGTAGTCTGGTATGCACATTTATGGACAACCTATAAATATGATTCTACAGCTATTAGAGGCTGTGATAGATGGAATAGCTATTGAGTGGAGTCAGCAGTCCTGGCTAACTGTTGAGGTATCAGTGGACTGGAGGTTAGCAAATGTGACACCCATCTACAAGAAGGGCTGGAAGGAGGATCCAGGGTACTACAGGCCTGTCAGCCTGACCTTGGTGCCAGGGAAGGTTATGGAGCAGCTCATCTTGAGTGCCATCATGGAGCATGTATAGGGCAACCAGGTGATCAGGCCCCGTCAGCATGGGCTTATGAAAGGCAGGTCCTGCTTGACTAACCTGACCTTGTTCTATGACAAGGTGACTTGCTTAGTGGATGAGGGAAAGGCTGTGGATGTTGTTTACCTGGACTTTAGTAAAACTTCTGATATCATTTCCCACAGCATTCTCCTGGAGAAAGTGGCTGCTCATGGCTTGGATTGGTGTACTCTTCACTAAATAAAAAACTGTCTGGATGAAAAGGCTCAAAGAGCAGTGGTGAATGGATTTAAATCCAGTTGGTGGCTGGTCACAACTGGTATTCCCCAGGGCTCAGTATTGGGGATGGTTCTGTTTAATATCTTTATCAAAGATCCCAATGAGGGGATTGAGGCACCCTCAGTAATTTTGCAGAATGTCGCGTTAAGGGTGTGAGTGAGACGTTTGCCTGCCAGGGCACAAGGACTTCACTGAGCAGTTTTGCAAAGTCAAAGGTATGTCTGAGAGTCCTGTCTCAGGGCCCTGGCTAAGGGGCTTGCAACCGATATGCTTGTGTCTATCTCAGAGCCCGACTACAGGGCTTCCACTGAAATGGTAGTTACCTGTTTCAGAGCCCGATTAAGGACTTATGCTGAGACAGTTTAAAAGTTAAACAAATAGCTTTGGTTTATTAAAGCAACAGATACAATAGATTCAGATTTGCCATTGATAAATGCACTAACTGCAAAAGGATAATTGAGCTCAATTTAATAATTCCCAGGTAACATCCAATGCAGCTGGAGGCACAGGCCTGAGTAATAGTGCTAACAGATATTAGAAATAAAATGTATACCGTATATTGAAGGTGCACTTCTTACCAAGAAGGCATCCCCATCTTGAGTGGAGGAAGAGGAGTACATCCTGTCGACCGTCTCTTCTAGACTTTTCAGTCTTCTCCCCCCCAAGGTATATTCCCTTTGTGATTTTTATATCCTAATTCAGTCTGTCCCTGTCTTCTAGGTGACATGTAGCATGATTTGTGTGGAGAGTTGAGTAATATAGTCATGTATGTTTAGCATGTACTCCTTCAGGCTCATTACCATACTCAGGGGTGTAAACTTTAATATTAATTTTGATGCTAATTAAGCAAAGGTCTCCACTCAGACACTCTGACCTTGTTTGTGTCTGTTGGTTTATTGGAAACAGGACCTTCTTATCTTCACAAGACTCCTTCCTTCGGCCATTTGCTGTGCCAGCTTAGTGGATCTCCAGACCCAGAGATAGCACAAGAATGTCATGGTTGTAAACATCTCAACATTTCTCCTGAAATGCACTAAATTAGCTGTATTCCTGTCTCACAACAAGCTAGGCCATTATGCCACACTGGGACAAGAGGCCAATGGTATGAGTATCAACAGGGCCAAGCGTTGTGTCCTGTCCTTGTGTCACAACAACACCAGACAACGCTACAGTCTTGGGGCAGAGTGGCTGGAAAGCTGCCCTGCAGAAGAGGACCTGGGGGTGTTGGTTGACAGACAGCTGAATAGGAGCCAGTTTGTGCACAAGAGCATCCTTGCTTGTATCAGAAATAGTATGTCCAGCAGGACTAGAGAATTTATTGTCCCCCTGTACTTGGCAGTGGTGAGGGCACACCTCAAATCCTGGGTTCAGTTTGGGCCCCTCACTACAAGAAGGACATTGAGGTGCTGGTGCACATCCAAAGAATGGCAACAAAGCTGATGAAGTGTCTAGAGCACAAATCTTACGAGGAGCAGCTGAGGGAACTGGGATTGTTTAGCCTGGAGAAAAAGAAGGCTCAGGTGAGACCTTCTAGCTCTGTACAACTACCTGAAAGGAGGTTGTAGTGAGGTGGGGGTCGCTCTCTTCTCCCAAGGAACAAGCAATAGGACAAGATGAAATGGCCTCAAATTACACTAGGGAAGGTTTAGGTTGGATATTAGGGAAAACTTCTTCCCCGAAAAGGTTGTCAAGCCCTGGACCAGGCTGTCTGGGGCAGTGGTGGAGTCCTCATCCCTGGAGGTATTTAAAAGCCATGTACATGTGGTGCTGAGGGACATGGTTTAGTGATGGCATTGGCAGTGCTGTGTTAACCGTTGGACTCAATGATCTTAAGGGTCTTTTCCAACCTAAATGATTGTATGGTTGTTTGATTCTATGATTTTAGCTCATTATATGTTGGGAAAGGTTAATTTTAGTTTGCTAACAGACTTGGGTTTTGTCTTAAAGTATTTCTGTCTTGACAGAAAGAAAATGGATACAAAACAGGACTTGAATAGGGAGTTCAGTTTACTCATGCTGCTGCAGCTGTGATTGGTGTCTGCGGGGTGTTGCTGTGAGGGTGCAAGTTTGCAGTGATGGTGCTGCCCGGTGTCACCAAGGCAGGGGACCCCAGGTGTCATCACAAGGAAAATTGTCAGGGGAGCACATGTGGCACTCTCATCCATTTGTGAGACTTTTTTTTGTGTAGGATTCTAGGATTTTGGTGGCTCAGGAAGGATCACAGTGCAACAGCCTATACATTTTGATACATGAGTCGTCAAAGTCTTCCTTTCTTAGTAGTTATCAAAAGTCCAGAGATGGGATAATAAGTGACTTTATCTTTTTTCATCTAATAAATTGTTGTTCTTGTGTGACAATAATTCTGGCACTGACTTCCATTTCTGATTTTAGGAATGATCTCATAGAAAATTAGCATGCATTTACTTTACTGCTTAAACACCAGTACCTGCTGATGCCAAGCTGCTGGCATGCACCAACTAAATAACTCATTTTTAAATGCCCTGTATTACAAGTACATTGAGTTCAGTTGTCTTAGAATAGCCCATATTTTATGGGAACAGGTTTTTGACCTGTGTGAAGCAGTTATCAGAGGCATGGGATTAAGTTAGTGGTGAGTAACAATAGAATTTTTACTCCATTATGAAATATGAACCCACATACCTCTTAATTTGAAGGATAAATCAGCATACATAATTGTATATTCACAAGGGCTATTTTGTTAAGCGTTATTTAAGGGCTTTAAACTAGAGTTGCTGGGGCAGGGGATCCTCAATTCATCCCACTTTGAAGCCAGTGCTAGAAATAGATGCCCTGGCCTCGAAGAAGGATCGCAGGCCAGCGAGAGAGCACATGGGGTGCAAGAGAATGGATTCCAGATAGTAAACTAGCGTGAACCTTGGCATCCCAGGGAGAAGAGCTCAGGACTTCCCTCTCCACTTCCCCTCCTCAGGAAGCTGTAGAGAGCAATGATGTTGCCCCTCAGCCTCCTGTTCTCCAAACTAGAGAAACCCAGAGTCCTCAGCTGCTCCTCACAGGACACACCTTCCAGCCCTGTCACCAGCTTTGTTGTCCTCCTCCAGACACACTCAAGGACCTTCACATCTTTCTTAAATGGTGGGGCCCAGAATTGCACACAGTGTTCAAGGTGAGGCTGCACCAACGCTGAATACAGCAGGATCATCACCTCTTTTAAGCAGCTGGTTCTGCTATGTGTGATGCGCCCCAGGATATGGTTTGCCCTCTTGGCTGCTAGGGCACACTGCTGCCTCATATTGAGTCTATTGTCAACATAACAAAAAGAGATAAAAAAAAGAGATCCAATTTTGATGGCTTAAGTTTTCCTTTCAGTTTACATACTTGCACCTTGCAATGGAGCACACGATTCAAATCCTTGGACAGTGATATATGATGACAGGCTTAGAGTCTATCTAGATGGGAAACCCGCAAAGGAAATGGAGCAACATTAAGAAACATATAAGACAGTTCAAGGAAGTGTTGAAAAAGGGTAACAGACAGAGCGCTGCAGACAAGGGATCCTTCTCCATGGAAGACGAACTGGGTTGGCAGCTGTCAGGAGAAGTATCCAAGAGTCTGGGCGTATCAAGGGTTTCCAAGAGGACAAGCACACACTGTGGGCTCCAAGGGCCCCAGACTCCTGCACCCAGAACAAGGGCACATCTGGATGCTCTGTTGGGTGAATCAACTCCCCTGTACGCCTTCACTTCTATTAGTGTGCAATATGCTGTGGTCCACATAATTACATGAGCCATAAGGCCGATGTGACCTCAGCAGAGTTATCTTTCAATATAGTGGCTTTTAGCAGCATTCATTAGTCTTATTTGATAATTCATGGACTATACTGAGTTTGTCCAGAGTTCCACATAAAATGAAATGCAACACGTCTGAGTTGCTGTGGCACCACTTGAAAGAAAATCCCAGCAATTTTCTCAGATGATTTCCTTGCTACTTTGGGCGGCGCTGGAGCTAGCTATAAATCAGCTGACTTCCATTAGACGTAAACCTCTGTAGGAAGCTGAGCGTTTGTGCACAGCATAAGCCAATTTGGTGAAAAATCATCTGCCATCTGTAACAGAGCTTCATGTCAAATGGGGCTGAAACACTTTTTAAGTGCTGCTGTGTGTCTGTGAAAATGGGTGCTTTATGGTTACTAAAACCTTTATTCTGGTCCTAAATCCAGAAATGCTTACAGGATAAAAGTTAAAATATCATGATAAAATAAAATTTGATTACCACTCAGTTTGACTTAGTGACTGATACAACCTTCAAATCCCAGGGGAAGAGAAGTGGCAAGGAGTAGTCTTTCCCTTTGGCACCTCTGCTATGCCATCCCTGCCTCTGCACAGCTGTTTATCTCATGGCAGAGGGTTAATTAGGAGACTTTAAGGATGAAGTTGTGAAAGAGAATTTGAATTCCATCTGTATGGATTATGATCTGTTGGAGTTCATTAGCATGCAGACAGAGTTTGAGCACCTATATTCCCAGAGGCCTGTGACTTCCAGGCATTTTCACTGGCAGATCTGTCGTGTCTTATGGGCTTGGCTTGCATTTTCATATTGCAGTTTAATTAGGCAAGGAGTGATTTCTCTGTCTCCAGAATGATCTACTGATATGATAGATCAATATTTATTACAAAGATTCTTTCAAGTAAATGTCTGTTCTGTTAGACAGGTTTGCTCATATCACATCTAAAATAAATTTTTATGCATTGCATAGCCTAATTTTCTCCTGACGTTTTGCCAAACAGGGCACAAGCTTTCCGCAAGAAGCAGTAGAGTATCTCTGGTCTCCTTTAGACAAAAGAAGGTGGAAAATTAAGTTATTATAAATCTGCTTCTAATTATGTTAATTAAATATCGCATCATGTAGATTGACATGCTGTACATATTAGATACTTCTTTTTTTAAATATTTTTTAATATCTTAACAATTTATTCTATTTGATATTCTTGAAAAATGCTTTTCATAACTCATATTGATCATACTTGCTAATGAACCAATGCCTACAATTATTGCCCTTAAGAATACATCTTCAGAACATACAGTGTTAGAGGGTTGATAATGAGCATATACAGTAGCTGAAGACACTGATTAATTTCATGAGGGTTGTGGCGATTGATTCTACAGCGCTGAGATTGTTCAACTTTTCAGATCTGTGGTCCCTGTTCGGGCGCCATTTGCGGCGTATTGTATCACGGACTCCGTCTTGGTGCAGAAATGAAGACCTTTATTGCTACTTCACACACGCCAGTGCCCCTAGTCCCAGTAACTTTCCACCAATACACGTGAATCAACAAAACCCTTACAAGGTAGAAATATTTACTTTGTCTAACAACCCAGCTTCCCTTTATCATAGCTCAGCAGCGCATCCCAGCTTCCCTTTATCATAGCTTAAGCCTTGCGGTTCATGTTCCCAGGGCTTGCGCCCAACAGGTGCAATAATATTTTCTGTACTGGACCCGATGGTCCAGGCCTCCACAGAGGGTTATTTTGCCTGTTACCAAAGTATAGGAGGATGGACGCTGGTACTGGAAAATGGTGAAATATTTAACCTGTGGCTATGTATTTAGAGAAAAAAAATGAGTTCAGCCATGCTGTTTCAGAAACATTGGTAATGCAAAATGTCTTCTCTGTTATAAAGGCAGTAGGTATTTACTATCTTAGAAACATAGAATCATAGAATTGTCAGGGTTGGAAGGGACCTTAAAGATCATCTAGTTCCAACCCCCCTGCCATGGGCATGTGTGGGCTGCCCTGGGTGACCCTGCTCTGGCAGGGGGGTTGGACTTGATTATCTCCAGAGGTCCCTTCCAACCCCCACCCTTCTATGATTTTATGATAACTTCTGACCCCAAAGAACAGAAGCTGCAACTCACGGTTAAGAGGTGCCGGCCTTGTTTGAAGTCCTTGATCCCAGTCAGTCTGTTGAGCATGCACTCCAAGCCTCCACACTGGGCCATGACCCCTGCCATCTTGTAAACTTCTTCCTCATCCTCCTCTTCATCTGTAGGACAGACATAGGTTGTGAAGAGAGGAAGCAGCTGCAACATGGCACACAATACGTGCAGCCCGCGGGGGACAGACCAGGGAAGCAAAAATGGAGAGTACAGTAGGACACAGTTACCAGCAGTTCAAGTCACTTCGACTACATCAAATTTGAAAAGAATTGAGCAGGAAGATGAAGAAGGGCCAAGCAGCATGGTCCCTGTCTCAGGCAAGCGTTCGCATTTAAAGTAGAGACTTAAAGGGTTGTTAAAATCCTCCTCCACTTTAGGTGAAGCAGGTAAACGTAGCCAAAGTGACGTCAATCAAGTTTAAGCTCGCTGCTGTAAGGATGATAGTGTCATCCTCAGATTTCAAATCTAATCCCAGCTTTCAGGAGACAAACGCATTACCGGTAGTGGAGTCGAGAGACTCGATGAATTCCTCAGTTGCATCTCCCAGTAACCCCCGCATGCGGTAAATGATCCTCATCGGCTCCCCCTGCGAGAGAGGAGAGTGTTATAGGAACTATACCTCTGTGGACACTTAGGGATGAGGTCAGTTCTCGTTACTGGGTGTAACAGGCACTCCAGCCTCAGTTCTCCTTCGAGCTGTTCTGGCTGCAGATGGTAACCCCGAGAAACCTTTCACTCCCTCATTCTCCCCTTACCGAGATGAATTAAAACCAACAGTAAAGTCACCACCTGCAACAACACCAATAACTCATCTCTTGATCCATCCATCTTTTTATGACCAATTAGATGGACAGGGCTGGTAATAAACAGCCTCTTTTTTCTTACATCTCCTCCAACAGTTTCCTTGAGCACCAGTGAAAGATCCAGCCCAGGGAAATGTGTCTACAGAGAAACTCCTGCTTTCCACGGCGACCTTTCCCCCCAAGGGCACTACACAGCGTACCTGGGAAACACAAGGATCAGGCTCAGCCCAGGAAAAGAAGCAGAAGAGGCTAATTGGATGAGTGCTTTCAACTAGATAAGATCCGCAGTGATGGAAAACGGAAAACGAGGAGTAAAAGGCAATTTAATGAACTTTCAGTAAGACAGTCTGTCACTAAAATGACAGGGCCAAACCCACTGAAGCACAAGCCGTGCTTTTACCCTGGGAAAGGGCTAATTTTCCAGATGCATTTCCCAGCTGGAAAAACTGACAGCGCATCACTAAACTTCCCATTTTAATCCATAGGGGCAGCTAATATTATCCTTATTTTGCAGAGTGAGAACTGAAGGACGCAAAGATGTGGTGAAAGCCTCACAGGC